>CM044553.2:3042292-3649792 GCA_024416835.2 Perccottus glenii
GTGCACACAAACAATACTAAACACAATTCACAAACAGTCGCTGGGCAAATCAAGTGTCGTCCTGCGCTGCCTCCATGTTGTCATCACCATTCAAGCCATGATCCTTTTCATATCTTTACACTGGCTGCTTCATCGCCCAGTGTTTTCAATCAATTTTTTTCTTCTTCTCCTCTCGCGCCATAAATTGTTTCAGATTCTCTGACACCAGACTCGGTTATGAATATATGAATATATATACACTCGGAGGACCTTAGGAAGCTCCACTAGTCAGACAAGGTAATGGATAGAGAGGTATAATATACTGCGCAGAGAAGCACCACTTGTTAGAAAAGCTTTAACCGCATCTCAATGAACATGGGAAAACATTAAATATATGTCAGTGGCAGTAATGCAGTCCAATATGGCCGCGGTATATAAAGGAAAAGACAATACTCTGAGAAGATTAGGTGCATCTGTGAAAATGTAATTCAGTCTTACAACATAAAGACATAGATAAAGAAGATAAAGTTGTAGTGTTTTCTTAAAGACATGAAGCCAGAGTTTTTAACCTTTTGACCCTTTTGTTTTTCACAGCTTCACATAAAAAGCAAAGACAATCTATAGCTGTTTGAATTTACAGATCCAAGCCAGTTCTGTCTTGTCGAAGTTAAAATAGACATTCTGAGCACTTGATCATTCACTGCTTAGTTGTGTTCTGCTCAAAGCCTGATCGACCTAACGCTAAGCTTATGGACCGACAGCACAAGGCTCTGGTATCGATAACCAACCTACTGAGATTTATTTAAACACATAACACATTTAACAGCTGCTTGTGTTCAGGTAAAAGGACACTTTAGGGGGGATTTTGGAGGAAACTAGAGACCTCTTAATTCTGCCACAGACAGATGCTCATAAAACTGTAGTTTATACCAGAGTATGCAGGGCTCTGTGAGAGTCTGAGAGAGACTGACATCATTCTCCGCTCTGGTTACTGTCACTACCTTTCTCAGAGTTAGTTTCAAAATCTTCAGATGGACACTGTGTAAAATGTGTCTCCAGGCTCTTTTCCATGTCAGGGTTCAGAGAGTCTAGTTTTAGTTGGATTAAGACCAAACTCATTATGAGTTTTTATGATTCAGGTTAAACTGGTTATCTCAAGTCCCTTCTATTATCCTACATAATAAGTGATGCTTTTCTGTATTAACCCCATTTTATAATGAATTATGTTGTAGATGTACAGTTGATGTGCATGTGTTGTGTGTAAATACATGTTGCGGGTTTGTTAATACGTAATAATATTATGTAAATGCTCTGTACTCATTCACCTTTACCCCATTTTTTATCTTTCTGCGTTTGTCTTGAGGCGCGAGTGATGAGTTAAAAATGGTTTAGATGACAGTGTACAGTCTATAGTGGTGTCTTTGAGGAGCACTTCACTCACAGAGCTGTCTTTCGGCTCTTTTTTTGTCCCGCTATGACATTAAGAGTTGAGATTCCTCTTCAGAACAGCCCTCCTGCTTCTAAACAAAGCCGCTCTGATGCTGACGGCTGAAGTCTTCTCTTGTGAGCTCTTACAGGATGGGACTTTTTTTTCCGTTCGCTCAAGTGGGAATAACACGGCTTCGAAATGAAAACCAGTCGACCCAAGTCTACGTAAGAGGGCCTAATGTAATTCTGCGCTTGAGGAATGTAATTATTATTTAGCCACTGTGTGTTTGACAGGGCCCGAACCGCGTGAAAAACTCATTTTCATTTTTCTTATTATATCATGATTATATAAACATTCTTAACCAGTGGCCACAGCAGCGGCAGCAAATTATTGCAAATTAGCCCCATATTGCCAGTTTTTAGGAGAGGCAAAATGAACAAGCACTACAACTGCAGTGTTTTTCATAAATCAGAGCAGCGCCGCACCTGTTGAGAAGGTAAACAGCCCAGACTGGTTGATTAAAGCCCTACATCAAAATATTTTTACACTTTTTTTGAGTCAGTTGTTTGCTTTATTCACTGCTTTGACACCGACTGCATTTTGTAACTATAAAGGAGGCTGGGCTAAAAATTTAAAATAACCAAGATGAGGGTTAAGATCTGCTTTGGTGAATCGTTTAGGAAGTCGTTTTAGAAAACTGAGGAACACACGCAATAATCAACCAACATTAAACAACAGGCGCTGCTCAGAGACTTTAAAACAAGATTTAGGAAAGTCTATATTTAGCAAGTTCTTATTCCACTGGATCTAGGCAGATTCTGTTCAAACATTTCAAGAATCCCAGACAAAACCAGGACCAAACTGAACTAAACCAGACAGAGTCCGTGATGTTGGGATCACGGTCATAGCCTCACGTCACCAGAACTTCTTGTATCGTCCGTTTACTCAATTTAAAATATTTATTGTTGACATTATTGTTACTTTACTGGATATTTGCCTAAAACGTTGGCACACTTCTGTCTATAAACGCTTAGTAACAACTGCATCTAAACCAGGCTAAACAAGAACATTGTTTTGGACATTGTTTGGTTTGTGAATCAGAAATGACACAGAGCAAAACGTTTTTAGGTTTATAGCCTTTGCAATCTGTTCTGACCAGTGGACTAGGTTGGTCAGAATTAATATAAAGGTTAAGAGTTTTTAGCCATTTAGTTTTTGATAAAAAAAAAAGTCTATTTACAATTCAATGTCCACTGCCATCGCCGCTGAATATGAATAATCATGTATGTAACTCTCGCAGCCAAACTTCTTTTTCCAAGACAGTTTTTTTCATCTGAAGTTAGTTTTCAGTGCTACACCCACTGCAGCTTGAATGGGCGGTGGCGGGGGAGACATAACACCCACCCGCTGTAGGGGGGGCGGGAGGTCTATCATTACCGCAATAATATAGAACTATAACGCAGCAATTAGACTAATGGAAACGTCCCTCTCTGGTGGTGAGCTGCAGCGAGACATGGCCCTGACTCCATGGGCCTCCCTTCGAGAGCGGGCTGGGGCTGTGAAGTGGGGAGGCGGTTAATGGCAAGGGCCCATTGATCCTCGCCGCCACCTGCTATATGGCTCCGCGGAGGGCACACGGCGAGGCGGAGGGGTCCCGTCTGGGGAGATATCACGGGCTCCCGAGCTCCGAGGCATATGGATAAGAGTCTTTCTCTAGTCTTCCGCTACTTAACCAGCACGCATTAGCACAATATGGCCGAATAGGGGAGGGCGAGCTGCATACATACAGGCTTTATGAGCGCACCAGGCCGCGTTTAGAACCACAAAACCGCAGCATGAAGCCGTTTTCTTCACCTCAAACTGCCCTGACCAGGTGAGGAAATACTACTGCATGTATACGGTCTCACTTTCAAACGAGCCATGCAGGAGTTGAGATGAAACCCGACAATTCAAAAGCACAAAGGAAAAAAAGAGAAGGCAGCAGCAGCAGAGGCATGCACAGTGGATCAAGTTCCTTAACGCAGCATATGTTTATGGGCAGGCTGCAGGGAGAAAGGCAAAAGCAGACTATCACTGCCCTCTTTTGTTGAAGTCTTAAAGTGTTTTGCACCTCTGACTGGCACTGCAGCAAAGACATTTATTATCTGTAGTTCGAGAAAATACTGATAAAAATATTTTATTGCCTTTGATCTGAATTTGGAATGAATAGACTCAAATGCACATTAGTTTATATTGGCAATGGCACGGTTTATATCGAAAGGTGTATATTTAAAACAAACTGTTACTGATAATTAACAATTGATATGAACAAACGTGTGTGATTATATGAAAGATTTGTAGGTTTTCTCCCTAAAGTTCTGCTTTTTAACTTCCCTTTAATTGTGTAATACTGTTCATTTGCGCAAACCTCATGAATAACATCAGTCAGAGATGTCTGGACGAGACAAAGTATTCCTCTGCAGAATATTAGACATAAAATTAACAGCAATATTTGACAGGAAAAAAATGTATGTGCTACTATTTCAAACAGAGGTCAAAACCATGTGCGTCGCATGTATTTTGCCATGTGTTCTTAAAGCCCACTAAAAAGGTTATTTTTCCTCAGGCTTCAGAAAAAAATAGCTAAACGGCAGAGTCTTTAACCTTACATAAAGTTTAGTCACTTTTCAACAGGTCGTGGTGTTGCTTTTTGAATTTTGTTCGTTTCCAAAAGATTGAACCATGACTTTCTTGGGGAAAAAAAAGAAATCAGAAGTTAACATTCAGAAACTAAAGAAGTCAAATTTACCAACAGCCCCATGACTTTGTTGATGGCATTTGTCTTTTGGTGACTTTTTGAGTTTGTGTTGCGTTTGCTTGTACATTCAGGACTTGGTTGTTTACTTAAGAAAATACTTATTTTAAAATGCTAATGGTAGGCTTAGAAAAAGTCAACATTTATGTTCTTTTGACTTCTCTCTAAAAAAGAAAAAAAAAACTGGCCTTGTTTCTTGAAGCCTGTGGAAAGTTCAACATCAACTATTTAGAAAATCAAAAACCATTACAAACCAGCACAAAAGACCAGAGAAAGGCGAAAAAGGCAGAGAGAAGAGAATAAGAAGAGGTTTATGTGGGTCCTACCTGCCCAGCTGGGAGTCTCCATGTACAGGTAAATGGTCGGGCTGAGGCTGGGTCAGTCGGAGCTGCTGCAGCCACAGGTGCTCACAGGTCAACTGCAACCAGAGAAATAACAGGATGTTAGTTTGGGGTGACCATAGGTCCCAATTTAACCAAGACAGTCCCAATGTTGCCCTTTTTCTGTCCCAAATCTGTCTAATCGTGAAGCCAAAGCAGAGCACTGTGCTAGTAAAAAGTCTGTTATCAATCCCAGTTACCATGGCGACGGAAATATTAACCCATTGTAAAAGTTCAACAGTGTTCCTCGAGTCTGTAGCTCAATAATGATTGGTTCTTAAGTGCGAGGCTTTTGCTGAGCGTTCACAGTTTGACCTGTCGTCAGCTGAAAAGATTGTGATTTTTGCCGCCATTTTCCTTTTGTTAAGATGCTGTTGTTTGATTTGTGGTAACAACAATCCTCTTTAAAAATATGGTTACATACATTTGCATCTTTTGTCTTTTCTTCAAACCGTTCAAGGCAGTTTAGTTTGACCACATTTTTCTGAAAGAGGAGTGACGAGCAAAGTGGCTTGAATTCAACAAAATAACTACAACAGTGAACAGTAAATACAGTGATACAGTCGTGGTATTAACCAAACAGACATTACACAAGCACAATTATATTATTTATCATAAACCTAGAGGGTAAATGATCCAGCGAGCAACAATTATTTACATTCAGATTCACAAACGTGTCGTGTTTACAGCAGGGATCAACGCTGAAAGACGTGAGGTTGAGTGTCCGAGTTACAGAGCAAAAAAGCTTATCTGACAATGTTTCCCTCATAACAGCATCCGGCTTCTACAAGAAGAGCAGAGCAGTTCCTACAGCGAGGAGCAAAATGATGCTCATATTATTCAAATCTGCATCGCTAAAGACAGTTTGAATTGCAAGTGTAGTATTTAATGGGTCAAACAGTTGGTCTTTGTCAAAATGGACAATCTCTGCTGTACAAGGTCTGTTTAGTATTATTCTGTTTGTTTTGCGTTTATACTTCCTTATATCAATCTCGTCATCATTTATTTATCCATACATACCTAGTGTTTATGTCCTGCCATATCCAAACAAGCCATCACGCCTCTCTCATATTGTTCAACCACGATACGGTTATTTCCACTCTTACATTAACACAGTACTTGATTGTAGTACATTGGTTCCCACAGAATCTGAAAACTGAAATGTATTGCTTTTTTGCCGCACCGCTCACCAACACATACGTCCCCTCAGTCACACACACATCCACACTGACTGTACGGGCGGCCAGGGCTCTTTCTGCTGACGGCTGCTTCTGCACAGGCCTCGTGTTGGCTGTGGCCCAGCGGCGGCCCATCCAATGAACCGCAGAGAAAACGCCATTGATTTTTCACCCCTCCCTTATTCTCTTCCTGCCACAGCTCTACCCATGCTCCCCCCACCTCCAACGCCCTGCACCTGATTAAGCATTTGCAAAGGGAGCCATGCCAACGCAATTTGTCATTTATCAAAAGTAATTAAAAGCAATTTCTTCTCTCTTGTTGATTGGGAATTGACTAATTGTTGAGTGTGTGGAAATGGGAGAATAAATAAAACAGGGGGAGGATGAATTTTGCATAAACTGAGGAAAATATCAACGCTGTAAAACGAGGCCCAGACATCTGGCTGTGTGATTTCTCTCTACACGATTACCGCTGCAAAAAAACAGTTGTTTAGCGCCTTCTGATATACAACCCATAGGCGGTAAATAATATATTAGCAGCAGCATATTGACTAGGCGACTTAAAAGGCTGTTCTCGCCGCGTCGTGTGGCGTAAAGACAAGAGTGGGAGGCAAAATACAAACACGGCTTGGTTAGTTGTTAACAGCAAATGAACAAAAACACTTCTCCCACTTGCGCCAAAAGAGATATTAGAGTCGGTAAACGCTTGGAAGTACAGTGTGGAAAGAAAGGTGGTGGTGGGGGAAAGAACAGAAAAGAGAAAGGCTGGCAATGAAACCGAGCAATACCATTTCGACATTATCGGTAACAACCTCTGAATGCACCATTACCTTCTATAAGGCCAAAATGAAATGTCAGAATTGATTCAAAAGGGAGGTGCTGAGATATAAGTGGGCAGCTGAGGTGGCCATTTTGTTTCCCTTTATTTGCTGTCTCTGGATCATTAGCAGACGGCACAAAAAAAAAATAAAAGAGCTGGAGGAACATGAAGGAGGCGTGAGCAGGCGTCGCAAACGTCTCTAATGACAACCCCCCCAAAAAAAATCAAAGAGTGCAAAGCCCACAAAACGCCAGAGGAGCCGTTTAAATTTCCCACCACTTTGTAAATAACTTTACCTGGCTTTGTGTTGGGGTTTTTTGTTTTGTTTTTAGCTCTGAGCGAACAGTTTTCCAGCCAACTCTTTATTCAGTGCCAACAAATGGCGCCGTTGCTTCACTGAGACGTTTGGAATATCCCTTAGAAGGCTGCAGATGGACAGACAATACCACCACCGTCTGGAAAAACTGGAATAATTGGGCAACAGTGGGAGAAGCCTACATTTCTCCACACCTCCCACCCCTCTGCCTTTTGTCTACATTACCAAGAATCAGAAAAGGCTAAATTACTCATGTTTGCCAATACTTATGTTTGTCAATGCTCTAACCCTTTGGCCTGGAAGTTTGACTTCAAATGGATCTGAGTGTGTTTCTGAAACAAACAAAAATGTATCAAATATACAAATAATGCCATGCTATAGGTTCTGAGCATTTCTGGTTTTATTTTGTTGGTGCTGGCTTGTCACTTCCTGTCTATACTCTATAACTCTCTGTTGAAGTACAGCTCGTATTTGAGCCACCCTTGTTACATTGTCTTCCACAATAGTACTCTCTGTACAGTTAAAGGTGGGAGGTGGAGGTTTGTGGGGGAACATTTGAAATTGGAAAGTGCTTTTGATTTCAATACAAAGCTTTATGAATGCATTGTATTGTTGTGTCATGCTTGAAACACAAGCCCACGAGACACGACCAGTTAAAACAAAAGACCAGATACGGTACCAACACTGGGTGCAATACAAGTACATTACAACAGAAGGAACTCTAAATATTGACTTATTTTGATTTCTTTAAACGCTATTGAAAAGATGTAGGTTACACAAGTTTTGAATAGTTTCCTCTTGAAAACAAACACAGATAGTCTGTCGAGGGATCTGAGCCAAATAGTGGCTAAACGTTTTACGTAGTGTCGCATTAAGTTGAGCAAAACTGGGATATTTAATTGTGGTACTTTTTTTATAACCTTGAGTTTGCAACCTCACAAAAATCCATCTTGAACTGCTCCAATCCAGGTATTCACATCTGAACCCTGGCCTTACCGGCTCGGTGTGTCCAATGATGTGGCAGCTCTGACAGGTCGGGGGTTGTAGAGGCTATTTTACTGTTACAAACGTAAAAGACATGGAGCTGCTCTGATTGGATAAAACTGTGGTTGATAAATCCAATCAGCTTCAACTATTTATTTAAAGAACCTGCCCTTTTGCAAACACGTTCAACAGGAACCTCCAGATGGTCTGTGGAGCAGTTTTATCTTTTTGTTTTAGTAACAGCGTCTTCATTTCTTTCATTCATGTTGGACTTTAGGATTAAAGCCACAATAAGTCTGGAGTCACATGAGGTCCAAACATGAATCCACTCACATAATCTAAATCTAATCTAGTCTGCCTTTGTCAATTTTGTTTTTGTACAATGGTCGTAGTAGAGTTTCTACGTTGACTTTAGTTACAGTTTGTTCTTTATCTTGTGGCATTTATGAGAAAAAAACAAGAACATTTTATCAAGAATAGCTCATTTCCAACTGTAGTCCCTGGGCAGGGAGTTACAAAAAACACCGGAGTATCTGAGAATTTATGTAAAAAAAGATTTGAGATATTACGAATTTACAGGCAGTCTGCAAAACAATTAAACCAAATTAGGCCAAAATAAAAGTACTAAGTGTGTCGAATCCACATAATTCCAGATAACCTTTTGTGGCCTGACCCAAATCTGGTCATAAATCAAATGTACCTCTGGTGTCGAGCTAGGCTAAGTCCCATCCTCACTTGCTACCTAACCATTATATATATCCAGAACTTAGACAAAGAAACAACTAAAACTGTCGTCAAAGGTCATGCAGGAGGAAATACTATGCCATTGAGAGAATATTGACTTAAATATGACAAAAGCCATTGAAGAAAATGAATTTTATAATATATCCAATGTTGCAAAAAACACATAAATCACACAAGATGAGACACAGAAATATCAGCACATGCTTTTGTATCTGGATACCTGGTGTAATGTGGTCATTTGAAGTCTCAGATGGATTGGGAAACATCAAATACCAACAAACTGCCTCAGACAATGGGCTGTTTCTCAGTCGTATGGTTATTAATGCTCTAATTAAGCTCCTGATCTCTTCGCCTCTCATTTCGGCTCATGTATCTCAACACCACGTCCTGTGAATTAGGGATGGGTGTGCGAGATAACACACCTTTCTCCAGAGAGTCTTCTGACACAGAGAGAAAGCTTGTCACGACAGCGTCTATAGGTGGGGATTTATGCCAGCTCAATGAGCAAGTGTTATTATAGAGGGCTTTTGTTCGACATGCATTTCCGAGCAGAAAGTTGACTAATCAGCTCTTACAAGAACAGATGTAGTGGTGAGACACTGACAAGAATAATGAGGAAAAAATACAGAGTTAAAAAAAAAAGAAATTAATAAAAAAATCCGATGACTTTTTCATTGTGTGAAGGGCTATAGGTACGACAGCTTTAGAGCAATGAAATAATGTGAGAGAGAGGCTTGAGGAGCCCCGTCGAGAGGCTGAGAGGGTCCTGTACCGCCTCCAGCAATGAGGGTACTTCAAGGCCTTTTTTCCCTCCTCAAAGCGCTTTTACAAGAGCACAAATTAGGTGGAAGAAGGAGTGCCGTGTCGGTGGCGGCCGCGCACTCTGCTGCTTCAGACTGTGAAGAAGAACAAGTACGTGGAGGGATACAAGAGATCTCTCAAAGTTACAGGCACCATTTCATTTAGCACTGGATAAAGTTAAACTATTTTGACAATCAATTGTAAAACAAAATATTTGTGGCTATAAGGTTTGTAATATTGCTCATCTATTCTTTCCCCCAGTACTGATGCTTAAGGCATTTATATGTTGGACAAAGTGTGAGACAAGTATGTTTTTGTGAAAATTAAAAAAAAGGCAAAAGCCAAAGGAATGTAATGGAGGACATGTAACTTTGAGACCTGTCAAATCCATCTTCAATCAAGACTTAAAATTATTAAAGTTGCCAAAGATTTAGCGTCACCTGCCAGATCTACAGACTATTTCAGAGAAGTCTGTAGTGGGTCTGGACGCCCACCCATTGAGCCTGTCTTCCACCTGAGCCCAACACCATCCACCAACAATAATCCTTGATCTAAAACTGGGCAGGGGCATTTCTTTGATTTGGACCCACAGACCCAATACAGGCCCAACCTGTGCAGTCAACTGCAGAAGACAAAATCCTTGGTCAAGTCAAATGGCAAGGTCCCAGTCCACTTGTAATTGCTCCTGGTGAAAACGTCTATGCCACCTGTAGAGTACAGCAAAAAACTACAAATCCCCAAGACATAGTCCTTGTTGAGGCACCAGCCATACCTCAGCTTCCCTCTGATGTGTTAATACAGCCAGATGTTCTACCTAACTAAATATCCATAAAAAAAAAAAAGTCATTATCTTTAATAATCATGCCAACACCAAAAAAAAAAAAAAAAAGGTTTGGGCCGGACCTGCGCTGACAGTGACCAAACGAGGGGCGTTGTGAAGCGCTGGAGATAAGCTCTCAGTTTCAAACGTTTACGGCGGCTCAAATATCTGATGATACCTCTCAAAGCTTTTAATCTTTAATGTGAAAAATTAATCATCCCATTCATTATTTTAATAGCTGTCGTTTTTCTCTCCCCAAAGTGATGATTTATAACCATTAAACCCGATGTGAGTGGGATTTATCGTAATGTTTGCAGCAGGTAGCCCCCAACCATATTTCATTAGTCTGACAAGCCATTAAAATGCCCCGGTGATTAAACAACACCTCCGAGGTCAGTGTGGAGCTGCTCCGGAGCAGACGCAGGACCCCAAACACAGCCCTCTTTTGTCCTGGTTTCCTCCAGAATGACCATCGCTGTTATACATCTGGATCAGAAGCAATGAGAGCCATGTTCATGAACAAAAGCAGCAATGAGATAAAGCTAAAACGCACATATTACAGGTTTGACACTAGGACAACTCCTCACTCACGTAATTATGTCCATCCAAACTTTTTTTTTTTCTCCATAGGACCTATAATTTCAAAGGCAAACATAATTGTCACGTAACTTCCTGGTTTAGATTAGCGGTGGGTAATTTTTGTCTAGTAAGTTTGGTAATTATTTTAGTGTTTTAAAGGGTAACTCAACCTCTGGTCAGAGCTGAACCACAGTTTTCAACCTGACGAGGGCAGCACTCAGGTGTTTTTACACCATATTTGTGGAATTAAATGAGTTTTTAGGTAGGACTATAAACTATGAACTGCATTAATAAGGCCCCTTATACAGATCAGCTAAAAAAAATGGTCTGAGGTTGAGTTTTATTAGATTCAGTTTTATTTCTTCTTTTAAATTTCCATTGAATTATATTCTGGTCATATAAGTCATAGCTTTGCTCCAAACACCTCACCTATTTTATTTATTTAGAGCATTTGAACAGCTACGGTAGCCCTGTGTAATAAGTGTATAAGTCCTCTTTTTATCACCATCTTGTTTCTGTTACTACCTCCTTTAGTGAGATAAGCCTCGACTAACTCTTTTCCTGTTCTATACAAAGAAGTCAGTCTGGTACCCTGTTGCTTGCATTCTATTTCAAGGGTGGGGTTCATGGATGTAATGTAAACAACATTGGGGCGGCAGTAGCTCAGTGGATAGAGCGGTCGTCTTTCAACCGGAAGGTAGGCGGTTCGATTCCCGCTCTCCCCACAGTTCATACTGTCGTTGTGTCCTTGGGCAAGACACTTAACCCACCTTGCCTCCAGTGACTGTAACACTGGTAATGTAATGTAAGTCGCTTTGGATAAAAGCGTCTGCTAAATGAATAAATGTAAATGTAAATGTAATGTTAACCAATCAGAGAAACGCTGGACGTGACACAAAAAAAGGCAAAAACACACAGCCGGGTGTCAACAAGGAAGTCACGTTAGCGTCGCTAGTTAACCTGGCCAGCAGTAGAGTGCCAGAGCGGTTTCATTGTTTTTAGACTTTGCTGGTTTTCCAAAACCGAGGACTAGCCCTGCGAGCCGAGTTACTTGTGTAAGTTTGTGGTCAGCAAACCACACCCTGCTTCACACAAACGGCTTGTGATTGGTCCGTCCGCAAAATCACAGAGGAAGTTTATTTACGGTGAAAAAGGGATCTGCTTTTGATAAAAGGAAAATGGTCTGGTATACCAGGCTAGGTAAAAGGCTGTGTGAACTTTGAGAGAAAATCACCAAATGACGAGTGCCCTCATGCTACAAAAAACACCTTTAAATCCCTTTAACACAACCTAAAATACACTCTTCTGTTAAAACTGAGGTGTTTTTCTTTTAATAAAAGTGCCTTTAGTACTGGACAGATGTGGCTGGTTGTGTCCCGTAGGAGGCCGAGGTGCAGTGAACAGCCGGTTTGGGCCCCTCTGCCTGTGGGCTCTGTCTCGTGTCCTGACTCCTCCGGGTCGGACCGATCAGCGACGCCGCGGCTGACAGTGACTGACAGCGGCTGTAATTGCTACGTTTGCTTTGGGACGAGAGCGGACCGCCGTGTGGGGATCGTGAGGATTAGACATGCAGCCATTTCTCAACCAGCTCCGGGCGACACTTCACACACCTTCATAAAACGGACACGCTCGACGGAGGATCCAAAATGATTAATGGATGGGATTAGTGCCATTTTGGAGACAAAGCCTATGCCCACTTTGGTTCCTACTGCAGGACTGAATTATTTGGGGAACTTGCTTTTGCACAAATGGTAACAACAATCAAACTGATGCTAAAAATGAGCCTAGAACATTGCACAAAAAAATTATTAGTTCGGCTGGTCAGGCTTGTCAGTTAAAAAATGTAGGACAATCTTAAAGTGCTTCCTAAACACAACCTGTTCATGCTCTATTCTTCGGTTTTCTCTGTCATGTAACTCTTCTCAGGCAGACACTCACTGATGCTAAGGTGTTCACCAGAGGCTTCCATCACTAAGGTGTTCATCATGGCTTTAGCTTCAGTCATTGCTCATCAAATGTGTTTTTTTAGTTGCACAAGAAAAACATGCAGACTCCACCAAGAAAGACCAAGCACACTATCAAATTTCACAGAGTAAAAGTAGATTTTGGTGTCTTATCACTAAATTTATGTTGCTAACTAAAAATCTCTTGTGTTTCCCATAACATTTCTATGAATAAAAACTAATATCATAGGTTCCCAAGGTTTTCCATGCGTCGTAATGGACACCTGGGAATCAAATCATCACCATATTTTTTTTTCAAATGCCACAAGTCACCCTCTGCAGCTGAAATCCACAATTAAATCAAACACTATAAGACAGTTTATCCAAAAGCCTATCAGCTAAAACGTTCTCCTAGGACTCAACAAAGAAAGAGACTTTATTAAATCAGAAAGAGAGCAGTAAAATGTACACAAACGCGACCACCGGGAGATTTTTATTTCAGATTTTTTTAAACATTAAAGCACAGAGCAGTTGGTGTGTACACTTTTAAATTAAAAAATGGCCACTGAAGGAGAAGTTTTGAAAAAAAGGAACTTGTTTAAATCTCGTAAAGAGAAGCCACAGGATGCAGAGGTTAAAAGCTTTTTTTACCAGCCGATGCACACGAGCCAACAACCCGCCATAAAAAAATATGACTTATTAATGAGCGCCTAAACTCTTTTATGATGCTGGAAAAATCCCACTGAAAAAAAGAAAGAAAGAAAAAAGGTGTGAAACCACAATAGTTGTAAAGCCTGTGGATTCTGTATTGTCAGTTCACTTTTACTAAACCCATGTCTGATTCAAAGAGATAAATGTTAAAAGCTACAAAAATGAATAACTTGTGCAAAGTGTTTAATGCAGCGGCTACATATCATGAGATGGACAGAAATCAAAGACAGTTCTGAGATTTGTTTTCTGACAGTCCACAGCAGCTCCTAACTCTTAAAGCATTCGAGCAAAACCTTACAATGACTTTAGCTCAATTAATGAAAAGAGTCTTTTCAAATCAGACAGGCTGTTCTTGACAACTGTTAAGTCGTAAAGAACGAAAAAAAAAGGTTTATTCAGAGTTCAGTTCCTATAGTAGTGCCAAGTATCAGAATAAATCAAACTACTGTTGATTTCTGGAAATGGCACTCTTGCAAATCTAACTTTGTGTTTTATATTGCTAAATTGTTTCATCATATCTCAAAAAGGGTGACGTAAGAAGTATATTTTCCTTTAAAAGCTGCATTCCTTCAGTCTCTGCAGCAGTGATGGTCACAACGTTAAAGAGGGAAACGTATATTGGCAGTGAGATGAGATTCAGCTCATGCCAGAGTCTAAAAACTGTGTTGTTAACATTTACAGCCAGCTCCTGAGGGACACAAGTGATCATCAGTAAAATCAGGGTCCCCCACCCCCGCTGAAAAATTAGGACATAAACTGGAGGCTATGATTTATTCTCATCTTTCTTTTCCCTCAAATATGTTACTACATTCTGTTTCTGCTGCAGGTTTTCACTGCCACTGCAAAGCTACAGTGAATAATGTATAGAGCACCAAAGCTTCAGCCACTGACCCTAACCTACTGAGCTAACGGACATCCATACGGCTACTGCAGAGTCAGTCTGAACCTGCTGCTACTTTTCACCAATG
The DNA here is from genome assembly GCA_024416835.2 of Perccottus glenii. NCBI lineage: Eukaryota > Metazoa > Chordata > Actinopteri > Gobiiformes > Odontobutidae > Perccottus > Perccottus glenii. Next base: position 3,056,739 of record CM044553.2, read on the forward strand.
TTTGAACACAGCACAGACTATTTAAGGAGGTAGTCTCTTCTGATAAAAGGGGACGGGACACAAGAAAATAGATCCTCTGCTGAGTAAAACAAAAGAACAGGCAATGACAGACACTTTGCCCGATCAATCATAAGTATTTTGACCTAAGTACAGATTTTAATATACAAAATAAACTAGAAAGGGTTGTATTATTAGTTTACAAAATGCAAAGTGAAACAAATTAAGACAATTCTAAATCAAATCAATTCTAAATCAAATCAATATTTGCTGTGACTTTGTCTCAAAACAGATCTCAGAACAGATCTCTCCTCTGGATCTGTTTGTGAAAGATCTAGGCATCTGGGTTCTGTTCAAACATTTCAAGAATCCCAAACAAAACCAGGACAAACCAGACTAAACCAGACCATGTGAACCCAGAAAGATCAGGGATTTTTGTCTGTTCACTCACTATGCATTTTGGAAGTTGATTAAAAAAACAAAAACATTTAAATTGTTCTTTACACAGAACTGTATATTTGCTCTTATCTGGACCTAATAATAGATCATACAAGGACAAACATTTAGTTCAGGGCTATTTTGTCAAACTATTTTAGCTAAATAAAAATAATTGTTGATCCATTAATGAACCTGGTTGACCTTTTTTTCTGATTTTGCAGTCAATACATTCTGTCTCTGTTGTGAATGTTTCAGTAACACAGTAGATATAGATTAATTTGGGGGACAGTGTTGGCAAATTCCTAGCATAAAAAAATTAAATACTGCAGCAAATTCAAAGACAATAGGCCGTGGGTAATGGTATTCCTGCACTCATTTTTTTTTTTGCCGACCAGAGAAATGGTTTTAGTATCCAGCTGTACATCTTAATGCGGCAGAAAACGAAAGAAGCAGAAATAAGGTACTTGTAATTCTGAATATTTTTTTCTGCAACTTAGCAAGTTTTTCATCTATCAGCAAGGCACATAAAATCCCAGCTGGTCAGACGCTAGACTCCTGATGCTCGGCTTTAGACATGAAACAAACTGCTGCCGAAATGAAAGGCCTTCCCAAAGCTGAGCGCAAACCCCACTCTTTACAAGCCTCCATTAAAAATACATGCTCAAATATAAATCTTGGTGGCAACTTTTACCATATTCCTCTTGAACTTTTTATGCACTTCAAAGCACAAGTTAAATATTAAAACTATTATCTAAGCTGTTCCCAATATTATACCAGCCTAGGTTATTCATACACCACAGTAATACTTGTTTTACATAAGCCTGATTCATTTTTAACCGAAGTAATGATCAAAATGAACAATCTAACTCTTATACCTTGCTGCAGTAAACTCCAACAAGATTATGCAGATGTGTTACAGGCATCCTAGGTGTGTATTGTAGATGCAAATATAATGTATGACTGCAGAGGAGTAGATCATGAGTCAGCACTTCCTCACAGATACAAATAGGTCGAGGGCAAGAGACTCAAAATGAAACAAAAAACTAGATACAAGGTAAAAGTGGATGGAAACAACTTCTTAGCTTTGTAGCATCAGTAATGAGTGAAGAAAGAAATGATTACAGACTACACATCACAGACCACGAGTGTTGAATGCAGGAAGTAGTCTGATCAAACTTTGAGGCTTATTTCAGAAGACTGTCTACAAATGTAAAGACCTATTCTCTCAAGTTATTGGATAAATTGTCAAACCACAAGGACATTCTTCATTTTTTACTGACCTTACAATCTGCATTACCTTAAGAGTGAAAAGAAAGAGGTTTAGGTTGAAAACCTTTTCGCTTTAGCCCACTCTATTTCCATTGAATATGTCAACTATACACGATAACAAAAGTCTTAGTGAAAGACACAAAGTTGGTAAAAGACCAAACCTAACTACAGTACTTGGAACCATTTTGTCAACCCTGCTCTGCAGCTGGATTCTCGTGAGCACCTCTGACAGATCTGGACCTGTTTTACCGTTTTACTGTTACGAACGTACACAACAGGGAGATGCTCTTTTGTATCTTTGGATAAAACTGGTTGATAAATCCAATCAACTCCAGGTATTCATAAAAAGAACCTGCCATTTGGCAAAGGCTTTCAACAGGAGCCTCCAGATGGTCTGTGGAGCAGCTAGAGTCATGTTACCAATTTAAAATATAAATATAAAATAATTTGTATGGATAACTCTTTCCAAAAGGACAGGTGAAAACAATCTGTTTTTTCAGCCGACTCCTGATTTCAAGCATTTTCCAGACTGTGGAGTAGTTTTGGCTCAAGTCGTTGCACACTCAACATAATAGTGTGCATCTGTAGACTCCCCACAAACAAACAGTGAATTATCTCCTGATTTGACTTGGAACAAAGGCTGTAAATCTGGCGTGGGCGAACTCCGGATCACCTCTGTTTATCCAGCGAACAGGCCCATCAACGCTGGCTGACATTTTGCGCGGGGTTAGTGAGCTCAGAGTGCCGAGAAGAGGAAGAGGAGGCTCAGATGAATTTGTCTGACAAATGCTTGGTGTTTTGTTGACTGTGCTTCAGAGAAGGCCCCGGACTGGGATTTGACTGTGACCGAAGCCAAGCAAAGCATGCCAGATCATTAATTGCACAATTTAAAACCAAAGTCCCTGGCAGATTGTCATTTGAAACAGAGAGAGGAGCCACTGCTTAATCAGCGAGCTCGGTACAGAACTGTAGAAGACGACTGGACATAGCTGACTGAATGTGGCTGGAGATTATACGAGCATTGGTCTATGGTGACTATTAAAAAAGACGTCTTTAGTTTTGGGTTAAATGTGAATTGGGAAAGATATTTTGGCTATGGACCTTTCTTCCTTGATGTCAATATTTGAGCAACAGTGACACATAAAATATTGACAATATTAAAGTCATTGACCATTATGTTGATTTTACAATTTATGGCAAGAATGTTGTTTTTTAATCCAATCTCACGTCTATTATATTACGACCATTACATGTAAATGTTTTAAGGTCTGAAATAATTGCATCAAAGCCAAGAAAAGGAGGCCAAAACTCTCTGGTAGCTTGTTGTTGGAAATGGAGACTAAAGATTAGTAAGAAGATTATTAGATTATTAGAAGATTATAATTGATTTTATTGCTTTGTGTATCTTTTAATTTTATATGTATGTAGGTGTATGTTAAGTGCTTTGAGATTCCCATTTAAAGGCGCTATATAAAATAAAGTTATTATTATTATTATTATTAAAGCCACTGCTTAATAACTGACTTGGACTGGATCTGTGGAGGAGACTGGATCTAGTGAGAGTCAGTGTCAACAATCAAGACCAGACTGGACACAATGGCACCCCACGTCTTTACGATCCCACAGAAGCCTCTCATTGGTCGACAGAAACGCTGAGTGGCGGGTTTTGCAGCGCTAACTAGGGTTTCATTTGGTTTAATTGCTTTTATATGAGCCGCTACATTTGTTGCTAACAGTTGGTGGAGATGAAATTCACAGCAGCCTTGTCATGTCTGTAGCCTTGATATACGCTTCGAAGCAGACGGAGCTGACTTTGTGCACTTTTTGATGGTTACAACTTGAGGATGGAGCAGTTACAAAGCACATTAAAAGCTTTGTTCATCATGATTTGCTCGAATACAAATATTAACAAGGAAACTGAGAGGTTATGTTTTTAGTAAGCCATTTAAAATGTTTTAATTTATAAAAAGTGATCTACACAAATCAAAAAGTAAGGAAAATGTAAGTTTCTTAATGGATTTGAAATATTTTTCAGAGGGGGTAGTTTTGCGTGCATTTTATGCGATATGTTTTACCCCTGTTATTGATCAACTTTAATTTTCTTCAAAGATACGATTGTAGCGCTCCCGTGCCGACCGAATAGTGATGCTAACGGCCAAATCCTTAAACGTACTTGGAGCACATTGTAGAGAGTCTGACATGGGAAAGGTCCTTCTTTATTGTCATTATTATACGTTTTAAACTGTCATTAGGCAGCTAGCTGTTTGGAAATGAGAATACGGTATCTGTGCCCATTTTTATTTAACTTTTAATATTTATTAATATTTAATTTTTAATATATTTAATTTAACTTCCAAAAACTGTTCGAAGCAACCCCGCATAACTTTTAGCCAGTAGATTTCTCGACAAAATTTTGGAAGAAAAAAATATGTCTTCTGAAACAGTAAGATCATTGATGTATATTTTTTACAAATACAACTCTGGGTTGGAAGATTCATTTACTCATTCATACATCACTATGTTTTCAGGTAATATTTATATTTTTATATATATATATATATATATATATATATATATAACTTTTATATGCAAGAAATCTTACATTACAGTGTTTCAGGTTTTCTTTTATCCACACGATACATTACAATGTAAAGTCCTGATTAGAGATTTTAATTAAACATCCAAAATGTGACAAGCTGAAAAAAAAAAAACTATGACGTGGTTGTTGTCATCAGCTAAGCCTCACTGTTTGAAGAGGAAGTCTGTCATATAAAGTTTACTGTGTTTCCACTAACATTTTACCGACACCATGTTTTTCTCTGGTTAATGCTTTTTCCTGATGTCTGCTGATGTTGTTTTTATGAAGCACTTATTGGATGTTTTATTTTGCGTGTGAGCTATGGATCTTTGCACGCTGTGAAACTGTGTGAAAAAAATAAAATAAAATACAGTGACCTATTTACAAAAAGCTCTGGAGACGATGTGGCGCTCCCCAGACTCTCTCCGACTGACGTTCACGTGTCGATAATTCACCGACTCCAGCTCTCAAGACCGGTAAACATGAATATATTTTAATTAAACACACAGAATACATTTTCATTTAGAGAGTGGAAGTGCTCAGCAGAATGTTACGAGGAGAATGACATCTCTCAGTTTCCTCAAGATTAAATATATTGTAAATTATTGTTTACCACTAAAAGCACTATTCCTTTTTTTCTATTATACACTCAAGTGCTGACAAGAAGATACACGTAATAAAAACACGATAGAATTAAACTGATAATAACCAATGATTAAATCAAAAATAAAAATGCATAAAACCTCAAATAAACCAAGACTAAATCCAACTGAAATCCACAGAGGGCACCAAAACAATAAAACCATGGACTGAAAGCACTGATAAATACTGTACTCTTTAGTCTAAACCCTATGGATCACTCCAGGTCTTCACCAAGCAAGGACTAGACTCGATTAAATAATGAATATATGTGCTAAACAAAACCCAAAAGTGAAAATATTGCTAACGACTGCAAAGACTAAAACCAAAACTAAATCAGGACTAAATCCAGACCAAACCAGGAAAAAATCGAAGACAAAAGCTGCCACTTATAAAGAACCAAACCAGAAGTTAATAAGGATTGTGGAAGGGCTGAATCAGGACTAAAAGCCCTGCCAAAGTGAATCCAGTGACTACAAACAGGACTAAAACATAAAGAACAACACAATCAGCTCCACCGGCTAATACTGGATTAAAATTGGGTTATTTGAGAACTAAATCAAAAGTAAACCAAGGGCTGAACCAAGACTTGAACATGACTAAACCAGAGACGATAGAGGAAAAGGGAGACTTGTTTTTTTTCCTCCCAGTGAGAGTGGAGCACATGAAGCAGACAACAAACGGGTGGAGCCTGAGACAGTCTCTAAGCAGCATTGCCCTGAAGTCAATTTCTCGCTGAACATCCGTCTCAGCTCCCAGAGAGCCAGCGACAAGAGTGATGCTCCACTCAGGGCCATGAATTCACAAGTCAATATGTAAAACCATAGAGGGATGCCATTTTGAAAAAGCGTTCCATCAATGGAAATCATATTAACATGATAAAGGGCAGATTGGGAGGCGAGGGCATCGATTGTTGGCGCGCCGCGTCCACCTCCGACATGTTAATGAGTTGCACCGCAAAAAACAAAAGGCTTAGGCTTCTGTGAAGGCAGTCGGAGTGGGGTCAGGATGACGGGTCGAGCGCTGGGAGGAAGTGGGGGACCACTGGGATGTACTGTATGTTGTGTAAGAAATGTTACTTTGCATTATTGAAGTTTGATGAAGTTAGGACCTAATAAGTTAATTTTTGATCAAGCTGCAAGTAAATCTAAAAGGTCTGTTTTTGCCATTGTGAGCAGTTGTGACTAAAGCTAGGGCTAAAGCAAGCCCCAAAACAAGAGCACTACAAACCCAAATGGTAAATGGATCAGGAAGCCAGATGTCACACCAGAGCCCCACAGTACTCTATATAATAAGGTACAAGGAGGTTTGGCATGACATTCATCTTATGTATGAAAATAAAAATGATTCTGAATGGAGCCTAAATGTAGCTCTTACTTTTCTTATCCTATGTAACCTTATGAATCTGGACATAAAAGTACACAAGGCATCTGATTAGAGCAAAGTCTGAGGGAAGCAGTATGGGTTGAAATGCAGTGTTGCCACCCAGGAGGTCACAGGGAGGGGAGTGGACCTACCCCCTTCTGACCAGTACTACAGACACATGGCCCGGGGGAGGGACCATCCAAGGCTTCGACACAGAGGGGGAGCGCTGGGACATGAAAGCAACAAGGCACCGCTGCCAGGCCAAACAGATGAATTACTTATCAAAGACACACGCAGCAGAACCGGCTACGAGGCTACGAGGCCCGGCCAGTGCACAGACAGCTGGGGCATTATCAATTCACCTTCAATTAGCTGTCCCTGGCACCGGCAGCCGACGGGACGCCAGTGCCCTACAAGCTCCACTCAACAAAACAAACCAACACAGGACCAGGTAGGGGTCCTCTGAGGAATTTAATTAAGACACTGTTGTGAGAAAAAGCATGGAAAATACACATTCAAAGATGAAAGGGGAAGGGAATTAAATGCCAAACAACACAATTTCAGCCAAATTTGTTACCTATTTACTCCAGCCATTCATAAAATGTATTGAATGAGAGGCCATTCAAAAGTTTTAAATCCATGTCTAGAGCAAAGTTGGTCCTTCTGTCCTTCCAACAATCACAGTGGTTTATGGAAACTGAAGATTCCAGAAGTTCAGTCTTGACCTCCCAGTTTTAGTCAGTGACATGTCTAATGTATTACCCTAAGATTATCTGAGTAAAAACATCACTGGAAAGAGGCTTGAATAGATGCAATTACTGTGACAATAAAAGCGACTGACAAGAGACAGTATTTTTGTCTTTATTGAACTTTTCTAGTTCTCAGCAGTAAAATCCTTAGTGTTTTTTCCAAAGTCACCGAGTAGCTGTAAACCAGTGACACAAAAGCACACTTTTAACGACGGTGCAAGCACTCTGCTGCTTCATGAAAACAGACAAGAGGAACTCATTAACTCAACTTTAAATAAATATTATTCTAGTCGCTGTTATTAATAAGAGTTTGGTTTTATTTGTGTTTTATCAGAGCGAGAGCATTACCTAACTCAGGCTAACTCAGGTGTTTACTTTCCGTCACATTTCACCTGCTTCTTTCTGACCTGTTGGCTCAAAAGCAGGACAAAACGATGATACAATAAAATCTTTTTTTTAAGTACTTTTTAGTCATTTAGATCATTTCTATCAGAGAACAACTGCAAGATATAAAAATAGGAAGTTCAAAGTTGTATCTGCCACTGTTTCTTCTTTACTTTGCGGTGTATTGGGGAAATCTTTTCAAGGACATGGGATTTTTTTCTCTGCAATAGCACAAGTGTCCAGCAGTGGAGTTGACGACAGAACAGAGGGGGAGGTCAAACCTCAGCTACACAGTTAGCAACATTAGCTCAGCCATAAAAAGTAGCTACTCATAACTGGTTAATCCTAAACTTATTACACAAGCCCTTCTCAGTGCACTGATTTTTACTTACCCAATCGATCTAAGCTATGGCCCTGCTGTAGTGGCACGACACCTGATTGGACTAAAAACATGACCCATAAAAAGTAACAGAACAATGAATAAATAGAAGTGCACTGAACCCTATTCGACAAACCAAGGTTGAGGATCAGGTGTCTTCTTTAAAGCAGCTCAATTAAACTGTTATTATTAAAATAACATGAGAAACACATACAGGGATGAAAGCAAAAGGATTATTTTCAACAGGGGGGGGTAGGGGCTGGATAAAAAAGCAAGGTGTTCCTGGGAGTCTGATGGCACAGCACCTTTGTTAAATATGAACTAATTAACTGGAAAAATGAAAGCGTTTCATCTTCATTAGCATCAGACAACAGGACTATGAAGCATAATTGAGAGTAGTTCCAGTTTAATAGAATGAACAGAAGTCATTTGGTATTGAAATGTGCAGGGTGATTTAGCCAAAAGAAAGTGTATTATTAGATTTAATACAATACCTACACGTGATCGATGCTCGGAGCACAGGTGGTAGTTTGTCTCCGGTTCTTCAAATGATTAGTCCGACCGAATAATGGCCAGTCGGATTCGCGTTGCTCCACGCATTGATTACAACGAGCAGGCCATTTTTCATGAAGCGCGGCTCGGCGGACCATTTATTAAGCCTTTACACATGTGACATAACAAGTGCCGAGCGCATTACGCAGTGCTTTCGGACGGAGACGTGCTGAAATCAGGACGAGGTGTGGTGATGATGATGAACGAGCCCGGGCCTGCACAGATACATATACGACTGTTAAATTGTTGCTGAAAACAGAGGTCTAATCTGCCGCCTGCGATACATTCATTTCTGCGTTTTACTATGGATTTTTCTTTTCTAGGCCTGAGCTGCAGAAGTTTAATCCCATTCAGCCAAAGAGGCATTAACAGGAAACCTCTGATGCCAAAGAAACTTGACATTTTGGGAAAGTTTTAACAAGTGTCAATAGGAATTTATGTTGGAAACGTTGGACTTAAAGGGCATTTTGTCCAAATGTTGAGTTTTTTGTAATTTAATTAGTGCAATGGTTTTCTGTTTGAAGAAATGTATATTATAGAAAACTACAGAAACTTGGAAACAAAACGTAAGCAGACATCTGATTAAGACTCTGAATAGTTAGAGAAGAAACCAAGTAAAAAATATTTAGCTCAAATAGGCTGGTGTTCATTGGCATAAAGAATAAAAATCTATTTCCATTTATCTATCTATCTATTCTATTTTATTTGACAATGAACTCATAAAATATAATAATTCCTAATAATTTCTTATCATCGATTGTGAGCACATTATTTCACATTAGCTCGTTAGCATAACATGTACTCACCACTGTTTGTCACAATGACACAATTGGCCACTATGAACATTTCCTGTAAATTTCTTTCAGTGCATTTTGATTAAACCTTCTATTGTAGTTCTCTGCAGCTGAAAGTCATCAATACAACGTGACAGGACACAATTAGGAATCATAATGGTATTATTAATTTAAACTGTTTAAACAACGCGCCCCACAAAGACAGCAAGCCTCTTGGGCTCATACTTTTAGATAATTCAAGTATACAAGCACAAAAAAAATATTTGTACATAAGGTTGGATGTGTGAAAGTTGCCCTCGAAGCATGAAAGTGTGGTCAGAGTGTTTCTCTGGTCAATGCATTTTCTATTACCATTTTCTGTTTATTTAATTTTTAAAGGCGATGTTCAAGTGTAGTGGGCCAGAAGCTGAAAAGCAATATTGTGCCATAGAGAGTTACTAAATAGCAAGTGAGTGTATGGTTAATGGATGCATGAATATATAGACATTTCTGACATTGGCAATGAATTCTGTTGTAAATATTTTTTTAAAAGTTCTCTTTGCCAAGTTTAGGCTCTTTCATTATTAACAGACATAGCCTTGGAGTGTGTTCTGCAGCGGGCTCCCAGTACAAACCAGTTTAACCAGAGCAGAAACAGTGCAGTGACAGGAGGAGACGACATTGTGAGGAGTCAGTGAGGTGCTGCTGTGGGCCTATAGCACGAGGCCTTGAAGGTTTAATCCCGCTACGGTCGAATAGTGCTGAGCTCTTCTGCCACAGCTCCACAGTAAACCTGAGTCTCAGCCTCAGTTTGTGCACAACCACAGTCGACACAAGCCTCCACAAAACACACTGTTGGTTTACCGAGTCTTTGACAAAACCTGTTTTAATACCATACTCTTCTTTGATTGGCTGATGGGTGTACAACCGAGCCAAGGAAACTAGTTAATACATTTTTATCCCTGTTCAATATTACTCTACTAGTTTGTAGCAACTGTTACGACTTAAACAATAGTACAAAATTATTTTCCAAATAAATCTAAAATTACATTCATTAAATATATTTTTGGGCAGGTGACCAGAGCGTAGGTGGGGGTTAGATAAATGTAGAATTAAATGTGTAATTCCTTGCTTTTCTTCCATCTCATGTTACAATTTAAACTCTCTTATCTGTTTTACACTATTTCCAAAAACAGAAAATTAAAATAAAAAGTAAAAAAATGTTGGACAAACTGTATATTTTTAAAACATTGAATATAACAATTATTGCCTTGTTGTATCAGATCTGTTGATATTGTTATTCTTGACGTTTGCTTCCTCTGGCTTGGCTTTTTGCGGTTCGATTCCCGCTTTCCCTACAGTTTATACTGTCGTTGTGTCCTTGGACAAGACACTTAACTCACATTGCAAAATGCAAAATTATTACAAAATGCCATGTCTAAACATATCCATAAGCCTAAACTCCTACAAACTAAAAATGCCACACACTGTTGAAACAAAGATGATAATGATGAAGGAATGTAATCAGATATTATGGGTAAATTAAATAAAGATGGATTGATGATGGTAAATGAGATTGTTCTTGGTCTGAAATGATCACAAATTAACTTCAGTGGAGTTAAGAGGTTCTCAAAACCCTTTAAAACCCAATGCCGTCCATGTGTTTCAAATGAAACAAAAATGCAAAGCAACATGGTCATTTTTAAAGAACACAGGCACATCAGAGAGCAGGCCACATTGAAACGGCCGTCTTGAGAAACAGTGGGTCTTTATCACTTCAAAAGGCTGACATCCCCGCGGCGTCTCGGGGAAGCCGTGACTGGCACCGGTACAGCCCTCTTTCTGCTGCATTTGTCCAATCTTCGAAAGCCCAGAGTCAGGAAACACAAGGTCTTTTCAAAGTTAGTCAACAGGCCTTTGAAGCAAAGCCAACGGAGTCAGCAACCCGGCGACAAGGTGCCGAGCCATTATCATTCAATAGACAGCCGGGATTTTGCATATTTAACAGGAAATTTCACTTTGCTTTTTTGACACGGGGCATTATGCATCCTCTGTACATAAAATCCATCAGCACCTTGCCAATTTTTGTTTGTGCTTTTCCCATTTTCACTGGGGAAATGCGGTTCTCGAACATCCAAAACATAGACCAGGATTAAATTATACGTCTGCTCGGACAAACAAATTGGACCAAAGGTTCAAGGTAAGCCATTTTTCTTCATTTATTTATTTCATTGACTGTTTGTTTGTTTTACGCTGATATAACCTTGAGCCTTAAACTGTGATGTGTATTATCTTCCCTTGTTTATGGGGGAATAAAAAGTAAAACTATTCTCTTTTTAGATCAGTTTTCTTAGAGAATAGCTCAATATCTAAACGCATTAAGGACAAGTTCATCTGAGGATGCAGATGTTATGTGTTTTAATGTTTCAAAACAACTCATATTCAGTGGAATACAACACTGTGCAATGCTTGTAAGAAAATGAGAGAAAGGCCAGAGGCTGCTTTCACAAAGATACTCTGTGACTGAGACTTCGATTTGACTGTAAGAGATTTTAGTTAGACCAAAAATGCAGTTCTTAAGCGGAGATATGTTGGTTAATACACAGCAGACTTTCCTCAAATACATTCAAGAAAAATAAAAACTTATTTAAAAATATTATACATACAATTGAATTACATATACATAAATTAAAGATTTTAATTTGTACCTGTTGCTTATTTCATCTGCTCTGTCGTTGGCAGAAAGTAAGAATGTGACAAGAAAAGCTCTAAAATCTCTTCATTTATTTATTTTTTTTTCCATCTTTTTATCAGTTGTTAATTTTATATTACAACGTTAAAGATCAGTCTAAAACACAACTGTAAAAGCGTCACTTTAAAAAGAAACACAAAATTTTAATTTTGTTTGGTTACCTTATCAAGGTAAGGTCACATTGAACAAAGCTTTACTCAGTCCTGTTTTGGTGATGTACAAACATGGACTATAGAGAAGAAGCAGCAAACACTTAAAAGCTATTGGGTTAGCATGCTACATAGGAACCCCATATGAGTTTTTCTCTTTGACAACAGCAAGTCTGTTGAAGCAAACATGCCACCAATGTGAAGAGCCTCAGAAAGATGAGAAAAACATGAACTGAAGACATGGCCCTGGCAGTGAGGGATCTCCATTTAAGACTAATTCATTATTTTAAAGCCGGTTTGGCACAAACACGAGTAGCATCTATTACTGGGAGGCTGCGTTAAGTCTCTGGTGAGTCGGTAATATCTGTGGTGTGGCCCGATGGGATTTGTAGCGATGACCCGATTTGAGTGCATCCATCGCTAATGAGCGGCCGTCTCGTCTCCTGTGGGCCGTCAACTGTCAGTCCCCTCGGTGGAAGCAAAGGAAGAATAGCACCCAAGCAACCTTCCCCTAAACCTCAAGTGGAAGGGCATCTTCACAAGACGGGGTCCCCACTGAGAGCTGCTAATGATCCGAATGATGGTCCGGGCCAGCCATTGTTTGGGCTACATTACCCAGAGAGGCGCAAACAATCGTTGGCGATGTCACTTGATAATGGCCCAAAAAGCAAATCTAACAGACCTTCATTCTTCACAAGGGTAATTAATTCATCGCTGTTGTGGGACGCATCGCCTCTCTTAGCTCCTCTCACGCTGCCCTGCTATACTCTCCCAAAGATTTCCAATTGTTTTGTGGACAATGGTTTCAGAAGGCAGTATAAGGCCATTGATCTGAGGGTTATTTGCAAATACCCATCTCCATATCCACAGAAATGCATCTTACTATGTTGCGTTAAGCAATTCCACATTTTAATGGGCCGACTATTGATGGTTGATGCCAAAAGCTATCGACTGCGCTCCAACACATCTACAATGAGGTCTGGAGGGGATAGCACCAAGTCAGCACAATAAATAAACCAAGGGGCATCAAACTGAAGAGGAGGCATTGCAGAGCCGTCATAAAAAAAAGTTACTATAATGTGTGCCATGATTGACTTTTATGATCGATGCCGGTGTACGACCTAAAGTCTGCAGCAGAGATCTATACTACTGCGGTAATTACAGCCGCCGCTTAGCTACATGTGCATTATTGGATGTAATTAGGTGTTGATTAAAATTGTAACATAACTCGCAGTGCAGTCATAACAGCGAGGCCAAAGGGAATGAACCTATATCTCTGTGATCGATTGTTTAAAGAAAAAGGCGAAAGATGCAATAAGAAGCATGTTTCGGGTATAATAAAACAGACTATAGAGCAATAAAGTCTTTTAAAGTGGAACGAATAGCTGATCAATCAAGAAAATAAAGTACGACCCCTGTATAGACAACTGGGTAAATCAGCATTACCTCTGCTCTGTCACCAACTCCACCAGTGGCCACTAGCGGTACTGCAATTAGAAATACCAAGGCTACCCCAAAAAAATCCCTTACTACAACAGAAGGTCCCAAAAACTTGGAAGCACTCAGTCATTGTGCCCTTAGCGAAGTGCAACACTCTAAGCCTTTAATGACTTTAGACCAGTTGCTCTGACCTCTTGGATTATGAAAACTATTGAAAAAAATCAATAATGACATGGTACTACTGCAGGTCAGGGAACAGCTAGACCCATTTCAGTTTGCTTACAGGTCTGAGAGAGGAGTGCTGTCATCACACTGTTGCACTTTATTCTTAAACATCTGGATGCAGCTAAGACACATGCCAGACTTTTTTTGTTGATTTTACTTCTGCTTTTAACACCATTCAGCCATTCCTGCTGGCAGAGAGACTTATGACTGATTTTAACCTTGATCTTAACTTGGTTGGTTGGATATTGGACTTTTTATTAGACAGACCTCAGTGTGTTAGAGTGAATGGTATTTTATCTGATGTGCTTTATGCATCTACTGGTTCCCCCCAAGGCTGCTGTCTGTCCCCTCTTCTGTACATTCTGTTCACAAACCAGTGTCGCAGTGTGCACAAGGATAGACAGATGACTCTGTTATCATCAGCCTGCTCAGAGGGGATGAACAGGACATGGGCCAGTCCTTAATGACTTTGTTCAGTGGTGTGACTGTTCATTTTTACATATGAATGTGTTAAAAACAAAGGAAATTAAAATAGACTTGCCCTACTGTTACTGTCATCAAGAACACGGACATTGACCTGGTCGACAGCTACAAATACCTCGGAGTCATTTTGGACAATAAACTGTGTTTTCAGCCTTGGGTGAATGCTGTTTTTAAAAAAGTCCAACAACGATTGTACTTCCTGAGGAAGATGAACAGTTTTAATGTCTCCAGTAAAATGATGACTCTGTTTTATCGTGTTTTTATTGAATCGTTTTTTTTTATCCTTCTGTATTGCTGCATGGTTTGGAAGCCTCTCCCTGACCAACAAAAACAGACTGGGTAGTCTGGTTAGAGTGGCCAGTAAGATTTCACGGAGGAGTCAGGCACAGCGCAGGGGCCCAACAGGGTGTTTTTTAGCTTTTTAAAAACCTGTTGAAATCCAACTAAAAGCTGTACTTGAAGAATAAGAATAAGAAAAGAACTGCTCTGAGGGAGAAGTGCTAACCACTCTGGCACTGTGCCACTCTTTTCCCAAGTTTATTTTGTGATAAGTACTGGTTTGTGGTTTATTCATGTCTAAACTTTTTACCAACACAGTATTTTACTGTAGACTGAAGGAGGGATAGAAATTCTAATGGACACACTAATATAAATACTTTACAGTGAAATAATGCTCAACTTTGTGTAGCAAACATTTATAGGTATGATTTTTCTGTTTAAAATCTCTTTTTTTTTTTTTTTTACAAACATGTATGTAGCACAGCTTGAAAGAAAAGTAAAAGCTTCTGCGTGCTGCACCTGTTCCTGTATTAACAATAAACCTCTGAGAAAAATGAATGATCTTTCAACAAAACAGAGACAGCACGAGACAAGACAAATGTCTGTGCTTACATCAAATGTTCCCAGATACGAAACAATCCAACCACACCAATAAAGCAATCGATGCTAACCCAATCCCTGCCAGCCTCAGCGGCACTTGCTTGCCATTTCTTTGCCCCAAAATGAAGAGGAAAAGAGAGGCTGAAAGGCAGAAATAAATAAAGCTCATAGCGGCCCGTTGTTCTATTGCTGCCACTAAGGACCACTGCACATCTACAGTGTATAGAAAGCTCATCTCGGAAAGCAGCACGACGTTAGTCAAGCACAGAGGTGGATTACAAACGCAGACACTTTGAAATTTGGTTAACGGGGAGAGAAAACGGGAGAGAGAGAAACGGGAGGAGGAGGGAAGGAAGGGGGGCGGAGGATGAGTCATCCTGGTGTTGGTCCGGATGCCCACACGAAAAAAAAAAAGAGAAGAAGGCCGTGGGCTTAGACTGAGGGAAACCTCTCCGGATACACAGTTAAATCTTAGAGCAGCAGCAAATGACAATAAGTGACAACAACAAGGAGCTTTTGGCAGAATACAAGCAGCGGAGATGAATGATAGCAGCCCTCCTTTCGTCTGATATTGATGCCTATACAACAAGTTCCTCCTGCACAAAAACTGAATGCTTTTTAACTAATTAAATTTAAGAAGTTCCAGGT
Source organism: Perccottus glenii (assembly GCA_024416835.2). Taxonomy (NCBI): domain Eukaryota; kingdom Metazoa; phylum Chordata; class Actinopteri; order Gobiiformes; family Odontobutidae; genus Perccottus; species Perccottus glenii. The sequence continues at coordinate 3,072,438 of CM044553.2, forward strand.
CTGACAACATTACATCTCTTACACAAAACAAGTGCCACCCACAGATCCCATTACACCACACATCATCCCAAAAACATCATCACATCCCACTCTCCCCCACATACTGTCCTTGTGTCCTTGGGCAAGACACTTAACCTACATTGCCTCCAGTGAGTGTTCTGTAACACTGGTATTTAGCTTGTATGTAGCAATAGCAATGTATGTAAAGCGCTTTGAGTGCCTACAACAGTAGGTGGAAAAGCTCTATATAAAAATAAAGATTATTGTTATTATTGTTATTATTATTATTATTATTATTATTATTATTATTATTATTATGTTATTTGCCCCACTGCAACAGCAAAAACAGATAAAGCAACAAGTATAATGACTGAATGTTGAATATTTTAGATAACCATAGAAACTACAGTTACGTTTATAAAAATGTATAAAATTTAAACCAACGTGGATATTGTTTTCCTAAATATTGTGTAGACACAGCCTCATGTCCCATTAGTGATGGATCTGCAGCTTATGGCCCAGGCTGAAAATCTCACGGTGACCACAATGATATAAAAATCAGAGCTGGTAAAAGATTACAAAGAAAGCCTATGTTTAAAGGCCTTCTTTGTAACTTTTGGTTGGATTATGACCTGGACGACCAAGAACATCCGCAGACAATCCAAGCATGTGTTAAGTGTAGATTTAGTAGTATTTTCGTTCTTTATACAGAAGAAAAAAAGTGTATTCAACACAAGTTTCTCTGTTTTTTTTCTTGTCTACACTCAAACATATCACGGGTCACATTTAATCTAAAGCACAAGGTTAATGGCATGAAGCACATTCACTTTTGGGGCATGTCCAAAGTCTGGTGCACAGTGAGTTTACCAGGTTAGATCTGTTTGTGCCAGAAATAAAAGAGCTGTTATCCATGGCAGAAATTATTTTAATGAGTAGGCTAACATTTTAACTGCAACTCCAGCTGCCAAATAAAGTTAAAAAATAAAATGTAATAGTTTGAGTGAAGAAACATCCAAACACAACCACCACGTGACTCAATAAAGACGAGGGTTTAAACTCTACCTTTGTCAGAAATATCCAAAAAGCTTTAAAAAACACATTACTGCAGCACATACATATTTCATATTTAGACCTTTTAAGATAATGGTTTAGCATTTTGCAGAGCAATGCTTAAACAATGCAACACTACACAATGCACAAATTTCTAGCTCCAAATGTGACTCCAGCCGACATTATCTAACTACAATTAAGGCCAAAAAGAGCTTGTATCAATAGTGAATGCTATACTGTATTATTTATTGTGACCCATAAGTTCAAGCTAAAAACGTCTGGGTTAAAAGGTTTGGACGGTGGGGGCGAGGGGCGAGCACTTTTAAGATATTTTTTTTCTGTCTAAGTGGAGCTGGCCTAGTCAAAGGTGGGGGATAAGCTGGAATAGGGACAGTCGAGTGGGTAAAGCCTGCCTTAAAAAGAGGCTCTCCCTCCCCACTGCGACTCTTCATACCTCCATCCAAGCAGAACTAAGGGCGCAGCACGGCCACACACAAAAGTCAATCTTTCACACTTGACAAAACCTTTCGAAGATTTTTTGGAAATGCTACACAAACACAACAAGACCTCCTGGCCATATAAAGCAGAAATAAGTGCTTTGGTTGATGACAATTGTAGTCGTCAGGCTAAATCTGACAGAAAGTGAACTATACAATTACTCACATTCAGTATTAGCCTGCTCAAATGTCATATTTCTTTCTCTTTATTCTGAGAGGTAATCGTTGTAGATGAGGATTGGTTCTCAATCGATCTATCTGGTTAAATAAAGGTTAATAATTATTCTATACAAAGATTTAGAACTGTACATCCAATCAGAATTTAGGGGAAGTCCCACTTGTGCAAAATAAACTGCCTACCTAGCCAATCAGAAAAAGGCTGCAGTAATATCAGCCTCTTTTCCACCAACATTTCCAGGAAGCTTTTGTTAAGAAATCCTGGTAATCTGCATATGACAACCCCGCATCTGATATACAACAACACAGAGCACACTGCCCCCCCTCCCATTAATCCCAGGGAAAAGTCCCAGTGTTCAGTCCATACTGGAAAGTGTTGGACAATCACATGCTCACAGAGAGAAACAAAAAGACAAAAATAATAGATACTGTAGAGAAAAGACAAAAGGAAAGTGAAATGCACATAAATATTTTCAGTGACTAAAAAGAAAAACAAGATAATTCCATCAGCATTCCATCGTTCTGATGCTGAACTCAAGCTCGAAAAGTGAATAGCAGCCAACTTTGTTAAATTTTATATCAGTTTGACAAAACAAGGTATATTTTTGTTATTTTTGCTCTAATACTTTTATGGATCTTGGTAAAGTTTGAAACATACTAAGGCCATCTTAAAGACTGGGTTAAATAAGGGGAAAGAAAAAAAATGTCTGGATAGTGCCCAAATGCAGTTATAATTTCACTAATGCTCACTCAAATGTCAATGGGGTCCGGTGACAAAGCAGGCCTAATCCTTCAGATGAATTTAGCGCCGGGAGGCAGAGTGTGTGAGCGACGAGCGAGAGGGGCATAGATTACACACGACTTGTCTCAGGCCTTAATGGAGACTGTTGAGTGAATTCTGCTGATATTTAAATCAGCAGGAACACGGCCATGAGCGTCGAACTCTTGAACTCTGCACGACTCACCTGTCCCGACTGAATGTAAGCCGCCGAAGCAAACGAACGTATATGAACGTATATAAACTATATAAATGTATAATAAATGTATAATAACGTATAATAAATGTATATCAATAAACGTATATGAACGTATAATAAACGTATATGAATTATAATAAACGTATATTTTTATTTATTTTTATTTTACCTTTATTTAACCAGGAGGTCCCATTGAGATTCAGAATCTCTTTTACAAGAGAGACCTGGCCAAGGTAGCAGCCAAATCACAACAAATACATAAACACCAAAATTACATTTTCACAATAAAAGAAAATAATATATAAAACAAAATGAGACTCTTAAGAAAAACAAGAACATATCTCCATCACAACACTCTTTACAGTATTCAATATAGTATATGAATGTATAATAAACGTATATGAATGTACATAAACTATATAACGTATATAAACGTATAGGAATGTAGAGGAAAAGCGACACTTGGTCTTTCCATCTTCCATACTTTCATCTTGGACAAATGGTGTAATTTTTACCTATAACACTGCAGTTATTATTACAGATAATGAGCCTTTTTTTTTCTCTTTAGAATAACTTCCAGCAACTTTTGTAGGTATTTATGCAATAATTGGTAGATTCACATTTAGAAAGCTCGTAAAACTATTGTTACACCAAAGGCCATTGATTTAAGCCTAAAATACAGTGTTAAAATCACTCTCTTTTGTGGCTATTACATGTTTTAAAAGAGCATCTGTACTTTTGGTGGATGTTTTTGAAAGCAAAACAAATACATAGCATAAAATATCATTAATTTGAGTGAGTTTGAGTATATTTATGTGTGTCCCTACATTTAAATCCAGCACAGAGAGATAGCAAAGCCCCTAAAGGCATTATGTTATGGAAATATGAAAGTGCATGGCCCATAGGAGGCTTAACATATTTACTGCAGCAGATCATGAGCCTGGATCCTGGGCACACACTTTAATGACTCTAATACAGCGGCTGTGGGAATGTTTAGGAGCGTTTTGTGATCCAAGTGCATTTTGTTTCTCCATCTTATTTTACCTAATAAACACACGGCTGGAAGCGGGAAGCAGCTGCCAGGAAAACCGGCTGAACTTCTAATCAACCCCAACAAGGAGCACGCACGACGTCTAGGTTTCTGCTGAACAGTAACGCAAAGAGTTATTTGTTGAGTGGCCATGTTGATTCAGCGTCAAACTTTAGACCAAGATAACTCTTATATTAATCTTATGAAGTCTTATTGCTATTCAGCCTTTTGCTTTTGAAGGTAAATAATCTTTAGACAAAATATGAATAATGTTTGAAAAAGTTTCCTGTCCTTGCTGGAGCCATTTTTGTTTAGCTTGCTTAATAAGAGCTACCGAAGAGTCGAGACTAGTCCAAAAGTGTGGTTAGAAATGAAAGAACAATACTTTGTGACTGATATTACACTGTAACTTTAGTTTCTGCAACACTTGGTACATGTAGTGGTAAAACTGACTCAAGTCTGTGTCATTTGGTCCAGATCTGAAAATGTTTCTGTGAACCAGAGCTACGTGGATTATTTTGTGCAAACTCACATATGCTCAATCTAAATGACTCTTCTGTGTCTTTTTTACAGGTTTATGACTTTGCCTTTGATATTGGTTTAATCCACATGTGTCAACTTTGCAATGTTGCTGTTAAGCTATAATCTGGTACAAGCATCTCTGCTCCGGCTTAATGTAGACTGTACGCTGTCCTAAAGAAATAAAACAAATCTTAAACTTTCAGTGGGTGATATTTATGACACTAGGTTTAAGATGGATTTGAATCAAATGTAAATTGTTCATGAAATCTTATAGGTTAAGCCAGCAGCTAAAAGCTGTTCAAATCCAACTGAAAACTGTTCAAATCCATCTAAAACCTGTTCAAATCCATCTAAAACCTGTTCAAATCCATCTAAAACCTGTTCAAATCCAACTGAAACCTGTACAAATCTAAAGAAAACCTATTTAAATCCATCTGAAACATGTTCAAATCCATCTGAAACATGTTCAAATCCATCTAAAACCTGTTCAAATCCATCTAAAACCTGTTCAAATCCATCTAAAACCTGTTCAAATCCACCTAAAACCTGTTCAAATCCATCTAAAACCTGTTCAAATCCAACTGAAACCTGTTCAAATCCAAAGAAAACCTATTTAAATCCATCTGAAACATGTTCAAATCCATCTAAAACCTGTTCTAATCCAACTAAAAAATATCCTTAATAAAGGTTTCCAGATGTCACAGTCTTCGGCCCCTCATCACTTTGACCTTTGACACCACTGCTTTAGTTCATATTTTGTACTGTATTACCAAACACTGAGTTGTTGTTCAAAGTCAAAGGGCGAACATAAGTAAGTCCAGTCTAGAGTCCTTGATGAGTGCTAAAAAAGCAGAATGATTGGCTTTAATGCACTGTGGCTTTCGTAAAAACAGAGAGAATGTCCTGTTTAGGGGCCGAAGCAGGTGAAACGGGGCTTTGATAAAATGAGGGGCCGCTGGAGAGACCCTGCACAAATGAAAGGCTAAGTAAGGCGGGCAGGCCATCTTGTCATCACATTAGCCCGGCCTCATTGTAATTGCGAGTGTGTAGTTGTCAGACCCGGTGCAGCAGAGCCCAGTCCAATCCAGAGCCAGAGCCAAAGTGCTCCACCGCCGCCGTCTGACTGCAGATAATTGAAAATCCAAAAAGACTCGGGCTAATTTGATTACGGGGCAAGGCAATCGCTGAATTGTTCCCATTATTAAAGGGATTTGATTATGACATGAAGTCAAGTAATTATTGGTGCTGAAAGTGCAGGAACTGTCCCTTTGAATGAGGGCCACTGCTTGAAGAGAAACTGGCCCCGAGTGAGGAGCGGGGCGACGGGACGCATAACACACACACAGCATGTAACAGAAGTTCAAAAGGAAAAGAGCTTAATCCAAAACTCAAGTCCAACCAAAAAAGAACTCAAGTCATAATATGTCATACATATGTTTTAACTCTATTAGAACTTACAAAGAAAAGCCTTCATTCTTTGTCCAACTGAATGAATCATATTTGACTTTTTGACTCTCCATTACTGAAGCAGAGGGAGGGATATCAGTTTAGAGCAATACTCATGTTTGTGTGGCCTGGATCTAAAAAATACAAAACAATCTGATTCAGAAAGAAAGACAATAATGGAAAATAACCTCTCTGTCTTAATTAAATGGCTACAGTCTAATGTGGCAGATTTATTGTTTATGTTTAAATCTGAAAGCAGAAGGGTCATTAGAGGTAGGAGATTGGAGAAAACAGAAAACAAAACCACTCAAGCCTTTGTTTTGTCTGCAGTACTACTCTACATTTGTGGTTCCCAAACATTGGGTTGTAAAGGATTTTATTTGGGTCACCAAAAAAAAATAAATAAAAAAATATTAGGATTAGAACAGGTTTTAGAGGAATTCATGAATTAGTTTTAGTCAGAAATAATACAGTGCAAAGACTAATAGAAAACACACATAAAAACTCTATATGGCTTTATATCAATTAAATGTCACTTACAAAACTAAGAGAAATATATCATTCATTCATTTTCTACTGCTTAGTCCTGTTAGGGGTCATCGATGACTGGAGCCTATCCCAGCAGCTTTGGGCCTGAGGCGGGGTTCACCCTGGACAGTTAGTCGCAGGGCTAACATTTAGAGACAGACATTGACAGACAATCATTCACTCTCACATTCATTCACTAGGGACACTTTAGAGTTGCCAATTAACCTGTACATGCATGTGTTTGTTCGGTGGGAGGAAGCCGGAGTACCCGGAGAGAACCCACAGTAACACGTGGAGGACATGCAGACTCCTCACAGAAAGACCGGAGTCGGTCGAGAGAATGTTTGAGTCGGCCGGGTTTTGAACCACTCTGCCACGTGGACCCCTATAATAGAAATATATCCAAAACACAAAATGACCAAAATAATGCTAAAACACTGCTCTACCTCACAACCAGAGGTCACTTCTCAAGCCGCTTACGAAAAGATTTTCCAGCGCCGTTTTTGGCAGAGGTTGTGCTCACGTCTGGAGTTTGTTGACCTCTGACTCAATCGACTTTAACTCGACGAGAAATCTGATCAAAATTCACCTTCGCTGAACGCTTTGTCACGTTCTCAGAAAGAGATATTAAAAGCAGCTGCCTCTATTTACCAGCCATTTATCAAAAAACGATGACGCATTTCCATAATTTAAACATTACATTTTAATCATTTTGTATAAGGACAAAGGCGAGACCAGAATTTAGTGTAAACACTCCTTTTGTTCTTCCCCACTAAGCGATTACTGCCTGTTTGGGACTTTTCCCAGCCTTTTTCATTTGAATATTATTCGGTAATCAACACAACACTTTGCTGCTTGTCTGTGTTTACATCACTGATTTGCATTCAAATCGTATTTCAAGTGCAGATGCTCCTGAGGAAGCTGGGAAGAGGTGCCAATATACTGTAGGAATGAATAAACAACATATTAGGGAAACCTATGTTCGAGGGAGGAGCGGCGCGGTGAAAAAGAGGAGCAAGAATACGACTCCATTGTCCCCCTTTTTTTTTTTTGAACGAGCCGTGTGAGAAGTGATAATTAACCGGTAATTAATTTGGCGGTCTTTATCTCGGCGCAATGTGTGCAGCGCGAAAGATTAGGAGAGGTTTTTAATAAGCAGCAGCAGCAGAGACAGAGTTGTACAGTTTTTTTCGGGCCTGTTTCCGTTGGTGACAAATACAAGCGTGGTGTTTGTTTACCGCAGACCGGCAGCCAACACTCACAGGCTTCCCCCGCTTTTCTTCTGCCGTACTGCCGCTGCTACAGGGAGAGGCCTGAGAGCTTGACTCAGGAGTGATCACATACAACACTGCGGCTACGTTCACACTGAAAGGGAAAGTTACCAACACCAGATTCTTGTAGAACAGAAAGTTTACATTTGTTCACTTTACTTCAGTAAAATCAGACGGGAATATGATCTAGATCCATGGAGAGAAAAAATAACTGCTTTAACCTTTATTCCATGTTGAGGAAACATTTGTCATGAAATTGTATTTTTCAATAAATTTTAGAATTGTTGAGTTTCATCCATACTCAACAATTCAAATCATCTGTGTGAGATGTTTTTGTTGCATTGACACTGTTAAGATTTGTCCCATAGACTTCCATTATAAACATTTATCTGAAGCAAACCTCATTAAATGTAAAAAATAAAAGTTAATCACAAAATTGCCCCATTTTAGCCCCTCCCCCACTGACCTCTATGGTGACCTTTTACAAGAAATTGGGATCGTTGTGTAATTCCTGGCTGCATAACGAGTTAACTTTGATTTATTTTTCTAACTAAAATGATTTTAATGTGAAGTTAGTGATAACCTCTTTTAACCTCATATATATTTGTAGATGGAATTTTCCAGAGCAAAATATCTCAGTCCAACATTGCACCACAAAAAATGTAACAAGTCCACCAGAGTTCTCAAAGTGTGAAGAGACACACCAGATTTATTTTGGTGTTTTGATAAGTGTCACACGTGAACCAGCTTTTTAGCATTACATTATAATAAAAATAGAGTCAGTGAGGTTTCTGTCTTTTAATGGCTGCCATTTTTTGTTTGACCCAGCTTTATGTAATGTATGGAAACCAAAATCTGAGTAGTTTTTCACTGGCCTCTCTTTACAGCACTGGATTCATTGCATCTGTTGGAGTGTGCCGACAAGATATCACATCGTATTAGCCTTTTTATTTGCCGTTTATTCATTTTACAATGTTTTCTTTCATTTGGATCTAAACAATGAAGAAGTACATCACTTTATATGGTGGGATTGAAGTATATTAGCAATAGGCTTTATATTTCTGTTCCAATGCACATGCAGCACTAAAATATAACAACCAAGTCCAGCGGCAATGAATATTCATCGTCTTTATCAACCCTTATCAAAACAACCACCAACTTTTAGTGCTTTGTTTTATTTTATGTAGTTGGTTGTTGCATAAAATGGCCAGCCTTATTGAACCGGTAACTCCAAACGCTGCTGGGAAAAAGTCAGTTCCAGTTTTTTATCTTGTGCATTTGGCTGGTTATTAGAAATGCATGTAGAGGATGTGTGCTCACAAAATAGGATAAACATAAAGTAGATTACCTTTTTACTTTAGTCTTCTTTGTATGACAAAGCATTTAGCAAAACAATGTGAAAATTAAGGAGGATCAACTTCTCCAAATAGTACATAATGCCTTAAAAAGTGTTGGTTCTCCATTTGTAAAAATAGAAACACAAAGAGTAAATGTCTAATAAAGCATTAGCAAAACATTTACAACCTGTGTAAATAAACTTGTATCAAGAGTTTCTTGAACTACGGACTCTGAATGATGCTGGGGAACAAGTGACTGGCCTTTTATCTAAAGTTTGAAGCTGGTATTGTGATGATAATTATGAAAAATGCAGACTACTAAGTTCTGAATAAACCCAACCATCACCGAGCAACAACACACTTAAAATCCTGCATCAGCTCAAATCAGTTCAACATAATGCACTATATTCCTTCGTTTTAGGGAAAATCTATTTTTAATCTTTATTCATCATAAGGACCATCAAATCAATAGTTATTGGTCAGCATTATTTTTATAGTTGGTCGTTAGACAAAGAAACTGATAGAAACGGTCCAAATGCGGCAGTGGATTTAAATTAGGATTATATGTTCACAAAATGGAGATATCCTACAAAAGCTATCACACATGGAACCACAGAGAACCACTACATAATATCCAATAAGCAATCAAAAGTGTCAAAAATACAATCATATTTATATGACAATGTCTTTATTAAGAAAACACATATGATTTTCTATTACCAGTCTGGGACATTTCCATTATTTCCACGTCTTGTTTTCAGATAAACCAAAAAGGAAATGAGATAATCTAATTTGAAGATGTTGTATTTCCGGCAAATTCACAGAAATCGGAAGTGGATTTTATGAAAAAGCTGCAGTGAATGTGAAGGAATGTGAGCTGCTTCCTGCACAAATAAGACAGTGGCCATTGGTTTTCACTGTATAGGCTCCAGTGTTTGGCCAAAGCACTGCTGCCATCTACTGGACTCAACGCACAATGGGAAGGACAGGGTTCAAAGGAAATGCAAGTAAAAAAAAACAATTGAAAATAAATAAATCATAAAAAAAAAATCACAATATTTATGTATACAATGCTAAAAAGGTTTAAAATGAACTCAATGTAATCAAATGTAATAGTGATTTCAAATGTAAGAATAAGTAAAGACTATATATTTTACAGGTTCTATTTAAAGAAGGATTCAGTGTTTGTCACTAAGAGTTTGGAAATGAGAGTTGTCCAAAGGAAAAACCGAAATAAATTCACATTTTTTAGTAGCATAGTGCTCTATTTGTCCACCAGATGTCCTCATTCCAAAAGAAATGTCCCAACCTTGTTCTCTCCACTGTCCTCAGCCGACCCTTTAAAAAAAAACAGCAGATCCTCACAGCAGGGAGCCTCCACAGCTTTCCCCGGCTTTAAGCGTCATTCCCCTCGTCTTTTCCCATCAGCCATTGCTCCTTTCACAACATTTTAAGCCCTTGAAAAATCCGGGAACAACACTCTCCTCTGGTTTAGATTTTTTTAGCTCAGGACCAGGAAGGTGCCATGTCCGAGATGTCACACAAAGCACACTTATTCTCGGTTAAGTCCTTCACCACGATGACCTGAATCAATTGTCAGTGACGCATCAGGGAGAGCGCCCCCTGCTGGAGCGTGACCTTAACCCTGCTGCTTCAAAGGCAGGAGGAAAAACATGATAATAAAGGGCTGGAATCAGACAAACACAAGGCAGGGGCTGTGAATAATGAATAGACGATGAACAAGAGACAATGAGAAGCAGTGGCACAGCTGTTAGCTCCCAGCATGCATTTCAACACTGGGCCAGCCACAGTTTTTCAGTTTCATAAGAGAAACAGAGCCATATTTAGTATCAATAATGATGACCAGTATTTATTTTGTTGTTGTGGTTTTAATTCTATTTGTTAATTTGATTTCCTACATTTTTCACTGACTCAATATTTTACATTGTTTAAAATAATACTGATGTTTTGCCAAACCAAAATACCAATTATTTCACTAAAGTAGCAAACAGTCCATGTAAACTGATACTTGATTTAAGTAAGATTATTATAATGTAGTTATGTTTGGTGTCATTTTACTCAATTGTATAGACCATATATATATATATATATATATATATATATATATATATATATATATATATATATATATATATATATATATATGAATGAACCTCTTTTCCAAGACTTCTTTTTTGGATGAGACCGACTTTAAAGTGCGTTGCTTACACAGTATATTTTCTGAAACATACAGTTCCTAACCCAAGCCTTTTGACTGTAAAATGCAATTCCATTCATTTCATAGAGACTTTTGAGAGATTATGTGACTTTATGGAGAGTTGATGATGATGTGAAGTCAGATGTTGCTAGCTAGTGATGCTAATGGAGAGTCAGATAAAGGTTAGGGTTGCTGAAATGGTTTAAGAAGAAGGCATATAGAAGTAGTTTTAGCTCAGCCCTAAATATTTGTAGATATACATTCTTTTATTCAGTCACTTTCCCTCAAGATGGTGGAAAATGCTACACAAGAAACCAGAGTTAGACCATTGTTTTGCCAGCACAACATCTACTGTATCTGTAGATATCCCCATTGGAGAGTCAGAAGTTCAAAGGTGCTGGAGTGATGCAGATGCAGATGATGAGGTGGTGAAAGTACCCAGTCCAGAGCTGCTGTGGTTGTCATGGCCATTATCATAGGATCTGCACATGTTCCATTCACACATCAACAGCTACACACCTCTGTACATGTCTGTGTATGTTTAGGTTTGTTTTTATTCCAGTTCAGCTCCCATTCTATGTTTTGAAATCCTGGTCCTGGGTTTAGTGTTTTATCCTGGTTTTGTTTTGTTACTTCGATAGACTTAGAACTGGTAACATGTTTATGAAGAAAGAGACAAAAATAAAAAATGAACAGCACAAAAGCACAGGTAACATTGGAAATAGACTAAATTAAAACAGGCTTGAAAATGACTGACTTTGATCTTTCTGTTTTGGGAGATTTCAGTCTGAAACACCCAGACTTTTACTAAATAAAACAGACTGTTTTAAAAATGAATAGTTGTATAACTCACTTTAGGACTAGTCGAGTAAAAAGAAAGTAAAGCTCACAGAAGGATTAATCTCCAGTCATTCTCCAGTCATTCGCTCTGGTTTTTAGCTCCAGGTCTGAAGAGAAGGCGATCATTAACTAAGATTTAGATCCTGCTCCACTCTTTGGGAAAGTCCACACCTGCTGCTTCCAATAAAAGAATTATGAACAGGCAGAAGCAGAGGGCACTCACTTCCAGTCAACGAATGAGGAAATACGAGTGCACATAATCTATTTGTCTGGGGCTCTCTCCTCCCGCTGTCCCCACGGCCGGGACCAACTCAAAGTAATTATACATGTTTAATAACTTCAAGGACTATAAAAAATGCTGTCGGGGGGCAAGGAGGTCCGGTTTAACGATGGTGATAAAACTAAAAGTGGGGGGGAAATGAGAAAAGGAGAGGCCTTGGAAAGAAGATATCGCGAACACACTCTGAATGAGAATCAGGAAAACGAGCGGACGTCGGGACACAAGAGTAAACTCTGAAATGACTTTATTAGAGGTCAACTGCCGACTTCAGCAAAGGACTGTGCTCTGAGTCGTAAAGACGAGGATATAATGGGAAAGGGTCAGGTTGGGTTTCCATTGGCTTGGTTTATCTAATAGAGAAGAATAGTTTAGAATGTAATGTATACTAAGTCATAAAACGTTTTTCAGATACTAGATAGTAGAATAAATATTATTCATTGTGAATAAGAACCGGCCCCGATCCGGACAAACATCATCAGCCTTTTTGGAGTTAACAAGCTACCGTAGCTCTGTCTGTTCTGTTGTCTTCTGCTCAGCACCTTCGCAGTTTCAACAGAACAAGTAGCACACAATGAAACTGACTTTAAATTAGCTGCTCTTGACATTTAAAAGGATTTTCACAGATTTGTAGCTGTAACAGCAAAATAAATATCCCAATAATAAGTGCAGGATGCTAGACTTGTTTTCATCGGCATCCGCGTCTTCGCTTTGCCCCGCCCCCTCATTTCTGGCCAATGGGTGCAGCGATCGTCTAGCCCATCACGCTTGCATAAAGTGTAATGAGAATACAAACAGAAACAAACAAAAATAAAGTCAGTATTTCATCCAGACCGAAGAATCGGACCAACACACTTTCCTGGAATTAATACACCCTTAGATTAAAAATGCTTTGAAAAGAATAAACTCTAGTACAAGTTAAATTGATAATGATCATGATTCTTTTTCTTAAAGTCTTTAATCAAATGCATACAACAACTAAGGCTTCAAGTAAATAAGAAAGACCAAAAGGGGAATAAAAAGGTGGTGATGTATCAAAATAAAAGAGGGAACACAAAGGACCTTGTCAAACGTAAATCTGACCAGCTGTGCTTTCCAGAGTAAGAATAATGCATTACAATGAATAAGAGACAATCTTCATAAACAAAATTGAGCTTATCAACTGTTAATTGCTTGAAATATATAAAGATATAATCCAGTGTTTCGGAAAAGATTGTAAGATAAGTTAATCTTTTCCAGGTCGCTGGTATTTATCAATCATATTAAATAAAATAACAGCAATGACATAACCTTTTCATGTCAACACACACACGTGGCCATTGAAAACACACACCTTTAGAGCAAACAAGGCTTTTCCAAATACCAACAGGAGCACATTAAGCACATTTAGTGTCTCACTTTCAAGTCTTAAATAAAACTATCAGCATCTTTAATAAAATTCTACGTAGTGGCATTCGATGCACATTTTTCAGAGCTTATTCCATCAGAGAACAGAGATATGCTTCATTGTTTGGATTGATTCTCACTTTAATCAAGTCTCGCCAGGGCTCACTTGGAAGCAGCTTATAACCTGTGTTTACAGAAAGAACTCGAGTTTGCTTGGTCCACACCAGAGTTCAAATGTTGACCTTCTCGAATAAACCAGACTGTCAGAGGAAACAAACTAGAGTTCAATCAAAGCAGGACAAATGTGACTTTAGTGACCTGAGTTACATACTGCATGAGGGAAATATAGCTGGTGATGCTAAGTGTTATTGGAACACGTTATAATGTATTTTGGTGCGGCTCAGCAAAGACCCTTAAAACAGCCACGGTAAAGGCGTTATTGAAATAATTGTTTGAACATCAGTTTTTCTTCCCTTTTCTGTTGCTGTTCAGTCTTTAATGTTCACAGTATTAATTGTTTCCTGAGCTCTGCCTTCTCTAGTTAATAAGCTCAAATTTAGAAAAAGAAATAAGATGTTTCCATTTATCCACAAGTCCTTGAGACTTGAGTTTTTCTTCACTATTTTAATGTAATATTCAGGAATACTTCACTTCCAGAACCGTCCAAGACTCAACCATTCAGAAAATATTTCCATTTAAAACTGAAATAGAACACTCAAGAGCAGATTATTAAATAAAAAGTCACATATATTGGACAAACACAGTGCAATAAAGCTCCATTTCTGGATTTACATGGTCAATAAAGTTTTGAGTCTGTGAAAATATTACCATCCTCGAGGGCTATGAGCAAACAAAGAGCAGCGGCTGGAGTGACCATGGCATTTACTGAAAGATCGACCCAAGTTCAGCCTCAGAGAAAGAGTTCACATTTATTTTACCCACTGCCCTTGAAGTTCTTAAAACAAGTTTTATGAACTCAGATGACAAAGACAGAGAGAGGCAGATGCAGTGCTAATGAAAAGTTATGAACATTGTACAGACCGATAAACACATCTTTAAAGCAGCTGAAAAGTATAACACTAGAATCTCAGAGACTGTTTTAAAACAAACAGAATCAAATCAAACCCATCACAATCATAAAATGTGTGCTGTGTACTTTTCTTTTACTTTTATAGTAACATAATACACAATTTCAAACTTTTTAAAGCATATGCATAGCTATGGTAGCCCACAACAAACAAACAAACCCAGTGGAAATAGGCCCAAAGCACTACTAAAGTTCTTAATTGTGGTAAAAATAGTTTTATATTTGAAATGTTTCTGACATTAGAGATGTTGACTTGTGTGTTGCCCCCTCAGGCCCCGGGACGACATGTGACAGCTTTTGTGAATGGTCACTGAGTAACTTTTAGCCCAAAAATATACAGTATATTCTCCAAATCATTTTAATTTTAGACATAAGGTCTATCTCACTGACACAGCGCCCTCAGCTGGACAG
This sequence comes from Perccottus glenii, assembly GCA_024416835.2. Taxonomy (NCBI): domain Eukaryota; kingdom Metazoa; phylum Chordata; class Actinopteri; order Gobiiformes; family Odontobutidae; genus Perccottus; species Perccottus glenii. The sequence continues at coordinate 3,087,492 of CM044553.2, forward strand.
AAAACTCCTGTAACTTTCCTTTCGCGGGACGAGGAAATAGGGCGATGATGATTCCTTACGCATGTGATAAATAAAAGCTGCCGATACACTGGACCCTACAGAGCCTTATTTGTACTAAATACACAAAAATGACCTACTGTTTCAGAGACAGTTCCTGCCATCTTAAACGTCTCTAGTGTTAAACAAACACTGACAGTGAGGTTACACAGAGAGGGACCTGCGCCCTCTGCTGGTTGAAAGATATGCAGGGTTCGGTTAAATAAATCAAAAGTAACATATCCTAAAATATTCAAAGCCCCACTTTTCCTCCATTCTGCATTATTATTTATTAGTTTAACATTTGATATAGTCAGTTGGTAAAGTTAGCATAAGCATTAGCAGAAAAAGTGTGCACAGCAGAATGGAAAGTATACAGCTAGAATAAAACATACAGAAGTAATAAGGTATGCAAAATAATTAGGTAGAAAATGTCAGAAATGTATGAGAATAAGAGAATAAGTCAAGAGAAAAATGCATATCTGTGCTGAATGTACCTTTAAGTAACCTTTATCGATGCATTAAAAAGACTGGAGGGTTATGGACACATACAGTGTTGACTTAACACTGAAGACATGTTGCCAATAATTTAAAATGTTGTGGGAAATGAGCAAAACTAGTTTCCAGAAAAGGAACATGAGAGATATGGAGCGTGTAAATGTATAAATCTCACAAAATGAAACAGACACCACTCTCAGTTTTCAATCATGATGTAACTTTTTTTTCCAGATTTATGGATATATTTAGAGTTATGTAACCTGTATCTTTTCTACTCTGCTCTGTTACAGTGTTGTCTGACTGTTCCTGATCTACTGCATTACTCACTATCTCCCTGCTTTTCTTCTTCTTTTTGTCTTCCATCTCCCAGAAAAAAGCCTGGAATATGCCTTGCCCAAATTCCTCAGGAGCGGGCGTCTTTAAAAGTCAAACAGACACTGGTGACGAGGGAAAAACCAGTTTCAAAGGCGCTGAAGTGGAGCAAATCTCTTGTAGCTCGGCGTCCTGACGGAGCTAGACACTCGTGGGCCGCGCTCGTATTAGTTTGAATTCTGGGAGTGTGGAATTGACGAGACCGAGCTACGCTGTCTGCCGTGAGAGAACAGGGAAGAGAGAACTTCTTTTCTTTTTTTTGCAATAGACATCGAGTGATCCAGGGGTTAGCTGTGAATTTCTCTGCCTGCTCTGACTGACTGCAGTTCTGCCGATTTGGTGTGCAGCACAGCATGAAAATCCCCCCAATAACCCCCTTCACTCATTCCCACAGCAGATCTGAGTGAACAGAGAAGACTCGTCTGTTTTGGGCCAAAAGAAACATGCCGTCTATCCAGTCGATCATCTAGTTTTACCGACTCTGGCTGAGTTATCGTTTGTTTGGGCTGTAACCTCCTGATCATTGGATGAATTGGATTATTGGAGACACTGTCTGACAATGAACCTGGTATTTCTGGAGTTTTTATGAGGAAACAAAGGTCTGTTGAGTTTCTGCCTCAATCGCCCAAGGCCTGAACACTCAGTCCTTTCATTCTCCTGCCCTCGGCCAACACTAGGCGAGCTACATGATGTGTTTGGTCCTGGATGAGTTACAGAACCCTTTTATCCTCCCACTGCAGGTTTGGTGTTTTAGTCTAGTCCATTGGAGGAGGAAGAGGTTGCTAACTTGGAAGCTCATGGTCAAGTCGAAGCCCGGCTTCCACTGAGTCAAAGAAAAAGAAAACAAGAATAAACTGCCTTCCTAATTCTGGTCTACATTGTTGGGTGTAAGATTATATACATTATACAGAGAGAGTATATTGGCAGGAATTTAAAACAAGTACAAACCCATCTGTAATCTTAACATGAAGAAATGCATTCTTATCTGTGGATATTCTCTGTCATCCAGGTCATAATTCAATACAAAAAAGAAGAAAGCATCTGGGTTCAAAGACAGATGCCTTTTTGTAACTTTATTTGAAGCATTATTATTTGTCAAGGCGATATTTGAAGACACTGTTTTAGTCTTGACAACGTAAAAAACAAGACCCATGTGTACCAAGACCGAGTAAGACCAAGACCAGTGTATCTTTGAAAACAGGTCCAAGTCCAGTCTTAGACCAAAATCATGGATGTGTCAGTGTTTGGTGCAGAAGGCAAGGCTAGAAGATACATCTTTTTCATATATTAATTCATAACAGTAAGACACCTTAAAAAAAAAAAAATGTTTTACTCAAAGTGAAGGGACTTTATGCAATAGGCTAGACAAAAATATAAAACACACCAAAACATTGCACCTATTTAAAAAACTGAACAAGGAAGGAAGAAGTACAATAATGTGTCTTTTTTGTATATTCTTGGTTTCTTTGTATTTTAATTTCTGTAAATAAAGAATTTGTAAAGGACAGGCACAATAAGCTGTAGCTTCAGCCTGTACTTATTTTTCAGGTAAATGTGAAAACAAAAAAAAAAAATATTTGTATGGAATTGACTTTTCTTTTGATGATTTTTTTTGTGACAAAAAAAAGCTAAACTAACAAACAAACATACAGTAAAGTTAGCCTTTATTGTCTCATTTGAGGAGTTTGTCTCCAGGATTAATCAGTCAATTCACAAACACTGTTCACTGTCCATTCACAACAACGTCACAAAAACAAAATACCCCGCTACTGAGAATTCATCAGCAACAAAACACAAATCCTACTTATTACTATTGCTGCATATTACAGACTTTGTACAATTCCATGAACTTTCACAGTGAACACAAGGTCTGCGGAGTTCACGCTGCTGCTCGCCCTGAGGCCCTCATCCTCCACCCAACTTCCTGACCTTGTCCGGATCTGGGCGAGAGTTGGGTGTGCGCTGAGCCACAGTGCCGGCAGGTGTGTTTGGCCCGGGCCGGTGTGAGGCTGCCCCGCTGTCCCGCTGAGGGCGTGGGCGAGGAGTGAGAGCGAACAGGAGGAGCAGAGGACATTCCTTGGCTGTGGGTGAACGCGGGCAGAGTGCCGCGCTGCCGGGGCGCACACTGAGAACGGGAAAATGATGAGAACACGACGAGCCTCGAGCTGCACCTTCTGCCGCACAAACACTCGGGCAGGCAGCGTGTTCTCAAATCATATTCATAACAAGATGCATTGTAAACAAACACGATGAGAAAAGCCATCGCGTCTGGCATGGAAATACACTCAGCTGTAGCCAGTGTTGCATAAACACTGCTCTCCAATGTTACAAAAAAAACACTGATGTTGTGAATATTAACAATGTACAGCGGTTACACTTTTCTTTGTAAAATCTGACACACTGTAATTCCTTTCTAAATAAAAGTTGGACTCAGATAGTATCCTGGCATCATTGGAAAAAAGGCAGACATGGAGGACTTTCTTTACTGAGATCAGACGTATGACATAAAAGTTATCCAATCACAAGAAACAAATAAATGCAATAATAACATCTCAGCTTCATAGTTAAGATTTTAATAGTTTTAATTCCACTTCTGGAAAGAGGAGCCAGTGGTCGACTCTGGTGTCATCAAGTAAGAGCCGAGAAAAGAAACAAGTAAATGGGTTTTATGTTGCAGAATAAACTGCTCTAAAAAGATAAAAATAGAGAAAAGGGAAACAAATTAAACTCGGATAAATGGCAATGCTTCAACGCAATGTTTAACGCGACAGAGATAATTACAGTGTTAAAGTGTTGTATGTATGTATTGGTTGTACTGAATTTATTGGTGTTTTGAGGAGAATTGGTCCAGTTTGAACCTTTGAAAAAAAAATAATGGGGTAATCCAGTTTTAAGGTATTTTTATTTTCCAGGAGACTCCAAAACAAATGCAATCCAGTACTTGGCCTTTACCTGCCTTGTCTTTACCTTGTTAACTTTTCTTTTAGTCATGACTCGTGTGTTCATAGTCAGTAGTTTTCCATCCGCTCCTGCAGCTCAAGCTCAGAAAGCACCACACATTTTCATATTTGAACAGACTTTCAAATGGCAAAGTCTTTCAAATACATAAGATATTTAGACAAATCAATTTGCCCAAAGACTGGGCTGTAAATACAAAACCTGGACAGTCCACAGAGGTATATTGTCTGTATTTATTTCAGAAACAAACACTGGCAGAGGGCTGGGGCATTACAGCACACTGCCTGCTGCTACTTCCGGTGACGGCAGCCAAAGGCCCCCGCGCTCGAGAAAAAAAAAGAAAAACCCAAGCCAGGACTTGGGTTTGCCAACAGTGAACCCCCACCACACACCCTCCTCCTCCTCCTGCTTTAGGACCATACTGCGAGCCCACTCAGCCCTTCTCCAGCCGCAAAAACAAGAGGCATGTGGGAAGAGCGTGGCAGGTGTCCCGAAACAAACCGGAGCTACATACGACACAGTGTTCTGCCGATACACAGCACAACACCAGAGAGAAAGAAGAAGAAGGAGGAGGAGGTGGAGGTGCAAAAGAAAATCCCTTGTACAAAGGTTTGATGCATCCTCCACGTTTTATTTTGGTGCTGGAGAAGCACAAGAGAAACCCAACAAAGCCGACCTCAGTTAATATTTAAAGGCCGATCAATGTGTTTTATGTAACTAATGAAATGAACTGGCTTTGGTTTCGGATAAAGACTTGGATCTAAAGCTCATCAGACCAGAGCAGGTATAATGCACAGAAACAAATCTGAGGCCTTTATTGCTTTAGAAGGATTTCCACTATCTTTGTCCGCTTTTGTGTTTCAGGCCCCTTAACATTTGTTGGGAATTTTGTGCTGTCCTTAGAGTGCCACAAAAAGATAAACTCAAGACTTTCTGGATGTGTAAGAAGCAGAGTTTCTTTATTTATTTATTTTATTTTTTTTTATTTTTTACTATCAGTACAAAGCTGAAGAGTCGACATTGATTGTTTAAGTGTGACAATGTGTCTGTGGGTTATAAAGCCTTGTATATGTCAGAACAGAGCCATAACAAGGACAGATGTTAGGGCTTAGGAGTTGAGTTATGTGTGAATTGGGATGACCTTGGTGTTGGACGGAAAACTTTACATTTAAGCCACAAGTAAGAGGAAACACACAATGCTTTGCCATCGTATGAGATTACTACATGCCACACTGTCGCTGGGGAACTCATCCACGACCTGCGTCTTGATACTTTCTCGCACTTTACGTACGGCTTACTCGATAAAGTCAAAAGCGCCGGTGCCACAAAATCAACAAATTTAAAGATACAATGTACAATTTTGTCACAACAAGGAAAATCGCCGGGGGCTTTCAAAAAGTTCAGACCATGTGGAAAATACTTTTAAGACGCTTATGTGAGTTTACATTGCAACAAACTAAAGCATTTAAAAGGGTGAAAAAAATAATCATGTTTGAAATAGTGCCAAAAGCTCTAAGGCTTATTCTTTGCTCTCATTGACAAAGTTATGGCAAAGGCAGGATAAGAAAGACAGGAATATCTCAGAAAAAAAGACCAAAACTAAAATAATCTGTGCTATAACAACTCCTTTTGTTTGTACATTTATTATCGCCAATGAATGGTCATTATGTTAGGTCTTATTGGTGTATAATCAGGGTCCATCTTTGTTTCAATGTCATTTCAGAAACTGACAGATTTTGCATTTAAATGTTTTTCACTTGCTTTGGTTAATTTCCATTGACTCAATCTAATTTAAATATAAAATTATGAACAAAAAGACTTGCTTGTATCAGAAATACACAAGTAAATGTGCATGTCACAGTCTGCAAAATAGTTTGAGTTCTTTCAAAAGTATTGGCAGCCGAAAAGACGCTCAAGTGTTGGTACAAACTGAGACCCTAAACTATTAATACTCTTAAATAGTTATAATATTATGGTTAATCAGGACAAACACCAGGTTTTGGGAAGAAATAAAACCGATCTGGAGTATTTCTACACCCCAGAGGCCAAAAACAAATGCTAATCTAACGGTAAAACGTGTTTTTGGGATCATCATTTGCAGCAGAAGCATCACAGCCCATTACAGAGGATAAGATAACCTGCTAATGAACCAGGAAGAGACGCTGTGCTTCCAACATAATGTGCCATCGCTGCGGCTCGCATTAGTGCATCTAACGCCTGTAGCTACATATTGATATCATTTCTCTGCCCGGGCCCTGCTTCAGATTTGCATTTTCAGGTTAATTTATTCAGGCTCAGTGCACACATTAGTGAGGCGGCTCAACTCGGGCGATCGTACAAAACACTGAACAACTATCCAATCTTTTTTTTAATGTGGAGATACAAGCAGGGCTACTTTAGAACAGACTTGTGCATGCTTTTGTCCAGTCTCATGTTCCGTACATGAGCTATATTCTAGATACCGTAGCATGACTTCTGTGTATAATCATAATAATGCCCTATGTCAAGGCTGGACCACTCTGCTGCAGCGTTCTCCTTTATCCACCTGCTCTCTGTGCGTTTATAGGTCTGTTCTTTGATAACTGCATGAGGTGTCTGGCTCTGGCCTTTTTTTTTTTTTTTAAGCAACCTTTGCAACAAAAATAATGCAATAGACAAAATCCTAATGTAGTGGTTAGTAGGCTTTCCTCTCAGCAAGAAGGTCAAGGGTTCGACTCGGTCGGGCAGAACCTTTCTGGGGGGAGTTTACTTGGGTGGGTTTCCTCCAGGTACTCCGGTTTCCCCAACAACATGCTATGTGTGGCTGCTGACTGTAGGAATTTCCCCTCAGGAATAATAACACTGTTTTGGTTGAGTTCTGATCCGAGTTTTGAGACCCTTTTCAGCTCCAAAAGCAATGTTAGGTACAGTCTAAATATCATGTCTAGTCAAATCTTGGTTTCCAAAAGCTGTTACAAGCTATACTTTTTTGCCTTTATTTGAGAGCAACAGTGAACATGGAGAGTAAACAAAGAGAAAGAACAGCATGTGACCGACCAAATGAGCCTAATAACACTGTTTTGGTTGAGTTGATTCAAGTGTAACTCTGGAAATGTAAAACAAAAGCCAAGCACTACTCTGGCAATGTTAGTTCTGCTCTTAACACAACTGGTTAGTCTCAATAATGAGTAACACCACAGCCCGATGAAGGAAGGCAGTGACAGACAAAAACCAGACAAACGATCCCCCAAACAAAGAATCAGAAAATCCTGAATGCAACTGTCAGCGAAAAAATAAATAAAAAAGAAAACATACATTTAAGCGAGACTAAAATGGAACTAAGCATGCAGGTATAAAACCGTTTCCAGATGCTTTTACTTTAACTTTTTTTTTTTTATTAATTCATTGAGATTAAGTGAGTTTTGATTTTACTGTTGAGATTGTTCCATACCCTTTGACAGAAACACGTCTTTCTGGTGCATGTGTGCATTAGAACTGTACAGTAATCTGAAACTGAGATACTAGTAAATATTCATATAGCTGTACTGTGCATGTAAATCTCAAATATGGTAATTAAGGGTTTGGCTGATGACTGCAATACTCAAGTCCATGTAAACCCAGCCAATGTTACAAAGGGCATTTTTAATTTCCACCATGGAAAGCACAAGATGTTCAGCTGTTGTGTCCAAATGACCCTAAACGACAGCCTGCACCACATTACGCTCGCATTGATAGATCGCTAACATAACGAGCTAATCATCGTTTGTCTCATAAACCAAACCTCATCATATGTAGTGGATTATCCTGATGTGTGTCGGGACAGGGTTAGGACCGAGGAGAAGACACTGCAGCACGAGCCGAGTGACGGAGGAGCGCAGTCTGTTCGGGAGACATCGCCTTGGCCCCCAAAGATGGCGTCTCCTCCAAAGCGTTAGAAAACACGAGGCTCGGCGCTGCTCGGCTTATGGCGAGATCCATTTGGCACAAACCGGGCCTGATTTCTTGGCCCCAAGAACGAACGACGGGATAAAGGTGATGATGTGAGTCGATGGTGAAGCCAAAGAAGTCATTATCAGGATCCATCTCGTGTTATCATCCGAGTAACACATGGGATCAGACACAAGGCTCATCCTGGACGAGGCTGACAATGGCTTACTTTCTCAAATGCCCATCGAAAGAAGAGGTGTGAAGTAAACAGCTTGACCGTGGACTGCTGTTCTTTTAGGAAATGATTAATTGAATATGTGATGTGTGATTAAGTTTGAGGGAACTCCAAAATTTTGCGTCAGATATTATTTCATCTGTCTGGCCAAATACCACAGCTTAAAACATAAAGGCTTTTAAGAGAAGTTATTATTATTATTATTAAAGGATGACATAATTATTGATTTTAATTTCATAACTTTGGAGTTCATCACACAATGTCCAAACCAGCAGCCCCTTACAGCCCATGATCAACTTTTATCCGAACAACCCTGATGTTGTATACAATAATTAATAGGCAGCCAGCTTCGTCAGAATCATCCCTTTTTAGTTCCTGTTAACATCATTTCTTTCTGAACAAAATTTTATCTCAATTAATTTTGATCAAACCTGGTCCACACAGACACATATTTGGTTCTTTTGCTCCAAACTCAAACAAATATTTCAAACAGTATTTCACAATATGCCTGTAAATTGTAAACTGACTGTATTTGTCTGTTATTGTCAAACTAAAGCAGCTTATTTGTAAAAGTAGTTAATGTAACAGACTTCTGAATGCTGACCTTTCATTTTATTGAGGTAGAGCACATTTTTAAAAGGAATTTTCAAATAAATTGTTGTCAGTGAAAAATATTGTGCCCAAATGACCCATATACGATTGTATTGTAAACGCTTCTCGTCAGATATTTGGACTCCAGCCTGTCGTATTTCAACCACTGAGCCCTCATCATAAGACACGTACAGCGACGCCACACACGCCTTTCTCGTCTCGACAATGACCCCTCGGCTGTTTAGTGGGAGCGATGTGCCGTCTCGTCCTGAAAGACAATCCCAATCAGAGCTCCATTCAGATGGCTCCATTCACAAAGAGCAAACAATGGGACCCCACGCTCTATCATGTTCCGCCATGTAAAACAACCTTTGGGCTAATTGTTCCCAATTAGACGCTGACACAAAGTGAAGCTGACAACACACAGGTGCCGTCTGCCTCAGTGTCGCTCAACAACTTTAGCTCTGTTAGCATCACGCGCCGTTCACTGAGGCTCACATCAAACGCAGAGATTTCTAATGGCACCAAAAAAAGAGGATAAAGTACAGTGACAGCTTTTTCAAGAGAGATTTTGTTAAAATAAGATTATCAGGTCTTTATATAAGAGCTGACAGTATTAGAGGTAGTCAGAGTAAAAGGTGTAATTTCTCTTGATAAAAATAGTGTGTTATGATCAGTTGGGGACTGAAATTTGAAGCACAAGAAGAAGAATATGAACATTTGAGCATGACAAGATGGAGTAAGCATTTTTGTTGCTTTGCTTTTGTTGATAAAATTATAATATAATGAACATTTAGCAAATGTATGGCAGAAAGATGGCTTTATTTTTTTTGTTTTCAATTAAGTTTAAGGAGCACCTTGGTTCAACAGAGAATGTCATTGTGGAAACATCTTTATTTACAGTAAAATAAAAAAATAAAAAATGTTAATGCAACATTTTTTCAAACTCGCCCTGGACTGCATTTTTTAAAACTTTTTTAGTCTATGCAAGACAAATAAAGTATCATTGCAACTCTTTTAAACTGCAGTGAGAAACTATATCATAAACTATTACATAAAATTAAATAGAAAATCAGATAATCCTGCAATCTTAGTTAAGCCATGTCCAGTAGCTATAGCAATTATTTGAACTTAATATGCTCTTTTAGCACTGACCAACTCCTATACATGGTCTAATACGATAAGTTAGGGCTTTCTACACTGTCCACACCACTCTGGAGCACAAATGTTTATCGTGTACACAGACAAAAACTGACACTGACTCCACAAAAGCACACACAAAGAAACACACATGCATAAACACAGCCTGCACGTTTCCACAAGCTTCACTCCATTTCTTTTCCTCAAACGTGTCTCTGTTAGATGTCAGCTTTTGAACCAGTGCATCTCAGTAAATTATAATGTAACAAAGCCATACAACGAGGCTGAATGCTTCTTGTGAATTTTCTATCTTTAGTATTCTGCCTATTGCTCGCTGCATTGGCTTCGGGGCTCGGGCAAAGTTTGTTTGGACAGAAAGGGCAGGAGAAACTTAAGAAACTGCATCTTCTTAGACGTCTTCTGGCTCAACAAAAACATCAATATGTGAAAGATATACAAACCTCTCCAGGTCACAGTCAATCATTTCATTATTTAATACAGTCTCTTCGTCTGTACATGCATTATTTAATATTCAGAAACAGTGCTTTTACTGAGATTTGCATTAGTAATATATGGCACTGGGGACGACCTGCCGACGCCTGTGAAACTGTGAAGCCTCCAACTGAAAAGCACATATGGTGTCTTATTATTTCATCGCAGAGACTCTAGAGTCAGTAATCTGAACTAATGCAGTAATTAATAATAATCTGCCTCAGGTTTTTTTTCTCAGTTCTATGAGTTCTGTGTCATATCGAGACATTGAGTCTTTGAAAGCTGTTTGAACCCAGATATTTCATGACTTATTAGACGTATTATTATCCCTCACAGCATTCACAAGTCAAGCACAAAACAACAGAGGATAGGATATGTATGTACAAATTTGGGTCAGAGGCTGATGCAATTTTTGAGACTGATCTTGAGACGTCCTTAAAATGGGTTTTTGCTTCAACCTCAGAAGACCTGGTTTTTCAGAGTAAGGTGGACAGTATTATATAAATTATAAATAAAATAAGGCAAAATGATATCATATCCATATCCCAGTTTCATTCACTTGTTGTGCTACAGTTATTTTTGGTAAAACAATTATTCAAAAGGTCCGACCAGACCAAAATTGGAAACCAGCTCTGTTTCCAATTTTGGTTTTTGTATTTTGTTTATGATAAACTCAATGTGTGCTGTTTTGTTGATGTAGCCAAAGTTTTTTTTACCATTTGCATTCTTTGTTTCTATACACTTCCTGAAACCTACAGAAAAAGTACTGTGCCAAACTTTTAGAAAACAATAGTGTCACATTTTAGAACAGAGCATTTACAATGCAGCAGAAGTAAAGCAACAAAGAGCTAAAGTGTTTAAAGTTCTCTGGATATATCGACAGACAAAACTAAATCACCTTTGAATTTCCTTTGTTCAGTTGAAAAATGCTGGTCTTTTGGTTCCTCTGATCTGAATACTGACGCGCCGTGATGAGAACGTCCCCAGTCGACATAAGCTGGAGCCATCCATCACCAAAGTGGAGACAGAAATCCACGCTGACAACAAAATGATCCTTCCCAATTGGCCATATTTCACCGCAGAGCTAATATGAGTGCTGACATTTAAAATGAACATTGCCGTTCACTGCGATGGGGCTAATTTGATATCATTTCCAAAAAAAGGAGGGGACCACCCACCAGTGTGAAGGTATAGAGAGTATAGTGCTGTAGAGATCCATGTTCATCGGTCTTTATCCTAGACGAGACCTCACAGTGACCCCGGCTCAGACAGTAACCACTAGCTCCTTCTAAAGCCAAGTTTAAACACATATTTTCACCAACACAACTGTAACATAGACTCAAGACAATTATTCATCAGGATCAGGTCTATATTAACCTCTTAAAGCCCACACATTGAAATAACAAACTGCCACTAGAGACCAACGGAACTATTATTATAAAAGTGTCTCCAGAAAGTGAGTTGTATGTCTAATAGGAAACAGTGTTCTATATTTCTCATTTTCTTTTTCTTAAGGTTCTCATGCAGAGTCAAAAGTGCTTTAACTGTTCTAAAATGGTGTGTAAGAATTTGTTATGATTAATAGAAGGTAAAATGTGCACTAACTTTAGCCAATATCGGACCAAGCATCCATTAAATCTCTCATTGAGAAAAAGTATATTGACCTCCATAAATGTATTCATTTTAATTTGATAGGTTTAGATTGATTTTATTTTTTTATGAAATGGCAAAGAATTCAAATAAGTCTTAGATTTCCTGACTAAAAGTGGAATAATATACAGTATTGCTTGTATCAAAATTATTGTGATTCATTATCGTGATACAGATGCAGATATTGTGATGTTTGTTAAAAGACCTTTTCTGGAAGTGGGACTAAACAAATTAAAAACAAGAGATAAATATTGGTTTCTTCCATCAATTTAAACAATGGGCCATCTTTCTGCAACATTTTTTTGCAAAATTGCTCTATTGTGAAATTATTGTTATTGTGGACAGCGTATCAGAAGTTGTATCGTGGTGCGTGCCATGTGACTCCCAATATTCAATGATACAACAGTGATATGTAGCCAAGAGCATTAGTCATTACCCTGCTAAAGACTAAAAAAATGTGTTATGTAGAAAAAAACGGTTAGAGTAACAGCATCTGGACTCAGTTTTCAAGGTGAAGACGTTTCGTCTATCATTCCAAGAGACTTTATCAATTCTGAGATTAACTGGTAAGAGAGCTGAGCTTATCTCTCTAGTGGGAGGAGTTTCCCCCGAAACCAAACCTGATGGACCCGGCCTGGTCTCACAGACTGAATCCAGATGCTGTTACTTTAACTGTTTTTTCAAGATGTCCTGGATGACTGAGAACCTTCACAGCCATGTTAGTTAGGTAATAAAAAAACAAAAATAAACAAATAGACTAAATAAAATATAATAAACTATAGACAGAACTAGTTCAGGGGCTTCTGAACATTGTATTTTACCAGAAATTAATTGATCCATAATGTTATTACATAAATAGTAAAAATACACATCCCTTTTATCAGACATATACCAGATCTCCTACCTCTCATATAATTGGGATGGTAGTCTTTTTAACCGTTGATTTAGTTTGTTAGGGCTTTGAAAAGACAAGCCACAGCTCAGAGATTAACCACAGGCTGCCAGCTTCTGAGACAACGCCACCAACGCTGTAGGCAGCGGGGAACATACAACACAGCAGCCTCACACAGATACACAAAAAACTCTCCTCTCAGCCACCATGACAGCACAATCCCAGATAAAGATCCTTCTGTTCGCCTCCTAAAAACTCCTGAAAAAACTCTCTATTTCTTCTTTAAAAGCCTTTATTTAATAAGGCTAGGGCACCATATTATCCAACTTTTAACATTGTGACATTTATTTTGCCAAATGAGCTGCTATATGGAGCAGGAAATGATGAAATCTCCTGACACTGTCACGAATGACGCGCCGAAAAAAGAGGAGCTCGAGACGAATGAGTCAAATCATAGCAACTATTAACATGCAAGATGATAGACCCAGCCGAAGTGCGTCTCATTATTTCACCCAAAAAAGGGAGTTCTCCAAGGCCTGTCAACGTCTGCAGCATTAATGTACTCCTCACTCCCATAGTTTGTCCTTTCAACCAAAAACTCCTGCAAAGTACTAAATTATTTAACCTTTGGATGTGTCAGCAGTCGTAACTTTACTAAGTAGTAAATTGTTGCTGAACATGGGCTTGATTTGTGTTGAGTCTTCAGTGTTGTGGTAAAAATGGTATATTGTTTGAGTGTCTCAGATGTTTCCTGTGCGTAATGTTGCTCAGGTTGGGGTCCATTTTGGGGCAATATCCAAAGGATGTTTCATGTTGAATTCAAAGAGCTGCACCGGTATTCAACATTTTACACATTAACTTTTTTTTATGTCACAAAATCTCTTCATGTTTTTGGTAATGTAGAGAGCAAAAAGTGGGAGCAGTACAATGCCGCCAGACAACTGAAAACTTAAACAGTTGAAGGTAATAAATGCAAGCTCTCTTGGAATATATATATATATATATATATATATATATATATATATAACTTGGAATATGTCCATTTGAGAAAACATTGTCAGTTTGTGACTTTCATTTTGCTTGTGAGGATTTTCTATTGTCCAATCAACAGCCTGCAGTGTTTGGAAAGCAGACCCCACTGAAAGAACCAAAGACTTAGGCCATGTCTACACAAAGACAAAATTGTTTTTGTTTGGTTTCAGAAACGTCTTCCATAAACACGACACCTTTTCAAACACAGTAGTATATCTGCCAGGCCTGTTAGTGGCGCCAACACCAAAACAGAGAAGAACACAAGAAAAAAAGAAAGAAAAAAAATGAACTTCTCCATGTTCTCTTGTTGCTCACGGAGGTAATAGAGGAGCAGAAGGTTTTGTTGTAAAAGCCATAGCAAGCCAAGTATCTTCTGCAGCACAAACGCAACACTTTGTTGTTGTTGTCAGAGTTGAGCGCACTCGGTTTAAGGGAGAGGTTGAGCTTTTGTTTCAAAAAAGATACGTATAGGTTGTAAACATGAAAACGTGGAGACTTTGTTTTCCACTCTGGGACCCGGTTTCAAAAACTATCGTATTCATGTTCCCAAAACGCCATAGCTGTGTGGATAAAATGCCCATAACGATAAAAAAAACCTTTGCAGATACGCCCGTCTCTGTTTGGCCATGGTTTTGAAGGTGTAAACCAAATTGAGGCCTTTTATACTGAGAACAGTCTCTCTTTTAGAAGTCATTAAAAGCCAACATCATTGCCTTTAACAGAGGTTCCAAAAACTTTAGCTCAGCCCCCAAAAGTGGATCACCACAGATTTTATATCCGTTCAAAACGAATGAAAAAAACTTTGTAGTAACCTAAAGGGAAGTAATGAGAAAATTATTTCTACTTATAAAAAGGTCAAAATCAAGAAAATGACACTAAAGGCAAAAAAGAAAAAAAGGAAACCACACTATGGTAACTGAGTGTGTCTTCATTGGCCCCATTAGCAGCTACACATAATAACACAAATATGGCTGTAGGATTGTAGAAACAGTGAGGATCACAAAAAGAGGAGCAATAAAATGAGTCTAAAAAAGAAATAACACAAAGGTAACCTTGACATAAATGAGCAAAACAGCATAAATGGGGATAAAAAGAAGTACCTAGGCTAAAATAGCAATCTCATGTTCAGCTCAGAGTGTATGTTTCTTATTATTGTATTCTATTTTAGTTGTGTGTGCACTAGAGCTTCTGTAACCAAGTAATTTCCCAAGTGGATTAATGAAGTTTATCTAAATCTTTATTCATTTAAAAACATTATCCCAAAAATATGCTAAACCAGACCATAAAGTTGAGTTTATGCTGTTTCTAGTCTGGATACTTAAATCAAACCTGTGACTCCTGCACGTCACTTACAGACTTGTATCTGAACTCACACAACCTCAGCTCTGTCGCTCATAACGCCGCCGTGTCCCGCTCAGAGCAGTCATCACCAGACCCAGACCCGGCGTTAAACTGAGGCCACGCTCTGCGGCTGTAGGTCAGCCCCGTATCATCTCTCTCGCACAAACATGGCCGCCAGGTGGCTTTTATTTGACTTTAATGCCCAGAAATATGAGATTTTCTGCGGCCGCTCTAAATCCTTCCCCTGGGCTGGTCAGATAGCCCTGGCCAAAGCACACATACAAACAGACACAGACAGACGGGCCATGGGTCAATACCAGCCAAAATCTCCAAAAACTGCTGCTTTATTCATGAAGATCTGCACAAACAATCTTCCACCGGCTTTATGGAGTTTATGGAGTTTAGGAACAAGTCTCTGTAATCCACTTTAGGCTCCGGACGCTCCCCAAACACGCTCCTAATGGAAATGTGAGCCAAAAAGGTGAGTTTGGACCATTGACTACAAAAGATTTTCTGAATTCAAAGAATAAGTCAATTTCAAATAACTTTGATAAAGGCTGCCAACTCATTTGACTTATTTACCATGGTTACCACAATAGAGTATATTTCATTATAATTTAGGTGTTAATTGATGAGAGTTTAAAGCAATGTTGAAATAAAAGGTCTGATGTGATACTTTAAAGGCTGAAGAGTTGGTAGTGTTGTAGTCGAGACCACGTGGACCAAGACCAAGTCATTTCTGAGACCAGAGCATCAAGACCTAGATTTTTAGCCATTAAGAACAAAACCAGGTTATGATACAATGTAATAGACACCGACGAGTTATTAGTCCAGTCTTAGACCAGGTCCAGACTCACGGAGGTCAGTGTTTGGGGAAGGAGACCCATTTTTTATTAATTGTAAAATGATTGAAATTTCCATTCAATCCCAAAAATAGAAAAGGTAAAATCAAAAGCACCTGGGCTTAGTTTTCTCAGTTGAACTGGAGAAGAGTCAAAATGTCTTCACCTTGAGTTCAGATGCCTTTTCTTTAACCTTTTCTTAAAAATGACCTGGATGACTGAGAACCTTCACAGACAATCCCAGAAATAGACAAATATACCATTTGTGCTTTTGGTTGGTCTTGACTTCTGAAAACAAGACCTGAACTACATAATCACTTGAAATGTAGGCATCTGGATGTTCTCTTTTTAGTTCAGGCCTTTTAAGTTAAAGCCAACAACACAACAAGAGAGAGATCATCCATAAAAACAAAGTCACACTGAGTTAAAATCATTTTGCTTTAACCGAATGCAATTGCAGAAGCTGATTACTTATTCTTTTAGTGTCCTATAGAAAATCTATACTATAGTTTTGTTCATAAAGAGGGTTGGGCTCGTCCAGACAAAGACAAACACATTCCTCGGCCTGTGCCAAAACACTCTGAACTTTTATCTCTTTATTCAAATTTAATTCAAAACGCTCCACTGTTCGCCTCTTTCTAATCATCTCCGAGAGTCTGCGTACTTCACTGATCGGTCCATTTTTCAGCCGTTGGGCTAAAAATCAATTCCCAGCTGCTGTTTTCTGAACTAATGTCTTGTAAAGTAAACAGCGAGCAGGATTAGGGCTGGCTTTTGTAACGCTGCCATAATGTTTAGTGTTATTTAAAAACTGGAGCCGGCTGCCAATCGTTCGCCTTTTGTTTGATTATGTTAACATGTCAAAAGTCAGTGAGTAATCGAGAATTAATGCCAAAACAAGGCGTGTGTCATCTGCAAGCATCATTTTATTGGAGTAATGGGGCCAGAGCGCGTCACATGACTGACTCTGACAGCTCTTTATGTTTGATAAAGCTGTGAGGTGAATGCAGTTGTTCAAAGCAAAGAAAAGAGTTGGCAAACACAGCTGGATCTGGACCAAGGCACGTACAGGGCTTAGAGGAAGAACACCGCAGCGGAAAAACAAACTCTACAGAAAATAAATAAATAACCTGATGATAAAATAAAATACGTACTAAAATGTACTGCATTTATCAAAAAGTTCAGTGGGGAGGACTTGAAAATATCCAAACAGCAGCAGACAGACGAGGGAGCATTCTATACACAGGAAAGAATGTATATTATTTTTGTTATTTCACGGCACAATTAATCCAGTGTTTTAAAATCATAATACAAAGACAAGTAAGCCGATGGTAATCCCAGAGAGAGGGCAGGGTTTAAAGACACACACATCAAAGTTAAGAAAGTGTTGACAGAGTTTTTAAGTAACGTTTAAAATGGCCGCTACATCTTCAAAAACCCAAAACACCCATCATTGAACACACCAACCAAGTCTGTCCACAGTTCGGACGTGTATACTTAGCTTAGAGCACTTCCAGATGGATTTTTATGAGTTAGTAAACTCCCATATCCTGCCAGCACAAGGTTAGTCCAAGTTAACTGTGAGTATGGAAACTACTGCTGCACGATGCCTGCTTATGGCCTAAACTGGAAGTAGAAACTGATCTGCACATATGTCTGACATATAGCAATTTAAAAAACATGTTACACATAGAGATAAGGACAACTTCAGAAAGACTACAAACTACTTCAAGATACATAAAAGAAAATAGTTATTTAACTCTATATTATTTTAACAACAGTCCACAGAATTAAAATCATCTGAAAATCATTAAAAACAGTGTCTACAGTTCATTCTGACTCATATTGTTTTGTTCAATTGGAGAAACTGACTTTCTGTTTCTTTTTAATACTCTGGGTTTACACAGTCTCATGGAAACAAAAGTCCTGCCAAGGCCCATCACATCAACACAAATCTGCACAAGATGAAAATATATGATCTTCATTGAGACATAACAGTCTCATGTGTGATTTTACAAGTAAAAAAAAAGGAATAAAAATGTAAGTTCTGTAAAATACAATGGGAAATCTAGGTTCAATTCTATATTTGTACTCCATACTGTATAATGCACTCAAAAATAACAACACAACAAGAGACAATTGTGAGAAAAAATAATAATAAACGCTCTGTAAAGTGTGTCAGCAACAGAGCAGCACATGTAACATGCTAATGGTTTATTCAACGCGCCGCACAGCCCTCCCCCACAAACACAGAGCGGGCCGCACAGCATACAAACGAGAGCTGATTAATTGAGCCGCTGCATGTGCGCTGCATACCTGGCTCCGTAAACAGGCCGGCTGACAGGTGTGTGCAGGTCACGCCGATACACTGCTGAGATATGTGCCATAGGCTGCTGGAAGTACACACTGTGGCCTACATATTAAAACAAGATATACGACCAGGCGCACATATATTTTCTACTACAGCACAATTTATAGTAAAGCCTCGTTTCCTCTAAGCAGTTCATTTCTTTACTGTAACCTGAGAAAAGGCTGGTGTTTACACTGTAGCTCTGTGGCACCAGCAGTAAACACAACCCACTGCTGCATAGGTTCTTTACAGGAGATGTTAGTCATATTTGATAACGTTATGCCATGAAATGAAATAAAGGGAGCAAGACCTTGTGTGTCATTGTGTTTAGAAATGTGTATGTAGTGTGATCTGGGAATACAGTAGTAGTAGTACAATTGGATGCTAGTTTAAGATATTGCCACTGAAACATAATCACTGTTCGTCACAAACAGGGTTAGAGCAAAGACAAAGAGTATGCGACGGATACACTATGGAAATATGAGTTTATGTTGCAGATATGTCTTTGTGATGTCCTTCCGTTGTTTACAAACTTGGTATGTTAAACAGGAAAAGGAAAACAGTTTAATTGTTTAATAGCATGTTGTAATTTGATCAGTGAAAAACAAAGACAAGACTATTAAAAGAAAATGAGAATATTCCAGGAAGCTTTGGCCAAAGTTAATACACTGTGAAGAAACAATGGCTTCCAAAGAATCTTTCTTACACAGCCCAACAGCACAACAAAAATAAATAAAGCAAAAAGAATATTAGTAATGCAGTAACTAGATGTTTAACGAGGGAAAGACAATTATGGGTTTGCATCAGTCTGACAGTGACTTCAGAGACAAAGGTTTAATGCTCTACACTGTGGTTTAATCTATTGTCTTGGTATTTTGTGGTGCAAAGTTGGTTCAGAGAGATTGTTTATTCTTTGAACACGAACATGAACAAGAAAGACAAATGGAGCTGAAGCTCTAATTCAACCTGAAAGACTCTTCTCTCTAATCACCTGTCGCGATGCGTCCTCTCAGCCAATCACCATTCAGCAGTCAATATTTAAAGCACCTATTTTCTTCCTTGTTCAGTTCTTTCAGCTTTGTGCCCATCAGCTCCTCATTAGCAGAACCATCTCTGTCCTCAGCATCATCAGCCTCTCACGCTCCTCATCGTCAGCCTCGACACCGGCGGGAGACCGACCCTAAAATCTACACTCTTCCTCACCTTCATCACAGAACACAATGTCTCTCCTGCTTGTGTGTCCTGGTCAGTTTCTCAGCGGTCTGTCTGTTTTAATGTCCAGAACCACCCATGTGACTTTGAGATTAGAAATTTTAAGCTATAATGCTGCTGTTTAATATAGTCTTTGAAAGTTGAATATTAATTGTACAGTTATACAGTGCGTTCACATAATAGTTTGAGATGAATGACGGGCTTAAAGATACAGACACTAAAATGTCTGATTTCTTTTTCACTGTATACAATAGAGGATAATGTTTTTGTAAATCAGAACTAATCTAAGTCAACGCTCTGATGCACAGCTGAGCACAACAGCGGAGCGTGAGCGATGCTTTCGTATGATGGCATTTTAAAGACAGCCTTAGCCCCGCCTCTTCCTGTTTCCATCCTCCGTTACACTATTTCCCTCATGTTTTACACTCATAATAAAATGCTCTCCATCTCCACACCTCCCCCCTCCAGCTCCTCATCTCCCTCCCCCTCTTTCTCTCTGCGTCCGCTTCCACACGTTTCCCTAATGAGATAAATTAGCAGCTCGCAACAGATGCATGGAATATACACTAATGGCCGCCATCTGTCACTCATCTCCGGGAGACGAGCGCTAAATCCGATCACAAGCCTCTGGCAGAGCCCCACCGCGAAGACGACAGCGAGCGGGCGGACGGACGGATGGACGGACGGAGGGAGGGATATGAGGAAGCGTGGGAGGGAGGGATGTGAACACGAGGATTAAATGGTTGAGAAGTGTTGTGTACGTGTCTATGAAGAATTTTTAAGAGAAAAGAACAAAAGAGCTATGCATGAGATAAACAAACAATAAACTAATGTTTCAAACAGTCATTTACTTTCTCCAAACTTTCTCATCTTCCTAAATTGTTTATGCCAAAAAATACCAAGATAATACCAGCTGCTAGAAATCAGTCGTAAGAGTAAGTGTTTGTTTAGTTCAGACCAAAACAGGAAAGGATCCATCTACAGTAGTTGTGTTTATTGTGGTCGGTTTATTTAGTTTTTTCTTGTAAGCTTCACATGAGCTGCATCGAACACTACTAAGATATTTAACTTCCTCATTGCTCCACGTTTGGCCTTAGCTCCATTTATTTTATTCCAACAATTGCTCTTTCTGCTCTCAAAGTGACTTTACTCTTGAATCTTGCATTGTACAATCTTCCAGTTCTTGGTCCATGTACTGTTCACATTTCATTTGAACCAGATCAGTCTGTTCAAGATGTCTTTTTGTCTTCTTAGTGCACACTGAGGTTCCTGTGACCAAGTGAACCACAACAGTTTGTTTCGGACCAAGTCAAAGTATAGATGTCTCATTAGCATTGATGCTCTGACATCAAACTGTAAACTATCAGAGTATGCCTCCTGAAGATATGTATTTTAGTCTACTGCAGTAGTTGTATGTGTAAACAGCAGTCTGGTACATCCTCTGCAAGAGGAACAGGGAAATGTGTTTTCTCAAGGTGGTTAAGAACAAGAACAAAGTTAGTTCTTGCCAAGACATTTCATACTTTTAACTGCACTGTTGTTCACTTTATTGATTTGCACAATATCTGTCACTCACCTTGCGCTGCTTTATTTAACTTTATTTTTAGCTTTATTTTTTAATTTTATTATGTCTTTTTTTATCATTCCCTTATTGTATAGTTGTATCTGCATTTTTATATTTGATCTAGTTATTTTTTAGGCTTTAATGATAATGTTATCTGTATGCACCGGGGACCGAGAGTAACGCAATTTCGATTCTCTGTATGTATGTACTGTACATGTGGAAATTGACAATAAAGCAGACTTTGACTTTGCGAGAAAGGGCAGAACTCCTGCAACATTTCAGCTTTTCCGCAACAACCACACCCAATTCACAATATTTGTCGGACACCACACGAGAAAAAAGTTCTGCTCAGATAATGTGTTGAGAACAAGCTGCAACAACGACCAAACCAGGGCTGTCATTCATGAGAAAAAGAACACATTTCTCTGTTCTTGTGGAGAATACCGGCCTCAGGTCTAAATGAAGTGCAGATACAAGTGTCTACCATTGAATTGTTTTGAATAAAACAGCATCATTACAGCTCTTTTTTTCTATCTTCATTTACAGACATTTTGTTCTGCTCAGATTTGATGTCACTCCAAATGAAGCCACTCGAGGTGAAGAGTTCACGGTGTTATTCAGAAAGTTGTGAGAAGAAACTTGCTCAAACTCTATTTTATGTTGAAAGCTGATAACCCTGGCTCTCAGGAGAAACACAGTGTACAATGGCACTGACTTTGAAAGAATGTGTCAAGTTCAGACAATTCACTTTTTAACAAGAGTTATCACTTTGTTAATACAACAACAGTTGCCTCAAAAGGCTTCACAGAAATAAACGGACTCTGTGTGGACTACTGTTAATACAGACTATTTGCACTGGTAACACTGGTACTTATATTGAGTTATATGTTATAGCACTAGCACTAGCAAACATCTGTGAACAGGTTTATGTGCAGTCGGCCGCAGTATGTTTTATGTTGAGCCAAAGCAATGAAATCTATTTACGCTTAGTGAATATCTTAACGACAATAACATATAAGTTCTACATTAAAGGTTTTATAAAAGTATTGTTGAGCACTTTGCCTAAAACAAAGTTAAAACAGGCTCAAGAGATACTAAATAACCAGTAAGTATTTAAGGTTTGAGTTCAGTTATTCAGTTAAAACAAGCCTGCCATACATCGTCCACAGTCAGAACTAACACTTCAAACTGAAACTTCTGTATTGACGATGGCCAAAAGAAGGGAGGACAAAGTGAGAAAAGTAAGTATCTGGGCAGTACTTGAACTCGATGTAACCTCTTCATGACAAACCCAGGGAACAATGATCGTTTGTTGTTGCTGTCTCAATGCGCTGCTCACTTCACAGACTTCTTCTGGAAAAACTGGGTCACACAGATTTGAGCCGAGAGGGCGACTCTGAGATGCTGCTGCTGCTGCTAAAGAGGGATTCACTGGACAATATTGGATTCTTCAAAAGCTGCACTGCTTCTGCTTTTGTCACTGGAACAAAAAGGGTCTGTCCACACTAATAACTATAGCTGTGTTTTCACATATTGTCCACACAAGCTTCTAGAGTTTGACGCTAAAAGAAAGACTTTAGAAAATGCTGTAGATGTTTTTTTAACTCCTTGTTGTGCTGTGAATGACACTGAGTATCTGTTTTATAAAGTAAACCCCTTGCTGCTCCAAACTTTCATGGAACTTTTTTCTTTGAGTAAACATTGTATATAGTATTTCTCAAAGCTGCATCTCTAATATTTCGAACTGAAATAGGGGGCTGTGAGTTAACAGCTCACTGGAGTCAGGCCTTAAAAATATTGTCATTAAGCATCTCATGAAGAAGAACAGTCTTGATGCCACAGAACTAAACAACTATTGGCCCATATCAAACTTGACATTTTTAGGAAAAGTCCTTAAAAAAGTTGCATATAAACAACTTAATGACTTTCTCTTGATAAACAACTGTCTGGAGGTCCAAAACTAAGCCCTCCTATGCTTTAGTATTATAGACATAATTATATAGGGGGCCTCTGGCCATAAGGTTTGTCCAGGGTCCAAATCTGTCAGCGGGCCTGACCATCACAGACTGGGACGGCTCTTATCAAGGTGACATATGACATTTGTGTGAACACTGACGCAGGCAGAGTCTCAGTCTTAGTCCTGCTGGATCTGAGCGTTTGACACAGTTGATCATGTGATTCTGTTAAAAAGGTTAGAGGACTGGGTGGGCTGGTGCTGCCCTCAAATGGTTCAGGTCCTATCTTGAAGACAGGAAGTACAGTACTTCGTTGAAATTGTAAACTGCGTCTCAGACCCAATGACCTTGATCTGTGGGGTCCCACAGGGGTCCATCCTGGGACCCCTTTTGTTCAATCTTTACATGCTTCCTCTGGGCCAGTTAATTTGCAGTAACACTGTGTCCAAGGACAACTCTACAGATGACAATCAGATGTACATCTCACTGACGGCAGGCGACTGTGGGACTGTGGACTCACTCTGTCACTGCCTCCAACACGTCACTGTGCGGAGGCTAAACAACTTTCTACAACTGAAGTCCGACAAGACAGAAGTCATTATCTTTGGCCCACACACACACACAAAGGGAATGTGTCTGCAGTCACCTCAGGTCACTTTCTCTAAAGCCTAAAAAACAGTTTAGAAATCTGGGGTAATAATGGACGCAGACCTGAACTTTAACAGTCACATTAAAGCAATAACAGCAACAGCTTTTTACCATCTCAAAAACATCAACAGAATCAAGGGTATTGTGTCTAAAGCAGACTTAAATAGACTTACCTATGCATTTATCTTCAGCAGGTTAGACTACTGCAACGGTCTGCACTGGACTCACTGAGCGAGTTTTAAGACAGCTGCAGTACAAACAGAACGCTGCTGCTTGAGTCCTGACCAGGACCAGAAAGTACGACCATAGTAGTCCTGAGTGTTTCAGTTTTCTGCAGCTAAAATCTGGAACAGTCTTCCAGAGGAGGAGAGCCAGGCCTCTGAAAAAGTTCAAGTCCAGGCTATTTCTGTTTAACTGTGCTTATGAAAACTGCACTCTTCAGCTACACACAACACAAAGCCTTGGAGTAAGTTAACTTACCATAAATATTAGACATACCCATTTTTACAAAATACTTTATATCCCTTTTAATATTTACTGTGCTGAGTAACCTGTTTTTAGGACATTTTACCTTTTTATTATTTATTTATTTATTTTTTAACTGGGATAGTTACTTTCCTGATTACATACAGTGGGCGGCAGTGGCTCAGTGGTAAAGCGGTCGTCCTTCAACCGGAAGTTAGGCGGTTCAAATCCCGCTCTCCCCACAGTTCATACTGTCGTTGTGTCCTTGGCCAAGACACTTGACCCACCTTGCCTCCAGTGGTGTTCCAGCTGTGACACTGGTGAATGGAACCTTAATGTAAGTCGCTTTAAATGAAAAGCGTCATCTGTAAATGTAACACTGGTGAATGTAAGTCGCTTTGGATAAAAGCATCTGCTAAATGACGAAATGTAAATGTAAGACAGTCCACTGCATTATCCATAGATCTGCCTAATTTCTAAACTTTATAAACTCAGCTTGTACTCTCCATTAAAAACCACAAAACCCACAAGTGTTACTCTGTCTAGTCTAGCTCCCCTTACAACTTTTTTCTCCATCAACAGTGAAGTCAAAACTCATAACATCCTATTAATTAAACATTATGTTTGATATAAAAACCTGTGGAAATGTAAAAGCCAGACATATTGTTCGATGCTTAAGTCAGGTTCAATCAGGTGAGATCTGTCTTTTGCATAACTCCTCCACTTCTGTGCTGGTCAGATTTTATGTAATTCCAAATGAAGCCACTCGAGGTGAAGAGTTCACAGTGTTATTCAAAACGTCGTGAGATGAAACTTGCTCATACTTCATTTTTATGTTGAAAGCTGATAACCCTGGCTCTCAGGAGAATCAGTGTTCAATGGCACTGACTTTGAAAGAATGTGTCAAGTTCAGACAATTACTACAGCAATAAGGTACAGCAACACAGCTTTGTTGTTCACTTTTTAGCAAGAGGTATCACTTTGCATCAGCACTGACTAAAAGAAAGTGTATTACACTCAACGAATGCATTGAAACCTATGGAAAAACGAATTAGTCATTTATCTGGTATTGACAAAATGATTGTTTTGTAAAAACAGATGTACAATCAGAGAGCAATGAAGAAGAGATGATAATCATGCTGCTAATGTTAGTGTCAACGAATGATATGGCAATGGCTTTTAACCAAATAGTCTGAGGTCAATCAGATGGTTACATAAACTCGGGTCAAAGCCAAAATCATATCTTAAAAAAGGAACAATAAAAAAAGTTTCAATGGTTTAAATAATGTGCAGAATGAGAATTCTGAATTCTCCGCTGCTGCTTCTGTAAGCCACTACAGTCATTTAAATGAGAAGGTTTCAAAACTCCTGCGCTGTTTTAGCGGACGTGACATTAATGTGCATGCTCGTTTACCTGGTTCTCACTTCCTGATTTGTCGACATAAGTAAAGTAAGCAACACTAGCGGCAGAAAATGAATCCTGTGAACATCGAAAAGACACAGTTGGTTTACTTTTGATCAGGGTCATTTGGGTAGTTTCTGTTGTCATTATGATTTAAATAGAGTAAACACAGTTGTTTGACAATAAATGGCTTCACCCAAACACTATGAGTTTTTTTGTGTTTTCATTAATTTTCTCTGAAAAATTATCACAAATTGTCCAAACCAATGGAGAAGGTAGTGTTTGGTAAAAGAGGCAGGGTTAGATATAGGATGTTATAACATTGAGGTTGGTTTCAATCACAACAACGCTAACCCCAGGTTCTCTGACAAGCTTTAGTTTTCAATTTCATTTCATTACCAAATCTGTCCTGGGAAACGTTGTCTTTTACTGTATTGCAGCATATTTCATAATCTGACGTTTGAGACTCCTTCTTATAACGCGTTTCTTGCAGCAAAGGAAAAAGAGCAGAGAGACTTTGATTCAATACTGTAGTGCTTTTGTAAAAGGTAACACTAACACAATGCACTACGCCGACCTCAAATGAAATAAATGTGGTCCCCGTGCTGCACTGGCAACCGCTTTAAATAATGTAAATGACCACTGTGTGAGTGTATCTTTCTGCGAACGGCGCAGCTTTGCACTTCAGTTCAATGTCAGAGCGAGCGGGAGGGAGGGAGGGGGACTTAAGCACCTCGACGTGGGGCTTAAGTAGCAGTCTGAATCGCAGCGTTTATGCATAAGGTAGGCTCAAGTAAAAGGGAAAAAATGCTCACTCTGGGATCCATCAGACATATTCTAATGGAGCTCCCTCCTGACTGCTGGTAATTCCCTCCGCGGCGTTTAGTGTCGAGCCAAACGGACGGCTTGACAACCAACAGAGACCGGGGCCATACCTGGCTCCTCAAATCTAACGCAGTTCTGGCACTTACTCTGTGCAACTAGACACAATCCATTTAAAGACAATCACATGTATTCAACCCCAGTTTGCATTTATAACAGCACATTTATGTACGAAGATATACTTAATCATTAAGTCATTAAACATTTTGATTATTGCCAAAGGAATACACTGTACAAGTAGCCCAAAATCAAATACACGAGTGCACGCATGCACACACACACACGAACACCCACACACACACACACACACGCACGCACACACGTGCACACACACACACACACACACACCCACACACACACACGCACGCACGCACGCACACACACACGTGCACACACACACACGCACACACACGCGCACACGCACGCACACACACACACACGCGCACACGCACGTGCACGCACACACACACGCGCATGCACACACACACGCGCACACACGCACGCACACACACACACACGCACGCACGCACACGCACACACGCGCACACACGCACGCACACGCGCACGCACACACACACACACACGCACACACACACACACGCACGCACACACACGCGCACACACACACACGCACACACACACGCACACACACGCACACATGCACACGCACGCACACACAGCGCATACGCACACACACACACACACACACACACGCGCACACACACGCACACACACGCACACATGCACACACACACGCACGCGCGCACACACACACGCAACACACACACGCACACACACACACGCACACACACACGCATGCGCGCACACACACACACACACGCACACACATGCATGCACGCGCACACGCACGCACACACACACACATACACACGTGCACATGCACGCACGCATGCGCACACACGCACACACACACACACACGTGCACATGCATGCACACGTGCGCACACACGCACGTGCACACACTGCGCACCACGCACACACACACATACAAACACACACAAACACGCGCACACGCATGCACACACACGCACGCATGCATGCACACACGCGCACACGCACACACACACACACGCACACACGCACACACACGCATGCACACACACACACGCGCACACACACACGCACACACACACACACATACGCACAAACGGACAAACACACACACACACACAGCAACTGGCTACTAGAAAGTAAAATAAATTGTCAACTTACAAAAACCCTTAACAGTGACTAAACTACTTTTTAGGTCCTGGCCAAACATTTATTTAGTTAAGTTTCAAAAATGCTTTTGTGGCAGGTACATTGGTGGTGGTAGAGCATTTATTCTTAACTGTTGGGTCAGAACCCTAAAGTGGGTTGTGAGCATGTTCTCAGTGGGTTCTAGTGTGCAAATTCAAAAATATACTTTGGACAATAGAGCTGAAAAGTTCATTAAGACTTACAGAGAAGTCACCTGTTCTCCTCTTTATCATTCCCTCACTATGTAAACCCTCTTTCTTGTCTAGCTAAAATACATTCCGGTTACGTTTTATTTTTCTATTAAAAGCTTAACAAGCATGACAACCGTCCATACACATTAAAAACCTGATAATTGACAGAAGCGTCTCTCTGTACCTGGCACTTTCACACCAAACAAACTCTCTGCTGTTTTTGGTTCCTAGCTCTGTTTTGGTTTTGGAGACTCTTTAATCTTGTGCTTTCTGCAGGACCAGGTACTTTCTGCAAACTGGAAACAAATGGAAACAAGACTGACACAACAAGACACAAGACAAGACACAAGATGTACTTATCCAGATATAAGTACATCTTGTGTTCTGTGACCCTGTATTATTTAGTTTCAACCACTGTGCATTACGGGGAAATGGTGATGATGTTAAAAGAATAAGCCAATTGTCTGTATAAAGTAGCCTACTGTTTTATGTTTCTGTTAATGTAACATATTTGATAGCAGAGCAGCGGAAATAGGCTTCAATGAGATTTCTGATGAAAACAAAGAAAAAGCAAAGCAGCGATGAAAAGGCAGATGTGTCTGAGGAAGCAGCAGAAATGAATCACCGCCGTGCGCTGCAATCAGACTCCATGAGAACAAATGGACCACAGCCAGATACTATTAATCACTATTTGCATGGAGTCACCATTATGCTTTTAAGACTGGTTTCACTAATGACAACAAGTGGAAATTAATTACTCAGAGCAAAACGTGGGGGCTTAAAAAGTAAATTAGACTTTGGATTACATTCAAAGCAAAAAAATGCAAAAAATATCTGTTTAAGAAAGAGAATGGTTATAGACATGTTTTAATAATCCCAGCTGTTTACAGTGACTTCAATGTCCCAGAGCACAAAGAAAACTCACAATCGTATCCTTTAAACAAAATGGGCCACCACATTGCATTACATTTTTTTTTTTAACAATTCCTGAACAAGTCCTGAGGAAACTCCTTTACTTTTAATCTCTTCAAAGGTTTGCCAAAAACAAATGGTTTTAAGCTGTGTCTAATTCTACTGTTAAAGCAGCTGCAATAACATTATAATAATGGCGCCAACAAGTGGTTAAAGACACAACCTACATCCATGTTTAGGACTTCTCGCTGTCCGAATTATCTGAAACATGACTGTCTCAAACTCTGATTGGTTAACTGTTAGTTCCACAGAAACACAGTTGCACTGGATTTATTTTGGCTGAAGCACTTTTAACAGTGACTAAAGTACTCCTCTATTGTAAAAAAATACTACTAATAATAATAATATTTAAAAAGTTTTTTCTTTGAAGTCCCTTAAGGTTCCCCTCTTTCGGCCCAAATGTATCTCCTCAGTGCTCCACGTTTATTCTCTTCTTTATTTTTATTTTATTGATCATTCAATATTGTTTTGATGTGATTTTTCTGCCTTTGGGAAAGCTAAGTTATGTATTATATGATTTTCTTTTGCCAATTAATGACGTTCTTCCTGTTTAGGTTAGACGTCTGTGGTTCAAATTTGAATCTGACCTCTGAAGAGAACTGAGAGCCCTGTTTAGAGGCGGACCTCGGTGCACACTGTGTTCATGTGGCAGCATTCACGCTGATCCAAGTGAACCACAGTTAGAGAGCAACCAGAGTCCTTTTAATCGCCCCAAACACAGCAAGTGAACGCACCCTAAAAGTCATTTGTCATTTTCCATAGGCTTTCCTAGTTTAGTTGCTGAAGTTAGTTTTTTTTACATCCAAAACCAACATTTCCATAATGCAAGTGTTGAGCCTGGTACTACTTCTGTCTGGTTGAAATTGTATTTGGAGGGGGGTGCCCAAGTAGCTCACTTGGTAGCGTGCACACCAAATACACGGGAGACCCAGGTTTGATTCCTGCATTTGCCCAATGTCACTCTCCTCTCTCACACTGTTTCATGTCTGTCTATTGTCCTTCAAAATAAAGGCTAAAAAATAAATTGTAATTAGACCTTATCTGGCCAAATTCACCAAACCTCACCAAAAGATTACCTACTTGTCATAAAAACACAGAAAAGTAAAACACCTCAAAAATGTATAAATTTAGTATGATGCATAGATTAGGCATTAAAACTTAACTTGCTCTGGAATGGATTGGTAAAGTTAGATTTTATAACTGTTTTGTCTACATTGTAATATTACGTTGGACGGAAGAATAGCAGGATCTCATTCACCTTTACTTTACATTCTCTAAAAGAAATGTTCCCTGAAAGTGGGAGCATAGGGATAGAAGGCCTGTCTCTAAAACCCACTTGTTAAAACCAGGAACAATGTATTGTTAAACTCTGGATCAGAGATTAATAAAACAAAGGGCCAATGTTTAGTTATGACCGTCTCCAGACCGTCTTTGTTCATCCCAAAGCTGTGAGCGCTGATCCCTATAAACTCCCCGTTACAGCAATCATAGCACATCAACATTTCCACTGAAGGCTTCAGATAAAAAGTAACTGGCCTCGTAAAAAAGCGGAGTCAAACGCAGCCGACATCTCATAAAAAAGCACTGATGAAATCCTCAGACAAAACCGTAAATGGGATCGGTGGAGAAAATCAAATCATGCGCTTTAGCGAGGATGTGTTTTAGTGTTGTTTTTTTTACCTTCGGATATGCGGACCTCGATGTTCGACCGCTAACAGAGCTGCTTACAAGACTGTTACAGCCTTGAACAGTGAATACAAATATGTACCTTCTCTATACACTTCAGCATGACTTAAAGCAAATACCAAAGACTAACCATAACCCAAATACCTTCTAAAGTTATTTGAGGTCAGACTTTGTGGTTAAATAACTTTGTAGAGTTGTGAAGTTGAAGAGTGCACTTTTAGCCTTGGGTTGTAAAATAAATATTAAGAGCCTATATTTCACCCTTTTAAATTTCCATCTCTTGGTTTTATGAGGAACTGTAAAAATCTCATTGTAAGTTTCAATTCAATCACACGAAGATGACCGCATAACTTTTAAACTTAGCCAACAAAGTTACTGTACATCCATTTACATGACACGTAATCATTTTCAAAAGATTAGGTGTCATTGAGAAATGTTTAAAAAAGAAATATGGTTAACTAAGATGAACTGGATTGGAGAAAAAGCTTTTTTTTTTTTTTTTTTACAAAAGTGAAGGCCACAGAAAATATGAGTAAACTTGACTGAACTTTGAAAACAATGATAAAAATGGACAA
The DNA here is from genome assembly GCA_024416835.2 of Perccottus glenii. Taxonomy (NCBI): domain Eukaryota; kingdom Metazoa; phylum Chordata; class Actinopteri; order Gobiiformes; family Odontobutidae; genus Perccottus; species Perccottus glenii. The sequence goes on from CM044553.2 coordinate 3,118,639, forward strand.
AAAGGAAATTATATAAAATGTGAGGTTGTAAAGTCATCTAACTATGACTGGAAGTAGTGGCACTTCTGTAATTTAGGGTAACACTACATAATATGTGGAATCACAACTGCATGAATATGGCCTAGTTGGACTGGAGCTGGACTTCACAAAACAGAAATGCTTTTTACCATACATCAAAATATTTTAAATAGAACTTTTTTTCAATTTTAACTGTGATGGGCCACATTAGCATCTTTAGAGAACCTTTGACAGATCAACACACCTCACACACATTACGTACATATCAGGGTTCTTAAACTCATGTACCATTGGTGGAACTGTGGCTTTCTTTAGTGGTACCCAAATGTGAGACTTTTTCTACAAATGAAAATCAATAAAATACAGAACAGACTGAGGGCGCTTTCCCACCTGCACAGTTTAGTTCGGACTTGAAAGCCAAAAGTTTGAATTTTTGGACCAAATGCAGGAAGTCACGGGCGATTAAACACAAGAAGAAGAGCAATGAGTCTCTGCAGAGACACATTCACCACAGTAGAGGTGTTGTAATGACGACAGTAAACACAGCGTAAGGAAAGGTTTGACAGTCCGTTTTTAAAAACTGTAGTGTGCAACAACAACGTAACAATGTTTGAGTTTGTAGTGCAGACGTTCAGGACAGAAAACGCTCTGAGTGAAAACCCTAAAAAGTTCCATAATGTTGCTCTAAAAGTTGATTTAGAGAGGCACTAGAAAGCATAAACTAACTTTGTATGTGGTTGGGAGGAAAAAGAGTCAGTGGCTCACCTTTTTGTTGTGTTGCCTGTTTAGCATAAGTGGTACACAAGGTTGACAGAAAAAGTCTTTTCTATATTTTATTGAAAAAAGAGGCTGAAGTTTAAAGTGACCACTCAATTATTTTATAAATGGTATAATCTATCCATATGTACTGTATGCCATTGTTTTCTCCAGTTATTTTGTACTAAACACTTTGTCACAATGTGTTGCAGTGCAGCTCTGTCTTATATATTGTTACCTCATAATCTTTTCTATAAAACCCTTTTGCAGATGCTGTCAACAACCTTTAGTCTGCCTTTTCACATTTATCAGACTTTAGACCTTGTTCTAATTCAATAAGTCTCCTCGAACAGACAGCTGATAATTAGTAGCAGTGCCTTTAGTGAAAACCCGTCCTTGCCTTTCACCGCGGCGCTCTCATATTGAAGTCAGTGCATTCCTCCGAGCCTAATAAAGCGGCTCTTTCTCTCGGCTGATTAGAAGGTTTGTACGTCCTTTCAACGCCTCGTTTCATTTTGTTTTGTGATTGGTTGCTGATTAGTTGGATGTACTGTAATTGGATTTCTTCTCTCCTCTCTTTTCTCTACCTTCTCTTGGCATCTTGTCTTTCCGTCTGTCTTTAAAAAAGTTTCCTGTGTGATAAACGGTCGTTGTGAAAAATGACCTTGAACTTTAGCTTGAACTTTGCCTGCCGTTTTGTCTTAGCCCACCCCCGCCTTTTCCGTCTTGCTCTGTCGAGTTCGCAGAGGCCCAATCCATTAGCCGTGGCAGTATGTTGCAGAGATCCATGCAAATAAGTGTGAAATTACGCTCTAATCAGTCATGTAAATCGCCAATTGCATCGGCTACAATCTGGGCTTCGCAGTTTCTGGCTTTGTGCTCGTGTTGCGGGAGCCAAAAAGAATATAAATAAATAAAAGACAGTTTTCTTGACAGGACTTCTTTGACAGCGCTTTGATTCGTTATTCAGAAACCCCTGTTATTTCCTGTTGGAATCACGCTTAAAAATTCATAGAAAAATGTGCAGCAATGCAAGACTTTCCAGCTTTGATGAAGGGAAGGGGACTGACGAGACGGAAAGACAAAGAGTGTGAGGACACTGGAAGAAAAAAAGATGCACAGAAAGGAGGAATCCTATTTCTCTGATTTAACATGTAATGTTATGTAATGTTTTAGGACGAGTTTGGAAAAAGAGGCAAGAACTGCAAAGGGGATAAAAATTAAGGTCAGACAAAACGGCTTTGGGCAAAATAAGAAAAGCCAGCAAAATTTGAACTGACTCATGCAAATAAACATTTTTGATACAAGAACTACAGCAACTTATCCACTATTAGAATTAGTTAGTGAGTAAAGACATCATTATGATATAACAGAAAATGTTTGATTGTATTTTGAATAGAATACTTCAGATGCAAACACTTTCCTTTATCGGTGGCTCTGGTGCTTGTGCTCGTCTTCCTCTAAAACTGCTCAAGAGTACTTCGCTCACCACAGGGTTACTGCTTTTCTCTTTACAGCTCTATTTAAAAAGTATTTTACAGTGAATAAAAATAATAAATGTAAAACTAACTTTAAAGTTTAAAATTTTGGAGGCACAAAAACTGCCTCCGTCAAAACACATCATTTAAAAAAGATCTGAAAAATAAACATGGGTTGTGCGATTTTTGCCGCCACCAGCTAGCAATTAGTGGCTTAAAATCAGTGCTCATCAAAAATTAAGAGCCTGTTTGTGATAAATATCAGTGTAACAGTGTCAGAAATTTAGGACAATTGCTGCTACAACCTAAATAACCCAATTATAATATTCTTTCAAAGCAGTTAGCTAGGTGCATATGTAAATAGTCACACGGTAATCGACTGACCTCAAGCTTTATTTGCAACACAAGCTTGACCAGACTCAGTTGTTCTTTTGGTTTCTTTATTTTCTAACACACACTAACTTAAGATTTTAATTAGTTTTAATTTTAATTAATTTTAATAATGAATGTGACATGCATGAGTACATGCAAAGGGTAAGGTTAGGGCTAGGAGTTTTCAGTTAGGGTTAGGATGAAATTCTAATTCATGAGTCATGCATGAATTCATAATAAAATGTGCCCCTACTCTAAAGTGTTACCCTAACTTTAAAGTTGACTCTCTTTGTTGGAGTCTACGACGCACTCAGCGTCTCTAATTACACAGAATAAACCATAACAGATGGACACCAGGGATTAGCATTTAGCTTTGGCAACACACCTGACATTCTGTAGGTAACATTATTAAACAAAGATGCTAGACAGTTTAGTTTTTTTGATCAAGCAAATTTGTTGGGTTTTAGCAAATTTTACTGTTTTAATGCAATGTTTATGAAATACAACCAGGAAACTTATATGACCTGAAACTATGAATGAATGTATTGTAATATTGTGCTAAAACATTACTTTTGTAAGTTTTAGAGAACATTTGAAACATTAAATAGTGGGAAAAAAATCCCCGGAGACTGCGTTTGGAAGCAGATGAGATCATTTCCATTGACTTTCAGACCACAATGCTTCCCTAAAAGAACATCCCTCTTACAACTGGAAAAATATTCCATCAACAAAGCAGGAGTTAATCCCGGCAGAAGCTTATTCGGTGCTGGAACGCTCCGCTCTGCAATCCCCCCTCCGCTATTACCTTTAAGAACAGACAGAGCACCATCAGACACTCTGGGCTCATTAATTCTGCCGAGACAAAGAGGAACATGAAAGGAAAAGGGTTTGCTTCACCTTCTATTTCACTAATAAAGCCAGGACTTACCAGGACGGCCATTTTGAACATTTTCATTGGTGCGTGTTACATTTGGCAGGTTCCTGTCTATGTACTTTTATTTTTTTCCTCATCTGTAGTTTAGTGTACTCCTTCTTTCGAATAGGATCTTATCCAAGTAAATAAAGCATATTCCAGCCTTAAAAAAGTGGAATGATTGGTTCACAGCCTTGTACCACACAGACCTAATTCAAATAAAGGTAACATGGCAGTTTGAAACTTTTACTAAACCAATTACTTTCATTGAAACAAGATTGTCCCATTTGAGACAACAATAGTAGGACATATGATGGAGAATGCAAAATATAAAAATGGAAAACCACAAGTACTACAAAATACTACAACCAGGCTGTTTTCAAAAACAGAGCTGTGAAAGCCCAGTTGGTCTTGTGAGTGGTCTTGTCAAAGTTTAATCCAAAAGTGTGTCTAAGGTATGGCCAATAGAGGTGCATTGACTTGGGATATATTTTTGGTCAGAACATTTACTCCGTCTATACTATCTCAAATAAAGGCTGGTAAGTGCCTTTCAGCTTATCCCACTCCGGGAGTCGCAACAGCAAAGTAGTTTGCATGAGAAGCTTGGCGATGTTTTATATCAGATGCACTTCCTGACCCAACCCTCTCCATTTTTCTGGGCTTGGGACCGGCACAGACAGGGACTGTGGCTGGAGTTGCTCACCAGGGGATTCGAACCCACAATCTCCCACATTTAAACTGGGTGCACTAACCTCTCCAGTAGGGTGACCACATGTCCCGCTCTGTGCGTGACAGCAGAGGTTTTTATAACAAAAGTCCTGCATCACACAAATTGATTCTATGTTCCACATTTTCACTGCTGTAGATAATTTATGAAAGACCAATGGCTTTGCTTTATTGTCCAGTAACAAAGCAGGTAAGGCCGTCATCGCAGAGCTGCCAATCACTCAGCAGTATTTAAGTGGAGTGCGCAGTTTGATTGACAGCTCCAGCGCTCGGCAGCGACCTGCAGACAACAGCTCCTCCCACAATGCAAAGCCGAGAACGGGGAAACTGAGTTCACCTTATTTTGAACCAAAACATAAAAAATATGGCTAAAAAAGGAGATGCTGTTACAGTGAGGACTCTAAAGATCATGGCTCTTTGGCAAGCCACTCTGAGGAGATTTTTTTTTTTTTGTGAGCTACTGTCTGTGGGACATTTGTTGATTAACACTTTAGTAAGGTGTCTAATATTGCCTTTCTTTGTCCACCTTACACAGGATTTTTGTCCAACATTTGGTTTGTTATGATCTGGTCACCCTACTCTCCATCACAGAGAAGCTCAGGTCATCCACTCAACGCTATCTCAAATGAAGGCTAAAAATCTCAAAAGGTCATCTTAAAAGGGTGCATTACGGAAGTTTAAATGGTTCAAATAACATTTTCTCTAACCCATACAAGCATCAGCAACAGCCTGGTGCAGAATGAGCCTGAATCTGAGTGTGCCGCAGTTGCCTCTGTAAGTCTGTACAGTCAATTAAATGAGAAACTCCGGCGCTGTTTCAGCGGACTTGAAAAAATGAGCGTGCTCGTTTATCTGGTTCTCACTTCCTGATTTGCTGCCATAAGTAAACTAAGCAACACAAAGGTGAAAATGAATCCTGTGAACACAGGGAAGAGGCAGGCCTCCAGCGCACTCGAAACCGGCAGATTCTTCTTCAGTTGTTGTTCGATCGTGCTCGTACAAGAACTTAAATCATCACTGTGTAACTTTTAGCCACTAGCCTCTATTGAGGGATCTGCGCCTCTCAAAGGGTGCATTTTGACAAATAAAACTCTGCTAGAGTCCAGTGTATCGGCCTGTTTCTGCTCCCTGTGTTTGTGCGGCTGAGCGTGTCTCTCAGGAGAGGTCTGCTCGTCCCAGTGCCATGGAATTATATATCATTTATGTCTGAGTCTTCTGTCCGAATGAGGTGACTGTATCAGTGAAATAGGCAGGATTCTACAAATGACGAGCATCTGATGCCTTTGCAGTAATTTTTTTCTCTAAGATGACCTGGATGACTGAGAATCCTTCACAGAGCTACTGGCTGAAGGTTACACACTGCTACTTTTAAATTCCAAGTAGTTTCCTTGTTGGAATCAGATGTATACATTAGTATACTAAGTATTCTTAGTGTCTGCACTGCAGCAGGGTCCATTTTAATAATTTTAATAAATAACACTGGCTAATCTTTTTCTGCCCACATTTTTAAGCAAATAGTTTTTTTAAATTAATTGTTTAATATATGGTTAAATGTGGCCAAGTTGTTTAGAAAGTAGGACCCTAATAAATCACAAATTGTTTCTGAATATCAATTTCTACAACATACTAGAGTAATATTATATAAAAGAAGCTTAACTTTAATGAGAAGAAAGTGTAGGAAACCACAAATGAACTGTTTCTGTGGCACATTGGACTCACCGTTTTAAAACCTGGACCAAAGGGAAGTCTGTCAAAGTCTTTAAAAGAGAAACTCTTAATTGGTTAAAATCCATCGGTTAACGACTTGTTGTGTGCACTCTGAATAAAACCAAAAAGTACCTATTTGTCGGATAATTAATTGCTGGTGGCTGCAAACGCTGGAGACAGATCAAACAACAGCAGAGATGGAAGGCGTCAGGTCATTAAGCAGCTTGATGGAGCTCTGACAAACTGCAGGGAAGTGTTTAGTGGGAATGAGGCTGGCTTTCCTCTGCGTTTCTGTGGGAAAACTGGAGTCATTAGAGCTGCAGATGTGCGCCTGGATCTGACAACACAAACACTAAAGCTGTCCACAGTAAACCTACTGACTCCAACCCAAAGTGAAGCATTGTTACAAGGCTGCAAAATCTGTTGGTTTTTGTGCAATGTTATTAAAATAGCCATATAAAAGATTTTATATGTAGGGGAATCATACTTTGCTTTTTAAAATAATTGACTAATTAGAGGTTTAAATGTAATGTGAGCAGGTGAAAAATGTAGTGTAGTGTAAATTGGTCTGTTTAATACAAAGAATTAGACCAATCGCTGTGGATTTGAGACTGTACCAACGAACAATGGACCCACTGCCCCTGGACGCAAAAAAAAACTGAGAAACAATCGGAAGAAAAACAAAAAACATTGCACAAAGCCTGTTAATCATTTCTGGTAAGTTAGCTTTGGCTCCAATAGTGGGTCACCAGAAATTGTATTTGGGTAGTCAAACAAAAAATAAATAAAAACAAACAAATATGTTGTTATGATCCTTGCTAAACTAAAGGGACCTTAACATAAATTCAAACGATACAAAGGGTAGGCAACACAAATCAATTATTTATTACTTGAACAAAGGATTTGGGACAAACCAAAAAGGAATACACAACTAAAGCTCCAACTGCCAGTTAAAGTAATAATTAAAATCCAAAAATAATTGTAAAAGTTGAGGTAAATTTACTATAAAAAGAAAACTAGGCAGCTCAAAGACAAAGATGGGTGACAATTCTTTAGGTCTTTCTTTTACGATTCTTTGGGTCTTTTGAATTTAGTGTCCTCCTTAAAAAAGCTTTGGGAAACACAGGTGTAAAGACCTGAGCTCCTTTCTCTCTTTCACAATGCCAAGTAATAAGTGTAATAAAAAGGATAAAACGTGGATTTGCTCTTCAGCCACCAGCTCCTTGTTGTATTCTTCAGTCACTGGATGATTTTATTTGATATATATTTTATTCAATGAAAGTCTGGAGTGTCCTTTATTATAGTTTCTTTAATTCTGATTTCCACCTTCACCTAAAATATTCTGTGTGACCACAAGCAGAATAAAGTTTAAGTTATTATCCTGAAAAATTATTTGGTACATGCCTTGATAAAACGGTACACTTGACATTACAGAAAGTACCGATGACATTATGGCAACAACTTTTATCGGCTCAAAAACAAGAATAGTATGTGCAAGTTATCCATGTGCCTTTTTGTTTTACATTGTTACTTGCTTATGTCACTCTGCATAAAGACTTCATGTGGAGGGTCACACCCTTAAAAGTCAATAGTGCACTAGTTTTAATGGACAGGACTTTGGTTAGGTTTAGCAAGAGGGGAGGGGTTTAATTAGTGGCTTATGTCCGGATGTATTTTTATTATAGCTTCTGTCCTTTTGTCTCACTTCTCGAACTCCTTTTCTGCTTCCCCATCCCTAAATCCCCCTAATTAACACCAGAGCCCCAGCAGCCGATTAGCTCAGTGCTGTGCGGAGTATTAAGTGCCATGTAAACACGGCTAATGCCTCCTGTTGCTGCGTCATACAAGTGGCATCTTGTGAGTGAGCATGTCTGAGCACGTGTGAATGTCGGAGCATATGCACTATGAACAAAAAAGAGACCACGGAGAAGAAGGAGAAAGAGGAAAAGGCTGAGGAGGAGGAAGGGCAAGTGAGACAGGGATTTTTGGCTCGAAAACCATCTGCGGCAGAGTCACTCAACGAGCTGACACCAAACCCTAGTGCAGTCAGAGCCACACTGTGTCCGTGGGGAAGCTCAAAGAGACAGATGGGCTAATTCGTGACCGGCTCTTGTGTTATGAAACATTATCTATGTGTCAGTGAAATCAAAATAAGATTTGAGGTGAAAGCGACGAGCTTGTATCTGCCAACAGAACAACACATGGCCGTGATGGATGCATATGGACCGTGATGCATGGCTTTGGAGGAAGAAAAAAGACAAATAAGTCACAGTTTTGTTGCTAATTTGCTGTTTATTGAGTCATCTGAGGTGAACAGTGTAGGTTTTGCCAATCGCACCCCACCTGCTAGCTTCAAATTAAGCCATCGAATCAATTCCAAGAGTCAGGAGGAAAATGAAGGCTATTATAGGCATTGGATTTTTTTTGCTCTCCATTCACAATTAAATGCTATTGACAGACGGCTTTGTTTGGTTTGCTCTGGAGCACTCTACACTGGAGTGGCGATAGGTGGGAGCTGCTGCATTTTAATGGCTTGCCCCTTTAAAGAGAGCATTGGGTTTGTTGTTTTTTTTTTGCAGGAGGTTGGACCTAGTAAATTGTATTAGCTCAAGTAGATGGCTTTCAGTGTGGCACCAGACTGGAGACATGGGCAGTTAGAGCAGCAGCAACTAGCAGTGTACAAGCTCAACCAGAGTTTTAGATTTTAACTATGACCTACTATTGACCCTTTTAATGTTGGGAAATAAAATCTGAAAGTTTTTGGCAGCAGAGGTTAAGAAGTTAAGCAGGAACAAATACATTTTCAATGGACACAAGGGGATTAGCCTTTCACAGGAAGAAAAAAAACAAGACAAATTCTTCATAAACAATAAAAGATTATTTTGTCCAATGGGAATTGTGTACTGCCATTGAGTGGCACATTTTTAACTGCTTAGGATAGGAGCTAAAGGCTAATAATATGTAGTAAGCAGCAGGCGGCAAAGCAGCACAGTAATAGATGCAATTTTGAATCATTGCTAATGATAAAGAATAAAGCAGCAGCCGACTTAAGTAGAAGCCCATCAGTAGCATGATCATACGTATATAAGGTTTTGCCTCTAAAGCTTTGCTTCCCAAACATGAAATGGACACAAAATAACAATATGATTAAATTGGCTAAAATTGCATTATAAGGAGTCAAATTGCTCAACAAAAAAAAAAAGAACTAAGCTAGATAAAATAAAAAAACACAAAATACCAGGCTTTTTAAAAGAATAAAAAAAAAGATATTACTGAAAAATGTCTAATTTAAATTAATAGTAAATACCTCAGCAGGACATGGACATGGTTGTAAAAAAGAACATTAATAAATAAGCCCTATTTCACCAGGTGCGAGCAAACTATTCCCTCGGATCTTCTCACATGATACACTCGTCTCAGACATTGATTCAGTTTTAAAAACTCTCCAAAAATATCATTTTAAAATGCCAAGAAACACTTTGTGGCTGTGGACTTGTGTATGCGCGGAGTGTATTGTCACTAACTGAACCTGGCTCACTGCTCTCAGCGGATGTTTTGTTGTCAAATAATGCCAGAGTGATGGGGTCCTACCCTGCTGTGAGCCACCGCCAAGATTAGACAGATCTTCACACTGGACGATTGGTGAAATTTATCAATGTCACTGGCTGCCAATCTAGATTTTTTTCTCCCCGTTTCCTCCGTCTCAGCTCGTCTCTGCACCCACCACCCCTCGCTGGCCCCCGCCCCTGTCGTTTTTGTGTTGGTTTCTCATTTGGAAACCTGCAAACCAGTTGTCATGTGTACTTTCCACTCCGATAGTGATAGCTTTAAGCAGCGCCTCAAAAATCACCCTCTGCTTCATGGTTTGTGCACAAATGCTCATTGCGCTCTCAGTCGGCTGTGCATGTGTAATTTAAATGCGAGAGGAGGTGGGTATCATGTGGAGCGGGTGATAAATCTAAGAGAAATAAACAAACATTGGTACAGTGTTACACCTGAGTGCCAAGTGCCTTTTGTCGGCACTTTTTACACTAGAGCCATGAAATTATAATCAACCCTGCTTCCTATATTATATGTATGTCACTTTTCCATTAAATCATTTTAAGTTCCAGATTAATAGTTTATAGGTAAACATTATGCAACACATCAGTCATCACTATGCATTCAGTAGTGTGTAGTTAAAAAAATAAATAAACATTACAGATGCTAACGCCTGCTGGGTAGGCTATAGCAGTGCAGTTGACCAAGTGCAACGTTGAGTTGACTAAAGCATAGATAGACATTGTCAACGCTGTATGGCAATTAGCTCCTTTAATAACTAGTAATAATGTTGCAGTCGAGACCGTGTTGACCAAGACCAAAACTATGTCAGTTTGAGCCATAACTCTGTAACGGACCCAGTGTATTGTCCTCGTCTAGTCTTGATGTTCTTTCCTATAACAAGACCATGTAAGAATGAGTTCAAGTCATTGACCTTTAAAAATGGTCTTAAGACTGGCCTCAATAGTAATTTAATTTAGACATGTCTAAACCTTAGTAGGTTGGGTAACACTATAACACTGTGGTAATAAATGGTTAAAAAGGTCATGGTAATGATTAATCTATATCATTTCCGGTACAATTACATTGACAGGTGTGATTTCCAGACTGAGCGTTAAAAGCACTGAGGATCTTCCTGAGACGTACAGCGGCCCTGACACCTCATTTAAACACTGTGCACAGCTGTGTTAGTATAAATATGCGTCGCAGGTGAAACGTTGAGAAGGAAGCGCCAGGATTTCTCCCTTCCTTCCTTTTAGTGAGTGGAGAAGGGGCACGTTTCTGATCCCTTTAGAAAGCACAGGTTGAATTAAAATGCAGCAGGGAGCGCTGAAAGGTGCCATGGCTCTTAACTCAATCTCTGCCTATGCCTCAGTCTTTCTCAGGTAAGAGTAATCGATTGTTGCTGGCTCCGGCCACCGTCCCCGTCACGTCACGCCTGTCGGATGGTGCAGCCGGGGTTAAGGGGCTCGCTTATTTTAAAGTGTGCTCCTCCACAGTCACACTCGCTAACTCTGAGGCCAGCTGTCCGAGCACACCGGGCCGTGGAGATGGCAGCGCCGCCTTAACTGAGAGGTGACGCCCCCCTCCACGTTTGGTAGCAGCCAGTGTGAATACAAATGGATTATAAAGTCTCTACAATGAGAAATAGGCAGAGCATGATATATAAACGAATGTGTAGAGACAGAGTTAAGATGCCTTTGTTTAAATATGGTGGTTATAAAAACAATTGATTGAAAACTGCAGTGAAATGTGCTGCTATTTTATACAGTTCCATTGTGACCTGGATTCAAATTACTACATTGTATTTCTTAGCTAACAAAAGAAACATTAATTATCCAAAGAGACAAAAACTTTGTGAAGTACATTCTTAATACAGTAAACAGACAAAACATGTACCATTCTGAGGTAAACGTATTCTTTTGGAAAATTAGATCTATTTAATAAATTTGTTTTTTAAAAGTGTCAAAATATCCAGCATTTTTATATTTGGCCTTCACAATGTTGTTAATTTTTCAAGCATTTCTTTGACTGCTACAATTTTGTCATTTCTATTCAAAATTTGTCAAATTGTTTTTTTAGCCTCGTTTCCACCAAAACTCTACAAATTCAAAAGCACGTTTGATCAGAAACGGTGACCTTCATCTAATTTCAGTTCTCAGTTTCCCAAATTTTTCGTTTCGTTTGTTGAGTTTGGCTTTGGGTATTTTTCGTCCTCTTTTTTTCCACAGCCGCCAAAGAAAAATGGCTGGAAAAGAGTTCACAAGCTTATGCAAAAGCAGACACCAATTAGAAAAGAGATCAAACCACTTGAACTCTCATTAACTCTGGTTAGAAATGCCTAAAAACTTTTAAAATTTTGTGGTTATAAAGTGACATTTTTTTCCAATGAATACCTTTAGCACCCTTTTAGTGTGACCAAATGCTTTGGGCCAGTTTAAATGGTGCATGGTTGACTGTTTCCAATTAGATGATCGCAGCCACATTTGCATTTTTCATATGATGTTACAGAAACAAAACATAATCAACTTTCTTATGCTTTTTTTACTGTGTCTGTGTCTTTAAGCTCCTCCCTTCATGTCCTACTTCACTCTGATGGGTCAGAAAAATGCAACCCCTCCATGTTTTTGGAGTGCATCTGGGCTACACTGTATTTTATAGCTGTTCTAATATCTCTTGCAATGTATCATACTCTGCTCTCTGTCTTGACTGAGTCCCTAAAATTTCTCAAGTCTTTTATGAGGGTGAAAAATAGACATCTGCTCCATCTGACTTTAGATACCTTTATCTGAAGACAAAGTTCAACAGAGCAATAACAGAACTACTGCATATAAAAACTTCACTACAGTTGTTAGATGGGGACAATTAGGAACCAAAACTTTGTATACACTGCTCAAATAGCTTAAAAACTCATTGTAAAGCTATAATTAAAAAATATATAACGTCACATATGAAGTATCTCTGAGGCATTACTGAATTCTGCCCAGATTAATTTTAATGGAAAGATTGTGGCTTGTTTGCAGACGCTTCAGACAGCTGCTTTCTGCAAACAGGCTCTAATAATCCTGCCTGCCTTCCAGTAATTAGCTTTCATACTAATAATTTGCCAAAGCAGAATAAGAGTATATAACAGAGGATCAACTGGATAGAAATACAGCCCCAACATATGGCCGCCTGAATTACATTTCTTTATCGGCATAATGAGCAGCTACTTTTAATGAAGGAGTCGGCAGCCAAAATGTTTGCAGGGCTTTTGTTTTCCTTACAACAGCAGCTTCTAATGACACCTAACAACTTCAGCATGTTGTGTTTGGGCCCGAAGCCTGGACACACTGTGAATTAGCATTTCGGACAGTTGGAATAGCTTCAGCACTCACAGTGCAGCTCTTCTGCATATTAACACAAGCTATATTAACATAGTGTCAATTAGCACACTGGCTCTTTGTGTCTGGGACTTATTAACAGTGCTGTCCAACAATAATAAAGAGAGCAAAGCAACTTAGCACATATTTAAACAAATGCTAATTGTGGCTGACTGAAAGAACTGAAGAGAAAGGTTTGTTAAGTATTCCTCTTAGTTTTAATTCGGTTATCTTGAGTTTTGTATCTTTTGCAATAATTTTTATGGAAGTCCTTTCAACACTTCAACACACAAACTGGACATTTTGTTGAAGGAAATATGCATATACATAACAGAGAAAGAAATGATAACATGGAGCATCTACTGACGTTTCTTACATCACAGCGACCTGGAGACGTCACTAGACTCTGAGCCAGTGCATCCCTATCCGATCTTGCGGCGTTGTCTCAGGAAATATCTCGATGTAGTATATATGCCCGACCAGTATGGGGCGCTGTAATTCTGCCACAGATATACGAAGAAGACTTTGAGCATGCGCGCTGCAGAAGAAGACGAAGACCTAAATATTTATTTTCTAATAAAAACAAGTTCTCAAATTGTTGCAGTCATATATTTAGAGTGTAGTAATTGGTGCCCTCATGTTTGTTGTTTGCTCTTCAATATACGGACTGAGTTCTGAGTGCTTTGGACATGCGGAAATTCTCTCTCCATTCATTTTCTCCTGGTTGCTCTCCTGGTTCTCTTTAGCGGTGGATCTAAGAGCATGTGGCGTATGGTGTTGTCCATTATCGCTTGTTGCTCACCACAACTGCATAGAAGCAATAGATTTTGCTGTAATAAAGCTAGTAGGCTTAGTAGCTTCTGCAGCACGAACTCAATCATGTAGTCCGCCATTATTGTTGTTGCTGTTACGTGTGATGAGGCCGACACGTGATGCGATGACATCATCATTTTCACAAAATATACGGATTGGCTGTACAACACGACAAAGATGTCGCAAAGGTGTTGTCGAAAGATTTATCCACTTTAGAACCCTGTTTCAAAAAATAGCGGATTCAGTCTCCCAAAACACCGGATCCGTGTGGACGAAAGGCCAATACGATACAAAATGTATATGGATACAGTGATTTGTGTCTCCGTGTGAACAGCCTCTAAAGGATCGGCTGCAGGTGTGAAAATAGTTCACATGTTCAGGTCAGTTGAGACCCCAGTGGATGTGTGAAAAGGGCTATAGTCTAAGTTAGAGCACCATTTGCAACAATAGGAAGCTTGTTTACATACAAGATATCCCTCATTTCATGAAGCAGTGCCATTTAAATGATCAAAGGATTGGGTTTCAGATTAAAAGCCTACCTAATATCTGTGAGGGAACAATTGGTGGCTCATCTGTGAAGACAGCTAATTTATGTTTAAAATAGTGTAAACTTATACCGAGTTGTTGAAGTTGTCACCTACATAAGAATGAGCAAGACAGATTGGATTTTAAGATGATGACCACCTTGATGTCCACTGTTAAATAAAAACTTTTTAGTCTTTAATAGAGTCCTTGGACCATTTTATTGTTGATCTACTCTTTTTACACTTTATTTGTTTTTGAAACGAGTTGAAAAAGGTTGTCCTCAGTTTTGGAATATCAGATTTTTCTTTAGGTAAAGATTGGTTGTGACATCAGTAAGATAATGAAACCACTTCACCATAAACAACTGGACTCAGAATAATGTATCTATAGAAGGATATAGAGTGTAAGTCTCCCACCTTATTGTGACACTCTTTTCCAAACTAATGGTCAGAAAATAAATGAACATTGGCTCAGACCCATGCCTTCCTTTACTAATGTACATTACATCATGGCGCTTGTGCTGCTCATGTGTGTTCGCGTCAGAGCCAAAGGTGCATCTCTGTAATGGCTTGTGACAGCCCCCCCCCACACACACACACACAGCCTGGTGTATGATGGCTATGTAAATGCAGGAGAAAGTCGACGTGTGCTGCTATGTGCTGTCCTCGGTGATGTTCAATCAGCACAGGAGTCCCTCACTGAACTGACAGGTGTCGGAGGAGGCTGGTGGAAAAGGCATGAGCCGCTCAGCCTAATGAATGTAGGCCCCCGTCAACTTAGGTTTATAAAGAGGCACACCAGCAACGGCTGTGTGGCAAGGTTAGCACCAGCAGAAACTAATCTAATCACCAAAAGTTGGTGGGAAAATAGTAAGCTACAAGAATACATGCTAACAAACTTTACTAACTTAATGCCATGTAACTTTGGAAAACGTGCAGAGATACCATATGTGCAGAAACAACACCAACAGCTCACACCAAATATACCAATCTGCCTTTTAATAATACATATAAAGCAAAAGTTTCTGAATTGGAACACACTGCATCTAATTAAATTATATCCACATTTGCTCTGGAAAGATGTTACTCTACATGAAAAACATTCAGTATATGGTTGATTTGTTTTTATTGATTTTTTTTTTTTTCCTGCAGTGGTGAATACGGTCTACCTAAAGTTTTAATAAAAGCTCACATTCCTCAATTAACAGCGACCCTTTCCACCTCAGGGCTGTACTTCATCTGAGCGCTCTCTCCATCGATGATGAAATCCGGGGCCCATGGGATCAAAACTGGGTCAAATGAAAATATATTTAAAATCCCAGAGTTGGAATCAATTCTGATTACTTTCTAAAAAATGTAATTAAAAAAATACAGTTGTTTAAATGTTGAAATTGGGTTGTGATATTATAATTACATCATAATAAAAAGGAATCTGTACAATTGTTTAACTAAAATAGCGCAGGTTTTTGGCAATGCTCTGTTTTTCTGATTGGTTGTATGACTGTTAAATTGCGGCCAGAGGCAGTTTATTGTGCGTCCGTTGGCACTTCCCCCTTGATGTCTACCGTAAAATCACAGAGACCAGACTAATTCAGAAATGAGCTCTTTTGTTGATGTAGATGTGACAGATGTCAGATGTATTTCCTTTTTAAAGTATAAGTACAATAATTTGTTAAGAAAATTAAAACATAAATAAAATGTTTTTCATGCTACATGTCAACGCAGTTTTCACAAACACAGTTAAAGCAACACTATGTAACTTTTTACCTCACAGTGAGCAGCCTGAACATCATAACAATAATAGCAATAAATACACTTTCATGGTTCATTGATTCAAAATGAGACTCGAACACAGGAGCCTGGTTTGACAGATATCCCACTGTGGAGCTGGAAGTTGTGGGGTTTGCTACGATCTCATCAACTCGAATTTATATTACAGCCAGGATATTTGTAGGATATTTGTGTTTTATGTAAGTTTTGCCACAACATCCTTTTCTTCTTCTCATGGGGACATTTAATGGGGATACATTTTGAAAGGTTACATAGTGTTTGCTTTAATGCAAGAACAACAGAAACACTGAATACAGCCAAACAAAGAAAATATTCAGCTTGCATCATTAGCTTTTCATCCTAAATATTAAAGAAATATATGTACACAGTTTAGTGTGAGGGAATGTCATGTATGTATACTTCAATTCTCAGCCGTTCATGGAAATGTGAATACTTTTTTTAATAACGTTTTCCAAGTTTGCCTTCTTTTCTTTGAGATGAAAACCACAATTGTGTTCAATGGTGAGGTTGTAAAAGCAGCTGTGAATCCGAGGCGTTCAGTCAATTTAGTTCTGATGGAAAATGTCTTTAAAAAAATCCAAAGGTAAATGTCAAAATATTTATGTCTGCAGGAGGCTAAATTTGTTAAATGGCAGTTTATCTAAATGTTTATGATTGCTAGTGTCATTTTTAGTTGAAAGCCAAAAGCAGCCCTAAATAATAACATGTTCTTGAGACATTCCTTTTCCCCAAAACGGCCTAAAATATGCGGTTTACTTATTAACACACTTCTATTACTTATCTACAAAATGTTTTGACAACTAAAACACATTTTCAACTGGACAAAGATTGTTAAAGAGCTATATTTTACCCTGGGCCTTGTGTTTGACATGTGTTACCTATCAATGTATTATAGGTTTTATGTTATATAGTCCACAAAAAAAAAAAAAAAACTCTCTCATCAAAATAAAACCTGCCACTGTGGTCGAGTCACTTCAGGTCAAAAGTGTCTCCGTCAGCTAAAACAAGTCCCAGCACTTTCTGTGACTTTTAAAAGTGCCACAAAACACTAAAGCAGACACTTCATCAGCTGCATTAGTCCGAAACACCGCACAATGATTTATGCCTCCTCGAGATCAAGTTTGGAAAAGTGACGGGAAGCCGAGTGACGTTCACTGTCAGCAACTGTCAGCCCCCGAAAAAAAGAATATAAAAAATCTGACAGAAACTAATGAGATAAAAACCATTTAGAGCTGTTTGAGTATTTATTTTAGCAAAGCAATTAATGTCCCATATGCTGTTTGTCATCAATACAAACTCCCAGTGTTTTGTCACATGATAGTTTTCATTCATTTAGCAGCAAACTGAAGCCGATACAGACGGCATCTACGTAGCTTTAATGAAAACTGTCAATCGTTGAGCGTGGATTACCTGCACAAGGCTCTAATTGGACACAACAAGCCTTTCCCAAAGCGATCAGCTGCATAATCCTCACTTTACATCAGTTTATGATTTTAGCAAACAAACTGAACGCCCTAAAACCTGATCTAAATGAAGCTACAACAGACCTGTTAGAGGAAAAGACAAAGGTTGTGTTTATACCGGAGGCAAAAGTGGTACAAATCTGATTTATGGCATTTTTATTTTATTTTTATGCATATGGATGGATGATGAGGTTAAATAGTTGTTTAAGTTTAATGTTACAACAAAGTGATGAAATCTTAACCCTATTCTTAAGCTGTTAAACACATTATTAGTCCTATACAACCATCTCTCTCTTTAGAATCTGGAGTTTAAAAAGAACTGTTGCAATGGAAGGTGTATCAAGGCAAAAAACAAAGCCCTAACATTTGTTTTCTCGATAGGTTTTAATGAACACCACTGTAAACACAACAGGAAGTGTATCTCCTGTACACTTTGTTCAACTGCCATGTCTTTCTGTTATTAATAAAGAATGACAAGCAGTAATTTAAAATAAATATATCCTAAAAAATACAAAATATTGCCCCACATTTTGAACACCTGGCCTTGCTTGTGCACATCTATCTGTTTCCTCCTTCACTTTCCTCAGCTCACTCTTCTTCCTTTAGTTTTAATTGTCCATGACTTACTGCATAAGATCTGAACGTCCCAACTAAAAACCAAACAAGCTTTCATCTTCTTTGTCAGGCCAAACGGCAGCTTGTCCAAAAGTCCAGACCGGAGATGACAGGTGTGACCTGGTCTCAGTGTGAACAGACACATCTGAACTCATGGAGCAAAACTCTGGCTTTTACTGCAACCTTATTGATCATGAAAGTGTAAAATCATTGGAATTGAAGGTCGTTTAAAATGCACTTTATTGCAATTCAACCATTTTTACTGAGTCAAGAGGGGATTAACAAAAATGTGTTTTCAGTCTCACTGCAACCAACAGGCAAAGTCATCTTCTTCAATAGCTCTTTGTAACTGTACAGTACAAATGTTACTGCATACACTTAATCTTCAGAGAGATTCTGGTGTTTCCTGCCTCTGAGTCAGTATCCAGTTATTTTTAGAGAGCTACGGGAAGCCGGTAGAGTCATACAAGTCTAACCAACTAAAGTCCTGCCAAGCTTCATGTCAATTTAAACTCACTTGAACACTTGTAAGCAAGTGGCTACAACAGCTCAGTTATATTAATCAAATGTAAAACCTGTGTTAATGTAACCCAGTGGATGCATGCTGACGTTGTAATCTCAACCCAAAGTGAAACCGGAGATGTCTGCGCTCACTTAAGGCAACAAACAAAAACGCAGACCAGTTGAAACCAGCATGTGTCGATGTACTGCCTGCCTGCTTCAAATTTAATCGTATCGAGGAGCAGCACATGTTATTTTCTTTTTTTCATTTCTTATACTCCTCCCGTCGCGGCTTCATAAGGCCACAGTCACGCAGCTGCAATCGTATCACAAGACAAAATGAATTTGAAAAGCTTTGCAGTCGTTGCAGGTTTCCACGCTGCCTTAACTTCTGTTGAGGAGAATTAAACCACAGTGTGTAGTAATGGCAGCAGTTGAAAGAGTCCCCATTAAACGCCATAATAAGCTGTGTGATATGAAAAACTCCATAACATGTGTCGTTCAATGTGATGTATTAGTTCAGGTAGCAATTTGTCTCTGCAAGCTGTTTTTAATGGCCACAACTGCCGCCAAAAGAGAAATAAATGTGCATTAGAACAGACTGTATGAGCTTTGAACCACTGACTTTGGATGTTATGATCGTGAAAAATGGCAGCAGAAAACAAAAATACAGAGTAAACAAATCAAAATGAGCTACAAAGAAAGCTGGCGTGGTTGGTTTCCATTTGTAGTGGTTACAGATTGGACTGTTTGTGTGAGTGAGGATGCCATGTTCGGATTATACACACATCCCTTTTTGAAAGATTTCTGGTGATTAAGTTTTCTTCAAGTTTTTCAGTCAATATGCCAATTTTATTTACAATCTGTTCGATGATTACACAGAAGAAAGTGAAGTTTGTTAAACTTGTAAATGAAAATGTGAGACAGGGATTGTATTGATATGACAAAAAGAGGAGTTGAAGTTGAAGTTTGAGGGGCTTCGATAAAAGGTCAAAAGCCCCAAAGCCAGAGTCAGATGAAGCCGTTTTTTCCTAAAATCTCTCTTAATAAAAAGTCAGCCTGCTTTTCAGTTACATAGAGTAAATAATGGAAAAATATTCTTAGAAATTTACCCATGTTTTCAGCTAAGATTGATTTAAAGGCCAACTTAGTGTCCAAGTGATTGTGGCAGCAGCAAAAATGGCATTTAATAGAGCCTTTTCCCCAAAACCAGTTGTGTCCTCCAAAAAAACAGCCACTGTCAAACAAACCTAACCTTTATGCTATTTCATTTTATTTGTAAAGATATAAGTTGTCTCCAAGAGCTTTACACACTGTTCCAGACAACACCCCCTGTCTTTAGACCAGGGGTTCCCAAAGGGGGGGCGGGACCCCCCAACAAGGGGATCATGAGATAATTTCCAGTATTCATAGTTGTAGTTGATTTCAAAATAAACCATGCAAATAAAAAAACTGCACGTTAGTACTGTTTTGCTCCTGAGGTGATACAGTAGTTTACAGCACCACAGTGACACATGCAGCAGGTACAGTTTCAGGTGTAGGTAGTATAAGACATGACATAGTTTAAGATGTTTCTATTTTTGTCCTGTACCTGCACACTGTGTTGAGTTGTGAGTTCAGTTTTTATATTAGGACTCCTTTTACTGATGTAGTCCCCACTCTCATATTACTAAAAGGATATGGTTGTGACGTTGTGTGTTTTGTGTAATTGCTATGTCTGTTTTTATACAGACCTTGTGCCCTGTGCACAGCTGCGTGCAGCATTTCAACCATCTCAGAGGACAGTGGGGTTTCTGAAAAGTTTGGGAACCCTTGTCTTAAACCATCAGTGCAGGGTAAAAAGAGAAACCTCAGCACGAACCACAGAAGGAGGGATGCACTCTCAGGTTGGACAGGCCATGCAGTAATGTGTCCAGGACAGTCCATCTAATATACAAGTGCATAAAATCAATAAGTGCAATCATCCTTTTGTCTACTCTAGAGTCATATACAATTCACAGTCTTCACAATTCAAGGGTGCTTCTTGGACTTAATAATGGAGCTGCTTTAGTCATTAGTATTTCTCTGGACTTTTTGAAATGGTTAACCTAAAGTGCAGCCTGGCTTCCTGTTACATAATGACATAATGAATGAAAAGTAATACAATGAAACTTCAAAGAGGAAATGAGGCTCATTGATGGAAAGTGATGCAGTGAGCAATACAGTA
Organism: Perccottus glenii; assembly: GCA_024416835.2. Classification (NCBI taxonomy): domain Eukaryota; kingdom Metazoa; phylum Chordata; class Actinopteri; order Gobiiformes; family Odontobutidae; genus Perccottus; species Perccottus glenii. Next base: position 3,139,424 of record CM044553.2, read on the forward strand.
ACTTTTCTAAATTGTTGTATATTTAAACAATTCTACTACAAACATAAAAGGTAGCTATGAACAGACTAAATCAAAATTTAAATAAAATGTATTTATATAACACATCCAGTAGATCAAGAAATAACTGAGCAGGATATGAGAGTGGACTGAAGCAAGCCAAAACACCTCAAACTAATTGTGCAGTGGCTTCTTTGTGAACTCAATGTATCCCAAAACGGCTTTCTAGGTTTTGTGAGAGAAACCCAGATATAAGTTGTGTTGCTGTCCCAGTTTTCTTTGGCTCGGGAGCTTCTACTGAAAAAGGCAAGACGGAAATGTAATGTTCGAAAGTTCATAATCCAATTATAAGGCCTGTCACAATAATTAAGGACGTGGTACAGGACTGTTCAGAGCCCCTTTTGGACTTAACTTTTTTACACCAGCTGCCCTATATATGGATTTAGGTTACGCTTCAGCCATAGACACCAGTTTACTATAAATACCATAAAAGACAGTGCTTCACCTGAAAAGACTGGAAGAATACTGAGTCTGTCCACAAAGAGCACACACACTTTGCTCCTATTTGAGTTCCCAAAATACTTTCCAAAGCTTTTCATATTCTGTTAATTCTTGCAAAGATTAATGCAATCGTAAAATCCTGTAAAAATGACAAAGTGCATTGTGTCCACAACATCTCCTCAAACTTTGCCACTGTCACTTTGTCTGAGAAACCAGGACACTTTTTAAAAATGCATTGTACTAAATGGTTAAAGGGAAAAAAGATCCTTTATTTCCTGTTTCTACAACAGCCCAGAGAGGACAAACTGAGCGCTACTGCAGGAGAAGCACACTCTTGTTTCATTTTGAACACACATTCATGGGTTTTCTTTATAATATATACAGTCGATACACTTGGTTTGTTCTTAGACAACTGCAAACTGCACTTTCGTCAAAACAAAGTCACAACACATCTTTTCCTCTGAACCAAAATCCAAAACATTGCAATTGTACAATGTTATTAACTTTGATGATGACATTATGTAAAGTATTTACACACATTTTGAATAAGCATAAAACTTCAACAATCTAGCTTTCAGTACATTTCCATACTGTGGCCATTGTCTATTGCATTTGAATGTATTTTAAATGATGCTGATCTTAAAATACTATTACTTCTCCACACAAATACCCAGAAACCCTCCAACAGTCCTCCCATATGACATTGTTTCAAACCTAAATTGGAAAACTACAGTCTATTTGCATTCATTCATTCTATATTCCTACTGAATACATCCACACAAAAAGGGGATTTAAAATATGTCCTGGGACCAAATGCTTTGACCCTTCCATCTGGATTGAAGCTTCAATCTGCCAAAACATATCGCTGTGGAATTTCTGGACAAAATAAAATTGCCCTATACAGCAACGACAGTCATCCCCGAATGTCATCTGAGCAAACAATTAACAGAGCAGCAAAAATGTGGGGTCAGATATAATTAACAAATGTGCAGCTCAGCTATAATTGCTCAAGTCTAAAACAAGTAATTAATTCTTTCAAAGTAAGCCGTGCAGACAAAGAGTGACTGGGTTTTTCACATCCGCGACTGGAGTGGGGTGTTACAAACCCATGGGACTGCATTTACACAACATCCTTTAAACTAAAACAACAGACACGGCTTGTAATCGTGCAGAAGCGATCGCTAATACTGACGCAGTGTGTGCCTCAAACAAGAAGCGACGTCTGCACAAGTCCCAAGACACTTCACCTTTCGCTTTATTCCTGGGTTGAATCGCACGGCTCTAATTGACGGCGCTCATTATGATACATGTGCAGGGCCGTCCTGTGACAGCGAGCGGGGCGGAAGCCAGCCTCAGACCATGCATTATCAGTCTATATTTCACAGACGTCAGCCGGGACTTGTCCCCGTTTCGTCCTCTGAGGTGTCATTTATTAAATAAAGGAACAAAGGCAATGTTTAAGGTAGAAACACAAAGATGACCCAGACTGGGGTTAAATAAAAGAACAACTGGATTCAGCCAAGATAAAAAGTCTTAGACGTGGTCTCTGTAAGCCTGGCCACAGAGAATATTTGGATTTTGAATATTTTGGTTAAATCTTTCCTAAGACATGCCTATGGGTCAATCTAAATTGCCCCATAGACGATGAATGTGTTGTCGAATGGTTGCCACAGTGTCTGTCTTTATGTGTGTTCTTTAAATAAATACCTGGAGGTGAATGGATTCATCAACCTCAGTTTGATCCAATCAGAGCAGCTCCATGTTGTTTACGTTCAGTAAAACTGTCGCTACATCTTTAAACTTAAAACACATCCAGACCTGTCAGAACTGCCACATCATTGGGCACACAAGCCAAGTTTGGTTTTGACACTAATACTTGGCTTGGAGCAGTTCAAGATGGATTTCCATGACTTTGTAAACTCCCAAATCTCACAAGAAGGGACGCTAGTGCAGATATTATTCAACAATTTGATTTTATATTTCATTGTAAGGTTTATGGCTTGCCACAGATAATCTTTGCCCAGATTTTAGAGCAACTCTGGCCCTGAAAGTGCGCCCAAACCAGAAAATTATACTAAAGGTGAATTGTGTAAGTGCTATGTTGTCAGGTAGGGCATCTGGCATAAAAGACTAAATAATCATACTAGAAGGGAGCAGCCGAAAGAAAGTTTCTTGAATAAAATGTTGCTGAGCATTATTGTTAATAGTGTGAAATTACCTCAAAGCAACACATCTTTGGAAAATAGACATTTAAAGCTCATAAAAGTCAGTGGAAGATGCCATCACTTCTTGTTCCTGTTTCTACAGCTGCCAGACCAAACAATGAAAGTGAAAGATGGCACGGCTCGCTCTTTGTAACAACTATTTAAGTGAACAAAGCTTATAGTCTCCAGTTTTAAATCAGTCAAAAGATCAATCTAAATCATTTCTAGCATAATGCACTGCCTTTAAACCAATCCACAACCACATCCTTTTACCTTTGCAACAATGAAAAGTGAAGTTACACTTCAGTTCAAATCGATCAGCAGGGTTTGTAGCTCCGACACATTCCAAACTTTGACACCTGATTTTTACGGCTAACAAATACAAAATGTCTCGACAGTGCTTATCTTTGGGAAAACAAAAGGGAACCAGAAATACTGAATGAAGAAAGTGTTTAAATTAACTGTGCTCTTAGTCTAATTTTAACTATTCATTGTACCATGACATCCATAAAATACTCTGAACCTTGGACACACTGCTGTTTTTTCATTATTGCAGGTTTTGCCATGACACAACTGGCACAAAGCAGGAACATTTTAAGACCAGACATGGTTTTTAACGAGGAATGAGGATCTAAAAGCACTGTGCGTTCAAACCGTATCCACTTTTTAGGGATTGTGTGGGCAAACTTTGGGGAAGCTGCCTTTTTATGAGTGATGCCAGGAAAGTTTTACAGTTTGTCTTAAAGTTAGATTGGCTAGAATAACTATAAAAGTTTGGGATGGACTTTTGGGCTGAAATCTGGAGTGTAGTTAGGGCCAAATGAACAGATGACAAGGTTTTTCTAAAAAAAAACAGGTCTGAGTTTTCTCTTTTAAAAGAATGCAACTACTTACTTCATAAATAAAGTAACTTAGAAACAGATTTTAAACAGCTCTGTTCTTAATCCCATTAATATAACATAGACACATTATAGTCTTATAATCTAAAGTTTAGAGAAATCTGGTCCAGGTCATAAAATGGTGATATTGCTTTGAAGGAAGAATATGTTTTTTCTCTCTGAGTAAACTGGGTTTGACTCTTGGTAACCTTTCATGGAAACACAGTAGCTTGTTTCTAAATTTGGTGTCTGGTAGTAGACTGAGTTTTATCAAGTGGAAGGTGATCTGGAACTATGGGGTTTTGTGAGGAGGTTCTCTGCTTTGTCCAAAGGAGCGTAGCCAGATAATTATGTGTAAATGTGTTACCAAAATCACCAAAAGTCTGATTTACACACATTTAAAGATCTATTTAAAAATCACATCCTCTCATTTCCGAGTCATTTCCTGTCAATAAAGATATCACAGACCTGAAAATACATCTAATAAAGATGTTTTCTTAAATTGTTTTTTTCCCAAATCTTTTTTCGGGACACTTTCACTATGAGATGCAAAAACATAATGGAATTGTATTTCTGTAAAATTCAAGTTTTTTTTGAAGGGGCTCAGTGTTCAATGGGAATACCACACTGGTCTGGACACTGGCTCACTATGAACTCTAGGGATTCACTGTTACTGTATAAATTTGGCACAGCAGTGAACAACAGAACACATGCAAGAATTCACTAGCTTGTTTCCAGATTCCCTCTACACATTGTTTACACCTTCATTATTTGCATAAACCATTTTTTTTTCCAACAACAACCACAACCTCGTCTTTCTTTTCCAAGTCCCACATGGCCTTCAGGGACGCTGCAGTACTTTGTGGTGTGACCAGACACATTTCCATTCATACTTTGAGGCAGAGGGAGAGCGCACAGTCCCTGCATATCTTTGGACACCGAGTGAGTTTTGGGGGAAACAGAAGAAGCCCCTGAGGGAAAGCCATTCGAGCGAAAGGAGGATTTCCAAACCGGAGCCGATAGGGACAGCCACCGAGAGATTCACGAGGATTTCTGTCAAATAAAGAAAGACACAGGGTAACAGCAAAGATAAGGTCAGAAACACTGTGCCATTTATTCTATTTGTTTAATTACAAAGATAAACTCAGCAGTAATTTCTGTGATATTGCTGGTTTGTTTTACACTTGGCACAGTCAAACAGGAAGTATGAATGGTGCTTTAACCTACTGCTTTCTGAACGCTATATAAATACATGTTTCTGAAGTAGTCACTTGTACGTGGAATATAAAAACAAACTCAACCTAGTAACCTCCCCATATTCTGAGTTTAAAATTAACTTGAGAAAACTTGATCCATTCAGGGTTTCTTCTGCAGCAAAAGTGGTTTTCAATCAAGGCCTTTTCTTTTTGGTCTGTTTAACACAAGTGTATGAGTTTGGTGATGTAAATAATGGTTTGGTTTTTGGTTTAAGGGAAGATGTTACTTAATATTTCAGAGTGCCTTGGTGATCTAACCATCTAGTCTTTGGAGGAGCCTTGTAACTGCCTTTTTTCCTCTAAACGCATGTTAGCATCATGTATTGTCTTCAGCGATCTAACAGACAAAAACGTCATAAAATATGCAGAAAACCCCCTCAAAAGCCCTTACAAGTTCTTTTTGGATTTCATAAACACTGTGCACTGGCATGTTCTTTATAACAGCTTTATATCCTTGGAGTCTAAAGTGAACCCACAAGGAAGTCCGGGATTGTAAAACAGGTTTGTAGGATGAGGGTTAAAATACTGATCTTCTCGATGAACACCTTCTGAACTGAAACGTTGTCAATTCCAGTGTTCACATTCATTAGCTGCTGTGTAGTTGTATCTGTCTACTTCTTCAAAACTGAAACTATCCACACTACAATACACTGTAAAAACTGTCAAATTTACAGTTGTGGTGTCCATTTTTTCAACTGTAAATATTTTTCAGTTATTATTAAAGACGGTACTGTTCTAACACATTGCAGTCATATGTTTACAGTAAATTATTTTATTTTACTAAAGAAAAAAACATGATATAATGTCAATTTTAATACCAATACAATTTATATATGCGTTAAATGCAGTTTAATAGTTATGAATGTATTTTGTACATTTTGAGTCATTTTTATTCAGGAATATTTACTGCAGTCATTTCCTATTTGGGCTTTTACAGGTATTTACTGTTGACAAACCTAACACTATGAATCTAGAGCATTACGAACTACTTCCTGTTTAGCTCTGAAATGTTATAGTTAGGTGTTCAAACATCACATGCTAACATTTGATTTGTAATAATAAAGCTTTCAGCTGCTGTGAACCTGGCTCAGCAAATTCAAAAAACCCTCTACATTCACTCTGTTCTTGACATTTAAAACCTTATGAAAATGAGAATGGATCCCAATTAAAGCCATAAGAAACACACGGCCCTCTCAGCCTCTCTTAGTAACATCCCAGTTTAAACATTTCCCCACGAAATGCCTTGAAAATTGACCTTCTCGTTCGGCGAGCGGCAATAAAAGCAACTTTGAGATCAAGCTATTTTGATCGAGTCGAGGAAAAGGCAGAGGTAAAAGCGAAGGGGACATAATCGCTACTGTATATAGCCACCTGCTGAGCTCTTGAACGCTGCACATATTCTCAGTACGGTAACATGACATTAACCACCGGGTATTAAGTAGAAATGACAGGGCCGTGAGGCGCTAATAGGCAGTGTAAGACAGGTGATCATTATTGAAGCCGTTGTCGGTGGATTGACATTATGTACAGAATGAGGCTAAAAATATAGGATATAATGTGAGTGCGTCCTACAGAGAGACTGAAATAAGCACAGTCGGGAAATAAAATGGTTTAATTTCAAATGTAGCTTGGTAAAATGAGTTTCTGCAGAGGACTATTAGTGTTTTAATGGAGAAAGAAGTCAACATTGGCATAAAAGCACCGTATGTCTCAAAAATATCATAACATTGCAAAGTGGCAAAATAGAGTTCAGTTGATTTATGTTTGAAGTGACAAAGACTGATGCAGAAGAGTTTTTCCCAGTTTTCTACACTTTAAATTCAGAGCTGTTTTATGTTTTTAATTTTAGGTACTGAGTACTCAGGTTTAAAACAACAGAGACAATGAATGCAGTGTTTTTAATTTACAAAGTAAGAGCTGTAAGGCACCCACTGCTTGCATGTGGCTAAATAAATGGTATGTTTATTTTCAAAGTAACATTGAGTGTTCTTATTCAACGGTGCTGTTTTGTGTTTTCAATTCTGTGTCGTCCAATCAAGAAACTGCAAACTTAAGCTCCACCTTTCAGTGACCGTTGAGCCGAGGAGTGACCAAAGAGCTACAGTATACTTATTCTCTAGTTACACAAAAAACATTTTCTGCACAAAAATATTGTCTTGTTCTTCAAATCTCTGAATAGTTTTGCAGTTTTTGTCCTGATTATTTTAAATTTCATAATTTGAAGTAGACTGTTTAATGCTGTTTTTTGTTCAACAATGAGTGTTCTTACACCTTAGTTTGAAAATGCTATGACTAACTCCTCACCTCTCCTTTCTAAAGCCTGTGAGCACCTACAGTGGCCCTGCAGGGTCATGTTGCTGTCCGTGAATAAACCCAGTGAAATTAGGCAATAGCATGTTAACATGAAGCATGAAAAATGTCGACCTGAGGTAACTAACAGTACTAACAGCCATAGAATTAACAGCCTCTGGACACACAGGGATAAACATTAAACATCAAAACAATCAGAAAAACAGGCCACCCCCTTTTTAGATAAGACACACACATTTAACTTTAAAGTGAAAGGGTTTGGCCAAGCTTAGGCAGAAACAGACTAAACATATTGAATTTACGTTCAGTATATCTGTTGTTGACTTCACAGACATTAAAGCACCATGCTCTAAAACACACTGTAATAACTTCTCTACTTTTTACAGTCAAATACAGAAGCACCATATTCTCACTGCCATCCTTCCTTTGAGTCGCTAACAGGCTAATGCTCAGTGAAGCGGGGGAAGGGAGAAAGAAAAGGCAGCTATATTTAAACTTGAGGGTGGCGAGGCAGGGATCACCTGTTGAAGAGCATTCATTTCAACAGGGGACTAAAGGTCAGCGTCCGTGCCGCGGTCGTGATTGGCAGGCGGGGGAGTTTGGTGCCCCGAAGCTGCAGCCCAGCGGAGCAGCCAACGGTGGCGCGCGGCTCGACTGGGCCACATTTCTGACTCAATGCTGACTAACTGAGTGTGTCTGCTGACAGTGTGTCTGACTGATAGGATCACCCCAGGAGGCTCTTCCAGGGCCTTTACAAAGTGTCTCTGATAGGCCGGGCCCGTAGCACTGCCGCGAGGGCCCACCGACAAATTAAATTTAAGCCCTGCTAATGCATAGTGTAATCATAGAGTGAGGTGGTGATAAATTTTTCAGCAGGGTTACTATGGGCGCAGTGGAGGAGCGTTGTGTTGAATAGGAGATGGCAAAGAAAAAAAAATAGACTATACATATATCAGGGTTCCAGAGCTTTTAGTGAAATCATTTTATAGTGAAACATATTGAGACAAAGCTAAAACACAACCAATATTGAGAACCAAAAGTATTCAAAAACAAACAAAATTACAATATTAACCGGATGGAATGATACCATACCTAAAGAGCAAAAATCACAATTCAGCTTTTTGAAGAAATTGAGAAACACAGATATACACTATGTGAATATAAAGTGGACTTAATAATTAGAGCTGGGGATACTATGCAACTGTTGCCTTTAATCATATGACATTGGGGTTTACATTTTGTCCACAAGTCCACAAAACCATCTAATGAACTGAGAAAAAGACAGAATTATAACAACAGACGAGATAGGTGGATGAAGAAGGTGATAGAGAGGCCGGACACAAGCCCCGAGGACAATGAACCAGGACTAAGTGGACTATATGCTGTCTCAGACCTGGGACGCAGTCCTAAGGACGTCGGACTACGGGGGCGTTGTTCTACCGCTTTAGGTAATCCTGTAAGAATCAGTGACATCACACTTCTGAAGAAGACTGCAGGAAGTTTAAAAGTCGAAACACTTAAAAAGATTGGTTTGATTATAAGAAAACAAAAAAGTTAAAGTTTATGGAAGATGGCATGAACATTGTTGGACTATATATGAAAGTCTGCTTGACTCAGCTGAAAGTAGATGACAGTAATACAATCTTACAAAACTCACGTTTTATCACAATAATTAATAAAATACAACATCTGTACAACGTTTGTACAACAAGCAAAGGTCAGCTAACTAGGGGCATATTATGTTGCCACAAAATTGGTCAAAACGGCACCTTTCTTTCAGTCAAACATATATATTTGGCTGTTCTACAATGTCAGATTTAGGGCTAAAATAGGACTGAACCAGGACTTAATGGGTCACAACATAGTTTGATTGGACACATTTTGTGACACAGAGTGAGTCTCAGCGAAATGTAAGGCCATAACCTTATATTGATTTTTAGCTGTTTCTTTGTGAATGTCTTAAATGTTTAATATTTGCACAGCTTTACTTTGTACACTTCCTATTTTTGACGACACAAATGATCTTTTTTCTGGACATGGTGGTGGGGAAAGTGCATTATTTGAAATGACAGATAGGGGGCACTGTTATAATAAAACAGCTTGTCTATAGTCCAAACATGATGTGTAATGTAATCAGTTAGGTGCTTGATATATTTTCCAGCATGTTTTTAGAGTATGTTTTAAAATCCAAGACGACAGAGAAAGAGAGAAAAATTTAGAGTGTAACCTTGACTGCAGCTAAAAAAAAAATCTCTAAAAGCGGAAGACTCGTATGAAAGGACAACAATAACAAGCCAATATGAAATGTAACATTTTGCAGCGTTTCCAGAGGGAAATTTGAAAAGAAAAGCAATTTCACATTTAGCTATCTGACACAATGCAGGTCTACGGAGTCAAAAGGGTTGGCGTTCGGGTAGAAAAGAGGAAGGGGTGTACATGGAGAGAGACGAGAGAGGGAAGTGCATGAATGGTTGGAGGGGCTGGGTGATAGCAGAGGGAGCTTCCTAACAGCCATTGGCCGAGAGGAGCGAGACTCGCGTACCCCCACCAGAGCTACCCCTCTCTACCCCTCTCTGCCGAGTTAAAAGGGAACGAGTGGATGAAATTTCAAAGCCTTCCCTGCAGACACGAGCCACGCTTTGCACACATCAGCACGGGGATGTTCAAATATTCCACTCGCCTGGTGTTACGCCGCTGTTTGCCGGTATCAGACATGGTTCTGCTGTGATTAATGGGAAAACCTGCAGAAAACTCCCTGCATAAGACTCAGTGTATTAAACCAGCCAATGGTAACGCTCCATATTACTGAGCCTCTGAGCTTTTGTTGTTAATGAAATTTTAATGCATATGAAAGATTTGGAACAATAAACATATTGCAATGACATTTTAAAACAAAACTTTACCTTAATGCCAAACCTTATAATACATCATGCTGCATTGTTATTGCATTATTTACCTCTTGTAAGCTTTTAGAAGTTGCTTTGTAATCACATTATTATGCATATGTAATATTTTACGTGGTGGCATTTTAAACTAAAATACACCCACATCTCTGTTGATGTTATATATTTGGACCTTTTAATGCAGCCAAATAAGAGTCTTTAGAAGTTAGGTATGTACTTGTAGGTGCATGTGTCTTTAGAGGTATCATCTGTTTCTGTTTTGTCCTTCATCTAAATACTAAAGTAAACTGGTTGACGCAAAAGTTAAAGGCCGGGATCATCCACTTTCAAAAAGTTATCTCCAGATAATACGACTGCAATCCTTCTTATAGAGATTGTAATTCAGATTTCAGTTACAAACTTTTAGAGCATGTGCACAGCTATGGTAGCTCTGCAGGGTCATGTTGCTGTCTATGAGCAAAGCAAATAGAAACTTCAGAAACAGTTAAGTTCATAAACGACATTCAGAATCAGCAAGAACGTGCTTCTCCTCCAGCAGTGCTTAGTTTGTAGAAGCAGGAAAAGAAAGTAATAGAACTAAAATGTATCCTTCACGCGGTTCAATCTATCTTTTTATGGCTGTATAGTTTTAATTGGGCCACATATGATATTCTTACAGTCGACAAGTGCTCTAGAGTGAATATATAATATTACCAGTCTGCACAGGTAATGTATGTGATAACAATAATATTTTAACAGACTCTGTAACGACATTGTATGTAACAATTGAGTGAAACATAAAGCAATCTGTTTTGAGAATGCATGTGTACAGGTGACTCAGCCATTACAGTAGACATGAGACGGTAAGAGATTTAAGCAGGATATCATTGATAAAAGATACCACAGTATGATGGTCACCACTTTCAATGCAATTACAAATGTTTGGGTTGTTGTATTATCAAAAACAGGATACAATTATTTAAAGGAAGGTTTTAAACTCACTTTGACCAAGTTTTTTGTAAGTATACAGCCTTTGTTTTCTTTATCTCACTCGGTCATCTCCTAAACTTTACCTAAAGTCTCATCACTCTTTAATTTAAGAATGGCATGTGACAGTTTCAGTGACACCTTAAAAGCATTTTACATTATACTATTAGCATTAACAATTGCCCCAAGTGTTCCAACATTTTACATTTCCCAGTGATTAAAAAACTGCTCCTTTATTTTGGAGGTTTTGAGGAAAAGAGGGACACCTGGAGCTGCACTGAGCTTCATTTCAAAAACCTCTGCATTCATTCAATACACTGTTAGATAACACTCTTATTACCAGCACCTGACCATAAAGCACATCCATTCCCACAATTCCCCCTTGTCCTTCTGTTCCCTGCATAATGCTAACAACTGTCCATAATTAAAAGTGTGTCTGGGAGTCGTATAGCTGCGGTGATTGCTTGCTGCGGGCGGTACAAGTCGCTGAAAGTCACTGCGAGATAAGAAAAAAAAAAAAGAAGAAGCGCAAGTGGCGGACATTCACCTATTAAGCCTCATTCACTTATTATGAGCGACAATGGCGCTCTGATTAACTGGCACATTGACATCGTTAGAAGCCACATTCCCAAAGCAGAGCACAAAGACTAACTCTGCTGCCCTTGTGCCGAGAATACAAAGCCATCCAAGGGGGCTGCGGTCCTCCCTCCTTCCCTCGTTTCTTCACCGTTATTGCCCTCGCTTCTTGACAGCCTTGATTTGACCGGTTTTCTTTACGAGCGTCTCACAGCCAACATCTGTACGGACGACTTCACAGCAGCTGGTGCAGTAAAACAAACCGTAATGCACTCTAAATCTGACACAGGGAACTGACTGGCTTTTATTAAATCACGCAATATGTTTGAATATGATGTTTTTATGCACTTCACAAGCGTTTTATTCTTTTACCCGGTAAAAGCAGGTATTTTTCATTAAACATAAAAGCGATCACATTATGTTTCCACATTTTTAAAAAGTGGACATTTTTGTTGATTCAAGTTGAAGGTCAGACACATTGTTTGGGCATTTTACAGACCTTTCTTGCACCATTTCAGTTTAAAGTTTTTGTTAAAAGTACAGACCATCCCCAGACTCGGGAAGTCACATATATGTATTTGCTTGAAAAACTTTTTAATAAAATTAATGAATTGAGCTTCCTACTTTTTTTCCAGAACAAATTATTACTTTTGTTAAATTATTATTTTTTTGAGCAAATGTAAGCTTTAAATATTGAAAAGCATGTGGACAATAAAAAGAGTTTGATTCCATCTGAGAGTCTGATTTTCTCTACTTTTTCAGTTTCACCTTTAATTGTCAACTAATACGGCGGCAGTAGCTCAGTGGGTAGAGCGGTCGTCTTTCAACCGGAAGGTAGGCGGTTCGATTCCCGCTCTCCCCACAAGTTCATACTGTCGTTGTGTCCTTGGGCAAGACACTTAACCCACCTTGCCTCCAGTGACTGTAACACTGGTAATTACATTAGAACAATGTAAGTCGCTTTGGATAAAAGGGTCTGCTAAATGAATAAATGTAAATGTAAATGTAATACCAGAAAATCACAAGTCTGGCCCTCTCACCTTGCAGATCAACTTTTTTGTGTTATTTCCTTGTTTTTATGTTGGTGATATTTTTGTTGCTAAGCAGTGGTTGCTGTGGTGATTTTGCACTTCCCGGAGATCACACGAGTCAGTCAAAGAACGCGGCCGCTACACTGTGACGTCTACCAGCCACAATGTGATGAAAGGGAACTTTGACTTCTCTTTTTTATACTTCACAGGCAGACATTTTTCTTCTTTTTTTTTCCAATTTATTCCACGGGCACTGGAGGCATGAAACGCTACACTTTATGTTCATCAAAGGACATCACGACATTTGTAAAAGTGCTTCCAGCAATATCGAATGGAGTCAAAAAACGGGACAGATTAGGAGTGGTTCAAAACAGAGGAGCCTTTACAACTCTGTCTGCCAAATGTATTTATACACCCTCTCAAAAAACATGGATAACTTATATCTTTATAAATACATTATCTTTATTTTATGGATGTGTACATGTCTAATGTGATGTTTTATCAATGGCAGCATTTTAGTATCAACAAAAAGACAAGAACCTGGTCATTGTTTGAAAGTAAAAGCATGTACAAATCTGCAAAATACAACATTTGATCAGATAATGTTTAGCCCAAACCCTTCCATTATGATTTCTATCCTTAGCTAACCAAATATGCCAACTTAACAATTTCTTCTTGAAACATAAACTGAGGTGTGGCAGTCCCACATTTAATTAAAAACAGTCTGCAACAAACTGGAGCTGCACAATACTGGGTACTCATGTTATATTTAAAGCAGCCCTGCGTAGCTTTAAGCCAGCAGAGGGCGCAGGTCCCTCTGTGCAACCTCACTGTCAGTGGCTGCCATGTTTGTTTACTATGAGAAATTTAAGACAGCATTTATTTTTTTTATGATTAATATATATATATATATATATATATATATATATATATATATATATTATATAATTTTATTTTTATTTATTTATTTTGAAAAGTAATAGCTCATTGAAAATCTTTTTCAAAGATTTTTGGTTTCATTCATTCATTCATTTAGGATATTAACAGTAATGTCAATTAGTTTCTTTATTTGATTGGCCAAAAATGATAATGTCTAAAACATGGAATGTCAATATTTTGAGATATTGCCAATGGCCATATCCAAGATCTTTTGGTTTATCTTGGGTAATAACTGCGATGTAAACGACCTGCATCTCCAATGGCCCTGAAGATGGATGACAGCTGCTGACACATGTTTTTTTCTCCTGTTCATTTCCTGTTTGGAGATCTCTACTAGTAACCGGAGTCAGGATTACCTCTTGACTGACCATAACTCATCCCCCTCACTTTTACCCCCCGGCCCCCTTCCTTTTCACCAGAATCATCTTGCTGAGTAATTACAACAACTAATGCACGGACAGACATCGCCCCTGGCTCTAGACACTCTTTCAACACCATAATGGATGAAAGTATACGTAAGTTTCCTCAAAAACATGTATATGTTTTTTTGATCAACGCTGCCTTTACATACTAATCCCCTCGGGGCGATCATTTACGAGAGAGAAAGCGGTCAAGTTCTTTTGCCCTTGTCGCGCTCCGACTGACCTCTAAAAATGGACAGCAAAGATCATATCACGAAACCAATACTAGCGGCGATGGCCTTTGCACAAATTGATTTAGCCACCCAGAACTCACTCCCATCTCAATGAGGTGGCAGGATGCTGGTGGCATATATCATTGTCACACAAGCACCCTCTAGTGAAATGTGATTTTTATCTTTATGAGTCGTTTTCAACCCCCTCCTCCACCGTCCCTTCGTTCTGCCCGTCTTCTCGTTTTGGTCCGGCGTGTAATGGAACGTGATAAGTGTTGAGTTGTAAAAGGACTAATGCAGGTGCTGAGGTACACATATGGAGCTATGACACAGCAACAATGACTCTGATGTGATGTTGGTAGAAGCTAAATGTTTACTTAATAAAATTTGTGGGTTTAGTCCTGCTTTAGTCCTGGACTAGAGCTGAGATTAGTCCTGGTTTTGGTCTTGGTTTTCTTCTTCTTTAGTTATTTAAGCAAGATAACCCTGCAGTATTTGAGGTTTTGTTCTGGTTGCGCTGAGTTTAGCCTTGGTTTATACCCCGTCCAGTCTAGACCCTGTCATGGTTTAGTCATGGTTTTGACTTTGTCCTTGCTCTTATTAGTTCTAGCTTCGGAACCCTTCTTGTTTTATAAGGTTGAGCTCTGTTCGGACCTGATCTAGTCTTTGTCCATGGTTTATTCACTGGATTAGTCCTGGTTAGGTCTTGGTTTTAATTTCTTTAAAATCCTCTGAATGGGAACAATCCCCCAGTGTAGAGAAATGTGATTTTATCTTTACGAGCTCTTCCTGCCCCTCGTTTCTGTGCTGCATAACGGCTCGTGATAAGTGCTGAGTTATAAAAGGCCTAATCCAGGTGCAGCGTTCACATATGGGTGCTATCTCCTGCCGGCGCGGCGTTTGGGAGCTGCTGGCGAGGAGGTAGGGGGCCGCCGCTACATGGCTCATAGATCACCAATGTGTGGGTGAGAATTGTCACCAGCCAGCGCCCGGCTGCGAAGCACAACATAGTTTATGGCACACAAGCGCTAGACGTAAGCATGAATCGTGGCCCGGGCAACAATGAGGAGAAGTGCTCTAAAAATAGATGATAAGCTTTTTCTTCTTCCTCTTTGCGCTCGCCCTAGAAACAATGGCTTCTTTGATTTTTCTTGAAGAGAAAGCGGTGGATAATGTGTGGCTGGTGCCCACTCGCTTCCACAGATCATTCTCCAGGACTTTTCCAGGACATTATCAGTGATTGCCACCTGGTTCGACAGAAAAGGAATGTGCCACAGACTAAATATGTTTCACACCAAAGAATTAGGGTTACCTCTTTTTATATTGCAGACTTTTCCAAAGCCCTAGGGCTAGACTCAGAAAGCACAATTCTATAAACCACTGCTGTCTTTACAACATAGGCTGTATATCATTGATACAAGGTCAGATTTGATTTGGCATTTTTATCTCCATTGTCATCCACCTCAGACTCAACAATAGATGGAAAAACAATGTAGCTTTAATAGGTTTCTTCACATGACCTCATTTATCCAAATCAAATAGTTTCATGACACACTTATAATCTGTGACTACAATGAGAACCTAATTCACTGCAACTTATAAAATAAAATCACAGCTTTCCCAATTTAAATGGGCAACGACCAGCGTCTGATGCGACCAGGAGGAAATGAGTCTGGTGTTTAAAATAAAGCTTAAGGTAAATTGTAAGCATTTGTTTTTTTTATCCAAAGCTATCAAGCTAATCACAATGAAAGGACATTTTATTATGGTTATGCAATATAGGTCGTTATTTAAAATAGGTAACATTTCCCTTATTTTCTGACTCAGAGATTCTTGGGGTTGTTGTCTGTGTGGTTTATAATCAGTGATAATCCTAAAGCCAAAATGACAGTGTCACAGAAGCTTAAGAGGAACTGCTAACATTCTCTAAAGAAAAGCCAAATCCTGGTTGACTCATCAAAAGCACTGTCCTCACGTCTAACCTTTGTTTCTTTCTTTTTTTTTTTTACTGTGATGTGCCAAACCATTATTACTATATTATAATTTATCTGTATAGATTGCACTGTTCTAAAAGTCCTCATAGAGACAAGTGTTGCTAATTTGCCGGTGACTCAAATACTATGAGCAGTCCTGCATAGGACTGCTCTTATGGGTTTGCTCATTCATTCATTTTCTACCATTTAGTACCGTTAAGGGTCGCGGGACTGGAGCCTATCCCAGCAGCAGCTCTGGGCCTTACTCTCACATTTATTCACTAGGGACACTTTAGAGTTGCCAATTAACCTATTAACCAATTTAATCTATTTGTTTGTTTGATGGGAGGAAGCCGGAGTACCCGGACAGAACCCACAGTAACACGTGGAGGACATGCAGACTCCTCACAGAAAGACTGTGGTCGGCCGAGGATGTTTGCCACTCTGCCACATGCACCTCAAGCATCATATCTATTCCTATTAAGTAAAACATAAAATTGTATATATGTACCAATAAGGCCAACTTAAACTTTCATCAATACCACAATTCAGGGTTAAGAAATGAGATACAAGTACAACCGATTCAAAATGCTCTCAATCATCAGCATTATGAACATTAATTTGATACAACATAATTACCAGATTATTTAATTATAATATCAAGAAAACATTTCCCTTTTCTTTTTTCTTAAAAAGACAAATTGAGTCTTCGGTTTTCCCAGATATGTCGAAAGCCTGCTGGACTTGTGTAGTAACAGATCCGGATGTCTACAATGTACAAGAATAGTACACTAACCTGAAATGCACTCTGGGTAAAAGCCTGGAAAGCCTCGATAAACGTTGCACTTTAAAGTGTGTTAACTGCACCAAGATAGTCTCTGGGCTTTCTCCCTTTCCGACTGACAACCTCTGTTACACAGTTAATTACAGCCAAGTGCAACACCGCACTCTGTCAATTATCATGTGCTTTAGCTCCCTCCCAATGGATGTTTTTACTGCCTGGGCTAAAGTTTTCTCCTTTTATTGCTATTCTGCCCAGGTCTGGCGGCTGAATTACATTCGGAACACAGAGCTGTAAAAACAGACGGGATTTAAGGATTCAGATTGGTGGAGGGTAACCTAATCTTTGGTAATTGGAGGAACGGTCCTCATTTATATCAGCCTACTTTAGAACGCAAGCTCGTCGGCAAGCTGCGTTCATCCCTGGTGTTTTTACTCTGACGGAGGAGAAGAAGACAACATGGCGACGCTCATGTATTAAAGCTCATTAATCAAAAGTACTTTTACAGGTTTGAGCGAATGAACACAACATGAACGATGCATAAAGATCCCTCATGTGCAGTCGCGCTGCTGTAAAATAACCCCTTCTGGGCTGTGTTGTCTCGAAAAATGGAACAAAAATGGTAATCCTTTGCCAGCCATAGCACTCTCGCCTTGCCAGATGCTTAGTTCTGAAATTTGCCTAATTGCCACGCTCAGATCAATCCCTTTAACTCTGCCAAATGAATCTGCCAAAGTGTGTTGTGAACGTTTTGTTGGACCAATATGCTCCTCCTGCTCCTTCTTCTCTTTCTTCTTCTTCATGGGATTTTTTAAGACTCACAGAAAAAAGGTCCTGAGACATCCTAAAGCCAAGTTTACACAAACAGCTAATTACAAACTGATATGTTCACAAGACAAACTATCCAGTGACACAAATACACTAACACTCCAGACCACCAGGGAGCGGTAAAGAACATATGACAAATACTAGTAACATCTAGCTGCAGTCACATGATTCTGATGGTATAAACAGGAAGTAAACCGCAGCCATGGCAAAGACAGAGGATGGCCCTTGATGTCATAATTTTAACACAATATATGTAAACCATGAAAGATTTAGCTGCTCTCACGGCAGTAGATATAAGCAGCTATCGTTCTCCATACGTCTTTCTGCTTTAAACAAGTTTGAAGACGTACATCAAGCTTTTTCATAACTTATCTATATATAATTATTTGTTTTACCAGCAGCTTCTTCACTGGAATCTCTGCCTCCTCTTCAACGGAAGTTCACACCACAGTGTTTCCAGGAAGTGACGTCAGGCACAAACAAGCAATTATAACTGCTCAATTTGCATCAAAAATAACAATGCACATGTTCAAAGCATTTGCACATCCACAGAGAAAGGTCTGAAAACATCTGATATCCACCCAATCTAGTTCACGCTATAATCATTTCACTCTGTAACAACAAATACAGAACATTTGTAAAAGAGAAAATACTAACTGATCTGAGGTCAGTATTGTTTTTTGTTTAGTAATTACAACATATGCTTAGATCTTTTGTCAGGATGTGGAGCTGTTGGCAGTGGGACTGAGACCATAGACCATCCCAACAGAGTTCTCACATTGTTGCCGTGGTTACAGTTTCTATTCAACCAAGAGCCATGACATCATCAGCAGAACTGTTACAGACCCGGCAACCTGATGCCGTCTTGCTCAGATATTAGTCAGTGAGCTGCAGGACAGGACGACACTCCTTCGCGACTGTACGATCAACCAGTCAGAAATGTTCACAACAGAGCAGTGGCACAGTGGTTAGTTCTGCTGTCTCACAGCAAGAAGGTCTCAAATTCAACTCCCGGGTCATGGTCAGGTAGGCTTTCCAGGTTTACCCCAGCAGCATCAAAACATGCCATAGGCTTTAGTGACATGACCAGGGAACCTGGGCGCTCCGTGGTATTCCTTATGGGAATAATAAAGGGTTTATATTAATTTTTGACTGATACAAATCAGGAAGTGACAGTCATGACGCAATCTGAACACAATTGTGTAAGTAGAACAGAACTAAGGACATCATCAAAGTACATTTGAACATTTATTTTTGGAAATCTATTTTTAAAGCTAAATTTATTTTTATGCAGTGGCAAGCTAAAAACAAAATAGTATACATGCATTTCTAAAACCCAACTACATTAATAATATTTTGTTAAGATGTCATTTGATTTCCCATCCGTGTGTCTACATTTATTTGGTCATTCGCTGTGACTATTCCTTAATATTGTGTCCTAACCTTTCATCTTGCGTTCCCAATAATGAGTACACAGTGTCACGGCGTGTCTGAGTGCGGAGGTCAGTAAGTCACTCTCCCACACGCCGACCGACGATCAAAGGGCCATATTCAGTCCGCCCACGACGTGTCTGAACCATATGAAGAGTGGGTGAGTGCCACGGCTAATGGGCACACGGGTCAGCATGGGTGGACATGCAAAGGGCTGTGTTGATATGTGACCAAGACTCGGCCAAGTCCTCACATACACACATGGTTTTGTGTCCAAACATGCAAACACAGCACTAAACTACATTTAAAAAGAAAGTAATATGCAATGGCCTTTGTAAATTAATGATGTATATTTTGTTAAGAAAATGAGCCACGTGTCTTCATTTTCCCCCAACAACCATGGCAAGGCATTAACCACATACTTAAAGGTAAAGCAGAAATGACCTCTGCAAACCTGGTTTATTTGGGGAGTTTATAAGACTGAGTGCAGAATCCCTTCCCTTCACAGCCATTTCCACTCACAGTAAAATCATTTGTATAGGCGTGGGCTCATAGAGAACAAGACTGCTAGAAGCCCCACTGTTTTTACCTGTTTGTCTTTTGGTTTTAAATGAAGTTGCTCTTCGACATTTGTCTAATTGCTGTAATAAGCTGCAGAGTTTAGCAAGGGTTCAAGGTATCGGTTATTATCCCCAGGGGACGACTTGCTCCACAGACAGCGGTGAACATTCAATTATACAACATTTTAAAACAGAAAACTGCAGCAATGCTATAATGGAAGGTAATAAGTTAAGAAAAGGTGTTTAAGAAACTGATATAGTAAGATTAAAGGACTTTTAAAACATCTACATCTTAAATGTCATGTTGTATCTGTTCACTGATGGCGGCAGAAAAAACTCAAGGGAAACAATTATGGAGACAGAAACAGAAGAATGTATTTATTGTCTTCATACAAGTCTTTGGGAATCCCATATTCATAACAGGAAGAAATTAAAAGCACTAGAAATAGGCACAGTCTGATTGTATCCGTATTACTCAACTCTATTTCAGTGATTTTCTGTTAGCATTTGTTTTGTTGTGCCATTTCTGCAGCGTATCCTCCAAAGAAGTGCTCCACAAACTCTTTTTTTCGTGGACCCACATTTTCGAATTAATCAACACCCGAAGCAGCAGTCTTTATTATGCAGAGTTTATGCATCAATGATCCTCACCATTTTCAGCCATTTCCACCTCTCATTATAATGTGTTAGTGGTAGAGCAGACCGTTTTAAAAGACCATCACCAACACGCTACATGGTTTTTAAAATGAGAAGTCTGATAAACACTGCAGCAAAAATCTACTTCATATGATGAACTTCAGGAGAAGAGACGCAATCCCCAATATGAGTAACAGTCTTCTGAGGATGTAAAGACTTGTATTTATTATTTAATATGAGAATAGATCCACTTCTGAATCTTACCGATGAGGTACTGAAGCAGAGATTCTCCACCTTCTCCATCTTTGGACCCACATTTTTACTGATTATTTAGTTGCAACCCACTAAGCAAACAATTTTATGACATTTACCAGCACATAACTCAGTAAAAAATAAAGTCATGGTTATGCGTTACAGTATTACCAATAACCCAGGGTTGTTCACCAATTCTCTATTAGTGACTTTTCTACAACTCCTCCATAACCTTTCACCAAATCTGCTTATGATTAAAATAACTTCAATGAAATGTAAGTATTATCTTTTAATTGGTGTCTCAATTTATTTACTGTAAACTAATTACCTTTGAGGTAACCGTGTTATAAGGATCCAGTTAAACTCACAGCGCTTCTTTTATTATCTTTTGTTAGATTTTCTATGAAGTAAGCATTGTCTGATGTTTGTTTAGATTAGTTTTCAATATCTGATGAAGACAGACTTCAGATTATGTTTAAGATCAGTGTGTTTCAGCTCAGTTTGTGTTCAGTGCCTGTGCAGGAGAACACAATGTCTTTGATTTTCGTATAAGATTGAGATATTAATTTTCTGTGTCTTGTAAGCCCATGTGAACTGGGCACATTGTATTGTGTGTGACATAATATCAATAAACTATTACTACATAAGTCCTCAAACTGTTTGTCTTTTAAAATAAAAGCCTGATATAGTATGTGCATTAGAGCGGAGTTCATTCAAACTCTATTTTTCCCACCACATTTATTGACTTGTTTTGAAAGGTTTACAGTGTCTTTAACTCACTGTAAACCTAACCTGGATTTAATTAATTGTTGTTAGATTGGAAACAGTCAGCAAACTACTCGCCTACTGAAAGTCTAACAGATGCATTTAAGGTATATTTTATAACCTCACAATCTGCGCACAACCAACTCGGGACATGCCCACGACCACCCTGAGGGTCCCGACCCACCACACACAAGTGTAGCAGAGAATAGTCCTAAACATGGCAGACTCAATGCTGTCACAAAGGAAAACAAATGCAGTAAAATACTCACTTAGGCTTTAAATCTACTGCACGTAGTAAAGCTTTAATGCCACTGTTTGCCCCATCAATCTTGCTCGTATGACAAATTAAAATTGTTCTTTGTCTGAAAGTGTGGGATTGCTCAGCAGAAATTTGGAGCGAAACTAACACTTAAACATTACAGTCTAACTATAAATACTTATGAAACTTACAAGGTTTCCCTAGAAAGAGGAGCAATAGGCTTTATCTTAAAACAGAATTATAATTCAGGACTTCAGGTAAAGGCACTTCATCCAAAACCAAGCTGAATGTCCGTTGTATAAGGTCAAAACTGGTAAAAGTTAGACCATACTTTGCATTAGCTGCGTCCTTTTTAACAAACTTCTTATGTTTGCAATGCCACTACCTTCTATGAGTTGTGAAATGTTGCCCGTAGTCCATTACATTGTCTTCACTCTCAGTGTTAAATAAGATCAGATATTTCACTGCTACTGTGCACTTCTAAAATCCAGGTGCACAGCCAGAAACAGGGCATTTTTCTGAATGAATCCGGAGGCACACACTCATTGTAGCAGCAAAAAGTCAAGTTAAATAATGGCTTGCAATTGTTTGAAGTCTACAACCTTTTCTATTAGACGAGTATCACAAAAGACAAAGGGTAAAACCTATGAGATTTGAGCCATAATTGTGAAAGAACAAGTTGTGGCTGCACTATAACACCTTGACATGACTGCACCGTTTTTTTCTCCAGCAGTCTGTTCTGAATTGACAGTAAAACTATGTCCTTCACAATTATTGACATCCAACCACCAACACATATGTTCAACAGTAAAGCTGCAGCTGCTACCATCCTCTGTACGACAGTCAATTAAAACTCATACGATGAACGCCACACGCAGATGCTCTCCACATCTTGCCGTAGACATCAAATCTTTTGGTTGCAGAAGTTTAGCCAACAGCCCAAAAACGACAGCTCGAACCACTCTCCGCTCGTCAACAACATCTCCTATCGTTCCCGCACAACTATCTCCTCACAAAAAACACCAAGACCCGCCCCCTTCATCCGACAATTTCAATCCACAATCCATCAGAGAGAGAAGCAGCGGCATCGGATCGGCTCAGAGCAGCAGCGTCTTCCCTTTCTGTCCGGTGCTCTTTTTTTGTCTTAGCCCATGCCTTTCCCGCGCTGTGCTCTGTCGCTACTATCACCAATGCTTGCCTTACTGTGCAGGCATTTCCGAGCACAAAAGCGAGCAAAAGAATTGCTAAAAAAAGAGACAATAAAACAGCAGCGGACATTTTTTGGGAAGGGATAAAAGCCAGCCAAAAGGGGAAGGTAATTAGCAAGACAAGGTACTCACAGTTGTTGATGTTGAAGCAGTCGGAGCAGAAGAAGAGGAGCGGGGGAAGGAAGAAGCGTGCGGCACCGGTTCTCTCCGTTAGATACAACCTGCACACACAAGATTGAAGAGGGAGGAAAAAAAAAAGAAAACTAGGCTGTGAGAGCGGCAAAGAGCGAGGGAGGAGGAGGAGGATAGGAAAAGACGAGCGAGGAGAAGAAGGAGGAGGAGGCAGAGGCGGGTAGACCAGAGCATCCACGTTATAAACCGGAGCCAAAATACAGGGACGATCCGTGAGGGAGAGGGGTTAGTTTGGAAAGCGGTGTTCGCGTGGTTTAATGGGGATTTTCCGTGGGTATGCTCTAACGCAGTAGGAGGAGGAGGCAGGGTGTCTTTAGGAAATATGAACACTCACTCACACACGAGGCTGGTGGAATCACATTTGACAGGTTTGATCTGTGGTCCACCTACCTCCTTATCGCTACCTCACTCTTCCCCAGCGCTAGGTTTATTCCCTCCCCTCCCTTTGCCTTCAACACCTCTCATTTGTTCAGTCGTTCGCAGTGTGCGTCGCTCGCACTAAGAGGCTACAAAAAAATAAAAGACTCACGCCCTGCCACCTTCCTCAGCCCTGACTCTGACTTGATAAGTGTATTACGCAACTTTTACAACAAGATTTACAGCCTTGGATCCATTACGGGTTATGAAACCTTACAAAACAAGACCATTCTTCTTGTATTGGGCCTGAAAACTGCCAGTTACTGAGGATTACTTTTTACACGACTCTCATTCCTGTGCTCTTTTCTGATCAGCTACATTTCAAATATATAATAAAGGCTTGTGTAGTAATTAGCCTTTAGCAATGGCCATTTTGACTGAAAACTGTCTAAGTCAGTCATTAGCTATTGCATTGTAGTCCCGACAACCTGATAACACAATGGCAGTTCAGTTCATTACCACTTTGTCACCCTCGGGAATATGAATACAATAGTTTAAAACACACACACACACAATATGTTAGGATAAACTTAAAGTTACTCAAGTTTGTAAATGAGTAGCGTCATGTACAGTTTTGCTCAAAAGGTTTATTTATAAATTTGATTTTCTTTGGCAATTTTTCAGAGAATTTGAATAATAATAGTTGGTGGTTGGGTGAAGCCATTTATTGTCAAACAACTGTGTTTACTATTTTTAAATCAGAACAATTAACAATAATGACAATTAACTACCCAAATGACCCTGATAAAAAGTTTACATACCCTGGTGATTTTGGCTTGATAGTATGCACAAACAGCTATGAATGGCTACTAAAGGTAACCATCCTCACCTGTGATCTGTTTGCTTGTAATCAGTGTGTGTTTATAAAAGTTCAGTGAGTTTCTGGGCTCCTGACAGACCCTTGCATCTCTCATCCAGTGCTGTATTCTGAGTCATGGGGAAAGCAAAAGAATTGTCAAAAGATCTCCGGGAAAAGATAATTGAACTGTAATTGAACAAGAAAGGGATATAAAAAGATATCAAAAGAATTGAGCAGTGTTTAAACTCCACTTAAGAAGTGGAAAATGAAACTCAACTGCAGGAAAAACGTTCAGTTTGCAAAGAAAAACCCACAAATAACTTCAGCTGAAATACATGACTCTCTGAAAAAAAGTGGAGTGGTTGTTTCAAGATACACAATAAGGAGGCACAAATCACATTTGGAGAGGAGTCAACAAGGACTATGATTAAAAGGTACTATTCCTACTGTGAAACATGGAGGTGGATAGTTGATGTTTTGGGGATGTGTGAGCTACAAAGGCACAGGAAAAGATGAATGCAGCGTGTTATCAGAAAATACTGGAGAAAAATTTGCAATCATCAGCCCAGAAGATGCACATGGGACGTACCTGGACATTCCAACATGACAACGATCCAAAGCACAAGGCCAAGTCGACCTGTTGGCTGCAGCAGCATTAAATGAAGGTTCTAGACTGGCCACCTCAGTCTCCTGACCTTAGTATCATTGAGTCACTCTCGGGAGATCTCAAATGTGCCGTTAATGCAAGACAGCCCAAGAATTAACAGGACCTGGAGGCTTTTTACCAAAAAGAATGGGCAGCTTTACCATCTGAGAAAATAAAGAGCCTCATCCACAACTACCACAAAAGACTTCAAGCTGTCATTGATGTAAAAGGTGGCAATACACAATATTGAGAACTGAGGTATGTAAACGTTTGATCAGGGTCATTGGTCATTTAAAAATTTAGGACATTTATATAATCTTCCACACCAACGTTTTTACCTGACCAGAATTTGAAGACATGACGCTTTTCCAATAAGCCTTATTTGCTCTTTTACATGGTTTTGTAAATCAGTTGCTATTATCTTATTTAGTTTACCCTCCCACAAATAAATTAAAAAGAATCCGAAGAACAAGGAGCATGGCAAACAAGATCTTTGCTAAATTAAATAGGGCTTCTGTCTAATTCTACCTCCTTACTGTGTGTCACAGAAAAGACACCCACCTGCCACCTTCTACAGCTTGAACTTAAACAACAAGCCTTTATTGGGTCTTAAATAATCCAAGCCTTTAAACAATTTAGACTTCAGGCTTTTTTGGCAGATTTTGTGTCTCACTATAGTCCCAAAGTTTCTCTTTCTTTTACCAATTGTAGTGTAGGTTAAACTCAGTATTTGCCAAACAACAAGGAGCACAAAGATTATAGAAAGAAATAGTGTTTAGACTCCCACAGAGCCATCTTCTTGATCTCTAACACCGACCTGTCAGGTGCATGAGGCAACCTTTAAACCACCATTACATCACTTTCCTCATCTAAAAGGTTTGGTAAAAAAGAACAACATCCATTTGGGAAGCTTTTGTTGTTTTTGAGTGCTATACATTTTTTTTTTTCTCACGTTTTCTCACCTCAAAGCCAAAGATACCGCTGTGACATGGGAGCAATTACACCAACATTACAGATACTGTATTTTGTATCTATCACTATTTCAGAGGCGCAGCAGAGTGGTCGTCCTATAACAGGGAGGTTGGGGGTTTGATTCCCGCTCTCCCCAATATATACTGTTGTTGTGTCCTTGGGCAAAACATTTAACCCTCCTTGCCTCCAGTGTCCGTAGCACTGGTGTATGAATGTGTGCGATTGTGGAGGTGTGTTTGGTGGTGGTCGAGGGAAAGGTGTGAGTGCCGCGTGTATGCCCCCCTCTCTGTCTGCCCTAGGTGTGAGTGTGGGTAAATGGAAGCATCATGTAAACCACACTGGGTTCCTGAGAAGGGTACAAAAAGTGCACATTATTTTAAATTTTCCATTTTCCAGCTCAACTTGGGCTTGGATATCTGCCATATTTAACCGGCGGCTTCCAAAATTCAGCATAACTGCTGCTCCTGTTTGTGTCACAACTCAAAAATAAAGTTGATGTGAAAAACTTGTTGATCCTACTTTGAGTGTTACATTTGAGTAACTAGTCTTTAGGTTTTTAGTCTTAGGGTAGTTTGATACAAAACGTTGCTCAGGTTGCTTACAGCTAGGTGGTTCAAGTTTGATGCTAATTCCTCTCGAGTGTTGCTTTATTAGCGTGACTCTTATACATATAGAAGAAAAACAATCTCAGATATAACTTATTTCACTTTTCCCTGGTTTAACAGAAGATAGATTTCTATTTACATCAAATTTAAAAGTGACATTTGTAAGTAGGTGCTGCTTTTTACCAGGCCAGGATTAATCAGTCAACATCAAATTTACTGTATATGTTTTTGCAATAAACTGGTCCGGAGCTTTCAGCTGTGTGTTAATGCAAAGTTTAAAGAAAAAAAACAAAAGCAATGGTCTTAAAGAAGCATTAAAGACATTTGCTAATCCTCCCAGGAGTGGACATCCCAACATATTCACTCCAAAGTGTGCCATACAAAGGACAATAGTTCTGGTCCACACAATCAAGAACAAGCCAAATCATTTATCATATCATTTAAAGAGATAAACATTTTTTTTGGCTTTTCCCTGCTGGGTTGGGGTCGTCACAGCAGACTAATCCGCACAGGTGATCTGGCAATGTCATTTTACGCCGGATGCCCTTCCTGTCGCCACCCTCTCCATTTGGCTTGGGAAAGGCCATTACCCTGTATAAAGCCCTTCTTCCCCACACCATGCCCCTTGTGTCTCAAAAACATTTTTCTGCTGCTTATTTCTTTTTTTTCCAATATTGTTTTCATGTTTAGAAAGCTTTTTGAGCAAAACTATAACAGTAAGATAAAACCCATTTTAAAAATCCAACCCATTCATTTTTCAACAGGGCAGAAGAATGCAGCATGGTTGGGCAGAAAGGAAATTATGAAGGAATTAAATAAACATGGTGCAAATTGACAGAAATTCAAACCTCTATGAGCAGTTTTTTTTTCTTTAAATTAGACACCAATTTGTTTTGTATTTAAAAAAAGAAAAATCCCCAAAACAAGACTGACTCGTGTGTCTTAAAATGTCTGCAAAAACGACATTTGTATTGTAGTCTAAAAACGTACAAATAATGTGACGTATGTCCGTTGTGCTCTTTTCTGTATTGTGTGAGAAAAAACAGCCTTTGAAATAGGAAGTTTAATTGCCGCAGTTACACAAAGCATGATGTTACTGTTAATAGCCCGGGCAGATGGGAACCAATCCGAACCAGGTTTTGTACCAAAATATGACCAATTAGTGGTTTATTTATAAGTGGTGTATTTAAAGGCTGTCTCCCTGCAGTCTCGAGTTTTGTTTTCTCTCTCGGGAAACTCACAATATGCTTGAGTCTCAAATTTAAAAATATACCACTGTTTAAGTGTGAAACCTTCTTTTCTTCTGCTACAATTTGGCCACCAGCTGAGCATTGCATAACTTACTTTTATATATAAAATGGTGTGTCTTAAGCTGCAATATTTGGAGCTAACAGTCAGCATGATGATGACAGCATCCAAAAACCTTAAAACAGTGACTTCTTGTGTCAGTGTAAATTAACTGTTAAAGCTAAAGTTAACTGGAAAAGGAGAACATGTATTATGATTTGTTGGAGCTTAAATCACTAATTGCCCTGCTGAATCCTGGAAGTACCTCAATATCAAAAGGTGAAATAAACATTGATAATCATGGATTGGATTTTATATACTGATTTTTTTGTAAGAAACTCAAAGCCAGTCCATTATTCATTCCCTCAACAGTCACATACTGGTGAGAGTAAGCTACCATATTGCATCCACGGACTCGCCACCACAACACACACATTCATACACACACCAGTCCCACGGACACTGGAGGCCAGGTGGGTCAAGTGTCTTGCCCTAGGACACAACGACAGAATGAACTGAGGGAGACTGGGGATCAAACCACCAACCTTCCGGTTATTGGCCGACTGCTCTACCTTCTAAACCACTGCTGCCCTTTCACAAACTACCAAGTACTAAATAATAGAAAACTTGGTGATTAAAAAGTAATAACTTGATAATATGATAGCACAACTAGGTTTTTGTCCTTATAGGCTTATTTAGACTATATACAAAAGGTATATAGTTTATTTACATCCATTAATTTAACGTTATGTTAACTTGTGTTTCTAATAGGCTACCTTTTATTGAACCGCTACTAATAGGCTAATAATTGCTAGCTAATTTGCTACTGTATTAACTCATTTTAAAATAACATTAGCACATTTTTGTCTAAGCGTCCACCATCCTTTTGAATGACTTCCTAACTCAAATACTTCCTAACTCAAATACTCCAAGTTCTCGAGGACCACATGAATCCACCATAAATGTTATAATTATTAAAGAACCCTTTCATCGACTTTTATTGAGACACAACAAAGTGGGATTAAATGTGACAAAACAGTTGAGCCCCTTAAATTACAGCTGTAACATTTGGGGCAATGCCCAACAGAAAAAAATAAATAAATTGGAAAAATAAAGACCCAGCATACTGTTTCACCGCTGCTACAGATGGACAATCTAATCCCATAAGTATTTTGGTATCTTAATGTTGTAATGACAGGTGTGCTACCCCGCTCCCATCCACCTCCGCCTCCTCCTTCATTCACCTCCAACTCCAAAGTGGAGAGAAAAGAGAATGCTTCAATTGAATGAAAGCAATCCCAGTGGCATTGAGGCAATTATGGAGGCTGCTGGCACTGTTTTCTACAGGTTTTTTTTTTTTTCGTTCTTTCTTTCTCTTACCCACACCGTCCTTTTCCTGGGTCTTTCTCGTTCTCACCGCGTCCTTCCGAGGTTCTGTTTTCTTCCTTTTTTCAATCTCTCTGCGCTCCAGACATATGCCACTATTAATGTAGCTTCTGTCACTTCAGCTGTTTTGGTCCGAGCGATTCTGTCTCACTTTTAGACTTTACCCTTGGTCGACCACTACTTTTGTACAAAACTGTAAAGATTATAGGGACCTGTCTTCACTAAACTATTTGGTTCAATTAATGTTTTTCAAAACCCCACCTTTTGGTCTTTTGAAATATACTTAGTCCCATTTGATTTTACTGTTAGACTTTGTATACCTTTATTTAAACTGATGTTCCATTTAAGACTATTTTCTCCAAAAGGTTGTTTTTTTCTGTCTCACTGACGTTCAGAGAGGAAGGAAAGTGACCTAATGAGTCTCAAAAAAGATCCAACATGAGATGCAAAAAAAAAGTGAATTCTTTAGTGCAGTTTTATCACTTGATTTTCTACCTAGTTGAATTGCAAGTTAGGGACAAAAATAAAGTCCTAAAGTCAAAAATTAAATAGAGCAAATGGAGCTGGATGCAAATGTGTAAGCAGTCAGGCTTCTTGTTACATAGTGAGCTAGAAACCGAGGAATAAGGAGGTCAGAATTTGTCTATTTTTTAGAGCTTTGAACAATAATAAAAAACAAAGACAAACATTCATTCATCTTCTACCGCTTATCCGGGGCTTGGTTGCGGGGGCAGCAGTCTAAGTGGAGACGCCCAGACTTCCCGCTCCCCAGAAACTTTTCTCCAGCTCTTCCGGGTGGATACCGAGGCGTTCCCAGGCAAGCCTCCAGCGTGTCCTAGGTCTTCCACAGGATCTCCTCCCAGTGGGACTTGCCCGGAACACCTCCCTAGGGAGGTGTCCAGGAGGGATCCTAAACAGATGCCCGAGCCACCTCAGCTGGCTCCTCTCAATGTGGAGGAGCAGCAGTTCTACTTTGAGCTCCTCCCAAGTGACCATGCTCTTCACCCTATCTCTAAGGGAGCGCCCCACCACTCTGTTGAGAAAGCTAATTTTGGCCGCCTGTATCCGGGATCTCGTTCTTTCGATCATGACCCAAAGCTGATGACCATGGGTGAGAGTAGGAACGTAGATTGACCGGTAAATCGAGAGCTTTGCTTTACAGCACAGCTCCTTCTTCACCACGACAGACCGTTACATCGACCGCATCACTGCAGAAGCTGCACCGATCCGTCTGTCAATCTCACGTTCCCTCCTTCCCTTACTCGTGAACAAGACCCCAGGACACTTGAACTCCTCCACTTGAGTCAGGAGATCTCTACTAACCTGAAGAAGAATACCACCCTTTTCCAACTGAGAACCATGGTTTCAGACTTGGAGGTGCCAATCCTCTTCCCAGCCGCTTCACACTCGGCTGCAACCCGTCACAGTGCACACTGAAGGTTTTAAAGACAAGCAAACAAAAAAAAAAAAAAACATACACCTGAACAATGAAAGCTATATATGCCTTGATGGATGGTCTTTCTTTTAATTACTGCAGTAATTATTGTGTCAAAGCAGTAACAGAGCAGAAGTGATTAAACTTAAATGTCCAAAGCAATCAGCGACTGACACCCAACAGCCACTGAGCTAACAAACCAAATGGCAACTGTAGAGTCATGCCCTGCTCTGTACCTGCTGCTGGTTTCAACCTGCTTTACCTTTGAACCACATGAAAACAGCACACAAATAAATATTTAGGGAGTTCAGTCAGATCATTTAAAAAAATAGGATGTAGGTCAATAATTGTGAATAAAAGATAATCAACTCCAGCCGCATGTCTTGGACACTCGGGTGAAAAGAGGAGCGGAGCTGTCAACTGATCACCACCTGGTGGTGAGTTGGATCTGATGGTGGAGGAGGAACCTTGACAGACTTGGCAGACCCAAACGTATTTTGAGGGGAACATTTGGCCAAATCCCCAGCCAGAGCTGTGCCTTTCAAGGCGGAAATCCCTGAACCCGGTGGTGGAAGTTTGCGGACCACAGGATCTCGTCTCTGCTTTTTTGCAGATGATGTTATTCTGTTGGCTCCATCAAGCCAGGATCTTCAGCTGAACTGGGACAGTTTGCAGCTAAGTGTGAAGTGGCTGGGATGAGAAACAGCACCTCCAAGTTCGAGGCAATAGTTCTCAGTTGGAAAAGGGTGGCTTGATCAGATTGGTGGAGACTTCCTGCCTCAAGTGGAAGAGTTTAAGTATCTTGGGGTCTTATTCTTGTGAGGAAAGGATAGAACAGGAGGTTGACAGACGGATTGGTGAAGCTTCTTCAGTGATGCGGTTAATGTACCTGTGATGAAGCAGATGCTGAGATGCAAGGCAAAGTCTTAATTTCCCGATCGATCTGTGTTCCTACTCTCACCTACGGTCTTGGGCGCTCCCTTAGAGATAGATTGAGGAGCACGGTGACTCGCGAGGAGCTGAGAGTTGAGCTGCTGCTCCTCCACATTGAGAGGAGTCAGCTGAGGTGGCTTGGGCATCTCTTTCGGATGCCTCCTGGATGCCTCCTGGGTGCTTCGGGCATCCCCCCCTGGAGGAGGCCCCAGGGAAGACCTAGGACACGCTGGAGAGACTGGAAGGACTGGGAGGTTGTCTCTTGGCTGACCTAGGAACGCCTCAGTATTACCCTGGAAGAGTTGGATGAAATGTCTAGGGAGAGGGAAGTCTTGGTGGCTCTGCTTAGACTGTCCCTGAATAAAGTAAGATGATGGATGGATGGGAAACAGGGAAAGGATTCTCTGTTTGTTGTAAAGGGAAAGACATCAAATCGGAGACTGAATATGGATAGTTATAATCGGTGTTTGACTATAGTGCAAGCAATATTATCCAAAATTGTGCCACTTTACAATAGAAATGAATGGAGGACTTGGGGGAATTGCTTTGAGATAGTGACATAGACCCTAAGAAAATAATACTGGATCCAAAATGTATTAATGTAAGATATTTTGAATGGGGAGACCAGTATACATGTATATATGTATTTATACCTAGGGTTCAAAGTGTAGTGGAACTATTTTTTGGAAAAAAAAAAATACGTCCAAATGTATTAAAACTATTAGGGCTGCCCTCGACTAAACATTTTTCTATAAATAGTAGTTCTTCGAATAATCGCAAATTTATAATGAACATAATTATTTACGTATATACAAGGAAAATAATAGGCTAAGTTTAAGGGCTGCTGATAAAGTATTTTAAGCAGTGAAAATGTCTTAACACAGAGACACACCTCAAAAAAGAAAAATATCAGAGAAAAGGGAAGCAATGTAAAACGCGGATAAATACTGTTAATTCATTCACGTAATGTTTAAAAAAGCAGAGATTATTGCCATCTTGACGCTAAAGTTGCACATTAAGCTAATGTTAAGCGCTAAACCTCAGTTCGGTATACTGTATTTTATGGAGGAAAAATTGGTCTGGTTTTAAGAGAAGCAGGAGAGGTCCTTAGGCTGCTTTTGGGGAAATGTGGAGTCTGAGACAGGGATGACAACAGAAAATCAGGTACTGGAGCTTTAAGTGGCTACTTACATGTTTCAAATGATAACCCATATTTGATGTTGACAAATGATGGGCAAATGTTTGCCTGCAGAGTTTGCAAACTGCCTTTTTAGGGGTCATCTTTTAGCTTTCGCGTTGATCTTGCATTACTTCAAGGTGCATTGCTTGCATTGCTGTCATACACTGACCAAGCTGTGCAGCGGCACAAAGTTTCAACACGCATATTGACCACATAACGTCATGTGAGTTTTTGTTTATTTTAGCGACTAACCGATCAATGAAAATGTATTTGACCACACTTCTTTCCCATCGACTAACTTTTAGTTGACCATTCGGGGGCAGCCCTAGAAACTATATACATTCCTTTGAAGAAAACTTTTTTACCCTTTCACATTTTTCGAGTTAATCATGCAGTTAGTAGAGAACTTACCAACCTTTAGATAAACTATGCATCATCCCATATATGCAAACACAAAAAAAAAAAACACCTAAAAAATTAAAATTTAAAAAAAGAGTAGAATCTCAGTACCCACACCTTGTTTTGTTTTGCATCTTGCCATAAACCTAGATGTTATCGTCACCAAACTTGATGCCAATTGGTTTCTTATCTCAAGCAGAAATAAACATGTCAGTCTTGTGCTTAATATTCTCAAAGCAGCTCTAATTAATGTTAAACCATGATTGTAACTGCACCACTTTGAACTTTTGGCTTCATCAGTAGCTATTTTTATTAGTGCTATGTTGCCCACACAACACATGGCAACACTGGGTGGTTGTCCTTTGATGAATCCTACCAAGACTGCACCGTTTGTATCATTGCTTTGTTTGGTTTACAGCAAAATCAATACATTTTTTTCCTCACATTTAACAAGAGTAAGCGTTATAATCCAATCAAACCTGTGAAAGTCACAGCTAAGATATTTTGAAGCCTAAAACTATGATTACTGGATTTGACTGAAGGGAAAAAAAAAACTTAAAGAAGCAATAGTTATCAGGTCTTGGCATGGTGCACAGCCACAAAACGCAAAAACATCCAGGTAGGCCTTTAATAACTAGCCGTTAGTATCTTGTTTTATTTTTAATACATGCTGCTTTAGTGTTTTTCAAATCACGCAGTTCATATATCATGACGGAAAATGAGTCAGGAGTCCAGCACCTCAACGGCTAATCAGGTATCCCCCCTGCCTCTTGCCAACCCCCACACATCGCATCCCTCCAGCCAGCGCTGCACCTTATCTCCCCTCAATTAACATCTTCTGAGCCGAGCTGCTATTATCTTATCCGCGCAGAGCGAGAGGGGGTTCTCCCGAGGAGGAAAAGCAGCGACGGGGGGCGGCCAGTGGGCTCCCGGCTTCAATTGACAGGGCTAATTAAAGCCCGAGTTAAACAAGCGAGTGGACAGAGGGCGATTGAAACAAACACTGACAACAAAGCAATACAAGTTTTAACGATTCTAGGGGAAATAAAAACCTGACCCACAGAAAACAAAAGTAAAATCTGATTTTCTGAAATATTGAGGCAAAGTCTTTTAATTGAACTTATGAGCTTTTATTGAAAGGGCAGAAAGTAGGTTGAGGGAGTGGATGGGACACAAAACAACACAGATTCCTCCTGGAGCCGTGTTTGAGCGTATTAAGGCAAATCTGAAATGTATGTCTGGATTTGGTTATAATTTGGTTGAATTGAAATGCAAACCCCCACTCAGCAGCCTCCACTGCTCCTCTTGGGCTCCCGGGGCAGTATCATTATCTAGTGGCACAAATATCAGCCTATACAATTCTTAAGTTGATTTGATGAGACAAAAATATCAGCCACTGTATGTTACGTAGACTTTAGGTCAGAAAACCTAAGATAACAAGTATGTGTCTGGACAGTTTCTCGTCATGTATGTGATCTCTGTGCTTATACACTTACCTGCTGTAACGTGTTTAGTTTGAGAATATATATTGTAGGCCCAATCAGTTCTGGCATTACACTCTTATAATTAGGGGGAAAAGGTTTTATACAATAAAAGTGCATTAAGAGACTACGGTCTTTATTCTCACCATATTTTTTTTCCTCAGTTGCCATTGTTTTGGCCAATTCAAACCAGTATTAACCAGCTCAGGCTCAACTGTATTAATCAAAGCCGAGTGACAGGGACGATGCAGTGATTTAGACACTGTTGAATATTGAGTGCTGCTGTGTCATGACACGGAGTAAATCTCATCATCTTCAGTGAGTCACGTCCCACGCTTCATACTCGAACCAGATCTAATAATCCTAATGATTGGCTCTGTGGCATAATGTCACAAGAAGCCATCACTGAGATGAGCAGCGAGAGTTACACCCCGCTTTTGGACTCACAGGCTCATGCTTTATGTTGAAAGCATGAGCCTATACACTGTGCATCTCGTGAGTTATATAATGGTGTGACGATTATTATTGTAATGTACTACGCTCTGGTTAAATGAGAGCATTCAGAGTTATGTTCACAACTAAATGCCTCCAAAAAGAGCTATAATAATGTGTGTCTATGTATGCATGAAATATGTATATTTACCCCAGATGCTGACATTCAGTACTTGCAAGTTACAGTCTAGCTGTACAGTTCAACTAATACGAGTCATTGTTCCTTTAATTGGCATTTTATTTCTCTAAACTTGCTGGTTATGCTAATTATCCAACATATTATTTGTATTATGGTATCAACCTTAGATATCTGGGTGTGCACATCTCAAAACAAACTTTCACAGACGGCAAACACAGCCAGATTTATTAAAAAGGCCCACCAATGCCTGTACTTTCTGAGGAGGCTGAAGCGGGCCGGCCTCAGCCCTAACCTCCTAGGAGCCTTTTATTGTTGTGTGTTGGAGAACACACTATTATCCACCATTGCCTTGTGGCTTGGGAACTGCTCCGCTGCTGACACTCTGGTTAAATCTGCTTAGACATAACCAACAGCAGCCTCTCTTCCCTGGAGGACATTTACATCAGCTGGTGCAGGAACAGAGCCACCTCCATCACAAAGTCTCCGTCCCGTCCAGCAGACAAACTGTTTACACCCCTCCCCTCAGGCAGAGAAACGAGGCAAAAAAAACAGGGAACTGTGGGAAATTTTAAGAAGGTACAGTAATCTGGAAAGGTACAATTATCTGGAAAGTAATTACAGTGCTTCACTTTTTCCACATTTTTTATGTTACAGCCTTATTCCAAAATTAATTAAATTCATTATTTGCCTCAAAAATTAAAATGCCCTATAATGACAACGTGAAAGTTGTTTAAATTATATGCAATTAAAAAAAAATTAAATAAATGCACACGTAATTAAGTATTTACAGCCATATATCAATAGTTTGTTGAAGCACCTTTGGCAGTAATTACAGCCTCAAGCTTGGCACAACTGTTTTTGGGCAGTTCCTCCCATTGTTCTTTATAAAACCTCTTCAGCTCCATCAGTTTGGATGGTGAGCATTGGTGCACAACCATTTTCAGATCTCTCCAGAGATATTCAATTGGGTTTGAGTCTGGACTCTGGTTGGGCCACTCAAGGACATTCACAGAGTTGTGCTGTAGCCACTCATTTGTTATCTCAACTGTGTGCTTAATGTCGTTCTCCTGTTAAAAGATAAACCTTCGCCCCAGTCTGAGCTCTGGAGCAGGTTTGCATCAAGGATGTCTGTACATTCGGGCATTCATCTTTCCATTGTCTAGTCTCCCAGTGCCTGCCGCTGAAAAACACCCCTACAGCCTAATGCTGCCACCACCATGCTTCACTGTAGGAACTGGTACTGGCCAGGTGATGAGCGGTGTCCTCCAGATTGAACAAGAGTTCAATCTTTGTTTCATCATACCAGATCATTTTGTTTCTCACAGTCATGTGCCTTTTACCGAGGAGTGGCCTTTCTGTACCCTTCTCCAGATCTGTGCTTCAATACAATCCTGGCTCAAAGATCTACAGACAGTTCCTTGGACTTTATGGCTTGGTTTGTCTCTGACCTGCACTGTTAACTGTGGGACCTTATATAGACAGTGTGTGCTTTTCCAAATGATGTACAATTGACTCCAATCAAGTTGTAGAAGCATCTCAAGGATGATCAGTAGAAAAATAAAGTACCTGAGCTCAATTTTGAGTTTCATGGCAAAGGCTCTGAATACTGTACATGTGCTTTCTTTTTAATTTTCAAACAACCTTCTTTCACATTGTCATTATGGGGTATTGTTTTTAGAATTTTGAGGCAAATAATGAATTTAATTTGCACTTAGACACATAATGGATTTGTTTAGTTGGACTTTACATTTGTTATCAAGAGCTTGTGAGTTGCTTGGAATTGTTTCTATGGAGTTACTAAAGACATATTCTGTGGCTCGTTTTAATGCTGTTATAGAGGTTTTCCTATGCACTTTGTCCTAATTTAAAGACTTGTTCAAACACATGATCCCATTATGCTTTACAAATATTGGAGTAAAAATAAAGTGTTGTTGGCGGTCCGGAGGGAGGGGCCCAGGGCGTTTGATGAATGGCAGAATGTGCAGCCATTTGTCCCACTGATGGAGTTTTATCCCCTGCCCTTTCGAAGTGGCCAGACAATAAAGAGAGCCACAGCCAAGCGTGACAGGTTAACCCAGCAGTAATAGAATAGTCTTAATAGTGTGGCTCGGGCCAACGTCGAACCCGGAGCCGAAGCCGTGGAGTGTTCTGCACAATCGCGGAGCGTGTGTTGTTGTCAGACGGAGAAGCGAGCAAGGACAAAGAGGGCAGAGCGGTGATGGCTTAATGGGTGGTTTGATGGCTTCATAGGGTGAAATTAGAGTTGGTGAGGGCAGCTAAACAGATGAAACAGGGCAGAAAGGAGCAGGATACTAAACGGATATTAGCAGATTACAAGTGTGACAAGCAAATGTACGAGGTTTATTGGGAAACATGGACTTGTGTCTCGATAACGGAAGTACTCATTCATTTTGTTTGTTATTCATTAAAGTTGTGTCAGCTTCAAGACTCCTAAAGATTTGGAAAACTTTTTAATGTCTCTAGTATTTGTCAGATTTAATTCATCATTAACAGCAATGACTTGTGTTAATTCATTTCTAAACATAATTACAATTCAATATATAATAGTATATCCTCTTAATAATGCAATAGATCAATAACAAGTAAAAAAAAAAAAAAATGTGGTTACCTTCTTTAAAATCTCCACAATAAACTGTAATACATTTGGACAATATGATAAAAGCCATGTGGTCATGGACTGAAAACATATTCCACGCTGTATCCCAAATTCAAATGCTAATAATTGGTTTGACAACATTTCTACTAAAGAGGGAAATTCCTTTCATAGAGACAATTTTGTCCAAACGCATGGAATATTTTTATTTTTCACATTGCGCATGTATTTTCCTTATGAAGACAGAAACATTGGTATTTTAAATTTTACATTTTGTTAATATGTCCTCATAATGACTGCACCATTAATAAGCAATCTATTTCTGTCCAAAACCTCACATGTAACGCCACAGACCATATTTTATAAGCACAGACCCGTATATGAGCCTGACAGTATGGATTTTATAGGAATCTTTCAGCCTCTAACAACAAGGTGACCTACCCAACATGGAGCTCTTGTTATTTTGTTCTTCAAATACAGTTCGGGATATGTTTTATTGACCAAAACTTCAAAGACACAGAAGGGCAATTGGTTTTCAGTCCAAGACCACAATGCTTTTATCATTTTGCCCAATAGTGTTGCAGTCTAATGTAAAGATTTCAGAAAATGTCACATGTATTTCTCACTTTTTAATGACCAATTGGATGAGATTGTAGAGATTTGAACTGGAAAAGAACCTATAGGACTGTGACACAAAGCCATGGCATGCATTTTACAGTAAGCCTGGAGTCTGTGTGTGTGTGTGAGTGAGGTGCCATTGTCTCTGCGGGTCTCCTTCATATGGAAAATGATTTATAGCGGCTGCTGTGACATGTGGCAACGCTTATACAGAGAGGCGCCGATAAACACGATCAAACTGAGCAAACAGTCAAAAGAGATTTAGATGATGTTGTCATGACGTTGACGTGAACGTGCCTGTTTTCGGGCAGATAATCCTCACAAAGAAAACGCTCGGGGCGACACTCCTGCACAGTTCTCTCGACAAACCCCCCCGGCTCACAAATTAAAATGTAGCTATGTAACATTTTCAGGCATTGTGGATAAATCAAATGTGAAAATTTCAGAGGGAAAATTATGCATCATGTTTACTTTAGAGATAAGTGTGTGCTGTAATTAATCAAGGAATAATTGGAATCAACATATTTCTTCCATAAAAGCCCTCAGCAGCGGTCACACACACAACACAATGATACTTGTCGCCAGGACATCTTTAATTGTTTTTCTCCTCTATACAAACAATTAGTCTGGTTTCTGTGGATTTAAGTTGGATTTCTAGGAGCCAGTACAAATGGACACATAATAAACAGCCCCAAGACACTATTGGATAGAGTTGCAGCCAAACAGAGAAACAAAATATCTCCTCAAGTATACTCTCTATTTTAGATAAATGTCTTTTACTAAAATACTTGCATTCATGGCTTTGTTGAGTTCTGGTATCTGACCCTTTCCAGTAAATTATGATTAATTAATTGTGTTGAAACCAGGTGGGACCAATTATAACAGGTTGTGGAAAATGGGTCATCTCTTATTGGCTGTCTGTCCGATTGTTTCAACAGGCAGTTTATTCTGTGTTTTTAGTACTGAGCCCTGGACATCCATCTTCTTCTGCTTTTTACCATTTAAGATCATGGGTGACTGGAGCCTATCCCAGCAACTTTTGCCATTGAGATTCCACGGTAACAGACTCCTCACAGAAAGGCCTAAAACTGAGGCAGTAATGCTAATCACTCTGCCACCGTACTTTGAGATTAAGAGTAAAGCAAGAGCTTTGTTTAATATAGAAATAAAATCAAAAACATAATTAATAGCCAACTCAATAACTATTTTAAAACACTTGACACTTTTGAATATCCCCTTTAAAATCAATGGTCTTAAAGGTCAACTTTGTCTCTGGACACAAAAGCCCTCGATTATCCCACCTATCCACCTCAATTTCCTTTAACCTGTCATTTGAGACAGCTGTGAACTTAGCAGGTCTGACACGTCCAAGAAATATGTATTTAACATATCTTTAAATGGGGCCACACTTTAACTTCATGTGTACTATAATAAACAATAAAAACAAAATTTCTGTAATACTGGAAAGTGTGACATTTTGAAATGCCAACTGTGAATGGTACCTTCTTGTTAAAAGTAATTATAATATTCTCTATAAAATAGTTTTCTAGTAACAAATACAGTGCTCACATTTAATACTTATTTCCAGAAATTGCTTGTGCTTCCCTCTGACCTCATTACAGCAATCACAAATCTTTGAAGATAACAACCAATAATAAATTAATACACCAGGATTTAACCAGCTTCGGTTCTATCGACCAACTTGGGGCTGATTTTCAAAATTTAATGGTGAAATGACACCAGCAGCGACAACATCATGAATAATAGAGTTCCTTCAGAGAAATAGGAACGTAGTGTTGAATAGATTTAACATAAATATGAAGCTGACAATCTGGTTTGGATTGACTAATTTCTAAAACATAATGTTGTAATGTTTGGTTTGTGGTTAGGTCTTGAGCTCTACTGATGGTATTTGTTTCAATAATGGTTATGTTTTATTGCCAGGGGTATAAGGGTCATATTTTCAGTAGTTTCTGCGCACATTCTGAGATGTATTGTGTATGGGTTTAACTTGGAGCATATACATAAATAAATACTTTCTTGTAGTTTAAGAATGTTGGATGTAGTTAATGTTGGAGCTAGAAGTGGCTACATAAACTTAATTAGTGAGATGTCTTTAAATAATGGCACTACATTATTGCATGGTTTGTAAAACTGATAAATAAAATAATCTAAACTACAATTATACATTAATAGTCTATATCAATATGTTTTCAAGTTGCATTGTGTAAAATGTAAAAAGCAGCTCAGGAAAAACATTTTCAGTGCATTATAAGCTCATCAAAATAACCCTTTTGTCTGTCCCTACAGAACCTTGTAAAAAGGGGAATTTTCACCATCAGAGGAACCCGTAAATCTACAACACAAACTGAATACGAGTAACTATACAATTCACAAACCTGGATTCAACAACATGGAATGTTGTTCATCTACAACATAAACAGATGACTGACACAAAGTTGGTGTATGACATGGAATACTGTCCTGAAAAATCAGGTTTTCGAAAACAAGTTTAACCATGTTACCAGTGCAATATAAATGGTTTAGTTTCAGCTTATTGGATCATACTGATTGATTGCTATTGTCTTCCTTTTTACTGTTGTTTCATTCATACTTAGTGCCGTCCCAGGTGGGTCATTATCTGCTGTATATATTGTCATTATGTCTCTTTTTTACTGCATTCCTGTCCTTCATCAGAAATAGAGCTCATAGAAGTCAACAGCACAACATTTTAGCCTTGACTGACCTTCAAACAGTGTTTCCCAGGAGCTAATCTGTTCGGCTGACGACAGACAGAGCCTCTCACAGGACGTGTTTATCAGTGTGTTGTCCTGGAAAGTCACCCCACCAAAGTGACAATATCGTAACATTAACCCCTTTTTTTAGACCATTTGGTTCCTTTTAGTGACCTTTTTTAAGATTTGCCTTATTCTTATTTAGGAGCTTAGATCTAAACTGTTTGATCATGCATATTGTCTGTGAGAAAACAAGAACTTGAGACGTTATTTAGACAGTTTCAAGAGAAAGATACAAACAGAAAATTACCTAATGTAGAATCTGATCCTTACTTATTGAATAAAAGATCTGATCCCCCAGAAGTCCTTCTGCACTAAACAACAAAGGAAAGCCAAAAGTGTCATAACATTTAACTTTTTTATTAGTGGTGAGGTTTTGTGTGTCTTATGTGTTTATCTTATGTTCTAGCAAGCATTAGTGGTTAGCTCCGATGGTCTTTTAAAACACTGGGGCAGCTGAGTGTCATTATGCAAGCCCCCTTAACAATGAAACCATCAGCTATTGTTACATGTGATAATAAATCTATAAAAATGACAAAAGTCACTACACAAAAGCTTTATCTGACGCTGCTCATCCTGAGGTTTTTAACAACTCCTTATTTCTGTCTGCTTTGTGGAGTACTACTTTAGAAACTCAATAGAAACTGTTATTTGTTTTGATGGTATGATTGGTTTTTGATGGAGCAACCATGAACTACACAGAACATCAGAACACTCAGAAAACTCTTCTGCCCTCCGTCTAATTTTCACTTCACATCGTCTCCAGGAAGTGACCTCCAGTGCAAACATGCTCCTGGCGAGATATTCATGAGAGATGGAGATAATTGTGGGATTGCATCAGTTTAACAGTGGTTTGATGTAATGTATAGGTTCAGTTTCATCATTATTTTTAATAATACAAAACCAGGCACGGTTGCTGCGTATTATCTTCTGCTGCTCTATTTTTTCTCAGCATTGTTTTGCTTTTTGTTAAGAATAATAGGAGGCCGGTTTGGCTGACTAACACTTCCAGCTCTTACAGACGAAGCCAGCGCGGCATCATTCAGTGACATCCGCTTTAATCACGACTGTGGGAATTCAGGAGCACTGAAGGACCTAATGCATCGACTAAGACCAGGTAGCGCTGCAGCTGAGCGGAAAGTGATTAACTTAGCAGACTAGTGATCAGCCCGTGACAGAGGTCAATCCCCTGTTGGGCAATCGGGTAGTGGCCTTGGGCGAGGTACTTACCCTCATCGCACCAGCAAGACACTCCAGCGAGCGAGGGGATAAAGTGTCAAATTCAACTTCACCCTTCTCCGAGGTTCAAAGCCGGGAGATGACAGCGAGCGCATTGGTTATTTAAAAATTCATATCGTAATAAAACAGGCGTGTGCCATCTTCACACATCCCCCTCCAGCAAACATGGCGCTCCTTTTTTCATGGGATCCATCAAGGGAGGGCCACAATTAAGTGACTAATTTGATTAGGAGATAATGTGAGTCCCACTTAATGGAAAGGACAGCCTTCACAACACAGGCAGATTAGTTTGGTGGATGCCTGCTTATTAATTAAGACAGGCCTCTGTGCCCAAATTAAGTCACATGCACAGATGCCGTTTTAATGGGTCAGGCTACGCACAAGTAAGACAAATGAAAAACCAGGCCAGGAAACACAAAAGACAGAGCTTGGAATGAGCTTAAAATGTTTAATTAGACCTAAAATAACACCTACTTAAAAGCTAAAAATGGGACCGAGTTGGTGTTTGAATTGAGTGAACAGCTGGGCTTGTTTTAAACACGACAAAGCACTTCATCTTAAATTACACTATGTTCCCACAGAGTATCATCGAACAGCAGCCATTGCCATTCACACCATCACTTATAGTGGTCTGAGATATTACACAGCAGTATATGGAAAACAATATCACTTTTACTCACTGAACGCAGTTAGTGGTGATGCCAGTCGACTATTCTGACGTTTCAGTCAAGTATCAGCAGCTCTACAGTGAACAATACTAAATGCATGAGAACCATTGCACTCGTAAAAGGTCATTTTTGAAACCCAGTAATTCAAAATAATTTGTGTTTGAATAAAGAGTCTGTTGTTATTTTAATGATCTGTGTTGGTTTTTATAGTTTCCCCAAGTTTTCTCAAAAACGACAGATAAAAGCCTCTTGTACAACTACTCTAACTTGGCTGATATTGTCGG
This sequence comes from Perccottus glenii, assembly GCA_024416835.2. Lineage (NCBI taxonomy): Eukaryota > Metazoa > Chordata > Actinopteri > Gobiiformes > Odontobutidae > Perccottus > Perccottus glenii. The sequence continues at coordinate 3,182,893 of CM044553.2, forward strand.
CGCTGTTTGGAAATCTTTGGAAGTAAATTATGAAAAAAAGTAGCGCAAAAAGCAAATCAAGTCAAAAGGCACAGAACAAACTTTTAGAACACAGTGGCCAGGGTTTGCAAAAGCTGAATATTCTTAGTTCTTTTGTTCAGTTTTGTTCCTCATGTATTCAGCTGTGGGCTCCATTAACTGAGGAAAAACAATTGTGAGAGCCAAGGCATAGTTATTAAATAACATGTTTTACCTGTTTTTATGCCGAGTTAGAAACTTCCCGAAATCAACTTTATTTTGCAATAAATAAAATTAAAAGCTATTATTTCATTTCTTTAAAGAACATATGCCATATTTGTAACTGGTAACTGTAACTGATGATTCTCTCAAAACTGGACAAACCAAAAATGTTTCCTTAAATCTATCAATCTGTCTTTTTGATTGATGTGCACAAATTATCCACAGCATCATCCTATAACACAGCTGTTTAGAAACAGAGCTCTACCCAGTTTAATACAAACGTCTGATAATCTGAGAGGTTGTGACATGACGAATGGCAAAGGAAATAAGAAAACTCAACTGCTCTGATTCACAAATCTGTTTTCATTTTGTGGACATTTGTATCATCTTTGATCACTGATGGCATCATTCGGACATTTATAGTAATAGAAAAATGCTGTTAAGACCTGACGCCTAAAATGACAGACGAGATTGTCTTTTATGCTGTAGTAGTTATCTTATCTATTGCAGAAGTCATTTATGTTGTAACAGATGGTTATTACCAAGATTAACTAATAAGCTGACTTTAAGTCAACAGTTTCTCTGGACAGGGAATACACACTTTAACAATAGTGTTCCACGCTTCAATAAGATCCGACTGAAACATGCTTTTGTACTTCAGTCAATCCTAAAATCGAGTAACGAGCTTATTAATCAAAGGTGTAAAATATCCAGTAAAGACATGGTTTATGTAATGTCCTGTTTATGTCCTTGTTATGTCTGCTCTTATTTTGTATTGTCCACAAACAGAGCTCATAGCAGTCAACCAGTCTCATTACATCAGGAAATGACATCATTAAAATAATTGTGGGCCCCTTTATTGAATCTTTATTATATCATGGCAGGCTTTTTAACAGAGGTGGGACCAAGCCATTGTTTTGCAAATTGCAAATAAGTCTCGAGTCTTTGTCCTCAAGTCCCTAATCAAGACTCGAGTAAGTCTCGAGTCAAGCTTAACAAGTCAAAGTCCTATACTATAAGGTTTCAAGTCCTTTCTAGAATTTTTTTTTTTTTTTAACAACAGATTGATATGTTAAAATTAAACAACTGATATAAGCTTGTAGGTATTTTGTATTTATTGCTTAGTCAAAAATAATGATTTATTCTATGCTTTTGTGGTCAGGTATTTAGAGGATGTGAGGTGCTTTTTGATTTAATGTCCCTGAAAAAAGTTGAGCTTTAACGAGCGCATGTGAACATGGCTTGACTCTCTGGATTCTGTCAAACTATTTAAGTTACACATACAGTACATTCATTCATTTCCTTCTGCTTAGTCCCGTTAGGGTTCGCAGGTGACTGGAGCCTATCCCAGCAGGGCCTGAGGCGGGTTCACCCTGGACAGTGGTCAGTTAGTCGCAGGGTTAACACTTAGAGACAAACAGTGACAGACAACATTCACTCTCACATTCATTCACTAGGGACACTTTAGAGTTGCCGATTAACCTATACATGCATGTGTTTGTTCGGTGGGAGGAAGCTGGAGTACCTGGAGAGAACCCACGGTGACAGGAGGAGGACATGCAGACTCCTAACTCCTCAGGGAGACTGGAGTTGACTGAGGATGTTTGAGTCGGCCGGGGTTTGAACTCATGACCTTCTTGCTGTTGCAGGAGCGCTAACTCTTTCCTTTTGGTGTTTAAGTCCAAGTGTTTTTAGTCAAGTCAGAAATGATTGCATCTGTGACTCAAGTCCACAGCTCAGCATTTTGACATTACAAAACTGCATTGTCACTCAATCAATCATTGTAGATAGTATCCAAATCAATCACTGTTTAAACCCTGAGCACTGCACACAAACTATTTAAGGACTTTTCCTAAAACAATGGATAAAAAGTCGACAGGATACCAGAAAAAGGATTCACTATTTGTTGCAAAGGGACTGGGATAAACAGGTTACTGACTCAACAGTGTTTTTATACAACAATTTAAACCTTACTCTTCCTTCCATGACCAAAGCAGCTGAGTTTAAAGTTGTTGAAAAGTACAATTGATGAAATGACTGGCTCCTAAGACTATATATATGTTTTGTGGACTGTAGCTATTTCTTTCCAGATATTTCTTTGGAGCACATTTTGTTTGGATCTTGTGTAGTGCATGCCCCAGTGGTCGCCCACGGCGCCCTGACAATCAGCCAGACAGATCTTCAGCCGGACAATCTCAGAGTCCCCACCGGAGAGAGAGAAGCACAAACCACCAGAAGCATGAGAGATTACTGTATTTGCGGCAGTCCTTGAGTTGGTGGCCAGCGTCTCGTTGGCCGGACGCGGTGCTCTGTCATTCTGGGCACAGCGCGGCGGTCCCCAGCGCTCTATTTACGGTGGTCGGATCCCTGCAGCGTGGAGCGGGAAGGGTATAATCTCCCAGTGGTATTCTGCCTGGTGAATCGGTCACTGATGTCTGTGCATACCAATGGCAACCTCACCTCTGTCACAGGAGTTATGATGTACACTCAACCAAAAGTGAAAACACATTTTCATTTTAGACAATTTTAAAGGAAAAGCAAACAGGAAAACCTGAAAAGTAGATGGTTGTATTTATTACCGGATGCAGAAATGGTTTACAAGAACGGTTTATTCCACTTTTTATTTTATGTCGATTGACTTCCTCCAACCTTGGACTGATTTGTGTTCATGTTTTTTTTTTTTTTTTTTTACCCTTTCTTAGAATTTTTGGACCCTGTGTTCACAAATGTGTTATTTTAACTATTCATGCATCAACGCTATTCTCAAACCCGGGTGACATCTTTTCCCATGTTATATGGTCAGGACACTTTAGTCGTTTTATCAGTGACAACATAAGGTACAATTAGTGCCATCTCAAACATTAGCATCAACTCTCTAACTCCCATTTGTAAAAGATGAACATATTAAGATTCCATATATGGAAACAAAATGATTGTTTCTTGTAGGTCCGGACACTTGCTGTTTGTGGACACAGTCAGGAAAACATTACCTTACTGAATATATAATTAATATGGCAAATGAAAGCCACAACATGCTTATCTTGATTCGGACCGTAGTTGTAAAGTGACAAAACAATCTAAAAAAAAAGATTTTTTAATGACAGCCCCAACATAAAAGCTTTAGTGTTGGACATCTCTCTGATGCCCTCTTCAATATATTTCTATATTCTGTCTGAGCTGCAGTGAGCATGAGGTGGGGCTGTACAATCATTAGTTAATAAACATAACACTTAGAGACTCACACAGACAACCACCTTATACATCCATAAACCTACAGAGATGGTTTAGTGAGGTCCTCTAAGCTCCACCAGGGTCAGCCAGACAATCACATTTGATAATACAGAGGCTGTAAAAGGCGTACCAAAGTTTCTGTAGATAAACCTCTGTTTTGGTCCATGCCCAGGGCTCATAGAGCTCCTAGACTCATGGCCTCTGATTTATCCAAAGAGGTCAGAGATAAGGCACTGGGATGCTGTAATTTGAATAAAAATAGTAACTAAGTGGGAGGAAATGCTTGAAGTCAGAAGTTACCAGCAATAGTTCAGCGGAGAAAAAGTATATTTTTGTCCACTATGTCCACGATTAAATGCTAGAAAGCCTTAAAAGTAAAAAAAAAGGATGGATTATGAAGAAAAAATGTCATTGTCATTGAGCTCTTCAGTTGGAACAGTGATGGGAGGAGGGCTGTTGTAGAAAAAGCCCAGCAGAGAAACACGTTTAGCTCACTCCCATCAGCGCTGTTTCAACTTTGGCTGATCCGTCTACCACCTGCCTCTGCGCAGCCACACGGCGCTGGATTTAATCAGGCGGCCATTTAAAACAGCCACCTCCTCGCGTGTTTATGCATCTCACACCTGCGGAAACGCCGATGGATCCAAGAGACGAGTCTCGCCGCCAACGTGACCAAATTTTATGTGTCAAAAAGCACATGTGAGGAGGACTGTTAAAGGCTCAGACTGAGAAATGACGAGCGTTACACAGGGATCATGTTCTTCCATTATTTGGATGAATACTACTTACTTCTGAAAGGGGGCAGCAGCTTTCAGACTTTCAGCTTTGATGAGTAACATTCCCATCATCCACTTTGGCCGGTTGCTTTGTTTATACATTCATTGTAGTCTTATCAAGAGGTAATGTTAAAGCTTTTTAAAACACAGCACTTCCAATGCACACTCGTTTTTACATTGAGTTTAAGTCTAACCTGCTCCAGTAACTGAGGACATGAGGTAAACAGGCTGTTCCTTGCTTTTATTTACATTTATAATGGTTAACTTCATTTTTGCACACAATATAAGCTGTGTTTTCCTATTATTTGTTTTCCTTCCTGAGATAGTGCCAAGTCCTACCCTGGTTACCCCTGGTTACCCCTGTGGTCTCTTATAGGGTCTAGTCTCCATCTCCAGTTGTTGGATTTAAAGAAAAGACAGCAAAACCAAATCCAGAATCATCAGTGTGACGGGTTTAAAACCAATTTCTGTAAAATTGTACACAAGTTTTATGTTTTTCATTCAGGATTAGTGGGTTGTTTCATATGCTGTGTTTTTGAATCACTCAAACAGGAAACCACTGAAGAGAGCAACTCCCACGGTAAACAGCGCAGGCCTTTATGTGTCTGTCATATACGGTCCAAACCCTGGTGTGAAGACGCTTAATGAAGCCGCGCGAGGGGCCGGCGTCTGTGTAGAGCGGTGTCAGGTGACTCCCTCCCGGCGACGTGAGCGTCTCATTGGTATGTGCGGCGAGACGGGGCCTTGGCTCTCCTCTGATTATGATGTCTGCTGAGAGCCGGGCCAGAGCGGGGTGAGCGCCAACGCAACGAGCTCGAGACGGAGAGAAGATTCACACAGCCCCTGTTTCTCACCGGGGGATCCCCACATCATTTAGCGCCTCATGCAGATCGCTGCTAGTGGTAACACAGCCCTCTGGGCCTCAGGAATTAATGTAGCAAGCAATGGCAGAAGTGATTTATTAAAATAACACACCCTGATGAGAGGGACGAGCCGGGGCTGCTCACTTTCAGCTCAGCCCCATGGTGTCCAGGGACCAAATGGAAACACATACAAGCACATGCATTTCCCCACAATAAATGGAAATGTAAAGAAGTACATACACCAGACTGAAGTGCATAGAGCTGCCCTGTGTCCATTTAGCTGCAATATTTGGATGTTTTTGGAGAAAACACATCAAGTTTAATTTGGGATTGGGTTGTGGAGGGCTGGACAATCTTAACCTTTATTCTTTATTTATTCACCAAACTGGAGATGCATAAATGCCATTTGTGGTGAAAAACCATCGAGTTGTAGTTGTACTTGTGTTGACACAGTAGATGCTATATTAGGAAAGACATAAATGCAAAAGAAGTGTAGACTGACTTAAAGATCCCAATTATTTTTCACATTTAATAGTAAATATTCAAGTTAAATGCTGGGGTAATTAGTTTGATGGAACCAATTAGCTTCGATTCAGTAGATCCACATTTAGCAACAAAATTAAATGTTTTCCATTTTATCTATGACCTTTTATTCTGTTCTTTCTCCACTTCATTGCTTCCGTTTGTCCTATACTTTCCTTTATATATAATTAGACAGCTCTCTCCAGTCTGTGGAGACCAGTGACTGGAGGAATCTACAGACAGTGAAGGAAGTGGTCTTCTGCTGCTGCAAATAGCGCCACAGTCCTTTCTGTCATTGCTTATTTATTTAGCCTCTCTCCGTTCGAGTCGGGCCCTGTATTAAATTGATCCCTCCTGCCGCGTTTTGCCTTGTTGAACAAGTGCAAAGCCCCGTTAAGTGTCTGTGAAAGGCTGCTGATTGTGTTGGCGGCGCCCTGGGTGCGGCGCATCCGTCCGCCTCCCCTCTATCTCCCCCGGACAGACGGGATTAGGAGCCGGGACAGGGGCTGAATGACCCTCCAGGGGGGAACGCTGGAGAAGCTGAGAGTGGCTCACATAAATACAAGGCTATACTGTAGGCGTGTGCATGTTAATACACTTGTGTTCACGCGGAAGGTTTAAGGCTGTCCACAGAGCGGGCCATGTGCAGAGGAAGACATGACTTAGACACATTCACCGTACATTTATAAAGTCTCATATTCAATGTTGAATTGATATTACTCTTACAATTAGGTCTAAATGACAGCAGACATTTTAGATTAGTTTTTCCAACAACAACACAACAATTTGATCAGTTTAGAGTTTGGATACATTAAAACTAGTAACCACCACCCCAATGGCCAGTCCCGGTACTACAGCTAAAGAAAAACATTGTTATCCAAAGAAGGACATTATCTATACAGAACGCAGAAATAAATTCAAACACCAGGAATGTCTTTTGATTCATTTTCCTCTGTCAGTGTAATTATATGCCACAACTGTAATTAGTTGCTTTATTGTTTTAAGTGCCATACAATCTACACACTTTTAGCTTTTGCTGGGTAAAAACAGATTTTACAATAGACAGTGGATAATTATCATGGTCACAAGACAAAATTTTATTCTGTAATTTTATCTAAATGTTGTATGCTTAGAGTTTGAAGCCAACATTTCAGTCTTTAAATGTGAGGAACACAGGAACAACATACTGGCAATGTTAAAAAAGTATTTACTGGACTCCAGAAACATTATGTTCCATTTTGAACAATTCAATTTTGAAGGATGGACTTTCTGACCACACTTCAAACTGATTTCATTAGTTCCAAATAAACAACGCTGGTAGATTCCTGTGGAAACAACATTTCTGTGTAAAATCATTCCAGGAACACATGCCTAGAGTGACACACCTCAGGCTTAGATTATCTCCGTCCACAGACCGGGACGTGCGGAGGTAGACATGAATTAGCTGTCACGTTAACCGCAGGGCTGTTGAGGACAGCCTTCACTGCTGATGTACGAGTTCAGAGGTTGAGCATGAAGGACAAACGCCACTTCAATGAAACGAGCCGAGCGTTAAATTCGACCTCTGGGACAGCTGATCTCATCCTTTGTTTCCAGGTAGCGCTGCGTCTGGTGACGGCAGAAATGGGTTTTTAAAATGGACCACAGCTGGATTTGAAGGTTTATCACAGACCAGCAGAAGGGCTTAAATCCAACCAGATGCATTATTACAGCTCCACATTTAGGCATGAACAGTCTCATTATGTAACTGATTAGCATTATGTATGTTTGAAATCTAAATATAGTTTAAAGTCTCTGAAGTGGGTTTAGAATTCCTCCTCACAGTCATTTCTATTTAGCCATTTAGCTTTATTCAATGCTATGTTTCTCTGTCACTTTTTTGCATCCACTGCTACTGTCCCAACTTGAATCTACAGAGAATAGACCAGTAGCTTGTTTGCAGTCACGATTCTGACGATGCAAGAAAATCAGACGGCGTGCAGGAAGTAAGACAGAGAGGAACAGTACGTAATGCACTGAGCCTAGACGCTGTTTCAAGAGAAAGACATGAACAGAAAATCACAACTGTTTCATGTGATTTTCACTAAACTGAAGGATTTACTTTCTATTGAGGCAATTATCGTGTTCTACAGATGTCCTACGCTCAACAACAAATTAAAGCCTACAAAAATATGGAGACATAAAAGTTATTTGTTAGAGGTTGGGTCCATGACCTCGGTTCCAGGCGCTCGACAACAACTCTCTTTTAGTTGAGCCCAAGATGAGTTTGTTTTCATATTTAATGCATTTATTGTGTTAATGGGCATTAGTGGTCAGCTTTCAACATCTTTTAAAGCACTCTCCTCACAACTAATGTAAGATGTTATGCTGTTTAAATCAACACAAATACCTTTGACAAAGTGCTCAGTACATTACCAGACTACTCCTCTCGACTGCAAACTGAGGTTAAAAAGGATATTTTATAAAGCTGCTTTGGGTAAAAGTCTTAAACTACCTCGGGAACTCAGTCTCCTGTTGGTTTCTCTGTTGGATCAGTTAAAGCAAAAACACTTTACCAGCCTCATCTTAAGCCCCAGAGCATCTCCTGGAACTAAATGTAATAAAGCTATTCTTGGCTGTCCAGCGTAGTCCAACTATAAGTTGATTTATTTTAAGATGTTATATTATTCAGTGGATTATTGCCATGTTCAGACATTAGCTGCTTTTAATGGTAAGAGATCCACTCTGCTTTGTGTAAACCTGCTCTGAACTGTCCTGTCCTTCAAAGGCTGAGTGCAGGCTTTGGCAACAGTGAAACTGAAAAATGGCATTAACCTGTCAAATGTCTCGTGGCACATTAGTGATGCTTTCATGTAATGCCTTATCAAAGACATTTTTACCAGCACTTTGACCTTTGATCTGAGAATAAATGTGAAAGTAGACACAGATACTTCAATTAAGGATGTCCTTAAAACTGATGTATTTAGCAGCGCTCCAATCAAAATAACTGAGTGGGTTATTATGAGATCGGAGAGAGCGTAACACTAGGTTTAATGGCTCAGTTATGGACGATTTAAAGAAAAAGAGGTGTCAAAACTGTAGTTAATGCAAAATCCAGAGAAATCCAATGGTTAGGTACAGGTTTAAATCATCACAACATTTAAAACAACATTTGCTGCACTCTACTTTTTTATCCAAATACAAAGTCCTGATATCTCTGAAACTGGATGTAAGATTCTGTCACCAAATAAAACAGGCGACCATTAAATGTACTAAAAAAATAAAGCTCACACAGTGGACACCATTCTTATTCACACTCATGTCTGTATTTCACTGTATTTCACTTTCTTTTCCTGGAGAATGGACTCAAACAGAAGAGGCTATTATTGTAAGATATACCATAATGTCACAGCCAAACAAAGACAGAGAGGGGTTGTACAACCTCACAAAACAAAGAAGTGCAGAAGTAGGCCTTTTTCTGTCCATTGAAGGGTAATAGTTGTCACTCACAACAATCAAGTGAAAAATAAGCTATTTAGAGCTTATTTTAGCTCCGAAGTTAGGCTTAAAATAGACCAAACTGTTGATCCACTGGCTCCGCTGCGGTACATGTTACCGTACAGTATTATTATGTAGAACAATGCATCGGTTTTGTTAAACATACATGTGTTATACACAAAGCATTGTTCAGAGGCAGGATTCTTTACAAAACATTTGGCTTCACAGAAATATTAAAGTGATGACGAGGGTCGAAGCTCGGGTGGAAGAGTTTTTACCCTGCAAGATGAAAGCTTGTGTATAAAAAGAATTCAAACGTGGCGGCGCCTGTGGAAGCAGTGCACGCAGACCTCAAAGCAGGACTATATTGAAAAGTAAGCCTACACAGACACACACCGAAGGACACCATAGTAAACCTGTGAACTTCTGAAGTTTACAGCTGTGGCTCAGAGGTTTACAGATGTCTGTTTTCTTCCAGCAGTGTAAAACTACTGTGGCTGTAGTTGGATGCCTTGTTTGTTTGTGAATCACCTTCTTAGAAAGCTTTGTCTTATATGACATACGTCTTGTGTTATGTTTTGATATAAAAACGAGTTTAACAGAAGCATGTTTAGAAAAATGTTCAGTACTGTCCGCTACTCTGGCTCTATTTGCAATGGGTTTATTCATAGACAACAGCTTGTCCCTGCAGGGCTTCTGTAGGTGCTCAGAGGATGTATAAAGGGCTCGTGTGAAGTGTGGAAAACAACCTGAATTCTGCCAGATACTACACACTAAAAATAAGTAAAAAATAAAAATCTTTATGAAGTCAGTTAAACCGAAATAAAAGAATGAAAATTTTATATTAAACAAATTAAAATAGGTGGTGTGTGAGTTTGTGTGAACAGTGGAGAGGTGATGTTGGAGCTGAGTGTAAAGTATATAAGTCCGAAATAAACACAAACCAAAATGAACCAAAAACTTTTTTTTTTTTTTTTTTTTTAACCTTTATTTAACCAGGAAAGTCCCACTGAGATTACAAATCTGTTTTGCAGGGGAGTCTTGGCCCCCCCAATGTGTGTATTGGAAGGGAGGAGGCACAGTGCAAGTGTCTTGCCCAAGGACACAACGACAGTATGTGGGGGAGAGCGGGATGTTATGATGTTTTGGGATGTTTCGAGCAGGGATCGAACCGCCCACCTGCCGGTCGAAGGACGGCCGCTCTACCCACTGAGCTACTGCTGCTACTGTCTCATTTCCGGATCTTGATCACCTCCCTAACCCACCGGGGTCGTTGGTTCTGCTCTGTTATAATCCTGTCCTTTTCCCAGTCCATTATACAAGTACAAATCAACTGACAAAACACATCTGAGGAAGAAGACTGTAGAAAGTTAGCATTTAAATATATTAGGTTGCTACAATACTTATACATACTAGTCTAAAAAATGTTTGTGGACTTTAAGACTTTAATGAACCATCTATGAACCAAAATGAGAACGAGTGGTGTGGTGTTGGGAGTAACAGGGACCTTTGACCTGCACATAGTATCAACTGGAGCCCTTTTTAAATAAGCTACTATCACACATCCACTGAGCTCCACACCGTGTGCTCATTCTCCGCGTATGTATGAACAATAACTGTCGCTTCAATATTAGCACAAGAATCACCGTCTTCCCTCCCCCGCTTCTCAGGACAATCACTGAACTATTCATGAGATGTATGACCATTAACACCGCGGCCGTTTAGCTGACTTAATCTGTCTGATCGAACAACGGCGACAACCAAGAAGATCTTAAGGTGGTCAAATAATTCAGAAGCGTCTATGTTAAGAAATACAAAGTGAGTGTTTAGACTAAGTTCAGCCAGTTTTTTAGCAGTAGCTTATTTACCTCAAACACAGGTACATCCAATTAAAAACCACTAACAACAAACCTAACCTACTGAGCAAACACACTTATAACTGTAGAGTCAAATGAACAACCACTGGACTCACTGGATACACCCTCCTTTAAAGTAAGATTTTACAAAACACTACTTTAGGTTTATTCCATATTCCAAGAGATTCAGAACCACAGGGCCACTGTACGCTGTGCCCGAGCTGCTGATGTGGATGCAGCGTCAGGCGAGGCTCTGCACAGGGGAGGTCTCACATTTAAATACATTTACATCTTAGACATTTAGCTGACGCTCTTATGCGGAGTGGCTTTTAGTATATACCCTACGCAAAGTGGAGTCCTTTCAAATCAGTGCACCGCAAACACTCGAGGCGGCTCACAATAAGAAGAGCAGAGGTAAGCGGAAGAGTGTTGACTGAAGTCACCTGCAAAATACAAGTGTCATCAAATCAGAGGAACAAAGGAGCGTGATTTTAGAGGAGGGTTTAGAGAGGGGGAAAAAGACAAACCTAACACCACTGTTGTTCAGGCGTGTTTACATCATTAAAGTGCACTTGGTTTACACTTAAGTTGCGTTTTACAAGTTTACCTAACCTTTAGCCAGGTGTGTTGTGCCTTATCTGAAACAGAAGCACGTCTCTTACTTTTTTTTTAGTGCTGTCGTGTTGTGTTGGTTGTTGTGTGCCCAGGACACATTTCCCTGAGTATGACAATAAAGTATACCTTACTTTACTTGAATTGTAATGTTCACACTTTGGGAATGTCAAAATAATTGCGTTTTATGTCATATTAAATAGTGTAACATGTCCTGATTTAATCCAAAATATTGTCCTATATGTAGTTCTGTTTTTTTTTTTTAAATGAATAGTCCATGTTTTTCTATTAGACCTATATACCAGTATTTCAAAAATCATAAACTAACATTTAACCAAACTACTTTGAGATCTAAAACAGTGGCAGTGACAGTTATTTACTCTATTCTAACCATATCTGGGGTAGATCATTGTAGTTGAGTCAGGAATAAATGTAGCATGAACACAGCCGAGCCTGGGATTTGAAGTATTCAAACTTGAAAAATGAACACCTTGTAAAAATCCCTGCAGTGCACGGCTCTCGCAGCGCCTCCTCGGCTCTGCTCCATCTGATCCCGGTTCTCCCCGAGGGGACACCACTATACTGCAGCGCTCCTTCCCCTGCCGCTCACACTGTTCACGCTTTGAATCCATTCAGATCATACGATTACCATGCCGGGCAGCGTCCAACATTTACATCTCATACGCCTCATCAAACAGCCGCTCTTTGCAGTCGCCCGTTACATTTGAATAAAGCAAAGTTTGAATTTTTAAGCAGCGAGAAAATTCATCAAACTGTCTTCTCCGGCCCTTGTCTTTTTCTCCGATGGCAAATAACTCCAGCCTACCTTATTCAAACTAAAAGTGGCAGGGCTCAAATCAAATCAAGTCAAATCAAATTGTGCACAGATGAAAAAGTGAAAAGAGCAGAGAGGAGCGAGCTAAGAGAATGGCAATGGGAGGGAAAGTGGTCATCTTTTAGAGTTTATTAGCTCCGAACGGCAATTTACTAAATAATTCAGATGAGTTTGCACAAAGCCCACTTTAAAGCGATTTCTTTAAAGGACAATGTCAAGTGAAGAACGTCGAGGCTTGCAACAGGTTTCCCGCTCTTTAAGAAATAATGTTCCTGCTGTGCACCATGAGACCTGCTATGTGTCTTAAATACCAAACAAACTTTAAGCAATGTGATTCTATTGGATTCTTTACAGTAATGTAAGTAGTGGTCAGCACACTCCCAGTTTGGAGAAGCACTGCTGTAAACAAGGCCAGGGAAAAGTTTACATCATCAATGTCAGTTTAAATGTGTGCTTTGTGGAGGATGTTTGGACATTATAACACTGGCATTATAACACTGGACATTTGTCTTTTTTGTCCGATAAAAGTAGTGTCTTCTTGAGCTCAAATTCTTGCTGACGGTTTAGGAAACTAAATTGATTGCAGCGTCACACAGACATCTTTAGTAAGCTTCTATTATGGCTTTATTAATGCATTTCACAATACGCCAATACTCAATACTCAAACTTTAAATTCCCAATTTGCATGCACATGATGTTTTTCAGAGCAATAATGTGTCTGGAGCTGAAGCCTCGTACTCTCTGCAGCTCTTTGTTCTTTACTTTTTACCGTTTGGTTTAGTTTCACAAGTAGTTTCAATATTAGCTCAATATTCACCTTCCATTAGCTTCATGTTAGCTCAGTCTTCCCCCGATTCTCATTAAAACCACCGGACTGTTCATGACATGTACAAAAAATATCACAGGAGAGTCTGTTTGAAATAACCCTGATTACATTGGGTCATTTCTATGACAAGTTTTTCTGACGTCTGCAACTCTGTGAATTCAAAGCTGTACAGTTCTTATATACATTATGCTCAATACCTTGACCTTTCATTGTGTACTCGTGCCCCGTGATGTCTGTGAGAAGAAGAAAACTGTTTGCTAAGGTGCTTATCCAAAGAGCTGAATAGTCAGATCTACAAAAGGAAAACCTCTTACCACGACCGATCGAGAGAAGTCATAGAAAAAAGATGTTCAATGACAAAGGTGGCTCCAGACAGACAAGGCAGACATCGTGCAGGCTTCGTTTGCTCAAACATGAACTTTTCCAGCAGAGTTGAATAAATAAAATAACAATGGGTTACCCTGGAAATAAGAGGAGTGCAAAACTTCTGAATGAGAGCATCAAGGAGACAAAGAGTTACTTGTTGGTAACTTATTGTGGTTGGTCCAAATGTAGATTTTTTTTTTTACATTTTAAAGCTGCACTACCTGATTTTCTTTTTGCCTTCCCGGTCTTAGCTTCACCTCTCTCCCTCAACAGCAGCGTAGCCTTTCTGCTTCTTTTATATAAATAAAGTAAAACAATCATTTTTTTTCCTTAAAATAGTAATATATTACATTGAACTGAAGATAGACTTTAGATTATAGCAATCCTGAAATTATCTGTCTCGTTAAACATTGTGTTTAATTTGTCAACCTTTTCTCTATTTTTATTTATTTTTTACTGTAAAATAAGAAGTATTTTACAAAAGAATAACCCATTTACTTGGTCTTTTGTTGTTGACCAGTGTCGACCAATGGCAGCGCTCTTTTTCCTGAAGTAAGCTGTTATTGGCCAAACTCCAGCTGTGGACTATTCACTCATCTTTTAAAATCTGTGAGTCCTGTTACGATCACCTCTGTGGGGTTAATCTGTCAATCTGTTAATCTGTCATATTTAAGATAATTAGAACAAAAAAAAGTTATTAACAGAAAGAAAAGTGGTAAAATGTTATAATATGCATTTCTGTTTTACGTTTTCAATCATGTAAAATCAAAACAACCTTTAAACTTTTAGCACATTTTTTGATCTACTAAAATGGAAAGTCCACATTTTTTAAAGTAGCAATATATATATTCATTCTGTGCGAATGTGTTTGACAATAATATCACAAGCAACAAGACATTCATACCTCCTCCAAGTGTCCTTGAACAGAAATAGGTAGACTAAGTGAAGAAAAAGTTTATTTCAGCACAAACCATGGCTTTTGCAACAATGTTTAAGTAGGAAGTATGGATTTAACTTTCAGGAGGCAAATACTAAACATTGCTTAAAGCTTTTTCTTTTATGAAGAACCAGTTATGGTTGCTCCATGAGGAGACCCATGCCAGACCCATTGCTGGAGTATTTGGAGGTATTTTGTAGAGCTGCATGTTTTCAGATTATTAGGAAAGACATATAGAGTACAAATGGATGTAATTAGGATTTGCAGTATGTGTGAAGATTTTGTGTTTAAAGATACATTTTTATTATATGGTCATTATAATGTCTGAGTCAATTTTTTCACCAGATTGTTCTAAAATATTGATTGAAGAGTAAATGAGCGGCACATGGACAAGTCTAAAGCATCTGTAATAAATTTTTTGTAACACAACCTATTTTTTAAAGCATTAGCCACATTTTAATTTAAATGGATTTATTTCAAATGTGTTTACTGTGGGGTTTACTCTACAGATTTGACTAAATTCTTGAGCTTTAAGTTAAATTCAAAATGGGTGACTGACAGTATGCATGACTTCTTCTGCAAAACCAAACCTACAGCTACATGTCTGCACATGCACTGTGTCAACACCAGAGAGAAAAGTGAAGAGCCCACAAACTGCTGTGTTGAGAGGGTTTTTTCTTTTACTCACGTCATGTAAAGCAGTTCTAGCACAAGTCTTAATTGGTCTCAATCATGGACACTGATCACTTCAGCTTCAAAACAAGCTCTGGAGCTTTGTTACATGTGGATCGAGTGGATTTCAGAGCAAAGTGGAGCCTTTAAGCACAGACAGAGCAGAGAAGAGTCACACCTGTCAGGACTTGATCCAGACCAGACCAAGCTCCTGATCAGCTCCTGATCAGCTCCTGAGTTTCCTGTGTTCTGCTTCTAAAGCCCAGCATTCTCCTTGTTTAAGCTAAATTTTTACTCTTATCCGCCTCAGTCATAACGTGTATATTTTTATTTAGCCATGCACCGTCCTGGATGTAGCATAATAATTTTATTTTAAACTAAACCAGTGCTCTTGTGCTTCCATTGGCCATGGTTGTAAAAACATAGATTAGTCATCCTTAAGTAATGTTTCAGGATATACTGTACACCCAAATTGTTTAGAGAAAAGTTTGAATTATTTCCTATTATATTTTTATAATTTTATAATAAAAAAAATAATTAACCAATTATTGTATTTAATAATTAACAATTAAATTAAATGGATTTATTTTCTATGTTTATACCAGAGCATCTGCACTATACCAATACAAATGTGCGTGATAATAACTTCACGTCCTGAATTTAATGATGTCAGTTTGTGATTGTGCACCTAAATTCAGCTGCAATAACTTTTAAAGAACAAACACTGCTGTTGACTTGTGTGTTGGCTAAGATCAGCTGCTGTACCCACATTTCCCTCGTTTTATTAAAAGACAACCTGTTATCAAAAACAATATTATCTGCTCTAGGCTCATTTTTATCAGAATAGCCACATATTGATTTGTTAAGTGTGAATACTTGCTACAAATAGTATTGCACTTTAACCTGACTTTTGAAAGACTTTTTAACCTGACCTTTGTCTGATTATGTTTTCAGACTGTGACTTAATCTCTCTTTTTCTACGATTTATGAAGCCATTTCATAACATATACATACTGCTTGCTACAAAGTCCAGATGATGAGAAAAGATATATTATACAGCCTAAGTACTTGGTCAAAAATAAATGTAGCATAAATGTAGTGTTTAAACTTGAAAAATGGACACTAGTAACATCCCTTGACTGTACAGACAGACAAGACGCATACATCGCAGACGCTTGAACTTTTGAGTCTGAGATACAATAGAATAACAATAGGTTTCCATAGCAATAACAGAAGAGCTCCTAACTAAGTCGCCTGAGAGATGGGGAGCGTCGCTGAAGGAAGGAAAGCTGAGAAACGGAGAAATGGGGCAGTGGGCTTTTATCTGACAGCCACAATCCTCCATCATCAAAGCCCAGGACTGAAAGACACCAGTGGATCATTAGTCTCCAGTGAAGGAGGCCGCCATTTATTCATGCACTTTTTTTCTTCTTTCTACTGTTTCCAAAGTTGAAGAAGAAGGGACATTAAAAAGGAGTCATGCTTTTTAGCTGCAAGTCAATTTCTCTGGGCGATAACCCGTCTCCTTCAGCGACCTGCGCAGGTATCAAGCCGGCGTCTAACGGACTCCGCTGACTCTCTGTGAAGTGCAACATCAATACGCTGAACTTTCTTTTCCGACTAACTGCGCTCTGCTGTGTGACCCGCTCCTGCTTTAAATTCAGTTCAGTTTATTCACCGTTTAGAGCAGAAACTGGATCAGAAAGCAGTCGCGTGGAGCTTGACACAGAAAGCAAATACAGGTTATAGTGACATTCCCTTTTCATGAAGAAAAAAAAAAAAAAAAAAACAATGATCTAAAGGGATGGTACTTTTCTAACTTGAATGATTGACAACAATGAATAAAAATCTAAAATACAGTACATATAAGCATTTCTGCTTCCAATCTATCTCAGGTGTTTACTACTGCTGCATCTATTAAAGGAGCAACTTACTAAATAAATAAAAAGATTAGTACATTTCAAAGTTCTTTTTTTTTGTAAGTTGCATGGGATTTATTGCATTTGCAGTACTATCACAAAATGTAAAACTGGGATATTGATATTGGAAAGGTTGCAGTAATTAACTCTAGAGCCAAGGTTCCCAGAGAACTAGGGTTATATTAGTAACCTAACATACTTTGAGGCACTAATACCAGGCTAAACAAAAGTGATCTTTAATGTTAAACTTTAATGTGAGAACCAAAAAGGTTTGTCAGTTGTGTCGATCTATTTTGGCTTTTGTCAGATTTTTGTCAACCAGTGTGGTTATGTCAATGCGAGTAGAAAATGTACATTCATTTGAATTCATGCATGACTTCATTTCCATTCCTCAGGAAGAACAATTAATGTAGTATGTTTAGCTTAGCCAACAATGAGTCCGTCAATCTATTATTGCTTATATTTTCAAAGCAACAATAAAAATGATCTAATGATTAGTTAGAACACGTAAAAAAAAAAAAAAAAAAAGACAGAAATCAGAAAAATATGTAATCTGTTGTCTTTGTGGACCCCTACCTGCTTGGGGTCTTTTACTGGTGATTCAAGTAAACAAAAAGAGTACAATGCAGGGATACTATAATGAAGGCCACATTTGAAAGCCATAAGAAAAGTAGAGTAGAGGGAAAGGGATCTTAAAAGGGGTCTTTCTTTTTGCTGTTAGTGATTTTCTCATGGCACTAACCCGTCTCCCTTTAGGCCGACCTGCACAGGTATCAAGCCGGCGTCTAACGGGCTCCACTGACTCTGTGAAGCACTACATCAATACGCTGAACTTTCTTTTGCGAGTACCTGGCGCGTGACCTGCTCCTCCTTTATCTATTCTGTTTAAAGATACCGGTTGGTGCGCAGGAGAAGGAGCTTGATTACCTCCTGGGACAAACCCCTGCTCCTCTTTAAGTTTACCAACTGAGGAAGTCTTCAGAAGTTTGTTGACAGATCTCTGCTGTGGCGGCGGGAGGCTGCGATGGACACCGTAACCTTGGCTTGGCAAAGGACAAACGGGGAGTTTTGAAAAGATCAGGAGGGGGGGGGGAGTTTGTTTATGAAGACAGATGGACAGGAAGGAGACGGGACGGAACAGAGGTGAATTTTGAGAAGTTTGAGCCATTATGAGCTGTGTGAGGTTAGTTTAGAGTACGATATATCACAATGGATGGAGAGGTCCAAAGCAAATTTGAAAATTCTGTATAATTAGGAGGGTTTTGTCAACTAGCACCTGACTTACTTTGTGTGCGTGCAGTCAGTGAGTGGATAGAGCTGGTTAGCTGCTCTGTTTATTCAAGTGTTTAGGCTATAGCAGCTAAAGGCTAAAAGCAGAGTGTTTAGGACTATGTTCAGATGGACGTGTACAGAACAACAAATACCACCACATGGAGGCGCCAGAGTTATACACAGATGGTTTTAGGACCTGTGTCTCCTCATCAAAGACTGTTAAACTGAGATAAGTACACACAAGTCTAATGCAGCTAAGCCTACAAAACATGTTAAAGTAAAATACATGTGAACATTATGTACATTTAATGAATAGAAAAAAACAGAAACACTGCGTATGCTTGCTCCATCTGCTAATGGTAAACAATACAACAACAGAAGTCAGTAGAATATTGACTTGGGACAAGAAATGAACAGAATCTATCAAGACCAAGGCAATACCAAGACAAGACACTCCACACAACACTCCAAAATGTGTTCTGAATTCTTTCAAGTAAACTCATGAAGTGTTTAGATAGTGTTTGATGAAAGCGTTAGAGTTTAAAGTAGATAAGATCCTGAGACATTCACACAACCTGAAGACCTTCGAGGTCTTAAAAATCGTTTCAGGTTCTGCAACAATACTGATTTTCAGGTCAGTTTTCAACATGCCATTTCATTTAATAAAATGTCACAATAAGATGCTTACTTGTTTACATCAGATGGAAAGCATACACACACAATGAGAATGCTACTACATTTTTTGTAATTTTAAAGATTGCATTTGTTTTTTCTGGCCATAAAAGTGTGAGTACGACTTTGATGTGAATACAAATACAGACGAAGCTAAAGCCAGCGTATGTCCTCAAACCTGGATGTGTTCAACAGGTGAGTGTGACTTCTTCTGCTACATTCAAGCTCCGAGGTACAAGTGAAAGGAATGCTTTTAAGAAACACATGAAAAATCCAAGTCACTGTCTTTTACAAAAAGGAAAGAATGCTCTCAGCTGCAGCTAAAACCAAAGCATTCGAGCAGTTCCAATCAGTCTCAACAATGTTAATGGAGCTCGGATAAACAACTCTTTAATGGAGAATTCTTTAAAAAGAAAACTAAATCCTTTCTTATATATAAACATAAATAGGACAATGGTTAAGACTAAGCTTGATAGATACAGACATCAATGTTAAAGACTGTTTTGCTTGTTTCAATTAATATGAGCACATTGCCATTTTTTCCATTTTACAGCACTGTTTGGACAAACTTTACAGTAAAATAAAGCTGAAAAGCAAGTCACTGATCATGACTCTGAAATATGTGTCTGATTTACAAGTATTTATTTCTCAAATCTGCATTTGGCAAGGTTGAGCACTTCATTTTTATTAATTCAAGTGAAAGTAATTTCGGGACATCCCGAGTTGAGGCCACAAAAGTTGTGGAAACACATTGAGAGGTAAAATGGACTCAGACTTACTGTGCATGTTCTAAAGTGCTTTTTACAAGTCTTCTCCAAGACTAAGGCGATGAGACCAGGATTTCCTTTGATAGTACTCGTGGGACCTTAGACTGAGTTAAGACCAGTGCGTGAGAAGAAACAGCTGTAAAATTAAAAATAGTCCAAAAAACCTCAAAGACAACACATTTGAATAAGCGTTAATAAATAATAATAAATATGATGCACAAAAATGCTGAATATAAACACTTTGGACAGCCAGGGTTAAACTTATATCGATGTGATACCTTTCCTGACCCTTTATGTAAATGAGCCAGAGAGAAAACATGGAATATTTAAAGCTGTGTGGGTCTGTGCTGGTGGTTAATTGGGTGAAGTTTACAGCATGGGATTTCTTTGCTTGTTTTAAATTAAGAAGCATGACCTTACCATAAAAAAAACGGTTAAAAGGAGGACAGAATAGAAAATAGTACATTATAAAGCCAATGCACTGGAGTTAATTGTCCCTGTGTGTTAGCATTGTAATGTAGTAAGGATTACATACAGAGATCAAACACTAAAGCCTGCAGCAGTTTTATATGTTCCATAAAGTGAATAAGAAATATGTCCTACAATATCTGAGGATCACATTGAGTGTCTTTATTGTGTTCAGGTTTCCTTTGTTAGTGTGTTTTGTGTTGTTTAGATGCACTATTAAGCACTATGATGCATTATTGAAGTAAAATGTATTGGTTAGAAAAGTTTTAAAATGTCTCTTTTTTAAGAGTTCAGGATGCAAGTGTGTGAAAAAAATCTGGCCTAACTAGCTCAATGAGTCAATAAAACGGTTACAATTTCCACATTGTTTCCTAAAGTCTGTGCTGGCCTCTGAAACCAACGTTCAGTCAAAATGCAGGGAATAGTCTCAATATGTGGGACTCATTGGGTCTTGAAGGGCTGTTGTCTCGCACAAAATGGGACATCTGGTATCCTATAATGGAGATGGAGGAGGTGGTGCCATATGCAGGCCATGAAGGGGAATTTTACGTTTTTAAGAGCTTCTTCAAAAAAGAGGAGGAAATGTCAGATCTTTCCACCATCTTTAACCCTCAATGGTACAAACCTGCCTCTGAATCAGTCAGTGTTTTCATTCCACAAACAGCAGCACAGTACAGTACCGTTGGGACCACACAGCCTTCATTCGCTCAGGAAAAGAGACATCTCCCGCCTCTTGGAGATGAATGAATCTACATTTCGACAGCTTCATTCGCCCGATGAAGGTCAACAGACCGGAAACATTGTTGTCTAATACATTTTTCAAGAGCGAGTCGACCGCAAAAGGGCTGTGTCAGTTCTGTGCATTGTTTTTGAGTCGCACCTCCCCCTGAAGCGGCTGTCACTCACTCCGTTTGTGTGTCAAAAAAAATCAACAGCAGAAAAAACTGGCGAAGATGTAACCAGAGGAAAGATATGAGAGAATTGTGTAAGAGTGAAGAGGCTGTAAACTTTTGACCTTCTGAGACTGCCGTATTAATACATTCTCTGTCATCATTAGAAGTTGGAAAACCAAACGACTGGAGGGGATTTGGATTGGCGTGAAATGTTCTGAAAAGAAAAAGTGAGACTAGAAAATGGAAAAATGATGGTGCTAAAATAAGTGCAGACTTAACACATGACCCTGCCAAAAAACTGATGTTAAAACTGTCTTGAAGTGAAGTAAGTTTAGCCAAAATACAAACTTTAGCCTCTGTTTTTTTACATTTTTCTGGATTAGCATCAAAAATATTAAGAGTTTGATATTTCAGCATCATTTTAAACCAGAAGAAGTGTCCATTTTTTGTTATAAAACTATTGCTTTAAGTTATATTACTGAATATGTAAATGAGTAAAACTAACTTTGATGTTGATTATTGACCCATTTCCAAGCATTACTGACAAATCCTGAACTATTTGTTTTCTAAGTATTGACTTTGGAAAGTACTGAATGGCAAGATGCAGTCTGTGAAGCTTCTATTCTATTTCAAGTTTTTATTTAAATCGGCAAATTCTGAGAAACCTGACAAAGCCACACATCACTAAATCCAGTTCAAACATCAATAAAACCAGCCTCTGCTTCTCCAAAACAATTATAATGTAGACTGTAGGGCGAACAATAAAGACCTGAGGCAGTCTGGCTGCATTCAGAGACAAAGCTCTTTGGAAAATAAGGGACAAACCAATGCTTTTTTTGACCTTGGCCTTCATCATGGCTGAGCTACACTTTAACTGTTCAAATGCATCCTTGCTTATGGATAACACAGAGTAAGTTGCTGTTGTTATAAACTGTCCTAATTAGTTATGTTTTTTTTTTTAATCGCCTTTCCTTTTGTTCGGGCTTAGACCAGGGTTTTATTTTGCGTCAGAGCAGATTTTGATTTTCAATAATGTATCAAATAAAATAAAATTAAGCTTAAAACTTTTGTCTCTAGTGTCCTTTTTACTAAAACTAAAACAAAATCTATAAGAAGCAACTGTAATGTCATGTATCAAACCCCTCGTAACAAAATGCAATGTGTACATTATACAGAGACATTCAATCAAAATGTATGAGGCTTAACGTGAAAGTGCAGTGAATTTTAAATGGAGATGAGTGGACACTATGAACTGAGAATCTTTGTGTTCATCAATACAAATGTGATGAAAGGTGCCTAAATCAGCAAAATTATACCAAAACAATGTGAGGCCAGGGCAATTTCTGAATAAGTGCTGGACTAAATGATTATATTCTAACCTCATAGAAAAGCAGATGAACTAAAGCCTGAGTGATCTCTGTATTTGAAAACATGATAAACAGATGCATTTGTGTTAGTGGCTGCCGTGTTGTTTTATAGATCCATGCGTCAGGCTTTTGCTCAAATCCCACAAAAGCCCTGCGGTACAACACTTCATTTACCACGGGTTTGTGTTGCTACAGCCAAAGCCTTTGTCAATATCATAAAAAACAACAACCACATAGTCATAACTCTGTCGTTACACAGGTGAAGAGTTCGGGGAAAGCAGGGATCTGGTCTCTCAGGTTTGTCAAATACATCCAAGTGTCACAGGGTTTGACAAATGTCAAACATGAGGAATGTTGCTTTTCTGTTGAACATTTGAGGGGATGAGTCTAGTTTTGGTGCTGCAGGATTGAACCAAGACTAAACCAGGATTAACCTTTGACAAAATGTTCTGGAATTAACCGACTTTGAACACTATACTAGAACCAGGACTAGGACTTAACCAGGACAAACTAGGACAAACTAATAAAGATAAGGCAAAGACAACATTTACCTAGTTAAGAGTAAACCCAAGGTAAACCTAGGAATTTAGGTTTACTAAATTAGCCTACAACTAAACTAAAACCAGAACTAAACCAAGGACATAACCTTTAAGTAAAACTAGATTTCAACCAAACTAAAACTCAGACTATTCCAGGACTAAATAAAGTCAGAAACAATCCGTGGGCCCTGTAACGTCAGACTCATCTTTGTAAAAATGTTATGAGACAAAAGCCAAGCCGTATTCATAAATACTGTATAGATAGTTTGAGGATTCTGTTCAATTCCTTTTTATATATATATATATTTTTTTATTTATCCTTCATTTATCCAGGAAAGGCCCACTGAGATTACAGTTCTCTTTTGCAGGGGAGGTCTGGCCCCATGGAGTACTGCCCGGGAACGGACTATTGTAGATGTACTCGGAGTACTCGGAGCAAAACTTCGCACACACGAGAAGAACATGCAAACACCAGAAAGGCCCTGCCCAGGATGGGAATTGAACCCAGGACCTTGTTGCTGTGAGTGCTAACCACTCTGCCGCCTGAAGTAAACTCTCATCTGCCCAGATTGACGGTCAGACAAACTGTTGCATCCATCACGTCTATTGTCTTTGACAAAGTCAAGAATAAACCCAGGACTAAACAAAGACTCATGGTCAATATTTGGCCAGGAGAAAAGCTTGAAGGCTGTACTACAAATCAATATGGACAGACCCAGGTGTTTTGAAAGTGCTGCATCGTTTTATGCTTTTATTTTATTTAGACACAAAAGAGATGAAGTTGAACAGGAACCCAACCAGGTTTGCTCTACTGTGTGTGTTAGTGGTGACTCACTTTGTAGTACATCTCTGAGCCAAGATCAAACCAAACACTCAACCCAAGACCTAATCTAACAAATGGACTCAACAGTACATCATATCCAACCCAAGACTGACTCCAGGACTACATCAAGCCCCTCCAGCCCTGAGTGTATTTGTAGAAGATGATAAACACACTCCACATCTCCTCAGTCTTGTGTAACAGATCCCTGTGTCAGGTTTTGACTCGAGGTTTATTCCGAGGATGACTGCGGACCGCATGAGGCTGTGTGAGTCTGGCTCTGGTTCCTGAGGCTCCACAGGTACACAGGCCATCGATCACACGACGCTGCCATTACACACAGACAGGGGCGGAGGTGGATAATGCTCCCATCGCTGCCACCGCGGGGCCTCCGACGCTGGCGGGGTCAAGCGCTCGGCCGACCAGCGGTAATCGAGCCGACAGCGGGCCGCCTGTCCGCATGACAGATAACGTCAGTAACACTCATCTGTACACACCGGGCCACGCAAATACGAGCGGCACACACTGACGCGGGTGCAGCGGTGTTACCGGGAGGAGGAAACACAGCGGGGATTTGTTTGGGAGCAAACAGAGATGCTAAATGGAAAGCAGCATCAACTAACATTAGCTCTAGCTGTGTTAACATAGACCTGCATTTGTCACCAACACTGGGAAGAATGGGACAAACAGAGACAGAACGGTTTATTCTGAAGAAAAAGGTCTGGTTAAGAGGAGATAATATGGTCCTAATAATCATTTACATGCTTAATAATGGTTTTGCTGTGTTCCAACAAATATTTGTGTTTAAATTTGCAATATTCACAGCTGTAGCACATAAGTTTGGTCATAGTGTTTTGATAATTATGTATTTGAGTCAGACCAAACTGTATTTTGTACATGTTCAACAGATGTTGCTCGAGCACATTTTGTACTTTACAGAAACAACACAAATGTTGTAGCAAAGTTAACTTACAACATGAACAGATCTAATACAGTTGTGTGATTGTGGAAGATTTTGGAAGTACATAAATAAGTATTGGCATAAACATTTGCACAGTCAGTTAAGTTAAAGAACATGTTAGGACACAGTAACTTTGCATGGCTGTGTGTATTTTTTTTTATTTTTTAAGATAAAAGATGGCAGGCCACTGTGTATAGTTACACACGTGGACACAAATGTTGGTACCCTTTGGTCAATGAAAGAAAAACTCACAATGGTCACAGAAAAAACTTTATTCTGACAAAGTAATAATAAATAAAAATTCTATGAATGTTAACCAATGAAAGTCAGACATTGCTTTTCAACCATGCTTCAACGGAATTATTTTAGAAAATAAACTCACGGAACAGGCCTGGACAAAATTGTTGGTACCCCTAACTTAATATTTTGTTGCACAACCTTTTGAGGCTATCACTGCAATCAGACGATTCCTGTAACTGTCAATGAGACTTCTGCACCTCTCAGCAGGTATTTTGGCCCACTCCTCATGAGCAAACTGCTCCAGTTGTTTCCGGTTTGAAGGGTGTCTTTTCCAGACGGCATGTTTCAGCTCCTTCCAAAGATGCTCAATAGGATTGAGGTCAGGGCTCATGGAAGGCCACTTTAGAATAGTCCAATGTTTTCCTCTTAACCATTCTTGGGTGTTTTTTGCTGTGTTTTGGGTCATTGTCCTGTTGCAAGACCCATGACCTGCGACTGAGACCAAGCTGTCTGACACTGGCCAGCACATTTCTCTCTAGAATCCCTTGATAGTCTTCAGATTTCATTGTACCCTGCACAGATTCAAGACACCCTGTGCCAGATGCAGCAAAGCAGCCCCAGAACATAACAGAGCCTCCTCCATGTTTGACAGTAGGGACAGTGTTCTTTTCTTGATATGCTTCATTTTCCGTCTGTGAACATAGAGCTGATGTGCCTTGGCAAAAGTTCCATTTTTGTCTCATCTGTCCATAGGACATTCTCCCAGAAATTTGTGGCTTGTCAACATGTAGTTTGGCATATTCCAGTCTAGCTTTTTTATGATTTGTTTTCAACAATGGTGTCCTCCTTGGTCGTCTCCCATGTAGTCCACTTTGGCTCAAACAACGACGGATGGTGCGATCTGACACTGATGTTCCTTGAGCATGGAGTTCACCTTGGATCTCTTTAGAAGTCTTTCTGGGCTCTTTTGTTACCATTCGGATTATCCGTCTCTTTGATTTGTCATCAATTTTCCTCCTGTGGCCACGTCCAGGGAGGTTGGCTACAGTCCCATGGATCTTAAATTTCTGAATAATATGTGCAACTGTAGTCACAGGAACATCTAGCTGCTTGGAGATGGTCTTATAGTCTTTACCTTTATCATGCTTGTCTATAATTTTCTTTCTATTCTCCTGCGACAAGTGTGGTACACACCATGTCACCAGACAACACAGTGACTACCTGAAGCCCTATAAATAGGCCCACTGACTGATTACAAGATTGTACACACCTGTGATGCTAATTAGTGCACACACTTTGACTTAACATGTCCATTTGGTCACATTATTTACAGTCTTTTCTAGGGGTACCATTAATTTTGTCTAGGCCTGTTCCATGAGTTTATTTTTAAATAATTCCGTTGAAGCATGGTTGAAAAGCAATGTCTGACTTTCATTGGTTAACATTCATAAATTTTTTATTTATTATTACTTTTGTCAGAATAAAGTTTTTTCTGTGACCATTGTGAGTTTTTCTTTCATTGACCGAAGGGTACCAACATTTTTGTCCATGTGTGTATGTTAAAAGAATTCTCTATTCATTAGAAATATTGCTATAAATGTGTCGGAATCTGAAATGAAAGAGTGATTGAGTGAATTGGTGCCGGTACTCTGTCCTTGGAGCGAGCAGCCGTAAGTAAGGCTCTGAGCGCCAGTTTGGACTTAGACAGGTGCAGTTCAGAATCAAAGTATGTGTGTCAAAGTCAGGCGTAGAAAGACAAAAACAGCATATTGTGATGGTCCTGCCCTCGGCCGTTGGGCGGCCTCTGGGCCTGGTGTCCCTGGAGATATAAAAGTTACTCTGCCCTCTGCTCTCTCCTGGTGTCCTCACAGTTATAATTACTTTGGTTAAATTATAAATAAATCATTCTATTCTTAAATACTTCAGTGTGGTCACTTTTGTTGTGACAAAGAGAGATGTTATCTTTGGGACCCACAGTCCTATAATGTAATCAATCAATTTTCTAAATTTTGCGGTGGTCCAGAAATTATTGGCTGCAGGCCCTGTTTTCCTGGAATACATTATATTCAATACACATCCATAAATTTTACCTGGGATCAGGCTGGTAACTCTGACCATAGTACTGTAGACTTATTTTTCTAGATGTATTGTTAAACACAAAAAACACATGCACATGACAATACAGTTATTATTATTGTTTTTTTTTTTTTTTTATTATTGAGCCTATAATACAGCAGCTTATTGTTTATGTAGAGGTCAGTGTTGGCTACAATGCATCCAGAGCCATCACAGGATCTTAAAGTAAAACAGACTTTATACAGGGCACGTAATGTTTTATTTTGAAATAAAGCAGCTTTACGTTGAAGTTAGGACAGATAAAAAGGTTGTTGTCAGCTGGACAGAACATTAGCCACGACATAAACATTTAAAAATAAGTACAGGCCACTAAAAAGTTCTCTCCTAAACAGTTTGTTTTGGATTGATTTTATGTCTTGGCTCGTTTAAACATGGCACTTCTTCTCTATTTATAACACAATGCAACCTGGTAATCTGTAACCTGGTTTGTTCAAGTATTGAGCGCTTCATCTCAGACATGAACAGGTTTTGGATTGATTTAAACTGGGTATAATCACATTTCAACAAGTTTTGAATGGTTTATCTCGGACTTCGGTGGGAACACCAACAACAAAATTACAATGATCAAATTTTATTTGTGAATGAACCAAGGCAGTTTGTTTTTGGTGGATTTATTAAAAATGGACATTGTACAAGAAACAAATCTAATAACGAGTATCTTGAAAAGCACTAAAAGGTGTCAGCAAATTCAGGTGTCGGCTGAAAACTTCTATAACAGTTTGTTTTGCATTGATTTTATGTCTTGACTTCTTCATGTATGCCCTTCTATAAAAACATTAATACAATCTCAGCTTCATTCGCTAGTAATAAAATTTAAATCGCCACCAGCAAAACATCACTATTGTAAAAAAATAAAATTCACCACTATGTTTCCATTTTTCTATTAAAAAGACTAATGCGTCAGTGAAGTGCAGCCGTTGTATTAATTTTGAATCGTTTCTGGACAAAGTCGTGTAGCATGGGGGGGAATATGATATGAGGCTGCGGCTTCATAAACAAAAACTTGCTCACAGGATAAACTCATTTGTGGCCTGTGTCTCTCCAGGGATTTGGGAAAATAAAATAAATAGGATACAATAACAGCGGTGTTATCCCTAAAGCTGCTGTATGAGATATTTCTGCAATTACACGGTGACCTCATTAACATCAGAGCGGGAAATGGGGCAGAAGCAGAGGAGACGGGAGCTCTTTAATTGTGGGAGCGGCTGAGGAGCTGAGATTCACCAAGACATGATTAAAAATGAAACTGTCGCGTTCAAAGTCAGCGGGTTGGGGTTGAAGTCAGGGTTCAGCTGTAGACACCACCGACAGAAATCCACCAGGAGACTTTAGTGGAGTTTTGATTAGATTTAAACTAGTTTTGACCAGATTTGCACAGATTTGAGTGGTTCATCGAGGGCTTTAACAGATTTGGTTTTGATTGAAACGAGTGGGATTTGACAGGTTTAACTTGGACTTTTAACTGGTTTTATTATTTCTGACACAGATGGTTTTTAAAATGTGGAAAATCCTAGAAAATCAACCACAAACAATCCTCTACTGTTGACTGCAGCAGCAAACAACTATATATCCAGCCTCTAACATCAGTCCCCAGGGATTTACCCCTTTATATTCAAACATGTAGAAAGTACGTTGAAACATGGGGTTTAACCAAACCAAACTCTGCTGTACCAATCTGTAGAATTAGAGTCAGGCCCACATTGATCAAACTAAGCAGCAGTGAAAACAACTGTATTGAGGAGAATACACTAAATTGTGGTGTCACATTTCCCGTGTTTAAAGCCCTTATCCATCTTGTTTAATTCACCCTGTATGGGTTTCTTGTAGCACTGCAGTCACAAAAACAAGTACTCACACTGAAATTGCGCTGGGAATGGATTTCTCGGCTTTGTCCTTGAAAGTGACACATAACAAACAGAAGATATGAGATAAAATGCGTCCCGGTTCACATTGGGGAATCGTCTCTGTGGATGCGGCTGTTATGGCTTGTATTTAGTGCTGCCCACTTCAGATGGCATCACTGGAGCTACATTTTAAACCCAAATGTAAACAGGGCCATAGATACTGCTCGCCGTGGCTCACTGTGGCGTTCCTCATCTCCTGCCCTGTCCCGAAGCCAGATTTACAGTTGTCCCCATCACCTCCGCAACTTGTTCCCACTAAATTTTTTGTCCCGTTGTTCATCATTTTTCCATTTTTCAGAGCTGTACTCGGAGAGCCGTAACTCAGCTTTGGCAGGAAGCTTGTCATTCAGCGTTTCCAGGAGGAAAAATAGCTGGTGTTTTTGGAAAAGAGGCAGAGTTTACAGCAGCGCCTCAGCTTTATTCACGACCGGGTCATTTACAGAAACTGCTGTTTATGGTGTTTTTTGATGCATACAACACAAATTATGAGTATGCTTTTAAAGGTCACGTATATGTTTCTAAAGGTCACATGCACAAATGAAGTGTTGTATATTGTATTTCACTCAATGAAAAGTTTGAAAAAAAATGTATAAAAACATGGATGATTTTTCTCAAAACTGACCAAATTGTGACCATTTTGGATTAAATTAACACCTTTGTGTAAAAAATGGAATATTATGGGGTGGCATTTATATCATATCATATTGTTTAAAGATAAACTGCCTTATAGGTTTCTGTATTGTGTATTAGATCATGTGTGCCACCTGTTTTAAGTACATTGTATATGTTTATATGATTTATTTAATAAATACAGTTTATATTTAATAAATATAACATATTATATTAGATTACATTAGACCCATAACTCATCTTACAATTTATTTTTACTGACTTTGTTAAAAGGCAACAGTGTGTCCCTCCAGGGCTACCATACATGCTCACAGACTGTAGAAAGGAGTGGTCTGAAGAGTAAACTAAACACCTTAAACAGATAAATTACGTTTTAAGTCTTTTCAAAACATTAGCAAGAAAAATGTGCTACTGCAAGTATAAAGGTTTTCATAATGTAAGTTAGCATTGACCTAAAGGCTAGCAGATTTCTGGTTATTGCTGTTCATGAGCTGAGATTTACCACGGTGCTAGTGCTTTTCTATTGTGTCATTGAAGCATAAAAGCTGTTGATACTGCACATGTGCTGGGGTGCATTAAAAACACACCGTTTACATTGATTATTCTACTGCTGGAAACAATTGCAAAGACGGAAAAAAAACTAAAAGAAATAAGCTTTTTATTTAAAGAGATTGTGTGTTTCACAGTTTTACCAAAGAAAATGGAAGAAAGAAAAAAACTATTTCCACTCCACTCTCTTGTTCTCCTGGACCGCTACAGTCAGTCACATCAAGGGAGGACAGGGCAATGATATAATGTTTAAACATAACACGCCTGAGGTAAAGTAAAATGTTTTAAGTAAAATGTCCTTGAAAAATCTGAATCGAGAACAAAAAAAAATAAAAAAAATAAATAACTGCTCAAGATAAAATATTTAACAGTATGGCAGATATAAATGGTCCTCGTGGCCGGGAGCTGAGAGGAGTGATAAGTGAGCAAGAATCAGGTGAGTATTAGTCTAAAGAGAGCTGGAAAAGACTGACCCACACCAGGAAGCCATTACTACGACAGCTGTTTAGCTAATGCATGAAGTGGCCATTATCCGAGCGCCGCTGTCACACTTCTGCCTCTGCTTTCGAGGTGTTTATTGGTTTATTAGGATCCACACTGACTTCACAGCACCAATTTAAGGCAATGCAATTGAAATAGAGCCAAGATATTAGTGGAAACGGCGGTGGCGAGAAGTATGTTGTCCCGAAAAGGAGTTTCATTGGGATTCAAATGGCTGTCGTTGAACGGAGGTGACGGTAAATTAAAAACCACATGGCTCCGGGCTGAGAGTGAAGCGACTGTGTGAGTGTACAGTAAAGCAGCAGTGTCAGACTTAAATGTAATCGACTATGGAACTGTTATTAACATGCTCCTTTAATGCATTTTCTTAGGCCTTCGTATTCATGTTTTGTTTAGTTGCTTTTTATTTCTGAATATAACTTTAATATTTTGATTAAAATCTAACATTGATGGTATTTTTGTGTGTTTCACAGATAAATAGGTGTTAGTGGGACAACACGTTACACAAATGTTCTGTAAACTTTTCTACAGTTTGGAATTTGTGTAGAAGAAGAAGAGTAGTTTTATCCTAGGGGTGCATCAATGTTTCATTATAAAACAGGATTTAAATGGCCATAGTCGTGTGGAGGTGACAGTAAATTAAAAAGCATTTCCCCAGGCTGTGTTGTTTGACGTCTACCATATAAGGCTTTTTTCTTCGATTTATAGGAATGTGTGAATACGGCAGAGAAGCTGTAGCTCGTTGGCTGTGAGCGAAGAGAAGAGATTGGGTGAGAGCTGTAGAGTCTCTCTCAAGGGTTTACCCAGAATGCTCATTAAGGCCTCCTATAGCACAGCCGGCTCATTCCTCACGGTCCCACCGACCGGCTCCACTACGCTCAGCTTCCTCACCACATCCTCTCCCCTCTTTATCTGTGCTCCACTATTTCTGTCTCCACCAGCACCGACAGCCACCCGCTGCTGCTTTACGTTTATGTGACGGGATGCTCACATGGCCAAGATTTAGGACATTTAACAAGCAGAGTTTGGCAAAAAAAAGCAAACTAGAGTTGAAGAAGGGAGCAGGCCTGTCACAATTACCAAATTATCACTTGTTAAAGAGTGTTGAGTCAGTAAAAGGTCTGTCTCAGTCTCTCTGCTTTACAATAAACAGAGAATCCATATTCTTGTATCTTGTCCCCTTTATGTAATAAGTCAGGACCTTAAATAGTCTCTGGGTGCTTGTTTTGTTAAATGGGGTTCATGGAATAACATTAACACAAATACTAAATGCCCAATGTAAATGAAAACCTTCAATCAAATCTCATAAGAGGCCGAGTCCTGGACACATGTGACATTTTACATTAACAAATCACCAGAGCCACTGTCAGTCTGATGTCACGGCTGGAGGGGGGGGGGGCATGTGACCTTTCAGCAGAAGTGATATAATGCAAAGTGAATTGAAGTAGTCAGCTACAAACATGACAAACAAACAAACGCAGGCTAAAAAACGGGGTGTTTCTCTGATGTCGACTTGTATCACAGCAACATGTTTAAAACCGACAAAGGTACATTTAAAGAAGGGCAAGACAACAGAGTTATGGGCAAGACAATGACAATAGATTCTCCGATAGTTCACTCAAGACAGTTTTCAATTCGTTTTTAGTGATGCTTTCAGGAGCCACAGCTGAGTTGGTCATTAAGCTTGGCCTAGATTTCAATATTACACTTAGGTGTAATAATATAACAAAGTGTGCTGTGTAGTTCGGTGGTGAAAGTGGAGTGCAGAGTGCAATTCAAAATCACTTCTTCTAAAGCAAGTATGGTAGCCCTTTGCTCTCGCATCATTAGAGTTATTATGCCTCTGGTTCTTTTTCTGTTGGCATTTCCAAATAGTCACAAAGAAGTTATGCGTTTTTGTTTTTTTAAAGCCTAACCTAATGTCTACAAGGGCTATGTTGAAACAGCAAATCCAACCATGTCCATGTTACAATATTTTATAAACCTAGAGGAACTGTGGTAACAACGCTGTACCATTTAATCTTCTGTCACTACAGCATTTAAGACTGTTTTTGTATTTGCAGAAGTCAAAAAGGTAGCCTGGCCAGCGAGACCCATTCTCGTGTTGTTCTTTGATAGGTAATATATTTACTACAGTTGTGAGGTGATGGTAAAGCTTTAAAATAAGCCTTGAGAGGTTTGACATAAAAAAAACCCTGCACAAACCTTTAGCTTTGTAATCCTCTGTCACTTCTATATCATTTTCACTCACTTGACCTTTCATTCAAACGTCTTGCCAGCAATGGGAAAAACTTGTAAAGGTTTAGTCAAACCGATTAGCCCTCTACATTCTGCTTCTGAATCACTGTGCTGCCCCAGTGTTGGCCAGACCTTGGAAAGCCCCCAGACCTTTTTTCTGTGTGTGAATGACTCAGTCTCATTAACTATTAACCAGCGGCTCATGCTTTAAATCATCTCGGCGGTCCCCAGCCTGCTGACCCTGCCTCGAACGGCGCAGGCAGCAGAAGCGTAGTGGTGTTTTATCAAAGCTAGACCACTGGACACCCTGCTGATTTAATGGCTTACAATTACACTGCTTCTGACACAATATACTGCAAACATTTATAGATTTTCCTCCCACCAACTCCACAGCCGCCAGCGCTGATACATTCCTCCTCGCTACTTAACAACCGGCCGTTCCTATGACTAAATTGCACATTGCAGATTCAACCTGGAGCAGGCAGAGAGACCAGTGCATATGGTAAATGTTGTATTGCCTCGGGCTGTAACATCTGAGACAGTGCACTGAGTATGGCCTGAGACTAACACTGAAATTCAGATGTTTATTATTTATCCACTGCTCAACCCAGTCTTACAGTATTCACGTACATTAGGGACACAAGATCACATCCAAAGACATATGGGAGTATTCACACCAGCACTCTTTAGTCTGCTTTACTTCACTTTCTTATGCCCTTTTAGTACACCCTACAGACTATCCTGACTTTATCTGGAGCAGCTGCATGTATGTAACACAATCCAATGCCATTTTCACACAAAAAAAATCTTTTGCTTAAAGCAGAAAAGAAGTGCATAAAATAGTTTTTTAAAAGTCTAGTTTGTTTGGAAAAGTGTTGATCCACATTAGAGGCTTTAGGTGCTGGTTCAACCTAAAAACTGAGATCTCCAGCGGCTTCCATGTGAAGTCTTTTGGGGTTTGATTGATGTATGAATACAAACAGACCCATGAACAAAATTGGACCAACGTATTAATCAGAGAAGGTTCTACTGTAGGTTTGTTCAAAAGAGAATACACAGACCTCAGGCCCATAAGAGATCAAGCTGTACAGTAAATTATTGACAGTTTTCCTTCCTAATCTTGTAACCTCATTTATCTTCCTCTGGTTAGCCCCATTAGTGGTCCCGAGTGACTGGAGCCTATCTCAGAAGCTTTGGGCCTGAGGTGCAGTACACCCTGGACAATGGACAGTTCGTCGTAGGGTTGAACTATTGTAAACATTGGGATAAAAGGACTTAAGCCTGATTGAGACCAGGCTTGAGTGCTACAAAAAAATATTCCAAAACCTTTTTTTCTCCAAAACACATCTCCATTTCTGGAAAGGTTATATAATTCAGTTCATTAAATGTAAGAAACCAAATGAACTGCTGAATAATGAGGCCTTAACGAAGCAGCTCTGGTTATTGTTGTAACAATGAGATGTAATGAGGAAGTAGCCTTCATATGAAGCCATATGGCAGCTCTGCTATTTATGTACATCTGGTCTGATTAAGTCAGGTCTAAGGCCCCAGAGTACCGCAGTTAGTGTATGGTGACTGGAATGGGGTACTAGGAGCCCAATCAAGCACGACGGCGAAAATTAGACAACACTCCCCCGAGAACCCAGCCTTGTTTTTTTTTTTTTCCTTTAGTTCCTTCGTTAAAGAAGACATGCTAATGTGCACCTTACTATAAGTGGATCACAGCTGAGATAGTGCAGCCAAGCTCTGGGTCTTCATCAATCATTCGGCTGAAGTCTATTGATCCTGTCCAGACTCATTATGATGTTTAAACTCTTCCCTTTGTCCACTGTGTTCAGAGCTTTTGGACACAGGATAGAACACTAAATAACAGACTTGGACTAATAGTGACTTTTGTTTCATTGTATTTTCTAAATCAGCAGAAAAACTGTTTAATCACATACTAGCATTTCTTAATAAGAATGATCTGTGTAAAAACAGACCCTAGGACGTCACCAAGGCTGTATTATTAAATATTACTTTATGGTTTTGCTTCCATTGGAATAAGGGACACTCACATTCATTGTTGGTCTACATGGCTGGCCAAGATAAAATCAAGGGGGATAAGGGAAGGGGTTATTGGCCAATGCAGCTTTTCTGAACTTTAACGGGTAAAAATGCATACTATGCCCAAACATAATCAACACTTAAAACAGAGCACATTTTACTCCAGTGTGAGCTCCCCATTTGTGGCATGCTTCCTGGTGTGCAACACAGATGGTCCAGTTGGGCTGTGGCACAATATACAGCCTTCTTATTTACTTTAGGGATTATTGAACAAGGACAATGCCCAATAAACCAGCTATAAGCTATAACATTTGTTAGTAAAGCATTTTTGAGTATAAAGCAGAGTTCTCTCTCAGACCTTTTATTCAATGTAAAAATAAGCCTTGGGGTCAGTCAGTCTATTGTTTTTATTAAGTACAGTGTTGGTGCTCAATTGTGACAGACGTTTTTAAAGTAATGAGAATGTTTAATAACTTTTGATGGCAGACATTTGTAGATTGACCAAAATTGGAGACTGTCAAATGAAAACCCTCGTGAGACGTTAAAAGTCTCAAAATGGTTGCTGTCCTTTTGGTGATGGTACACTTTTTTGCTCATGACCCCACGCTGGATCTGTGTAACAAATATTCATTGGCTACAACAAACTTATTTTTTTAACTTTCATTAACTATATTTTTTGGGGGGCGTGGTAGTGGCAACATAATTGATAAAGTGTAGTTTCCAATAGCGTTTTTGTTCAGCATCACTTTAAGGATGTAATTTTATTAAATATCTTATCTATATCCATCTATTATATTACTATAACTATAAATGCTCTTACAACTCCTCCAGATTTACGGTGATAATAAATGATAAGCCAGAGAAAAGTCACTGAACTTCAGTTTTAGAGTTACCTTACAACACATGGTGATAGACTGTAAACTCTAAGTTGCCAACTATTTTTTATTATTATTAATAAAACCTGTATTTGACAGTGATAGCTTTAGTGAATTTTTTTTGTAAAATCTATGGAGTTTTCTGTCTTTTTAAACATTGAGGAGGAGACAGGTGATGAGGTCAGATCAACAGGGAACAACACACAACAAAAGTCGATTCAAGAAAAGTTGTACTTCACGGTTGACACTTTTCACTTTTAAAAAACTGGGCTGTATTCCAAGGTCTTTTTCTGCAGACACTCAATTCACTGATTCTTGAGAGATTTCGAGTCATGCCGATACGCTGCAGAAATATTTCTTGTGGGTATAAAAAGCATCCAAAGTGGGACGTCGTTTTGAGAAAGTCCACATTTTGACAGAAGTGTGTGAATCTCAGTAGGAGTTAAACACAAAAATGACACTGACCTCGGTGTTACCCATTAGCCGCTTTAGCTCAGTGGCTGTCACACGCCTCGCTAATGTTCGAATGGGGGAGCTACAGTGAATCCAGCCGGTAGCAGTGGGCCTGAAAAGGTATATGTAGGAGGCCGAAGCAGAAGTCGTGGATCCGCCACACCACGCGCTGTGACAGGAAGAGCTCCAGGCCTGTCCTCCTACTACTGTGCTTCCTGAGAGGAGTCTATAACACGCTGTGTTACAGCCTCCGCTAAAAATAACTTATCGATAGCTTAGGTTCATGCTGAAAGGTGCATTGTGTAAAATGCTGAAGTACGTAGTACCAGAGCAGGTATGTTTTAAATATGGTGTAAGGGTATTGGATATTTTGGAGAAAAAAAACGCTTAGGGGCTTTAACACCTGCACTGTATGGTTTGGACTTTTGAACTTTCCCATTTGTCGTATAAAAGTGACCCCTAAAAGAGCCCACAGTAAGTGATTTGGACGGCAGCTGCTCTTTGGTCCAGCAAAAAGGACTAAACTGACCAGAGATAAAGTTTCTGTGTGAAAACATGTTTAAGGACAGTTCGAACAAATTGCTGGAAGCCACAAAAAGATTTAACTGACAAAAAAAAGACTAAACAACGGAAGAAAAAGGCAACACAAACAGTTTATGAGTCAGAATTAAAAATACATAAGACACACAGATAATCTACAGGAGCAGAGGCGATTTCTTTAAGACTGCAAGGGAAGCTCGGCTTCCCTTATAATGTCACAAAATTAATGGTCAAATATGTACTATTGTATTAACATTTTATTGACTAAAAATGCGTTAGAAAACATTCATCTCAAAGACGAGTTCGTTCAGAATCCGTTACATATAGCAGGTCGGCTGACTTGATTTCCTTCTCATACATTCCCGCAGCGTCACAGTGCATTTCCCTATTGAAGCCCAGTGTCCATTGACAATGGGGCTGCTTTGAACGTTTTTTTTCAGCGCTTCGAAACTAGACGGTCATTGGATAAACGCTGCGATTATGTCCCGCCCACGGACGCTCAGCGTCTCTGGGGGTGAATGGGGAGTGGGCTGGCCTGGACTCCGAGCTTCTGCGTGATGATTGGAGGGTCCTGTCGAAAGACTGCAGCTCCTTTTGACTGACAGCGATTCTGTACTATAAGGAATCACTGAAGCTATTCGCGCTCAGTCCCATCGCGGATTTCTCAAGTTCAGGCGAAATAAAAACTGCTGCAACCTAAAAAAAAAATTGCCTAAAACGAAATTGCTTGATTTTCATCATACATTTCACACAATTATACACCACATTCCTTGTTTCAGTCTTAAACTTAAAACACGTTTTGTATTGGAACCCTATGAAAAAAACAAGTTTAAGGATTTTAGAATATTATAAAATATTGTGTAATTTCATATATTTTTTTTTAATAATGCTATCGGTTACAAAAACAAAACTCACTGTGCATTTTATGTTTCACTTTACATACAGCATCTCTTGCCCAAAGTCCCATATTTCTGGAGGTCAAATGCCAACAGAAGTCGTTTTAAAACATGAATTTGTCTCAAGCTGCTCTGGTTTATGTCTCAAATATCTGCAAAAACAACCTCCAAACCTCTGACAGTATCTCTCAGGCCTGTCCTCTGTGCTTCCTGAGACGAGTCTATAACAACTGTATATGTCGACTGTAAACAGAGCGCTGCCGTGCAAATACTCTGTGTGTACATGTTGTATAATACGACTGTGAGGTCTGTTTGCTCGATTTCGGCTTTGTTTGGAGGACTGTTTTGGGAATTGAGCGGTGTGGAGGCGACCACGGTGTCTCCGCGGCCCGGGCTTGGCCTTTTGGGCCGAGCGTGCAGCGTAGGCTCGGCTGACAGGCGTGAGAGCGATGCACTTCACAGCTCCTGGTGACCCTCACGGTCCCTCACGTACAGGGGAAGTGAGTGGACTCGGCCTGGTGATTTAGCTCTGTGGGTGGTACAAGTCAGGAAAAAGGAAACTAAAAGCAGTAGAAACAGTTCTGAAATGGTTCTTGTTTTCATGTCCAGAGGTTTTTGAATGTTTTAACACTCAGCTTTAGCCTCAGCTTTAGCCTCAGCTTTAGCCTCAGCTTTAGCCCGTGTGTGTGATGCGGCAGATCTGAAGTGTCTACTTTGCTCTCTTTCAAGACAAATTACACAGTTTTCAGTTAAACTTTAACCAAGGCATACTTTATAATGGATTTCAAACTTAATTCCTTCAATAATATATTGTGTAATGTAATGCACTACAAAGATTTACATAATGTTGATCAGTGCAAACAATTGTATGGTCAAAATATAACTGGACACAAAATGTAAGTGTGTGCTCACAGGCTGAAGGAATCAGGTAATTAGTTGGCAATGTTGACACAAAATGCCACAAAAAAACTCCACCTTCAAGTACAGTGAACAGGAAAGAGCGGGGCTCATAAGCGGGTCATAGGTTCAACTAATTAGTTTTGATGTATGGAAACAGTAAATATCTTAAAAGCAAAAGCAAAAAATAAAGATAACCAAAAATCTAGAAGATATGCTCCTTGGTTGTTAAGGTTAACCAATTAGAGCTGAATGTCTTTAAAGAGTTTTGATGTAATAGATTCTGAGTGTTTTGAGAACTCACAGCATGTATAATGTTCATAAATCCTATAACAGTATTCAATGCAACCCTTCTACACACTATAATATTGACAATATTACTTGTAATCCTCTGAATAACATATGCACCATGACCAGTAGCCAAAACATAAAAGGCCATTCATCTGTAACATTCAACAAT
Source organism: Perccottus glenii (assembly GCA_024416835.2). Lineage (NCBI taxonomy): Eukaryota > Metazoa > Chordata > Actinopteri > Gobiiformes > Odontobutidae > Perccottus > Perccottus glenii. The sequence goes on from CM044553.2 coordinate 3,222,128, forward strand.
ACTGAACGGAAAAGGTAGCAATAATATGGCATTCCTGTCGAAGTTAAATGTAAAATGTGTAAAAGGTGTACTCGGTACTAGGTTATACATCGGGTCTCATCAAATGTCTGCAAAGTATAACTTCAAAACTTCCATTCCATGAAAAATGTAATGGTTTCTGCTCAAAACCTGCTAAATTAACAAGATCCAGTTAAGCCTCAGCTGTACATTGTTCTCAGATCTCATTAGCCAACTGCATGCTGACACATCTGTCTTCAGAGCCGCTAACACGCTGACACCAGGATTTATCTCCAAGACATGAGTTTTTAACAAAGATAAAAGTCTAATAAACATTCAAGCCATTATGAAAAGAGATGGCATAAATAAACTGTCACAAACTTTCTCCAGCGTTTGACAGAGGCCTATTAGACGCACTGCAGTTGGCTGTTTAATTCACCGAGCACTGGCCTCCAATGACAATCTTGAATATTAAAGGTTTGGAAATCTCACTTTAATCTGATTACCCATCAGCCACGAATCACCACACGGGAAACTTTATCGAGTGGCGAGATGAGCCAAGGGGTAAAAATACATCTAGATTTTGACAAATGTGATGATAAATGGAAGTTAACTGGGAGATGTGAGAGTAGTATAGCAGAGCTGGTGCCTGCTGCTTTTTTAGATTGAAAAAAAAAAAATGTTTTTGAAGATGATATTAACACTATCCATCACTTATGTGTCACCATTACTCATGCATGAGCCATCAGTCAGATTATCTATCACACAGCCACTGTAATCATGTTTACTGATGGGGTTCCCAACAGGAGACATATATATGAGTGTACTTTATCAGGAGTTAAACAGGAACAGCTGCCGAGGGAACCGACTGCTTAGAAGTGATGAGAAACACATCATTACAGCCGTTTAGAGGAAAGACCTGTGGCAAGGGTTAACCACAGTTTGAAGTTAAAGATCTTTTTTGTTTCACTTGGTAAAAAAATGGGTATCAATAAAGTATTAATTTACTACACAAACTCAAGCCACACGCAAGAATGATGTGCACCTGTTGCTGATGCAAATCGCAGCTTATTCAGAAATTACATTTAGTAATTATCGTAGAGGGAACCTGGATTTAGTTTTATTTTCATTTCTGAATTACAGATATAATGTAAATGTAATGCTAATCATGTCATAAAAGTCATAAAGTCTAGGTGGTGAATATTATTAATTGGTAGATTAAGTTTATGCATTTAAAAAAAAAAAAATCATCCAAATAAAACAGCTTTGAAAAGACACATGTTTTAAATTCATCCAGTCAGAAAAGTGACTATAGTCTTTCGTTTGGTGCACAGTCCTCTGCTTGAAAGCTGGCATGTGATGAGAAAAAGCCAAAGTCATTGTCCTCAGAGAACGACAGAGGCTGGATTTAACTACGAAAACCCTTGTAATCAAGCCGGCGTCCTGATGAAAAGTTAAGCTAGCGTACGGTGCACCGTGGCCACATGTGCTGGAGGCAGATGTTTGTGGCAGCAGCTGAGAGGGGCAGGTGGTATTTTAGTCAGAAAACACTTTGAAACAGTCGACTGGTCCGAGGGAGGATGTCAGCGACTGGCGAGATATACGCCGTTCCACAACTCATTAGTCGAGGTACGGAGACCGGCCAAACAGCTGTGAACATTTTAATTCAGCCAAAATCTCATCTGCTGTTTCCAATGACCTCTCTCCTGTTTCCACTGCTGACAAATAGAACTCAGGCCCGTGGCTCTACGCACCACTGAGGATCCCAAACGGTGGTGGTTTTTCAAATGTATTTTAATAAAGTAGACTGGGGAACATTTTATCTGGAGCTGAGTGAAATTATAGCAATGTCATTTCATTGGATTGTCTTGTAAAGCAGTTTTCTTTTTTTTTTTTAAGTCATTATTAGTGGTAGACTAGTCTAGTCATCCATAAGGCCAATTGTTGACTGGATTTCTAATGAGTGAAAATTGGACATGGTTTTTTTTTATTACATAGTGAATGGTAAGGCAGGTCAGGGTAACTCTGTCAACTGAAAGTCAGGCTTCTTCTGCGTGACTGCATGGGTTCACAAGTCAGAACAAGAAATTTAAACACAAGTCAGCAAACTGTTTTCTGATTCACTTTGTCATTCTGGCTTTTCCCAAAATAAGTTTGTCAAGTTAAACACATTTTGATGCTAAAAACAAACATCATTTACTAAAACCCATGACATTGATGACTTCAGCCGTTTTAAAAGATTATGGTCATATTTAAAGGGTTTCAGCAGACATACTTTAACATTCATATGTTTCTTGTTGCGGGGGACTGGAACCTCTGATGTAAGGTTTTATATTTCCAGATAAACTTAAGTAAAAATGTAAAGAATCTATAAGAAATTACCGTTTATTATTGCACTTGCCCTAATATGTTTACATAAATGTTATCAGGTTTATCAGAGCAAAAAAGAACTGACGAGTAAGACCCAGACCTCAGAGACTGTAATGCTGTGTATAACCACTTGTGACGACTGACCTCCCCTTCTATATCAACGTCTACCTCAGTTTTAATGTTAGCGTTGAGTGTGTGGTTAAAAATTAATGTGTGAATGAGTTTATAACCCTGGCAGTGCACATTCATTTTGTTATTGTACAATGAAAATTGTATCCAGTGTCTCACAGCAGCATGTCTGCTCAGTGAATAATCTTCATGTACCTCATATTCCCACAGAGCGACACCCCTCCCCCGTCTCTCCTCGCTCTTACATCCACAGCCCAGGGCCACGGTGTTGATATTGCTCACCCAAGTCTCAACGAGCTAATTAAGGCGGCCTGTTTTCTAAAGTGCTCTTGCGTTTTGTTTATTTGTGTATCACCGGAGCTCCGCAAATTACATAGACCAAAGGCTTGTCTGAACTTTTAATCTAATCACGCCCACCGCAAGGCCCCTGTTTCCCGGTGTCAGTTTGTCTTAATGAGGCCCGGTCTGAGGTGGCGGCCATTAGTGGAGCTCAGTAGTGGAACAGCACCGCAACCAGACAAGCTTCGGTACGATGCTGCCACACTGCCTAATCCCCGGTTGCTCCCTGAGGACCTCCAGCCAAGAAGCCAGTTGTAAAAAATAAAAAAATAATCCTCCAGCTGTGGTGAACACAGCTGACATTTGAAAACATACAGTAGCTTGGCGGCAAATTAAGAGATGAGCGTATTAAAAGCACCGCTCAGATGATGTAGGGACGGCTGTCAGGTGTGCTGCAGGGAGATTATGAAGCAGCTTCCTCTGGTGTAAACACAAAATACAGGTTCAGCCAGTTGTCAAGTGCAAAAGAGTAGTTGTTGTAAAGGACAATTTAATCCATGCAAGGTGACGAGAGACAAAAATGTACACCTAAATGTAAACTTACAGAAGAACCAAATCAATTGAGAATAAAGTTGGAAAGTCCTAATATTACACGTTTTACAATAAAATGATTGTGTTTAGGGAAGATTTTGTCCAAAATCTTAGGTTAACAACAGAACATTGACACTATAGACTTTAGAGAGTGTGAATTATGAATATGCCATTAATTTGTAAATGAGTTGATAGACTGTAGATTGCAACATAATGTGCTTTTCATTTGTAAAAACTAGTCCCAGATACTACCACAATGCTTCACATTCTCTAATAATGTAAATGACAATGAGTGCCAAATCTAATAGAAAACGTTTGGGCCCACAGCTTTATTCATAAAATATTATGAAATATTCAATCTTATTTGAACATATTGCCTCAATCTCAAAATCCCCTAGCACATCTAAAATCAGCTTATGATTGTCTTAAACACATTTATTTCATTTTGTGTTTATCTATGAACAAAAAGTAAATTGCATAGTTTTATTTTTAAAACTATTTCACGGTGGCCCAGAAGGACAGTAACCAGCTAGATTCTGAGATTTGGGAGTTTTTAAACTCTGGTAAATCCATCTTGTGTTGCATCGAGCCAACCGCTTGAGTCAAACCATCGGCCTCACCGGCCTCTTGTGACCAATGATGTGGCAGCACGAACAGGAAGAGGCGGGTTTTTAATTAGACAAATTCTACAAGCGTTCTCTTCTCCTCTTTGAGGAGGTGTTAACAGAGTTAGTCCAGTCTTAGACCAGGTCCAGACTCACGGAGGTCAGTGTTTGAAGGAGACAGAGTTAGTCCAGTCTTAGACCAGGTCCAGACTCACGGAGGTCAGTGTTTGAAGGAGACAGAGTTAGTCCAGTCTTAGACCAGGTCCAGACTCACAGAGGTTAGTGTTTGGTGAAGTTTTAGAAAAGGTTTCTAACTTAAATTGAAAATGCTCGAGGTTTTCATCCGACCCCAAGAACAGAAAAATATGCCATTTGTGTTCTTGGTTGGTCTTGATGTCCGAGACCCACAAGACTGAGTAGAAATGAGTTTGAGACCAAGACAAGACCTTTACACAAAAAGTTTCAAGGCCAAAACCAGTTGGGTACGCTACAAATCAGAAATAAACTATAAACTATATAAACTATAAAACTGAAAATCTGTAAAAACACAAAAACAAATAGGAAGCAGAAAACCCAAGTCAGAAAATATAAAGTTAGACATTTCAACAAGTGGCATCATTTGTTTATGCATTTTGTCATTTGTTTTCTCTAATTTACAATTTATTGTTGTGACCTTTCTGGTTCACTGTACTTTTAATGCCATATAGTCCATTTACATTTTACTTAATCTTAATGCACTAAACAATATGCTCAAAGTCAAAATGTACTGTTAAATGATAGAAAATGTGATGAGAAATGTGTTATCGATTTTTGCTCTGACTTCAGTATGTTATTTTTGACAATTATTTGTGGAAATGTCACTTTTAATTCAAGAGACCTGTGTGGTATTAGTGCAGGAGTGTTTATTCTCTTAATGGTTTAATGGCACTTACCTTTTCATATTAGCATTCATTTTTGAACATGCCTCATTTTTGCTTGGACAGTTACATCCCCATTAGCCGTAATCATGTGGCAACAGGCCTCTGCGCTATTCATTTTCCATGTAACTTTCATTAATTCAAATTCGGAGAGAATTTAGTGCACTTTCCCCATTTCCAATTTGGAGTGCTTTGAATTCTGCTCACTGTGTGCGTTTCTGTGTCATCAGCCCACTCAGAGCCTGAATTATTCAAAACAATATTTATTAGCACTCTGAGGTACAATTAGATGAATTGGGATTAAGAATTGGCTCGTCTGTGGAAGAAAAAGTAGAACAACTCTGCCGTCGGATTTGGGGAAGCATGGCTCTAAAACATTATCAAAATAAAGCCGAGCGGATTAATTCTCTTTCTCCACCATTTTTCCTCCCCCTCTTGTGTTTAAAGAACATACTTAATATTCCAGCTGCGACAGTAAATCAGAGATGACAAGTTAAAACATGGGCTGCGTAGGAGACTCACGTTCTCACTTAACACTTTCTAGAGGTAAAATATTTCTTTCATTAAAACCAAGTAGCTTTTTGGGATTTTTAATCTTGACACAGTGACCTGTAATAACAAGCTCAAAGTAAAGCAGGACAAGAACTACAAGAGAGTGAGGGCTGAAAAGCGTTCATATGAAAGATAAAAGGTTGAAGTAAAAGCATCTGGACTCAGTTTTCAAAGTGAAGATGTTTTGTCTCTAATTCAAAGAGACTTGAACAATTCTGAGATCAACTGGTAACAGAGCTGAGCTTGTATCTCTGGAGGGAGGGGCTTAACCTGAAACCAAACCTGATGGACCAGGCTGTTCTGGTCTCATGGTCGTTGGCTCTGAAAGGGAAGTGTGACTCCTCATGTGAGAGTCATTAGTGACACTGCTCCATTCAGGTGCAGAGTCGTTAGTGACACTGCTCCATTCAGGTGCTGTGTTTGTTGTTCTAGGGTGCAACTCTTTTGTTTTAGGTTTTCAGAACAGGCAACATGGGGGCGGCAGTAGCTCAGTGGGTCGAGCGGGCGTCCTTCAACCGGAAGGTAGGCGGTTCGATTCCCGCTCTCCCCACAGTTCATACTGTCGTTGTGTCCTTGGGCAAGACACTTAACCCACCTTGCCTCCAGTGGCTGTAACACTGGTAATTACATTAGAACAATGTAAGTCGCTTTGGATAAAAGCGTCAGCTAAATAAATAAATGTAAATGTAAATGTAAATGCAACATGAATCTGAGGCCACCTCCTCTGTTCAAAGAAGGCTTTTCCATTTTCAGAAAAATGGCTTCCATCACCTGGCCTCTCTGGACAAAATTTGGACATTGCTGTCCTCAAAGGAATGCCCTGTGAGCTGTTTTCTGTTTGAATATGTTTATCACAAAACAAGTGTCAATTTACTTAAGAAGCATTTTTGTTAAATGTTTTCCCTTTCACGTTTATTTTTAGACCGAGTGAGGATTATCCATTGACCACATTATTCAACTACACCCGGTCCCAAGCGGACCACAAAGCCAGACCTGCTTGGGACCCCAGGCCGAGGCGTCTCCAAGGTATGGCACCTTTTTCGGGGACACTTCAGACCCTTTTTGGTGATGAAACGCAGCAGAACCAACCCAACCTGAACCGTCCCAGCAGAAATGACATTGATGTGTTCAGTAGTGCAACTAACATTTCCATCAGTATGGGACTTCTGTAATCTGCATTCTCCATGTAGCCTACTCACCATTAAACATCTGTGAGAAGAAAATGTGACCTTTAAAGGCTGAGAAAACTTTGTGACTTGGGAAGGCCAAAAAAAAAAAAAAATACACAAAAAGGGGAAGGGGAAACCACAAGAGGAACCCCCAGCTAGGACCTTTAGGCCAATAAATTAAATGGTCAATACAACAATAACAAGCATATAGTCAGTGTGCTCCAGAGTTATGCAATATTTGTGTTGTTTACTTTTCCATTTTAAATTCATGGCTTTTTTGCTCGGCTGCTCTGACATTATGGATTGTGAAGGTCATAGGTTTTGATGTATCTCCATTTTTTTTATAAACTTGTCAATAATGCAGCTCTGACCACAAACTCCACTCACAAAGTTAACAATAAGAAACAATACAACAGTGAAGCCATGTTTACTGATAAATTTATTTTAGGCCTAATTAAATTGTTTTTGCTATTTCTGTCCTTCTTTAACCTGTTTGTCTTGTTGCAGCTTTTGGGCTAAATTTGATTATTATTTTTTTACTCAGTAGATGTGTTTTTGTATCTACCTCATCAAAAAATTGGTGAGTAACCGAGCTACTGCCAGAAACATGTTGATAATTAACCACAAGAAGTGCAGCAGAGCAACACATCAATGCTAAATCAAGTCACAAGAGATTTGGCTTTACTTCCTGTTTGTTATCTTTCTTACTGGATATCTCAGACTTGTTTTGTTTGGAAATGAGATAATAATTTGCTATAACCAAAGCAAATCATGTTATAACCAAAAGCTTTGCTGCAATAGCAATAACTCCAGTTGCCTGCAAAGTTTCATATTCTTCCAGGTCAACGATCATATCAGCTAAAGTTAAAAGGGCAGTGCGTAACTTTTAGCCCCCAAAAATATATTCTCAAAATCTTTTTGATGGTACTTGGACATGAGATCGATAGAATCTCTCACTGACACAGTACCCTCATCTGGACAGAAATTCCCAATGTAACTTTACTGTCCCGGGACACAACTCATCACAGATTACGTGAGTGACGCGCTTTACGGCTCAAATATAGGCCAATACACTGGACCATAACAGAGTAATTTTTGTACAAAATCTACTAAACTTGACGCTTGGATAGTCTCCACTTGTAAAGGATTGAAGTGCATGAATATACTGCCGCTGTAGTAACAACACAGAGTCTGAAGAGGGTCAGCGTTCTCTACTGGAAAAGGTTATGCAGTGCTGCTTTAAGATGTAACCATGTATTGGTAAAAGACACAATTATAGAAGAAAGGGACTTGGGTTGTACTTAGTATGCCTTTAAGGAGTTCACTCTTCTGATTGGATAAAAACAAAAGACAAGATTAAAATGGAAATGGATGTTTGTTGTGGAGCAGAAGAACTGGGACATCCATGTTTCTGACTCAGCACCCTCCGACAGAAAGGTTTGTTTGAAAATCATTTCAACCTTTTATTTTTGGACAAATACTATTTCACCTTCTTTTCCTTTAATTGCTTTTCTCTGTTGTGGAAACGTATTGAAACTAAACCTTGCCACATTAGGGTCACATAAGGCCTAAAGCTTTCTAAGAAATTGTAAAAAGAAATAGATTACACTGTGAAGGAAATGAATGTAATCTACAGCTGTAAACTCATTATCTCGTCGCTGGTGAATGGAAAATGTAGCTATGACAGAGTTAATCAGGAGTGAGACTATCTGAGGTTTGTGTGAAAAACGTTGACCTTAATGTGTGACCCATCCACTCAGCTGAATTGTATTTTTTTTCCTTTTTTCTCACATCTCCAATTAAAGATGCTTCCTGGCTGCCAGTGTAACGGATGAAGCCGCGGTTCTTGAACTTAATTAAACATAAGAGCAGCACATCTCACTGTAACTTACACCAGTTCTTACTTCAGCCGCATTATATCTCTCTATTCCCTTTAGGTCGAGAGTGGCAACACAAACAAGCACAAAATAAAGGGCTTTTTTTAAAAGAAACATATTGAACCTGGAAGTCTTATGTAACAGTAAATCTCAATGGAAGTGAGACATTTTATGTAATACACCTGCGCTGACAATTAAAAACACTGAGGCTTGTTTTGGGAGTTCAGCTCATTACAGTTTATTCAAAGCTGAGTTTACTTCTTTAATGGAGACTTATAAAGATTACCGTTTAAACTAAACATTAATGCTCAGTACAATACAATTTTGGACCAGTGTTTCCAAAACAGCCATCTCAGCTGGACTTCTCACTCTTGTCCAAGTTCACATAAAAGAAAGACAATCGTACTTCTGTCCCCAGCCTCTTATCAGACTGGTATTTGTATTTAACAGCATTCGGCCTTTGTTAAAACAAAAAAAGTAGCGTTAAACTTGACCCGTTTGTATTGTAAATGCTAATAAACGTGATTAATTTGCTAAGTAATCAGAGTCATTAAATATCAATGATAACACACTGACTTTATGAGATTAAAACACTCAAACACAATAAAGTAGGAACAACAAGTTCATTACTCGACAACTGTGCCGTCCGAGGGCACATGAACACATCTTAAGCTATAGTAGAGTGGTTTTTCTTTCTAGTTACACACAACAAAGCAAAAGATCACACAAATAGAAGCATGTTGGAACTGTGACCCAAAATATGCATCTCCGCTCTAAAAATGAGTCCGTACGTCTCTAAATGTTGTTGTTCTTGTGCGTTACTCTGTCCGGCTCTAGTTAATGCTCAGTTCACCCTTTTTTTTTTTTTTTATCTATGAAGCAACTGACAATGAACCACATTATCCAGATGTGTTAGTCCAATTTAGAGAAATATGAATGACTGCCCCCAATCGGACTGAGGCAATAATTCAAGATTTCTCTACCTGCATATCAATGTACTGAGTGGGACCTAAATGTGGGTCAGCGTAGACTCATTTCAGTTTGAGTGGTTGTTTCATTTAAAATTTTAAAAGTATGTGATGTTTTTTATTGTATTGTACGGAAAACCGTTTAATCATAATAACAAGGCATCTTGAGTCTACATCATGAATAATTTCAATAGATGAGAATGTTCAATGTGTGGCAACAAGCTTTGGCCTATCACATGCTCGAATAAGGGACCCTTCCCATTGGTCTAAACCACACTGAATCATTTGTAGCCAATAATACAGAGAACGTGGCTATTCCAGCACTGGATACATCTGCTTATACAGAGAAATAAAGAAAAACGTATATAAATATAAAATATAAAAAAGGAAAACAAAGACGCAGGTAAATGTGGGTCTAACGCTGAACCAATAGCAAGACGTTTAAGGTCAGCGCTACACTTTGTGATATAATATCTAATTAGTCAGGTATCAACATGAAGGCAGGTATCTAAGAAAACATTTAATCTGTGCATCCAGGCTGTTTAATGGTGTATAAAGTGAAAGAAAGTCTATTAGCAACTTAGTTTACCTAATTTTACCATGTACAGGGGTTGTTGTTTTGTGTTATGATCATGTGTGATTTCCAAGGTAGAACAAGGTGGTTGTGGTACCAGGTTTGTAATTATGTATCTACAACTTAGCCACTATACTCTCATTAAAATGAAGATTGATAAGTCGAGGTTTTGACACACTAATCACTGATCAGGCAGCTCTGATTGTTTGGGTCTTTGGTCTGTGATTCACCAGAAATCCCAGTCCCATGCAGCGGTGCATCTGGAGTCTGTGTGTGGCTCTTTGTTATCAATGAAACAGTGGTTGGTAAACACAAGATAAAGAGGCCGAGCGCGCCTCTGCCATGTCTGTTTTCCCATCCCGTCACTTAGAATGACTGCAGCCATTAAGGCAGTTACCGGAACATGCTGACAACATGTTCGGATGCCACCTGGCCCCAGATGTGCCTCAGCGGTTGGTAAATGGGAGAGAATGATGGAGCGGAAGTGTGGTGGACATGTCGGCGCAGGCATATGCCCTACATGTATGTGCCATTTCTCTTGTGATGCTGGGCATTTGACTCTGAGCACCTGACTGTGAAAAGGTCCTTTTAACTGAAACAAAGACAAAACGTTTAGAAAATAAGTCAGAACTCAGTCGTAGGCAAGTCCACTGAATCCACGAGATCCAAGTTGGCAAACCTTTGGAGTTTCCTGACTGGAAAATTGGATGAGGATACTGACACAATGTTTATTAAATTGTTTTATAGCCATTAACACAGCTAACAGGTCAAGTTTGATATTGCCTTTTTTAGTTGGATTCTTATAAATTATGAAACACTGCTTTAACAAACATACCTGACTTTAGAAGTTTTAGACACAAGGTTTATGGGAGTTTGTCACTCCAATGTTGGTAAAAACTCATAATGCTTAGTAACATACAGTATTGTTCAAAATAATAGCAGTACAATGTGTCTAACCAGAATAATCCAGGTTTTTAGTATATATATTTTTATTGCTAAATGACAAACAAGTTACCAGTAGGTGCAGTAGATTCTCAGAAAACAAACAAGACTCAGCATTCATGATATGCACGCATATGTTGGCAGTAACAGAGTTACTTTACCGATTGGGCTAATAGTGAAAGGTAGTATCAACCTTGAACTAGAAATACAATTATTTTCTTGCAATAAAACACTTCACCCCTGTTTTAAAAATATAGATATTGTAGATATTGTGACTTTCAAACCAGCGACAAATTTAACACTTATCAGCTCTTATTAGAATAGGTAATACTTGTTGCTGTACTGTTGGAAAAGATTACTTTGTGATATTAAAGGTCAGTAAATGCTAATGTATATATAAAACGTCAAGACTTAGTAAAACACATTGTTCTTTGTCTAACAATAACTGCACTCACACTTCTTCTGATAAATAACTGTGTCCTTGAAGCTAACGGCAGATCGTTACCTCTGTTGGCCTTCAAATCTCAGTAAACATAACAAGGATCTGTGAATGGCCCTATTAAAACGTTAATATCAAGAGACCTAAGTCAAAAAGTGTTAAAAATTACCATTATTTTGTGATGTTGTTTGAATGGGAGCTAAAAGCTAACAAGTTGCTAACTGGGTCCACTTCTATTTACTGTCAATGCTCCCAGCTCAATCAGCTATTGTGAGTTTTTATAAAGGCGACACAAAAAGCCACAGTGAAAGAACAGAAGTGGAATAGCCGTGTGGAGTCCTTGGCAACTCTTTGCTTTTGATTTCCTCTCGTCTTTGAAAACGGGAAGGCATTGTTGCCGTCTGCCCTTTCCTGGAGCCTGAATACCGGAGTACATATTTTCATACAGCGGTTCAATGAAAGAGATCGCAGGGGAAGGGGGAATGGTTTTGTTTGTGCAGACAATCGCCGCTTCTGTGCAGAATAGACTTGGGACATGGAGATCATAAAGAACACACCGACGATGAACAGCCCGACAACAAAGACCCCGGAATGCTCTTATCCAATCTGCCGCCATTCGACAAACAAAAAGAGATGAGCCCCGAACGGCGTGTCCAACAAAACCATCTGAATATTCAACCCTGTGTCACTCTCTCGTCGAGTACTTTCCTGAAGCAATTACAATCCAAGGTCCTCGCTCAGTCGGGGGTTAGCTCATCCCATAAAGTTTTACTGCGAAGACGGACGCTGACCTTCGAAGGGTCAAAGAGGCGTCCACTGTCCATCTAAATGACTCCACTTTTTTATGAAGCCTTCTGCAGAGATTTAGTGGAATAACACTATGGCGATAATACAGTTGATAGAGAACTGGGAACACCGTGTGATACTTCCAACTAGTCCAGCTTTCCAAGGTAGTCATTTTAAAAAGCCTATAGCAGATTTTATTGTGGAAGATAATCTTGTTCATCAATGGCCTCAACAGAATGACACATTTTTCATGCCAGAGCTTCTAAACTTTGTCTAGGGATATAAAACAATTATGTAGTATGTAAATCTGAAGGAAAATCCATACTTAAGGTGGAAGTTTGGAGTTTTTAATTAAATATTTTCGGAGGATCTGTACTTTAACACTAAATAACTTTGGTTTTAAAGCCTTTGAAAGCTGCTTCATGTGAAATGTTGTTGTAACAGTTAAATAAAACAGTATGTACTAAAACGTGTTCTTAATGCTGTATAATAGTGAATAAAATGATTTGCTTAAGTTTTATTTCTGGCAGATTTATTTTTACTGTTTGTTCATAGACAAGCAATTAAAGTGAGGAGCACCTGGCAGAGTGTTTAGCACTCCTTCAAACACAGCAAGGAGGTCATGAGTTCAAAACCCGGCCAACTCAAACATCCTCGGCCGACACTGGTCCATAAGTTCTCTCCGGGTACTCGGCTTCCTCCCACCGTCCAAAGACATGCATGTACAGGTTAATTGGCAAATCTAAAGTGTCCCTAGTGAATGAATGTGAGAGTGAATGGTTGTCACTGTGTGTCTCTAAATGTCAGCCCTGCGACTAACTGGCCACTGTCCAAGGTGAACCCCGCCTCAGGCCCAAAGCTGCTGGGATAGGCTCCAGTCACCCCTAACGGGACTAAGCGGTAGAAAATGAATGATTACGCTGTATGACAGATCCGTCGGCACTGTTTCCACCAGTTGCTAGAAAACAATACACACTGCACCTTTCAGAAACATGAAGTCTCCATACTATACTCCATACTGTTCCTGTGTTTTGAACAGAGGAAAAATGAACATTCCAATTGTAATGTGGTATTTAACACCACATAATATACATTAATTTAATGTTTTTTCCACAAGTTAGTGACATAGAAGAAAATAAATAAAGATTTAAATGTGTCTATTTTAATTGTAAAAACATATCCACAAATGTCTTACTAGTCCTGCAAACTCCTGCACTTTGTACTGCAAAGGTCCTAAATCGAAGGCCGCTCTGTCAAATGTCAAAAACAAGCTTGACTAAAACACAAACCAGTGCTTCTGCTTTAAAAAACATTTCTTAGTATCTTGTCTCCTTTTATTTAATGATTCAGAGACGTAAATAGTCATGGTGCTGTGTTCAGAGGTTCAAACAATGGTGAAGGTGGAGCAGCTGACAACTAGCAGCAGGTAAGAAAGCAAAATGCTAAATAGATTTAAATGCAGATGTCACTTTTTTTTTGTGCAGAATACTCTATAAAAAGGTGAGGAAACCAGGGATTGGCAGAAAATTTGAATAATCAAAAAATTCCTTAGAGACTTGGTCAAAAATGTGATTTTCTAATATGTCCTCATGTGGCGTTGAGCTGGAAATCTAACTAAAAGGTTAATGGGATTTCTGGTGTTAGGAAAAGTGAAGAAATTTAAATTATTTCTCATAAATTTAGTCAATAGTAAAGTACAAAACAGTGGTAGCTGTCAAAATTAATTTCATTACCTTGCATTAACAAAGCCTTTTTTAAAGCTCAGCAAAGAAACTCTGCTCAAAAGATTCGTCCTTCTAGTACTTAAAAAAGAAAACAGCTAAAATCAACACGAGTGAAGGACATCTTAAAAGTACCTCAGTCATGTCCTTGTTGAGAGGACGTTAAAAACAAAAAAAAAAACTTCAATCTCAGTCAGTTCCACAACAAACAGAAGCTTCAATGGAAATGTTTACTCCAAAAGAGGTCCGTATTGTTTGGTTCTATTAGATTTGACTCTGGGCCTCACTCTGGGGCTGTCCTTAAAGAGACAATACATGCTGATAATGTGGCTATTCAAGAGATGCTTTTTTGAATCCACAAACTGAACTGGCAAATATAAAAGACATAAGTGATTAAAAAGATATTACCAAGGCTGCAATTTCAAATTAAATCTAAACTCTTTTCTGTAGAAATACTAATTGGATGTTATCCCAAATAAGGCAAACATTATTACATCAGCCACTTTTAAATTGGTTTTTAGAACTAACCAAATGATTTAATCAAAGAATCAAAACTGTGCATCCATATTTAAAATACCCAAGCACATGTATGTCAGGTTGTTTTGCAAAACTAACATTATTTTTGGTAAAGTCAAGCTTATCCAAAAACTAACAATTTCAATTGAAGACGTCAGTGGCCACAAAGACAACATAAAGACTAGTGAGTAATACATTTGAAGAGTTCCAGGGTATTTGTTTTGAAATTAGTTCTAAAACAGCCAAAGTCCTTTCTCAGACCAATAACAGGGACAAAAAAAAGTTTTGAATCAAAAAGCCATGTCCTATTTGTGAGGCAGAGGGGCGGCAGTGGCTCAGTGGTAATAGCACTCCTCTTTCAACCGGAAGGTAGGCGGTTCGATTCCCGCTCTCCCCACAGTTCATACTGACGTTGTGTCCTTGGGCAAGACACTTAACCCTCCCACAGCACTGGTGTATGAATGTGTGTGATTGTTGCTCTGGTGAATGGTGTGAGAAAGTTGGGACAACGGATGGAAATTAGCCTACGGCTACAATCTGTCATGTTTACATTCATGTGGTTGTGTCTCATATGTTCATTAACATGCACTGTCCCAATCAAATAAATTAATTAATTAATCTTCAAAAACACATGGTAAAGTATTCTGTATTAATGTAAACTTTAAACACATCTTGACAAAATACACCAAACAGAAATTGATTCCAATTAGGACAACCCCAAGTGCACACAGCTACACTGGCATCTCCTGGTCTCCCAGTCCTTAAGTCTCTCCCAGAATGCACTTTCCCTTTTATACACTGCCCACAGGTTAGGAAAACCTCCAGGTAAATGCCAATCCTTCCAAAAGGCAGGTATAAAATGTCCAACATTAAGCAGGTGACTTATCATTGATGTTATTTAAATATTTATTGTCCCATTCATTTGTGTTTCAACTAAATCCAAAACACAAGAAAAATGAACCAAAATACAAAAACATATAGAAAATGCACATAACTCAAAACCAGTTTCTCCCTCCACTTTGTTTAACCCATGACATTACCAAGGTTTCAAAATGGCTGCCAAAAGGACACACCTCCTCTTGGTTCAAAGCATGTGCTGGTACAGGTACGTAGGATGTAAAAGAACATTTTACAATGAAATTAATGATTTTAATAAAATAAAGCATTCCAAACTAATCATGTGTAAGTGTGATAATTTAAAGTAAATATCAAACCCAGAATATTAATGTCTAGCTGTATATTGTAAGTTATTGGTAAAATAAACAATAAAAATATTTAGCCTGGTCAGCCACACACATTCACCTTTGTCAAACCAGTCCTCAAATTTATTTAAATGTGATGCCTACTTTCTGATTGCTTTATTGCATCCAGACAAACTTTTTTTTTTGTTTTCTTTTAGAAATGCCATCAAATCCAGGGTCTTATTCTTCATAGATAATAAAATGAATGTGTGTATTAGACTGCTACTACAACTCAGCAGTCATTTTTCCAAATGTAATCTTTCAATAGCAACAGGCAAAAACACAGTGTATAGGGCTAATGAGCTGAAATAACAGTCTCCATTCCCTCTACATCTTAAAACGAAGGAGTTGTGGTAGTTGTACCTTTGGAAACATCGCTTTACACTTCAGTCGGTTTTACCAAATATCTTCTGGCTCCTTTAATATGTAATGTATCCCAACACAATGGAATCACTGGCTTCTTCCACTACTTCACTTGTTTTTAATCTCTCTCCCTTGAACTTAATGGCTGTATGTTCCAAGACTATATTGTAAAACTCACTTTAATTCTAATAAAACCAGCAAACGTCACCTTTTGGGAGACATAACAGCCATTTGGCCGTTTTCTTTCAAATATACAATGTCAATAAATCCATCATCACCGCTGTGGTAAATTAATTTTCCACTGGCTCTATACTGTAATTGATTCATCGTTTGGGAGAGAAAGACTGTACCAAATCGAAGTGGAGCCTCTTTATATGTGCACCTGAGTGTTGGCGGTGTCATTGGGAGAGACACAGCCCCTCGCGACTGCAGCGATGGCACAGCACTTAAAAAGGCTTTAGAGCAGGAATCAATCACCGCGGCCTGACAAATGAAAAGTATCACAAACTTAGACTTTTAATCTGCCAAACAATCTGGGCTAGGTCACCTCTCTGATTTGGGGACGATTTTCTCACTTTTTCCAATCTACCCTGCAGGCTATCTTCATCTTTGCCCAACACTAGGCCAGCGGGGGCTTGTTTCCCAGCGAACAAACGCTTGGGGGAAATGTAATTCCCTTTTGCTTTGGTGTGTCCGGGAGTGAGGACTCAGGGAAGAGGGGGAGAGGAGGAAGAGGGAAGAGGTGGGACGCAGACTGGAAGCTAGATTAGAGGTTGGGGATGTGACCGGATTGTGAGCATGTGCATGTTTAAAGTGATCGAAAAAAAGGCAAGTGATGGCAAATAGTAAAAAGGAGTGGACAAACGTTGTGACGTCACTATTGTGAGAAGTAAAGCGCCTTGAAAGCTTGTGTTTGTGTCATTGAGTTTGGGAGCTAGAAGTTTACATAATAGAATATGTGGCTACTAGCAACTTACGCTAAAGGACAAACAATAAAACAATAAACCACAGATGCTTGTAAAGCATCAAAGAAACTGTAGTTTTCAGTCGTTGACTGTAAGAATTAACCTGTTCTCTTAAAACGCTGTTGAAGCAAAAATGTACAAATGACCTTAAGAAAAGGGAAGCATGTTATATAGTCTGCATCCATGGATGTGGTGACGTTTCCTATTAGCCCTGTAAATGGATCAAAGCCATGTATTTGTAAGTTCTGCTGTATTTGCAATAGAGATATTTGAGATGTTCTGTGTTGATGTAACACATGCCATAAACAATACAAGCTGTTGAGAGAGAGAGAGGTGCCAGGGAGAAGTGAGCCTCTTCACTGACTGACTGAATTCTCTGTTCTGATTGGCTCAGAGGTATGCATGTTATGACTTAACTATTGACCATGGTGAATCTCTATAACATTGTCAGCACCATGATACATTAAAAAAAATTGCATTAAACTGTTAGTATTGTGCGTAAAAAAATAAAATTGTGTAAATGTGTTAATCAACTCATATGTGCAGTTTACTTTGTTCATACGTCAAAATCACGCCAGGATGATGCAAGTATGTTTATTCAGAAATAAACGGTAACGATAAAGGGTTTCTAAAATAAAAATTGCCAAGACAACCACATTTCATTTCACATTGAGTGGTTTTCACTTCTGTGTGTTACATACAATAATAGCAGGCTGTCTGTTTCCTGTTGAGCATAAATTACACACATTTGACCGGTTTGGGATATTGGTGAGAGAAATTCCCACCATACCATATGATGGGAGAGAACATGGAAGGGACTACATTTCCTGATTAGAGTCAGGAAACAATAGGATTTACTAGATCTTATTTAAGAGGTAGGTTTAAAATGAATATAGGTAGGAGCTTGTAACACGGAGCATAAATCCAAACAATCCCCAGCTGTGAGTCACTGTCAGACCTCAACGGGCATCAAACATATCCGTCCCACTGGCGTAGCCCCCGTTCCAGCCCCGCCGTCTGCAGCCTACACCCGGGGGCAGGAGCAGTCTATAATGGACCAGGCAGGTGAGCGAACAAGGACCTCCTCTGTCCATTACTTACAAGCGTCCTGGTGTTTCCAATCCCCATTCACAATAGGGTTTTTGAGTGATCACACTGCAAACGCCGCAGTCTGGCTCTGAACTGATTACAGCGCGCGGCGAGAGGGGCCTGACTGGGGGCACTCTCTGCTCCTGTAACCTTTAAGAGCACATCAACACTGCAGTGGGACGACACCCACTAATGGAGACTTTTTAATCTGAGGCCTCCCCTCACATGGCAGCACTGACAAATCCCAGGCTCATGTCATGCTTTAGTGTTCCCCCAATCCTCCAATCTCTAACTATGGGGCCTACAATCAATAAGAAATGATCTACAGAGGTGAAACAATGACATTGAACATCATTATTCTGGTTTGATTTTCTGGATTAAAAAAAAATGTGTTTAGTGATTGTACAGTGGCTCTGAAGGGTCAAGTAAAAACACAAAAACTAACAGCAAAAATTAAAATAACAAAATAGCAAAACTAAATCATGAATGACCAAACAAAATGTATCCAAAGTGCATTATTCTTGCAATACTCCTCTGCAAAATTCTGTTAGGTCACCTCTGCCTTTCTTCCTTTTGGGCCACTGTAGAAACATTACACAGCGGAATCTTAAAAACCCATCCATCTTCTGCTGCTTATCCGGGGCCGGGTCGCGGGGGCAACAGTCTAAGCAGAGACGCCCAGACTTCCTCCAGCTCTTCTGGAGGGATACCGAAGCGTTCCCAGGCCAACCGAGAGACATAGTCCTTCCAGCCTGTCCTAGGTCTTCCCCGAGGTCTCCTCCAGGTGGGACATGCCCGGAACACCTCCCTAGGAAGGCGTCCAGGAGGCATCGGAAACAGATGCCTGAGCCTCAGCTGCTCCTCTCAATGTGGAGGAGCAGCGGCTCTACTTTGAGCTCCTCCCGAGTGACCAAGCTCCTCACCCTATCTCTAAGGGAGTGCCCCGCGGAGAAAGCTCATTTCGGCCGCCTGTATCCGAGATTTCTTAATTTTTTATTTTTTTATTTTATGTTTGTATTTTATGCAAGTCTAATTAGAACTGTATTATCATAATGTTTATTTAAGCTACAGTATGACTAAACTCATCCTCTGAAATTCTTGCCGACTGCATCTAATTAAAACTAATAATTAATAATAATAATAATAATAATAATAAATGACTAATAATTAAAAGAAGTTAATAAAGTCTTTTAGGGATCAATAAAAAGCCTGAGTAAAGGTCACACAGATAATGACACTGAGCGGCAAAGAGTCTGCAGGTGGATTTTTTGGGAAACAAAAAAGTCCTCCAAAGCAAATGTACACAGAGTTTTATGTTACCATTGTCCTGACATTAAGAAAGTTTAGTAGACAATGAGTCCCTGCTTGTGTGTGTCGTAGGTATTGTTCTGTTATCACTCATTTTATTATAAACAAAGTCACTTACATCCAGATGAAAATATATTTTATTATTATTTTGGCTGAGATAAGATTGTCTTTTTTCATTTTATGTCTAATTTTTATGAGTTTTATGTGAGATCTTATTTTCTTCTTAAAATTATACATTTTCTCAGTTTAAACATTAATATGTCATATATGTTGTATTCTGAATAAAATATTGAAATTCAAAACTTCTAAAATTAATTTGTACAGTGTCCTAACTTTTTTGGAATCAGGTTTGTATTTTATGAAAACAAAACCGTGTGAATCATACTTTGAGCCTTGGATTGGAATACGCTTCACTCATCAGCTGCAGAAGCTTCATATCCATGTGTTCTACAGGTCATTGGCTCTATGTCTGTGGGTACCTAGGCAGCGTGTGAGCTGCGCAAGTCTAACGCACATTGGTTGTTACGCTGTGGACACCCCCTACTTTCTCCCAATTGCTCAAATTGGGTGTCAATCAGACGCTAGAAACTGTGGCAGCCATATTTGGATCCTCTAAGCTTTTTTCAAAACAAAAAGCGGCAGCTACCGTTGTCAAAATTAAAAATAAATAGATGCTTAACTCAGGTTTCAGAAATGCAGCTGCAGTTTTTGAGTCTGTGTGGATCTAAAACGTGTTTAGGACCAAATTATTTCAATAGATTTATATTCTTTGAATGAACTGTGTGAACTGCAGGCAAGCTTCATTGGCCAGTAATGTCAAATGTCGAGCGTTTTGCTTTTCCTCGATACTTTGCAAATGTTTTAGATCACCAAAAAGATGAGAATCTAAGCTTTCAAATGATATGCTGCATGTGCACATGCTCAAACTAGGCAGTTGTGTACTGGGCGATTTATTGGAAAGATGTCCCTCTAGAGGGTCATAGGAATGTTAATTAAAATATACCAGTGCTTTTGTTCATCAGTAAAGCTGATTGGGACAATTAAAGCTACAAAGTCAAACCAACAGACAACAGTTAAAGTGAACGTCTGACATTATCTCAACAAATCTCTTCTTACAGCCCTGCTCTGAGCATTTCCAGTCCTGACCATGTTTTCAATGTCGTTACACCGTCAAAGCCTCACTGTAAGTCAGATGCTGTTGCTACTTCCTTCACCATTAATCCTCTAGATCCAACCTTTAATATCCAAACGTCTCCAGTACATTTTAATTCAGCCGGCGATCTCAGGGATGAGCCCTGTCCTCAGAAGCTCCACTCTCTCCATGGGCTTAAAGAAACGCCTGTCCTCTCTCCACGTAATTGAAAAAGATGGATCTCACCAAGTGTTTCAACCACGCAGCAGGGAGGTATTGGATTGGGAAATGTGTGCTGTATCATATTGCTATGTATGTGTTAGTGCTTGGTGTTCGACTGCCCGTATTGAAAGGCAGGAAAACAGAGAAGGGGAAAGAAATTTGCAATTTTATTACTACTTTAATGGATTCCTCTATCATTCAGGAATTGCACTTTCTAATGCATTGGGCCCATAAATACAAGGTTCAATAGACAGCCGCTCGGCGCTCGTCATTATTCATACATTCAAACAAATTAGAACAGAAAAGATGGATAAAATATTCTGTCCATTTCCGACGTGACACCATCCGAGTTTGATCATGCATACAATCTAATCGCCAACACGATACTATGTCATCACTAAACCTTGCACGGACTGATGTGGCACATGTTTCTGCAAATGTTAATCAGTGATAAGTCACTAAATAGTGTTGAGTCATTACTGGCTCAAAGAATTAAAAGGTCAATACATATGACATGGCACTAACAGCAACAAATCCATTGCTAGAGTTTCAGAAATTTGTAAGAATATGTGCTTGTTGCTGAGGTTGTTCCTGTCACTGACCTTTCAAGGGTTTCTTAGTTGAGGCAATATTTTAGACGGGGAAAATTGTGTTTTGTAATAAGATTTTTCTACACAATTCTGACATTTACATTGGTGACCTTATTCTGGCAGCTAGCCCAACACATAGCCACTCAGATGCTAACCCTGAAGTTGTTGGTATGATCCACTTGCCTATTCATAAGCCATAAGAGTTATTTTCTATAATCAAGCTTCAAAATGTTATAGATTATAGTCAGTCAGTGTTTGCAATAGTGTGTAACCTCAAAATAACACTTATACAAATATTTATATCAAAAAGTTAGACACCTAAAGCTCCAAAAAACTTAAGCTGTCCTGTTTCTACAACTGTCCAGAGAAGACACACTGGACACTACTGAAGGGAAGCACATTTACAGTATGTTGCTAAAATATGCCAAACCAATACATTTAAAAACTAGCAAAATAGTAATAGACCAGATTATAGGCTCATGTCAGAGAAACTATTGTTTAATACACTGTATAACAAACGGGAAAAAAAAAGTTTTCATCCAATCACAAGAATGATGAAAAATAATATCTTGATGTCTAAGTCCAAGAGGGAAAATGACCTAAGGGTTAAAGACCAAGAACTAAGTCGCTACCACATACAAATGCCACATGTGTAGCCTAACCCAGCAGCTTTGGCTGTGAGGTTGTGTACATCCTGGACCATGGGGCTAACACTATCAGGAAAAACATGTCTTTGGATGTGACACTGGGTATACATGGAAACTCCACATAGGAAAGTTCCCAGACATGAACTTGGTGCTAACCACTCTGCACCGCTGTTTAAACATATAACATTTTTAGTTGTGAGAGAAAACATTAGCTCTACAGTTGTTGAGAGTGTCAATAATATACAGTGCACAATAGTGACAAAGTCATAAGACCATCACCGTTAAGAACAATTATGATTCCAGGTCACAACAGCACAGTATAAAAATAAAGTGTTTAAACCAGGCTCTCACATGGCTCACTGGTAAAGACAGATGTTTGCTGAGAGCGTCACCGTTGCTCAGTCGACTGTGTTTCACCAAATTGTGTTGCGTCGATCAATTACGAGAGCAACAGTGTTTTAATTGATAACATACAAGGAGCTGATTAATCATTCTGACTCATTTATCACATAAGAATAACAAACCTCTGACGGCTTCGTGTCTGCATCCGACGCTTCTCGGTTCAAAGTGTCACTAAACGATTCCAATCCTCCACTGCTGTTAATCAAGAGATAAATTAAATACCAATTATCTTATTTTGTTGCTTAATTTTTACAAATAACTTCTGTTTACATGTGTCGCCTCAAAGGCTTTCATTGTTGGGCTTTTTCAGTCAAAACCATGTTTATGATCCTCAGGGCTGTAGTAGTACGTATTTTCATTTCGGACCATATTTGTATTTAATGCAAAAAGCACAACAAGCTGAAGCAAAAGCTGGTTTAAAAGGATGGGAAACAGTAGTTAGTATCTGAGCAGTTTATCATGAGTTAAATACAATGACTTGACTTCCCAACGAGTCTTATTTTTTTTATTTATTTGATTGGGACAGTGCATGTTAATGAACATAAATGAGACACAACCACATGAATGTAAACAGGCCAGGTTGTAGCCGTAGGCTAATTTCCATCCATTGTCCCAACATTCTCACACAATCACACACATTCATACATTCACCAGTGCTGTGTCACTGGAGGCAAGGAGGGTTAAGTGTCTTGCCCAAGGACACAATGGCAGCATGAGCTGTGGAGAAAGCGGGAATCGAACCTTCCGTTTAAAGGATGACTGCTCTACCACTGAGCCACTGCGCCCACATGTCACTGACAAGGAGCAAAGAAACGTGTTGGAGTTTGTCTTTGTGAGGCTTGTATTACATTTTTAGACTATAGTTTTACCAATGTAATATAAATGTATAAACATAGTGGGATTGTCTTGAGTAGCCTTACCTGGTCAGAACTGGTCACTTTAGCTGAGTGACGGTGGGATACCATATCTCCATTTTATTTGTTCTTAACTTGTCTCCAAATCATTCTATTCAAGATTATTTTTTAAGTTGACTAAAATTTCAGTTCATAAATTAATCATTATTGCCTAAATAAATAATAAAACAAGCCAGCTGGTAAAGTCAATGTGAGAAATAGAGGTTTAGTTTCCAATTATATTTTTGTTTCAATGGCCTGATGAATTATTGTTGGAGAGTTAATCGTTAATTAAAGGGCTATTTTTATGGCTGTAGATGGTAAAATAGAGTCTGCAATGAAACACTGGGTCATGGTAGAGCCATGTCAGCTCTGAAAGTATTTACCCCGTTTCTGAGATATACATATGGATCCAGCTTGTTCAGTTTATACAAAAACTGGACATACAGGTGATTTGGGAAAATGAATTGCCCATAATGGATGAATGTGAGTGTAAATGGTTGTCCTCCATTCTCTCATCCCATTGTCTCTAAATGTAAGCCTTGCAATTAAGTGGTGATTGTCCAGTGAGCCCCATTCCCAAAGCAGGTGGGATAGTGTGTTAAAATGAGTCTAAAAAAATAGTATGACCATGAATAGTATGATTAAAAATAATGACCATATATTATGTAATCCTCCAATAGTATTTTGGCCTTTCAAAATCCAATGGCAAAACAAGAGCTGGGTGTCACAGTAATAAACACAATATGAAAGACAGTCTGACCTGCAGCATTGACAGACCACCTTCTCCTATAACCATCTCAGCCCTGCCTTTCAAGTCTAAACTGTTTTCATAAAGTGCTATGACCAGCTAACTGGAAGAAAAGGGGAGGGAAAAAATCAAGACGGGTTGATAAAAGAGAAAAGATCAAGTGCAGATAAAAGTGATCGGCTTATCCGTCTGACTAAAATTGAGTGACAGCCCAAGAAGGAGGATATGAGATGGAAAAGGGAAGGGGCACAAGACAACAAAATGACTCCCAACTAAAAGCGAGTGGTGGAAAAAAAAACGCTGCACAGGAATGGGCACATTATGAGATAGATGGCAATTTGAATGACTCCAAATGGACTCATAACACGTCTGCTGTAGCGGCTGCATAAAATTGTATTTGAAATGAGGTCGTTGTAGTTTTTAACACTTTCAGCTCAGTTTGGATGCAAATCAAGCAAC
Source organism: Perccottus glenii (assembly GCA_024416835.2). Taxonomy (NCBI): domain Eukaryota; kingdom Metazoa; phylum Chordata; class Actinopteri; order Gobiiformes; family Odontobutidae; genus Perccottus; species Perccottus glenii. The sequence continues at coordinate 3,246,622 of CM044553.2, forward strand.
AAAGCAGGGTTTTTAATCATTCAGGAAACAAGGACACTCGCACGACTTGCAATGTTTGTGTAGAAATTCAAATCACCGGCCACATGAACTAATACTATATCAGACACAAAAACATCTGACATCTCCATTTAAATCTGTGCCGGCATCTCTCGTGAAAGAAGGCTTATGAAATGTCATATTAAATCATGTTGCTGTTCTTAATAAAGAAGTGGGTAAATCCAAGTACCTTAATGTTGTATTAAAAGCTGAGAGGCATGTATTGGGACACTTTGTACCTCCCTTTGACAAGAAAAAAACCCTTCTAAAAGCCATTCTGACTCAGTCTTTGAGGAATCAGGGCTTTTGTGAGCAAAATGCTGACCAAGGTCCTAGCACATGTAAAGGGATCATTTTATTCTGTCCCAATACTTTTGGCCTTTTACCACTGGTATTTCAACTCCTTCAGACAAAGATATATTTCATTCAGAAAACAGGCTTACATGTTACAAGATCCACTGCTGTTTAATTAGTTAAAAGAAAGTCCGGGTAGTGGCATATTTCTCCCCTACACAAAGAAATCCAAGTTAATCAGACTGATTTAAGAGCACAGGCTTTTGTGCTGAGTGTCATCCAATACAAACAGCAGGTACAGCACCTATCATTAGACAGTAAAAGTGTCATGGGGAGTGTATCTAATCAGGGCAAAAGAAATGCATCCCTTTCCTTCTCATCCTTACAGCTCGGAGGAGGCAGCTGTTCACGAGACATACACCACTTGATCATTAATTACTGTGAATTAATGCTTTTCTGCCACCATGAATAAACAAAAAAAAAAAGATTGTGTTAAGGCCATTTGCTAATCAAGGGTGGCTTTTATTAAATGCTGTGGAAATGTCAGCTGGTCACGGCTCAATTGGATGGGAACAATCTGATCCAATCACCCTCTCTGTCTCACTGGTCAGGGCTAAATTGCAAGCACCTGTTTCCCAAGATGCATTGTCTCGGTCCAGAGTGGTGTTTTGTCTTATTTTGTACCCAGGATGGACCCTCAATGTCTCTGCAAGTTTACAACAGCCTCTCAGGAATCTCAACACAGTCTCTATCAATTTGTGTTACTCTTCTACATTTCAGGTAATTCCCAGCATCCACAATAATACTGAAAAAAATGAGTTCAGTTTTTAGTACAGCTAGACAATTTACTACTGCAAATCTAACATTACAATGCTATTGTGGATTTCCTTAAGGTCTAGTTTTCTCACACTGTCCAAAGATAGTTTTTGCACATTCAAAAGCAGTTATATGTTTTTATAAAAGGAGTCATGATAACTTTACAAAATCCAGGTGCGTTAGATGGAAAAGCTGAAGGTAATTGGATAAACCACCTGTCAGTATCCACCTATCTCTATAATCAGAGTAAAGCCATGTGGTTTACTTCTGTAAAACTTTGTCCATACAACTTATACAGTTAAGTTGAAGTAAGTGCCTTTCAGCTTATCCACATCTGGACACATTGTCTATTTTGGAGACATTTGAAGCTTCTTAAATGTAAAAATTTATAGATGAAAAATTACTCTTTTTCTGTTCCTATAACTGCCCAGAGAGGACAAACTGCCGGAGAAGAGCAACTGTGATTTCATAGAATTTCTTTATGTCCATCTTTCCGGAAAGTTGCATAAGAAAATATTTATTTAGGAGGGCCTATTAAGAATCTACATTAAATTTTAATTATTGGCTCTTGCCTCTCCAGTGTTTCCAGTAAACAACTCTTTCGTTTGTCCACCTTTCATCTTGGTTTTGTGAAATGGAAAATGCCACTTTAACCTGAGGCTCAACCAATCAATGTACTGCCATCAGACCAAATGTGATTCGCTGTTGTAATAACTAGAGATGCAGTTAGTCGTCATTTTTCATTATTGATTAAACTAGAAGCTAAAGTAATAATATTATTTGTTACTCCACTCAGGAAACATAGAAAATTGTCCTTTTACGCTTCTCAAATAACTACCGTCATCAAATTTTAATTATTGCAAACCAGCATTGATCACTTTGCCCTCGTCTGTGTAAAAACATGATTTATTTGCACAAGGTCAGTAAACACTTTGAAATGCTAGTCTTTCCTCAAAACACTCAGAACCTTTGGGTTCGTTTTTATTTTCTAAAACAAAATAAAAAGCCAGAAAGGTTGACTCGCCTAACCTTAGATAAGAAATGTAATCGCTTTAGTCTTGCTAAACTAATTAATCAGAAACACATACACAAACAGCACCTGACTCCAAAATATCTAGAAAAATTAGAGAAAACCCTCACATATTTTACACGATTATCTTTTACCTAATAGCTTTACCAAAAAAACTATATTGGAGTCTTTAGTCTTTTCTCAATCATGAGTATATACAAAAATGTGGTTTAATTAGGTTAATCAACTCAGATATGTGCATTACACAGTTTTTAATTGCACTTTACTTTTATATTTTGCAGGGTAGATCAGATGTTGATTGACCTCAGTTATCCACTCAGTTAAAAACAAGCTACTGCAAAAAGTGTTTAAGGTTTAAACTGAACTTGTTTAGTAATAGATGATCTAAGAGGAATGGGGTGTGGACAAGTATGTGGGTGGAAAAAAAGGAAAACTAGGGGAAAATCTTCCAAAAAGATATTGATTTGTCTTTGTCAACAATTGTAAGATTGGTTGTCTTTGACCTTCACTGTGCTACTTAAACTAATGTAAAGCAACACGTTATCTACGCAAGTAATTACGTCAGGAGATATGGCATAAAAACGCCTCTAGATCATTTTAAAGTTCTAAAAAAAAGTCTAAAATGAAAAAGGGATAATAACTTAGTGTTGTAGTCAAGACCACACTGACAGAGACCAAGACATGTCCAAGACCAGAGTGTATAAAGACCATGACAAGACTAAGTCAAGAGTAAGTCCATGGCTGGTCAACAATAAGTTAAGACCAGAAAGAACCTTTGTACAATGCATCATAATACTGTAGATACGGGGGAACAGATATCAGATATAAGTGCCTCGGATCAACCCTGCTCTTTGAGAAACCCTGACGTCATTACTGAAAACGTAGTGACCATGCAAACATTAGCAATTAATGTTGCTTAAGTCTGCGGCTACAAAGAAAGTCTGGTCTTGTTGGCTGTAATCAAATTTGTTAAATGTTCTTCTGCCTTTGTATTAAAACCAAAGTTGTCAGCAAAGCATACGGTGGCTTGAGAAACTTTTAAATTAGATTTAGTAAATAAAAACATGTGGTCTATCTTCTGCTTTTTGGCTGAATTTCCCCAAGTTAAAAATCCAAACTAAAAGAACATGAGTACAACTGACAGATGAGGACGACACTGACTCTGATGAGAACAAATGTGTAGGCCTCTGATTCACTGCGAGAATGACACATCACATCCAATCGCAGCAAACGGTCCATAATACAACGCCGCTTCAAACAGATGGGAGAGACAACAGCTGCGTGTTTTAATTGGTCACACATGCGATATCAAGCACGCAGCCCATCTCAAAAACAGTGAAGATGCCTCTTTCCATTCAATTTTTCTCCCAGATAACTTGGAAAGATCATTGCCACAAGGACACAAACAAACAGACTTTTTTAATTCAGTTTTTGTGTTCAGCTCTGAAGAAGAATAGCAGGTTCTTGTTCTTGGCCGTGAAGCGATCTGTCTTTGTGCAGTAAAACAATCCAAGCAGATTTACCACCAAATGTAACTGCGAGCTGCAAAGGGTTTATGACAGGCTCCAATAAAACCAGCACAGCATAAAGCAGTGTGTAAACATGCACCGGGATACGGCCAAGTTCATAACAGTGAAGAGACTGGGAGATGAGGAAATAACTGGGCTGTAGCACACTTCTATAATCATCTAATATAATATGTATAAAATGAAAAACTAGGGATGTTCGCTACAGCCATTTAAGGGATGAGCTACACACTAAAGATGACTATTTACGTAGTGCTATAGTAGACACAAATTAAGCTAAAATTAACAAAACAATAACATGGGAAAAACATTTGAGCAGATTAAATGACAGAGATACTTGTTAAAATATGTATATATTTTTAGGATAAACACGATCCTAATGTTAAGAAGGGGCCAACTGATTGTGGCTTTTGGTCAATTTTTGCATTGATAATTGCATTTGTTGTTCAGTACAGCAGTAATGGGAAGCAGTAGAGAGTCCAATAACAACAAACTAAACCTACTGAGCTAACAAACACTCATAGGGCAACTGTACAGAGTCAAATCAAGCTTTGAACCTGCTGCTAGTTTTCACATACTTCACGATTGTTTGAACTCTGTGATCAAATGGATTCTGTTGGTTTTAAAGCTCGGAGACACTATGAACAGCTATCCCATATACTGCATCTTTACATAATATACAAATATACAGTATATTATCCTTGACTACCACCAGACTTTCCTTCAGACAATCCTCTCAGATAATGTTTTTCTCAGTTACTGTTGATTTATTTGACAAACTCAATTTTCATTCAAAACAAAGCATTGGATTACAGTCTGTGGATCACAGACACTGCACTATCCTCCATCCTCTAAGTAGACACGATGTATGAACAACGTCCGTAGATTGGTTTATGTAGTTAGACTGGCACTGTACACTGGCCAGTAACTTCATCCATGGTAATTACACATCATACCCCACTCCAACCATTCTGACACGAATAAACACAATTCCTGTGGACAATACCTGGGCATGTGCTGTATGTATGGACACAACTGGTACAAGTCAGGACATGGTTTTTCTGACATCCACCGGAGACATGTATCAAACAGACTCATCAGAGACTAGTATTAGAGTCATGTGTCAAGTTGATTAATACAAATATTTCATGGAAAATTGGTGTAACTAAATAGTTCAAAAACAATATTTTGCCCAGCATTAAAGTACTCTTTGTAAAAGTCTTTTCTAATGTAGAGATTTCACAAATTGGGTTTTAAAATACAAGAAACATACTTAGTTCCAGCTTCAGGTTTACAAAACTCATCTTTTAACCATTTTAAACATTTGCTAATCAAAAGTTTAATCTATGCCTTGGAATAAGCATTCAGCATTTATTTGTCACAGGCTGAACAATCAGACGAGCAACAAACAGTCAACGACTCTTGAGTTTATCCACTGCAGTCAGAGCCAGACTGATCAAGGCCTCTGCTATACCCCACAGAACGTGTTCAGCTCAATGTAAGAGGAAAAGAAGCAGCAGGCACACACCGCTGGATTCAGACACTTTTTCACAACTCCAGTTATCTAGGTTTTTTTATTTTCTTTAAGGACATCTCGTATTTACAAAACACCTTAACAACTAAGGCCTGACTCTGCAAAAGACTGGACAACAAAGATGTAGTGGTTTGAGTCAATGTTGTTGAGAGAAAAGCACTGATGGAGTCACAGCGGGTTGTGTCTTTGAACAATAGCCGAGTACACACTAGGCCTCGTGTCCCTCCACAGCGGCTTGTTTTTCCACACTGCACTGTACAGTCTGTCAAAGGCAATGTCTGCATCGGTCAGTCCGCCGTCCGGGTCTTTATCGAGTTTGGCATCTGAGGAAATGGTTCTGTGCAGGTTGGTAAACTGAGGGAACTGCTCTCAGTTTAGTCTCGCAATGAAAGGACAGGAGAGAAAATACAGCTAAATCTATAAATGAGATAAAGTCCAACCCATTCTCCAAAAATCACAGTCAGTGTTTGGAGTGAAAAATCACATTCCAGGACAGTTCTCCTTAATAATTATTAATAATCATATCATTTATGGCCTAGTTCTATCTACTAAAACATTCTGCTCCAACTGGTTAAACCTGCATTACCCTGTAGAGGTCATAACCCCTCCAACAGCAAAGTGACGCTTCCTGCTTATAAAATAAAATAAACTGGACCAATCTCCCACTGCAAAATATTATCACGTCTTAAGACCTTGTTTTTTTTTGTTTTTTTTTTCCACAGATGATTCCAATTACAAAATGCTATTAAAGTTTTTCCTCAAATAGAAGTAAGTTTAACGCCCAGTTCTATCATATGCCTGCATTGTTTTATTTCTGCATGGTAAACCACAAAAAAAAAAAAAATACATGAGTCAGCTTCATTTTAGCAGAAATTGTAATTAAAAGGATGTCAACTGTATTATTTAAAGATTCAAAACGCATTGCATTCATCCAAACGCAATGAAAGTCACTTTTATTCCAAGCCTTTATTTTGGTTTAAAGAATGCAAACTCAAACTGGACAAATCACTCGAGAGCAAGGTAATATAAGTCTGACACAATTATTGTTTTCTTGGTCTGTCTGTAACACTATTACAATAAATAGTACATAACAACTTAGGACATCTTGAAATAGAATAAAATAGAAAAAAATTCCTCGCTGTCCCTTTAAGACTCAGTTGCTTATTACTCTGTTAGACTGGCTTTAATCTGGAACTCTCGATGACTGATTTGAGTCACATGAAGCACATATGGCCTGAGTATTGGCCAGTGAACCTGGTGACTTGGCAGAGTTTGCTCTTCCTTCTGTCTTGGCCGAGAACAGTCTGTCAGCATTTGTATTAATTTAGCATTTTATTTTATGGCAAATTTCATGGAGGTTTTTATTTTATGATCGCATCACTCCCTCTGCTGCAAAAATATGTTGTTTTAGGAGTGCCATTATAAGCCTCTGCTGCTTTTGTTAAAGTTCTGGTTTAGTGGGCAAGGTGCTGCCAATGTTATACTTATTATTCAGGGTTTCACACTTAAACTGAGAGGAGGATGCCACCCATAGGAGTGAGGAAAATGTCCAAATGTCATGGAAATAAGGTGAATTGTCCTGGAAACTAACCATGTTTCCCTTCCATAAACCCATTGGGAATTTAATTGTTGACCCTCTAAAGTTCTGTGTCCCTTGACAAAGTAGACGTCTCAGTCCTTAATGATTAATTTAGTTTTTTTTTTTTAGGGGGGGTCAGTAAGAGAGAAAGTGGTGCCATGGTATTATTTCACTTGTTGAACTGTCATGGAATCACAGACTCTCGTGTTCTTCTCTTCTTTCCAGGCCGGGACTAATCGAAAGCTAAACCCAGACCTATATTAAGCCTGAACTTTAAAGTGGGACAAATATAAAGGCTAAATCAAGAATGAAGTGAGAGTTGTCTGGCATTTAACCCAGAACAAACCTAGGCTTTGGGTTTGAAAGGAAAGTTTATTTTCAGATGTAAACATTTAACTATTTTGTGCCTTTATGAAAACACGGGGCCTTTATTTTTTATAAAGACCTTGTATGTAATAATGGTGAAGTATGCAAAGTAACTGTCTAAATACAATTACTAGTCACTCTTTAATAGAACAAAATATACAGGAGTTAACTCTGGCGGTTTTGCTTTTAACCCTCTCCGTCCATAACACTGTCCTGTCACAGACTTCCTGCTAAATCAAACTATCTCACCACAAACAATACATGTCAGAAGGAAAAAGACTTTGAAGCCATTTGATGCATTTGGAGCATGTTTTGAAGGATTCACTCGCACTGGCTGCTCTACATTTCTGAAAAGGCTTTACACAAGAAATTAACATCTATTCTTGTGATTCTATTTTCAAACACTGTGTAAGATAGTTGTATGCATCTGTACTTTAAAGTAATTATGTTACTTCTTTCCACCGGTATTTTCTGCTGTTCATGTTGGGTCTTTAGACAACTCTGCCGACAAAAGTGACAAAGTGTCAAAAATAACTTTGAAGTAGCCTTGGTTACTTTGACACTTGCTTCGGCTGATGGTAAATGGCTTAAAGCTCACAGCAAACAAAGCATTATGCAAAATGCATGCAATTAATCACCGCAAGGGAGGTTCATATTTTTATGATTATTAATGGCCTTTGCCATGCTGTGGGGTCGCCTCACCTCTCTGAAATATTTACATCATAAACAGCATGAATTATGGGGGTTGCGAGAAGGGCGCCACGTTAAAATACCGTTCTCTTTATTCTCATCAGCTGGGACGGTCGGAAAACTAGCCATCCGCGGCGTTATGTATGGAAATGAGATGCTGCGAAGGGGGTCACGTGAAGCTCGAAGGACGCCGTTAGGATTCAAATCTCCCGTTGGTCAGTCCGAGCACAAGAGAAGAGAGCGGGAAGTAGCTGCAGCTCATTAGCCCCAGCGTGAGATCGATATGCAGCGCTGACAAAGAGTGATTGAGATATGAATCAAAGCTAAGAGGCGGGTTGTGGAGAGGTTTGCGGTGAGTTGGATAGTTCCCCGAAGGCAGTGATTAGAGACAAGGAACAAGGGAGACGCCTACATATTTAACACAGGCCCATTTATCCACATCAATTAAAAACACAGGAAGCAAGAGAGTCTTGGTGAAATGTTTTAAACACATTATAAACTATAACTTCCTGGTCTTCATAAAAACTATACCTGCTTAAAATCCTCATCTGATTTTTGGTTTATAGCTTTACTTGCATCAGTTACAAACACAAAGCACCAATATTGTTCAGAAAGCCTTGTGGAGTTTATGTTAGGTTAGGTTACTGGACATACTCAGTTGGTCAAAAACAGCAGAACATTTATGACACCATTAGATTTGTAGCTCAGTAAATACAGCTGTCACTGAGCTGCTTCTTGCTCACACCACTAATGCTAACGCTAATGGACCAGTTTAGATCCTGCTACTGCCAACTTTCTTTATAACCAATGGCCTTCTTTGCCTTAAAGCCCCTCCCCCAAAACCAACTCTGCTCTGATGTTTGTAGTAATTAATTAATTAGCAGATCAAAAATGTAATGTAAGTTAAGCAATAGATAAAAAAGTAAGCCTCTAACTTGTTTTAATGTATACACAGCTTCATGGCACACATTCTGTCTGTAACTAATGTTTTTTTGGTGTAAATATGCACCATCAATCAGGCACATTCAAAACCACATATTAATTGGACAGCATCCAAATTCATTAGGCTGCCCTCTAATTTGTTTGTGTGCCTCTAGGAATATTTTTAGAAACCAATGGGTTAACACGATAAATAAAACAGACATGATGAATGTCCATTTAATTTAATACAAACTGATTCCATTGCTTTATGTAACGGTAAAGGCTGGGTGTTAAAGCGTTAAATTGGTCTGTAACAAGGTCAGGGTGACTTTGGAAAAAACACAGTGGATAAAAAGGGATTATCAGGTCAAATGGCTTTATAGACTGGCTCCATTTGCATACAGTATGGAGAGAATCTGAAGAAGGCCTTTCAAACAAAGAAGCCAAGGCCACAGTGATTCATCTGTCAACCTTTACTCAGCCAACACCTTTTAAATTGAACACGACATACAATAAAAAATAAATATAAAGTGACTTATTCCTTAGCTGCCATTTTGTTCATCTATGTGCTTTTTGAAGTATTGTAAAGATGCAAAACAAGAAAAGACAATATGCTCAACGTCTGGTGGCACACATCTGAGGTAATGGTGGGACAACACTGGCCAGTCTCAGCAATTGTTTGGGAATAAACTGCTTTTATTTAGACAATTATTTGGACAAGGGAGCAAACTAAACCCAGTATCCATGAGCCATAATTAACTTTAGAGTAGGATCTGCTCAGAGCGTACTCTCACATACTATTATGGTGTGTCATACTTCCATACTTATCCAGCATTGCATATTTTCTAATGGACCCCAGGAAGATTAGCTGTTTCTATAGGGAACAGCTAATGAGGATCTAAATAAATAAAATAAACATAAGAATTCAGTGACATATAGCATATAGCTTATGCTGTGCTAATTGTAGCGATACGAAGCCACGTGCTACTGTTTTCTTTCCGAGGCACTCACATTAAACACAAATAGGTTGGTTGCCAGGCACAATTTACATTTTTTGTGACTAATGCCAATTTGTCATTTAAAAATATATAGTAATTTACCAACAGAAAGAGTCTATACAATTAAAAAAGGGCAAATCAGAGCTATTCCCTGTTTGCCTTTTTTTTCATTCTACGCCTTTTGAAGTGTTGTAAACGCCACCGCTGTGCTCAGAAAAAGAAAATGTCCTTGGAGTGAGGGGAAAGGGAGCGAGAGGATGCCTGTGCCTCCTGTTGTTTGTCCATGATGCCAAGCCTATGCCGGTCCCATGCCAGGTCCCATGCGGATGCCCAGGCCGGCCGGAAAAGACAGCGCTTTTGGACGACTGCATTTCTGGCCACGACCGACGCGTAGCTCATGCCAGGCCGAGCAACTGTGGCCAGCGTCTGCTCGTGCAACGCTTCTCCCTTTTTTTTCCTTCCCCCAGCGGGGCTCAGGGGATAGGATGCGACCATCAGGGGCCCGAGGGAGGGTTAGGCCCCGTGTGGCTGCGAGTGGGAAGCAGTTTTTGGACGAAGCCACAAAGCCTGCTCTCCAGTTCTTTTTTACTGTTGACGTCTAATTTAAGACAAAGTGCTCCCAAGTGTCTCCAAACTGCAACATGAAGCTTTTTTTTTAACATTATTATGCCGCAATATTGTCCAATTAATTGTGATACCTTAGTGGCGGCTGGTGGTGAGCACTGCTTTTGAAATTAAGGTCCTGTAATCCCAGCACAGCCTGTCACACACAGCACGCCTGGAGTAGGAACACTTAGTTTATTTTTTTAACCCCACTGCTCTCACATCTTGCAGAAAACTGGAAAAATATGCTTTTGTGTGCTTTGCAGAGGGATATTTTTAATTCTATTGGTAAGAAGACAGATGCTGAAGTCGACCTAAGCAAAGGCTAGATGGCAGTAAAAGACAGATCAGTAAATGTTATAAATGGAAATATTGTAGTGACCCATAAATTAAGTCGGTTTACATTTATAAAATCAAAGAATGACATGGGAACTTGTAATAAACTTGCCAATTTTGGGCATTTTTTTGGTGAAATCTGGTGGCAAAAGGACCAGTTGCAATCCCAGACCTCACAGTCCTTTTCCAGTTTGCAGCTACGGTGGCCCAGCGAGTTCCCAAACAGTAACGCAATAGGTTCAATTGAAACAAATTGGAGACATAACTTTGTGTCTCAGTGGCAAAATAGTACCTTGTAAATTGGTATTAATTATTTCATAACGATGTAACAACCATAGCTTGTATATTCAGATCTATGATAGCTTTCCATTTAAGGCAAGAAAGAGTTGCAATAAATCCTGTCAGTGATGCATTCATGTGACAAGACTTGGTCAATACAAAACATTTCCGTATTTATGATTTAATACCATATTAGTCTTGCCAGACTTAGATGTCCATTCTTAGTCGAGATGTGTTTACATAAATGCCAGCATCAAGCGATTATTTATGACAGAGAAAATGAGTGGTGTTCCATTTACAAGCAAGGCCTCTATATAATCCACTACATAGTGCAGCTCTTTAAAGTAATTCAAGTGGGTTAGGGAGCGGTTTTGAACACAGCAAATGTCTCCAATTTTTCCAAGATGACCAAATGAAAGGTGAAAAAGTCTAACCAACACAATGTGGATGATAAAATCCAAAACTTTATTTTCATTTACACATATTTATAAATATCACTGATCAGTGAATGTTGGGCTGGACACTCAAGAGTCAGTCTACTACGTCCTGTTTTAATGAGACCTTGGCTTCTCCTATTACGCCTCTTACAATCCTTAAAAAAACACTCCCTCACTAAGTACTAGGTCAGACTGAACATCCAAGAAACCATTTCAAGCAATTGTCGGGAAATTAAAACATTAAACAACCCCAGCTCTCATTTAGAAGAATTTCAAGACAGACTAGTCTTACAGCTTTGGTCTGGACTTACTGCAAATATTATCATTAAAAAGGTGCAAGCAGCATACTTTTGACAGCAGCCATGACAGTAGGAAATAGGCTTTAAATATAAATGCTTGTCATGATAAATACCCTATTTGAATATTAAATTACGCTCTGGTAAAGTGGCTTGTGATTCTTAATCTGCATTTAGTCCCAGTCTCATTAAACTGGTGTGATTAAACTCTGTCTTTTCCAAAGTCCAGAGAGGCTACACATGGCATTAGTATTCTGATCCTGACAATTACCTTGAATCTTGATATTCGGATTAAGCTTTATGTAAATGCAGCCAGGGTGAGCATGTTTCAGAAACCCACCATCTTGGTCTCATTTCAAACCAATAATTAACATTAAACACAACGTATATGGGGAACGGGACACAGGGGAAAACCAAACGCACCAAAGCTCCTGAATTATTCACAGAATTAAAACCTATAGCAGTAGGGGGCGTTAAATGTTGATTAAATGCATTTATAAAAGAGTAGCCTGCTGACTTTAGCATCTTATTATTTCATAAGACTGAGTTCAGAACAACCAGAGGCGTGCTCAGGTGTGGGCTGTTGCTACTGAAGAAAGCAGCTGCACATACTCTTACTAAATGGACTTTAAACAGCCACAGGGCTTTATGGTGATATGTCTTTGTGGAAATTTTGAAAGTCTAGATTGAATTTAACCATTGGCATTTCTGCCATTGTGTGGAAACTGGTTTGTGTCAGTCTGATGGAACAAAATAACAAAAAATAAATAAATAAAACAATATGCTGATTTCTTTTTTTGTTTATTAATGGGGCTCATTCACAAAGCTTCATAAAAAACAATAGTCTACTGAAGCATGGTAGGTTGGGTTATCAGGCATAATTCAAATTCTTTAAAAGTACAATTTCTTCTTACTTAAAAAATATATATATGTTTTTACAAAAATGTAACAGAAATTCAGATTTATCAGGTTTTTATTGGTGAAAGGTGATAATGTGTTTTTTTTACTTTTATAGAATGTTATTGGTCCAAAAACCCAGACAATTCTTTTTTGTGGCTGAAAGACCTAAACACAGGAGACAATGTGTGTTCATACAAATACGTGTAGCAAAGGACACAATGCTAGTCCTATTGTAATTATTACTATTATCTTTGTTAAATGAGACCTAATGCACTATTTAACAGTACTGACTCTTTTTGCACTAGTCACGAGTTCAATAATAAACAAGACTGTGAGCAATTGTCGTTCTTTGACTTTGTACACTAACATTATAGCTCCAGATGGATGTCACAGAGGAATATGTTCAAGTGACTCACAAAAGTACTCCTCCTACAACTACAGTAGCCCTGCAGGGACAATCTGGTGTTGGAGAACAAACTCAGTGGAAATAGATCCGTGTGTTTCCACTGTACAACCCACTTCAGATATTCATTACTGGACCTAAGAGGAACTTTTTACCTTGACAAACTCATTGGACATGTTTTCTTTAGTTTAAGTTTGTCTCATAAGCAGTTTAGTTGAGGTCATAACAGAATGTTGTAGAGACAGTATCGATCAATAATAAAGAGTGTATGGTTCAAACGTCTTCACCAAAGACGGCTCTTACAGAAAACTGACTATACACTTTGATCATAAACCTGAATCCCATCTGTATTGTTCACGCGTGTATACTTGTGTATATCTGCCAGGTCAAAATAATAAAAGATTTTTATGGTCAATTCCTCAAAAAAAAAAAAAACATATTCCTTTGTGAAACCCTCAAAGCCTTTTTGTTGCTACAAATCTACCTGACTTTGGAGCAAAGCAAAGCGTAGCCCGACCCAGTGACACGCAGCGTTGTGTGCATGAGAAGGTTGGCAGCCCCTGAGAGAACTTCCTATTTGTTTATGTGAAAAAAGTGTGTCTGTTCAAAGGGAAGCTCTACATCTTAGAGTTTCTGCTTTCTTTCAAAGTCAATGTCAGTTCCACTGTTTTGTAAAAGGCAGGACAAATCCGAAAGAAGCCCTTGACCCTGCTGACCTGTTGCACTTAAAAGGAGTGAAGTATTGAAGGCTGCAGTAACGAAGGCTGAGGCAAGAAACAGAGTTTTAGGGACTGAGACTTAAGTCTAGATTTATGACCATTTAAACAAAATAAAATGAATAATTTTTTGGCGTTTTCTTTTTCTTTAATAAGAAAACTCTGTGGTAGTGCTGATGTGAGTTGAGTAAAGGCTCTGTACATACTCCTAGTTACATTACATCACTTCAGCACAACCCTTTTTATCATGACAAAACAGTATGAACTGAGGAGAGTGGGGATTAAACCACCAACCTTCCGCTTTTAGGACCACCTGCTCTACCTCTTGACCCACTGTGCCCCATTTTTCTTTTATTTAAATTGTGCACATGTTTTTGAGTCAGAGCCAGTTGTGACATTAATTCCTGTTCAGCTGCCCAGAACTTCTATTTTTCTTTTGGGCAATCTCCAACATCCCCACTTGATACTGACAAAAACTACACACTGCCCCTTTACGGCCAGTAACAAGGTACCTTTACTTTGTTTTATTCCATAGTTTTAGTTTTTCACAAACACAACTACTGCTTGTCCATGTCATAAGTGCAATATTTTAAATCAAAATTTCCTTCAACAATTATATCAATATCACAAATATGTATAATCAATCAATACAATATGAATATATATCAAATAATTGTCCATGTCTTGGCTTTTGTACTTATCATGGACTTTCTTCTTTGCCCAAGACAAAAGTGATCTGAACAAAGGCCTGACGTCCTGAGCACTACACCAGCTCCTAAAAACAAAAGTGAAACTCCAACGAGGCACAAACCAAGGACGAGTAAAAGACAGAGGGAAGCTGTTGCTCACATCGCAGCGCTCCTTAATGAATCATTTATTTAGATTGTAAAATAAGGGCACTTAATTATCTCCGTTAACATCTGCATCTGAGCTCAGCGCTCCATGCAAGATAAACACTTGATGAGTTTTAAAAATATGATTAGTAGCTTGCCGTACACCTGCTCTTTACACCAGACGGGAGCAGAGCGGAGGCAGGCGGCTTGGGAACGAGGCAGTCGCTAAGAAATACAAAGGTAGTGAAGATAATGAGGAAAAGAAATGCTACAAAAGTACAACTTCTTATAAAAATGCATTAAACTTTTCTTTGACAGACTATAGACAATGCTACCACCCTTTTTGCTCATGAAAAAAACAATCCTAACATTTAGAAGATGAGTTTGAATTGTATTGTACTTCTGACCAGGGCTGGCTCGAGTCATTTTGAAATCCTGGGCTGAGATCACACAGGGTTGTACTTCGAACACAGCCACTCTTCTTCAAAAAGACCTGCTTCAATTTGATTTGGAGCATCTTGTCGGTTCAAGTGGGTCGCATGGATACTGGTACCTTTAACTATATTAGTTTGTGTGAAGGATATTATCTGAGCTGCAATTTTAAATCTAGTTCTGTGAAACTAATAAACCACAGTCCTTATTTGCACTAGAAGTAGAGCACCAGTTGCACATGAAGCCACACGCCTGTCCTGCCTCTGACCCTTCTTTGTGCAGTAAAGGTAGATGTTGATGTGTTTACTGACGATTATTCAGGTCTATTATTATAATAATTGTTATAATAATTTTTATTATTATAATTGTTTATATTGTTTATAGTTACTGGGTGCTCATAGTTCTCTACAGGTCATGTCAAATCATGTCATGTCCTCCATGTTAGTCCAAGCATGGAGTAGACATAACTAGATAGACATGGGTTGCCATGGTACTGGTGCACCTGGAGCTGGGGCCTTGAGGGGAGTGTGTGGAAGATACACCTTCCACTGACAGCCCCCACTGCAGTGATATAAAATCTCATGTTTTGTTTACTTCTTTAAGCAAATTCACTTCTGTACCTTTGATATATATCCGTGTGTGTTTGCTTCTTCTTGCAAGAATAAAACCTGGCCTTTCGCTTTTTATAATATAATCTGTCTCCGTGTCTCTCTGGATAATATAAGGATATAGAATTCTTATAACAGTTATGCACACAAACCTCTACTTTCTCTGAACTTAACTATTCAGTGAGTCAAAACAACTCTTTATGACAGAAATATAACAGATATGCGTCAGTCTGATTGAGGAAACATTAACAGTTTTCACTTGTTTTCTCATTTGTTTAACGGGTTGCACTGCTCAAATTCATCAGAACGATTAAAGGTGAGTTGAGTTAATGCTGTGTGTGCAATTCAAACTCAGTTTAACTTAAAACGTTTAAGCCTGTCTAATCATTTTAAATTTGCGTTGAGCACCACGCCTTTATGGACTCCTTTTTTGTCTTTGCTCCCTTCCCAAGATTAGCACAAAATTGCTAAACTAAACATTAGCGTTAAGTTCACAATCTTATAGATAAATTAGGGCCGAGGGCAACATAAAATGAATAAGAAAACAAGCTAGAAACGGCATCAGAAAACCTTTACTTTAAAATCGTATTAGACTATATAGTGTCTTTTTAATGACGCCAGAAAAAATGTTTTAGACGATATAATGTTGTACTTCTATGTTTAATCCTATGTTTTGTGTCTACAACTGTGTTACCAGTAAGACTCTTACATCTTCCATTGATTCTCACAAACTGGGGACTCATGGGGATGTGATTAAGCATCTCTATATAGTCGCTGACAGGATATTTTGCAATTCATGGGGAAAAAAGCTGTTGTTTTGGAGATTTAAGAGGGGTGCATTTTTGGGAAGTGTTACCTGAGCTTTTACACAGTCACTTCTTATCATGGCTGACTGATCTCTGCTGGAGCTACACCAAAACTCAGATCGCCTCGCTCCTGAACGCCACAGTCTAGCGGTGCACAAAATAAATACATGTCTGAAAGGAAGGTAAGACAGAAGACAGGCTTCTGTAGAAAAACTACACCAGCGTTTGACTCCCAGCTGTGTATTACCAGTGTGTTACCAGCCTGTGTTTGTTATATTGGACGCCTCTCGCTGCCCGTCAGATAAGACCTTTGCCACTGCAGCCGCGGCAGATTGCGACGCCACACTTTGCCTTTGAATGATAATCCTGCCGCATCAAGCTTCACATTGATTCATTTTCAAAGGGAGTCCGTATTATTTTTTATCGATCGCCCTTTTCTTTATAAACAAAGATGATATATAGGCCGCGTAATAGGAGGATTAAATTACACGGCCTGAAAATAAGCTCGATCGATGGAAAAAGTAATTTGGCGCAATTCGGTCCAATTTGTTTGAGGAATCCTGGGCTGTGTGAGTTAAAGGTGAGACATACAAGCGCTGGGGCTCAGTAACATTATGTTTTACAGCTTCAACAGAACAAGAGCTGTATGAATGCAGAAACAGTGTTTAAAAATCAAACAAAACCAAGAGGGAAAGGAAACGAGTAGACACAAATTAACACTTTCCAGTCAGTTTTACGGAAACACATGTATAAATGTATCTGTAAATTGAATAAATCTTAAAATGTATGTTTAGTTTGAAAAATATTGCAAACGTTCCTAGTCCAGGTTGTGAAGACACTAAAATGTCTCTTTAACTACTGTGTACGGGTTCAATCCTTATTATATCAATGAGTCTGGAATAAAGTTAAAAATGAATGATTCAAAATTACATTTATATAACTTTTTTCATTTATTTATAAACAAACGTGTCCAACACTTGCTCTTTTTTGCAGCAAAAGTCTATTTCTTTCAGAGCATTTTTCAAGGACACATCATTGTTGTCAACAAATACTTCCAAAAAACAGACTTTAACAAAAATCTGTTTTATCATTTATAGAAAGTGAGAATAGCATTATGAATTTAAAAACTGCTGACTTTAAACTTGACAAAGGTCTTCAACTCTTGTCTTCTTCAGCCAACCACCAATCTCTTATAACTCTAGTGTTTTTAAAAAGTCCTGTTTATTCAGTGATGAATCCAAATAGGCCATTTAAAAAGGATTTTTTCATCCATTACCTTTTTTGTGTTGAGTGGCAGACCTTACACAGCCTTACACATTTAGACAACCATACACTATATTTATTCATAGATCTAAACACACAACCTTCTTGAAATTATTTGGTTTAGGCTGAAAAACAACTTTTTATGTTTCAAATTAAGAAATTACATTGGCCTGTTTAAAGTTAATTTATAGGAAATGCACAGACTCTGGTCGCTGTAAAAGATAAGAACCAAACACTAGTTAAGAGATGGCCTCAGAAAAATGTAAAGGGCTCTATTTGAGACATGGGCCTTGAGTTGGACGTGTCTAAAATTGAAGTTAGAAGGAAGAGGAGTTCAATCCCTGGTGTTAACCTCAGCGGGAGTTTAACATTAGCACCGTCTCCACACCCCACGCTCTGCCTGCCTTCACCCATTTCCACATTTTACATCATTTCCTTTATCAATGCAATCCGACAGTAACATATATTAAATCCTAAGTTTGTGGAGTTTAAGCGTCGACAGAAAAGCCCTGATACTGCAGTAAAACGCTGAGGCGCTGACAGACACTTGCAGCTGTTGATGAAACCTTCACATCATCACGTTCCCGGTGCGGCGTGGGCGGACAAATTAACATAACGAAACAGACTCTGTGCCTCGTCTCCGCTCGAAATAACCAGGTGTGTACTCACGACTCGAGAAATGAAGCAGCACCAACCAACCTCCATCCAGAGCCTGAACCCCAGCAGGAACACGGAGAGGAAATAGTATGGCATATGTCTGCATTTGCTTAAAAAAAACACAACAATAGAGATTAAAGCCTGTTGTCATGGTGATTACATTTTTCAATTATTTTTAAAACCATGAAGGAAGGAAGTACAGGCAACATTGAAGAAACATGAACAATCTACTTGTTGCTATTTTTGAAAGGATTTGATTTTAGGCAGACATTTATTAAATGTGCTATTTTTATAATATTTAAATTAAATGAAACATATATTACCAAAAAAGGAAGGCTTACTATTAGCTGGGACAAGTCTTCCTTCAACCAGAGTACATGATCGATGTTAGCTTAAATAGTTACAACACCTGTTTATGTTGCCACATGCTACATACTTAATGTTTTTTAAAGGAGATTTAAAGGTCAAGGCTCTTGTCATGTGTTTTCTTCTTTAGTAAATGACTGAACTAAAGTGGCACAACTCGATCTGGTACCCGACTCGATAGATGCCCCAAAAACAGCCTATGGACCTTTAATGCTTTCCTTTCATTAATAAAGCAAAAATACCTTTAGCTCAGACGTCAGCGTCACAACAGTTATCTCCTCCTCATTAAACATTTTGTGATTGAAGCCAATATTTATCATTTTTCAGGTTTTTCTTTTGTGCCGTTTCTTTGTAAAAATGTGTATTCAGAGCTGAATATACACACTTTTTCTGCAACCTTTACTTCTTTATTGACCTTAGCTTCCACCAATGAGAACACTTCTTTTTCCTGAAGCGAGCTATGATTGGCTAAAGCCAAGTCTAATAAAAATTCAACCAAATAAAAGCTAAAACAAAAAACTAAAGGAAGTGGCTCAGCAGCAGCCCCTAAACCCACCGTTCTCTCATCTGCGCCGTTTGTTTGTTTGCCCGTGTGAAGAATAATGGCGGCAGGAGCAGGTGGAGTATTGCTTGGCGGTGAACCCATATGGATCAAAGATGCTGGCTGCCAGCTCCAAACTCCACTTTTACAAGCACATCTGGAGCCGAATCTCCATATTAATAGCCAGTTAATGTGTTTACACAAACCCAGCATTAGTCCCAGGGAGAAGTTGCTCGTCCCGGGTTGTGTGGTCAGCGGTGGGGGGTGGATTTTTAGGAGGTTTTAAAAAAAGCTAAATGTATTGACAGAATGAAAGAAAATAGTTAGTTGTAACTTAGGAGTTGGTAAAAGAAGTCTGGCTACCATTGAGAAATTTAATGAATAAACTAAGTCAATATCTTTTTCACAAACACGGCACCATAAAATCTCAAAGATGAGCTTCCAAGATGGACGTCACAGTATCACTCCAGTTGATTTTACAAATGAGACAAACACTACATGGAAGCAGTGCAGTGTTTTGTTGTTTTAACTGCATGTGTTGGCTCTGAAAGGATGAGTGGCAGTAAAAGTTGATGCAGGGAATTACAGCCTGTGATCACACGAGACGCTTTGCGGAGCACACCTGCGTTTTTACTGTTTATTTTGGATTTATTTCAGGCACGAAAGAGAGAGAGGCAGGCATTAAATGAGAGAGCAGCCACAGTTGGACCCGAGCCTGGAACAAAACAAGACCAAACTGACTCTAAATGTGTCAGGACTCAGATGTTATACCTATGGACAATGTAGCAAGAAAAAAGGTGCCATTTCCATTTATTAAACTATATCATTTTACAGAAAGTGACACGAAAAGCAGAAGCTAGAAAAAAGCGAAAGTTATTTGTAAATATACGCATTATATAAAAGGGAATTTATGGAACAAGAATGAAATATTAGCATGTGCAGTTATCCTAGGAATGCTACTAAAGCTGCGTTGACTGAACTACATTTTAAATTCTGGTCCAAATACGTCAGTCTGACTGTGAGATACGGAGTCACCCTCGCCTCCCGCTGATAGCTGCTCGTCTCCCGGGCTTTTCTTCAGAGAAAAACGTCCTCCTGAGAAATTTACTGGACGCAGATAATTACGAGGGAAGGCCACATCTCGCTCAGGCCTAATGAGTCCTGATAAGAGCTCTCCACAGTTTTTCTTCTTCTCCCTCTCTTCGATGCAGTATGGGGTTGTTTCTTCGAGTGAATGTGGACAATCAGCCGGAAAAACACTGGGGTTATGCACATATGACAAATGCAGTCGTATAAAACGCTCTCATTACAGAAGTATTACAAACAAACAGTGGCTCAATGGGTTGTTTCATCCTCTACTGAAGCTAAAGGTGCTAAGGTGTTTCATGATGATGGAAGACAGGTTGACAGGTTAAATATTATAAAAAATAAATAAAAAAAAGAGTGGATATACAATGGACCTTTTTTTTTTTTTTATGTACAATAAATTGTGTAATAGACCATGGATGAAAGAGAAATGAGTGAAATAGATAAACACCTATCAGCGTTAAAACAGAAGCATGGTTTCTATCTCCATTTTTCATTTAGTTAATGACAAGTGCAATAATCACTGATAAAGAGTTGTTTGCAATAACAGAGTCCTTCACTATTTTGGTTGAGTTTTTAAATCTGGGGGACAAAGTAAGTTGATATTTTTAGGCAAAGACAGCTTAGTCACTGATGCTTCTTGGTTTAAATGAGCATTTAGGCTACAGCTTCTAAAGGATACAAGCTAAAGGTCAGTGGAGGAATAGGACTATGTTCTGCTGGACTTTTTCTAAACATGGAGACACCAGAGTTATACACAGATGGTTTTAGGACCTGTGTTTCCTCATTAAAGACTGTTAATCTGAGACCTGCCCAAAGACAATAGCATACACAACGCTAAAGCTGACAAAACTTACATTAAGGTAAAACACAGAACACCATTATAGACAGACTTTATTTAAATGCATAGTGAGAGAGAGAGATGCAGAAAGTCAAGGTTCTCTCTTTTTAGCAAGTCTGATTTCCCCAACATGAATGCTAAATGACACTGGTTGTCACTAAAGGATGATATAGGCCAGTCAGGCAAACATGGGCATTTCACACTTTAGGAATGAATGTGAGCCAAAGGCGACAAATCAAAGCAGAAAGAATTAAAAAACTAAGTCTGTATAAATGAGCCACCTGCCTGATTAGGCTGAAAATGAGTGACGAGAATCAGAACAGCGTGCTTTTGTTTATTGCTTCGGAGAGTTATATTGTGAGAAGAGCCCCCCTGGAGACCACCACACAGCGCTGAAGCTAAGACAAGCTTACGCTAGGACTTCAGCACCACTGTCATAGTATTTACAGTCTCACACGGGGGAAACAAATAAACTGCATGATTAACAAGTTTTCTTGACGCCTGGTGCTTCGCTGTAGTGCCACCTCGCCGACTTAATGATTCTTAATGGTTTCTTAATGGCTTCTTAATGACTTCATCAGGAAGATCCTACAACAGCACATTCAGACGAGCGTGAGACTTCCCGAGACCCAGGATCACAACCCCTCTTCCCTCTTCTACTCAAATAACAAACACTTGAAATCAGCTTATCTCAAGACCGAGATGACACCAGCGTTTGATCCGCAGTTAAGTACGACGAAGGGTGATGTAAGGCTTTCCAAACATTTTAGAAGACAGTATCAGTCACAATGTTCTTGCACTGACAGAGACTCTAAATGGGAACAAAATAAAATTACTAAAAATGAGAGTCAAAGTTAGATCACTTTCAGGAAACTCACATTTCCTCATGTCAAGGAAATAATGGAAAAAAACGTTTTTTGATCCGCTTTTATTTTGGCAAATATGACAGATTAAAATAAACCGTAAAAAAAAAAAAAAAAAAAAAGAAAAGAACCAAGAGCCATTTTTTCCCTCACGTTCTTTCGTTCGAGATTAATCTGAATGAAAAAGCTTGATAAATATGGTTGCTGTGACAACAATTTTTACTACATTTTTTTATTAAATTTTTTAAAGCTGAACCTGTTTCAGAAATGTTTTTGTGAAAACCCACATACAATATAACATTTTGGATGAATAAAATTGTTTTAAAGATGGTTTGCAAATCAAGAGCCCACAGTCCAAAGTAGTTGCACTTTTAGCCATGAGGTTACTGCATCACCACAATTGGTTCTGGGAAACTAGTTTGTTTATTACAGGTCCATTATGAGTGGGTTGGTTGATGTATATTGTAAAGGGTAATAAAGGACAAAGACAGGCAAAGGCAAAGAAAAGTGGGAACATCAGAGTGACATCTAGTGTTGTGTGACCAGAATTAAACTGCACAGAGAGAGGATCTGGGAAAAGCTGCTCTGATTCTGAACAGCGCTGAAGGAGGGACAAAAGCAGCAGAAATAAACAGGAGCACAGGGAGTAATTGAAGAATTTCATTTTCACGAGATGAACAAGCTGAAGATGACTCTTGAAAAAGTGACACTGACAAAGAAACACAGGAGTATTTAATGACATATCATTTTCTGGGTCACTTCGAAGTCGCTGAGTAAACACTTTTGTGAACAATGCAATAACAAAGACCTATTTTATTTCAGCAAAGGCTTCATATTTTGCCAGTTCTTTCTTTAATGTAAAGCTTATGTTTCCCATAAAGTCACCAAACTCTGAAGTGTAATTGACACTTATTTGGCAAACTTCAAAGATTAATTTTGATGCAAATGGTAAGACATTCTGTTGAAAATTTCTAAAGACATTTTAGAAAATACATTTAAAGCTGTTTGTAAAGACAACACATGCTTTTCGATGTTGTCCTACAATGCCAAAAGGCAGAAACTAAAGACAAAAGGAAGGAATATGTAAAACAAGCAGAGTGGGCCCTAAACATCCTGTCACGGGTCAGAAATATGTTTCAGTGATGGTCACTAATAAATAGACTATTACAGTGTAGATAAGATTATTGTTTAATGCTACAAAGAAGAAATGTTTAACATTAGCTTCTTTTCTAAAAGCTCTAAAATATTAAGACCACATGACTGTAGCATTAGTCTGTTCATTTAATAGTTTGAGCTACTTCTGTGCCTTTAAACTCAGACAAAGTCAGAAGTTATACGTCTTAATAAAGCTACGAGCATAGTCCAACAAAGCTCTGTATGTAAAACTTTGTAAAACAAGTACACCACAAACTCCAATCATTTTTCATAAAGAGATGCACACCCCATCTCTTAAACCTTTTCACTAAATTATTAAAAGAAAAACAAGCCACAAGAAAAAAAAACAAGTACTATTTTCCAATAGAACCCTCCTGAAAAGCTTTATCTATTCACTAAAACACATGTCAATACAGACCCCTCTCACTTGTTTCTTTCCTAGTGCCACTTTTCCACTGTACAAGTCAAATCTACATTTTTATTCATTATAAAAACTGACCAATCGTGGAAGGACTGTAGCATTTCCTCATAGCACCAGTGAAGGATGGAAAAGATGATCCTCCAAAAGTGACACATTGTTGAGCCTGGGAACAAACGGAGGGAAAAGAAAAAAAAGACAAAAAAAAATCCACTAAGCGTTTAATGACATAGAATTTTCTGGGTCAGCTCAATGTCGCTGAGCAACAACTAGTTTGGAGAGTGAAGCGAGAGGCGTGGGCTGTGTCGCAAATTATCATTGTATCACACTCTGAAAGCTGCCGGCTCTTTTCATCTAGGCCATGTTCAACAGGATTAAAGGGGAAGTTTGCCTTTCTTTGAACAAATTCTTAATTATTTTGATAAAACAAAAGTTAATTAGCCGACGAGCCAATTATGATCCGGCAGTGTCCTCAAAAAAAAAAAAACAGCACCGGACAAACTCAGACGGCATGAATAAAAATGAAAGTGAGTTCAAAGGGAATGGAGCGGCAAACAGGAGGGTCATTGTGCGCTTATTAATGACTGCTTTACAAATTGTGTTAGCGCAGGAGCGTGACTACATGGAAAATTACACCTGTCCTGATGGATGTCCTCTTTATGCGGGAGGCCAGAGTCTCCGGAAAATGATGCATAGCGGCCGTGTGTCAGCGTTTTGGCAGAGCTCAGCGACGGTGGGACATGGTGAAGAGAGGGGTCCAGATACAGCCGTCCAAAAACCAGACAGGGACACGCTCTCCGTTTAATCGATGGCAGCGAGTGGGAAAAGGGGATTCAAATGTTGTCTGAACAGGTTTTTGTTTATGTGGCTTTAACCCTGAAGACACTGGACTGGGTTTAGAGGCCCTGTGAATACAGTGTTAAAGTTAGAGTGAGACAATAGTAGTTTGCAACAAGCTAGATTAGTCTAGATACCATTTACTGGGTTCTAGCTACAACAGTAGCCCTTTTTGTGCCACATTTATGCTCCACTTGGACTTTGTCCCATTTTAAGCAGTGTCATGGGTTTCTTAAAAAAAGCTGACAAGCTTCTAGAGAAACATATTAACCACATACCACAAATGTTGGCAGAAAAAGCTAAAAAATAAATAAAAAAACATGCATGTATACTTTTTATAAACACAAACAATGTCTTATGCAAGCACTATTCATTTTTTGGTACATTTACTGCTGCTTTAAACTGAATATGATCAGTTTGACCTTGGTCTTGAGTTTGATACAGATGTGAAGACGAAGGCACCTGAAAGGTTTGGAGACGTCCTGTGGTTTAAATTAACACTGAGTTTGGTTTACACCGAGTCTCTCTGCAGTGAGTCGGCCTCATGTGACGCTCCTTTCCTCTGGAGACTCCCAGTCCTCGTCCTGGATGAATTAGACCAACTGTGGAGCCTTTTCCTACAAGAGAACAAACCCACAATCGACCACTTCCTCTAAGCATCCTGGGATACTTACTGCCTTTGGGGTTTGTTTGAATATTTGCTAAGGAATTACCCATTTTTCTTATTTATTTCATATCAGTTGAATTGACCTGCAGGATAAACAGAGTATGTTTCTTATTTACCATGTGCATAAATAATGTCGGAGTGAATGGATAACAACAGCGGGTCAAGTTTAGAGCGAGTCACGTCCGTCGCTCGAAAAATAAACTGATTTCTGTAACACGGCGCCGACAATCAGTGCCAAGATAATCCCATTTCTCACACGGAGCTCAGAATGTATTATGTCACATTGTATTTCCATATGCTATCACAAACCGGGTTTAGATATGCAAACGAATGAGAGGAGGAGGAATGTGGAGGAGAGGATGTACAAACTGATGAAGCATAGCACAAACCAGGGCTGTAGTGACTGATGGACACAATATGCCTGCTCTAATCTCAGCTCGAAACTTTGAGGTAATGTTTTAGTATTGTGCGGTGTTTTAAAGTAAATAAATTAAAAAGTCGCTCTGTGGTTGTGTCTGGAGTAGAGGAAAAGAGAATGAGTCAAAGGATGTCCCACTGCTACAGCTTTAAGTATGACTTTGTCCT
The DNA here is from genome assembly GCA_024416835.2 of Perccottus glenii. NCBI lineage: Eukaryota > Metazoa > Chordata > Actinopteri > Gobiiformes > Odontobutidae > Perccottus > Perccottus glenii. Next base: position 3,272,340 of record CM044553.2, read on the forward strand.
ATCTCTATCCATCTGTCATGTCAGAATACAGAAATAACATCAGATTGTAAAGGTGAGCTTTTGGAAACATTTTTGTTTTTAAAAGTGTATAAAACAGTGCAAGAGGATTCTATTGCAGTATGAAAAAAGATTAGGACAGAATAAAACCATAAAAACAGCCACTCAATAAATAAAACCTATACAATTTAAAAGGAAACAATCAATACAACATATAAATAAGTCCATCTGAGCTCTTGCTGTTCAGGTCCTACAGACTGCCTTAAACACCTGGTCCGACACCTGGTAATGGTCAGAGCTCACTCTAAACCAAGTGTTCATCATTGAGAGGACGGGCAGGGTTATCCAAAATGTTGGTTTGAGAACAGGATTTGTCTCTTCTACCCCGTTCTGTCCTCAACTGCATAAACAAAATGAACTGAGGCATTTTGTATTTAGTTTTAATAGTTTCTACATTAATGCAGCCAAGCATACCTCCAACACAAAAAAAAACTTGACTTTTGTCCTTCTTTGCTTTTTCTATTCACCATCTACACAGCAGCAAAAAATGATGAATCCATCGACCGTAACATTTCCCAGTATATTTGACCATTCCTTCATTTTCCCTGACTGTTCCATGACCAGAAAACACATTCAACTATAGGTTTTTCAGGGAATGGATGTGAGCTCTGTGCTTTTTTAACCGTCCACAAGAGCCGCTATCCCGGTCGTGTTGCGTCAGTGTGTGGCAGTTACAGGTTTGGACTGGCAGCGTGGGTTTGATGAGAACAAGCAGCGAAAGGATGTGTCGGTGGAAAGAGAGGGACGGATACAGGAAGACAAAGCAGCGGCCCACTCCTCATTAGCTTCGACGCTGCGTGCTTCCTGTGAGAGAGAAATCGGAAGCTCACATCTACGACATGGGATTGAGATGTAAAACCAATGTAGACTCAGCCATCTGTTAGTTTTCGGAGATGAGAGCACTTTGTTGTTGTCCCTCAGAAACTGTTGAGCTACTTCAAAACCACCCAGCTTAACAAGTCGACGAGCGTTTGCACCAGAGCTGTAAAAATTATAAACTGTAAGTGGGATACATTTAAAGCTGGGAAGAGCATTTCTCTGCTGTGTCCTATTTGGGTTAAACAAGCGAGACAACAACAACAAGGCAAGCTACTGTCACCTAATAAGAGGTTAATCATACACAGCACACATGGTCCTTAAATCTGTCAAACACAGTGAATGATGCAGTTTTACTCTTCACCTGTTGGAGGCACTGCAGCAAGAATTACTGAAGAGGCACAAGACGGAAAAAAAGAGAAGAAACCTTATTCTAGACCTTTTGGTCTGAAGTCCACCCCTTTAACTGCAAATGTCATAATATTACAATAAAATGAAAGAGATAATAATTTTCTACTGATTAGTTTAAAATTGTTGGTTTTGGAAGTGTTCAGAGTAGTTGTGACACATATTCACCTTCCTCCTGAATAACAGGAGGAAGGAGACTTCCCAGCTCTTCAGACACTTCCAAGGGAATACCGAGGTCTTCCCAGATCAGCCAAAAAACATAGTCCCTCCAGCGTGTCCCTCCACAGGGTCTTCCCGGAGCCCAGAACACCTCCACAGGAAGTTGTCCAGGAGGCATCAGAGACAGGTGCCCGAGCCTCAGCTGTTACTCTCTCCACCGAGCTCCTCAGCCTGTCCCTAAGGAGCGCACTGCCACCCTGCAGAGGAAACTCATTTCAGCTTGTTATGTCCGAGATCTTGTCCTTTTCGTTCTTGACCCACAGCTCATGATCACAGGTGAGGCTAGGAATCGACTGGTCAATCAAGAGCTTGGCCTTACTCCACAACAGGCCGGTACATCAACTGAAATCCTGAGGAAGCGACGCCAATCCTTCGGTCAAACAAACATAAGACACATTTTCAACATGTTATTTTTCCATTTTTATTTGTTTTCTTTGCCTGGATTGCTTTGTCTCACCTGGTCTCCACTAAATAAATGATGCAAATGACAGTGGAACTAATCTCAGGCTTCTGTTTCTTTGCCAAGTTGCTCTCTTTCCAAAAACAGTTGATACTAGTTACTATTCAAAGACGTCTCTCACCAGTCTGACATACATTAGATTGTAAAGGGGCTTTTGGAAACATTTTTTGAATATACCCAAAAGCTGCTTTTACTTACTTTCTTACATTGGGCAGAATCCACAAAACTGAAACTGTAAATCAACCATTTAAAAACTCTCTCTCCAACGCTAGAAGTGTCTCATTGAAGAAACTTTCCGGCGCACCAAAGGGACATGAGTTATATTCAGTTTGTGCCATGTGACAGACTGCGGTTCATCAAACTCTTAGATGTAAAAAAACCTCCAGAATAAACTGCTGCGGCGCTGCTCGGTGCACTCTCTGAACAGCGGCCGTGGACAGGTCTCGACTCGGCTGAAAGTGACAAGAAACATAAAGCGTTGTGACTTCTCACTTGTCGCTAAACTTCTGGCCCGGCAGTCTGACAAAACAGCGGCGTTCAAAAGTCACAAAAAAGACAAATGAACTCGAACTAGAATCTGTGCAGTGCGTTTCAGGTTCAAACGTTCAACTGTCTCTCTTTAAAACAGAACGTCTACAGGCTCTTCTCATCGCAGGTCCCATATTGAAGGTTTGGCTTTTGTAATAGGCTTTTTAAATTTACATTTTTTGTGCCTCCTGACTTGAATTGACAAAAATTTTGCTTTACTTCTATTATTTTTATTTCTTGTAGTATGTCTAGATTGTGTAGTAGAAAAGGGTACAGGAGAGGGTCATATTTACTGGAGCAGTACAGTATGAGTCAGGTCAGTACCAAAACTGGAGAAGAGAATAAAGCGTGTCATATTTTTGGACTTTTTGTCCTTATTTGATAGAGACATGGACGTTGAGCATTTGACCCAAGCTGGATCCAGATTCGGGTTGCTTGGGTTTGTGGTATGCACTCTACCAGGTGAGCCAATGAGCTGCTATTTAAAGTTGTCAAAAACTAGTGGTAATTATCAACATCCACTTTTTGCTTTATGAATTCAAATATTGCATCTTCCGTCTACACTCCATAAAATACAAAAGTGTGATGGGTCTGGAACCCCTTCCATTGAATCCACGGCTTCCATCAAGTTTAATATAACCAACCAGTCACAACTGTAGCTTGCGCTTCTGGTTGTAATCCTTTCCCGTTAGATTCAGAAATAACTTAATGTCATTTGTTCATCCTCCTGGAAAGCAAATTTAAATCAACAGGAACCAGACCCATTCTTTGAAAGAACAAAAATGGCTGGCCTGGCTTCTAAAATAGGAAGTGATATATATTATATATATTATATATATATATATATATATATATATATTATATATTTTATACAGTCTCAACAAAAAAGTAAACTGACCAAATAATGAAGGTTCTGCCGTTGCCATGATCCAAACCCCTTTGAAAACCAACCAATCAAATCCAGACCATCTCCATAAATCCCCATTATCCTCAGAACCCTCAGCGCGGTGGCCCCTGCACCTGTGCCCAGGTAAACCTCTGGTACAACATTAACAGACACAGCCGCTGTTGTTTACTGAGGACTCCCCGCAGAGGAGACGAGCCGACCCGTGTCCCAACCCCTGAGTGGGACAAATGGCAAACATCTCCCGGAGTCATTATTTATGCGGGAATGCCCTTGGGAGTCTTTGCACTTGTTTACACAGTCCATTCATGACGACTGCGGGTAAATGAGCCGCTTGCTACCAATTTGTCCCGGACCACAAGGCTTTGGGGCGGCTCCGCTAACCCGCGCTTACCTCAGGGCTGTGTGGCTGTGAGTTTGGGGCTAAAAAAGGTTAATGCAGTGCTGCTACTTTTGGGAAACGACCCGAAACTTACTGACGCACAAGTCCCAAGGGCAACAGGAAGCACAGTGTCACTTTAGGAAGTAATGAGTTTTTTTTTTTTCCATAGGAATGTTACAGTCTTTCACCTTTGAAATGTGCTGTTTGTTTGTCTCGGGACAAGGACAGTGGTCAAAGTTAGAGAGCACCATCACCAACCTGATACAACGAGGATTTGAACATTTGTAACTGCATCAATATTTAGTACATAAAGTGATTCCATAAAAGTATGTTTTGTTCTCCAGATAAAGTCTGTGTTTCATACAAATTTAACAGCTTTACAATAATCCCACAGCTGACAAGAAACTTCCGTTGTACAAAATCTCAAACTTACGACTTTAACTCAAAAAAAAAAAAATACACCAGGAAACAATCAGGCAAATGCCCAACATCTCTGTTCCAGCCTGTTTTTTTGCTCCATGCATTTGTTCATTTGACAAACATTGTCCTGAGTTTATCACAAAGGACACTGAACAAATCAGCCTTGTCCAAATAAAAATAATGAAGCTCAGGTTGTAAAAAGAGGTTTTTATAAAGAATAAAATTCAGTATAAAAAGAATGTATTAGTTACAAATATCATCTCTGGATTTCTTTTGTACAGAAATAGTGGCTATTTTGAAAAGACAGGAAATCTGTGGAGACTTTTTAAAGCTTAACTTGTCCACTTTGTACAACAGATTGGACAGAGTCACAGCAGAGAGAGAAAAGGGAATCTGGAGGATACAAGTACAAATGTCTAATTGTATAGTCTCCTAAAAAGTAGTGTAGCCCACTTTGATTGTCTTTATGAGCAGCTTCTTGCCTCCCAGCCCAAAGCTTTGCTGGTTTTGCCAAATTCGACAGCTTTACGACAATCCCACAGCTGAACGGAAATGTACAAAATGTCAAACTGACAACGATGACTCAAACGCTAGATTTAAAATAGAACAGGAAAGACATCAAAGGCATATGGCATTAACAATTTCATGTTCCAGTGCCTCCATATATACACAAACTAAACATACATTTGTTTTCCGATAGTGTAGAATATTACTGGTTATTGCTGTTTAATGATACAAACTAAGAGGAACTTTGAGTCATTACGTTTGCTTATTGTGACCATTTCAGAGTCTTAATGTCTTGTAATATCTATTCTCCAAACATCTTCCGTTGCTAATTTAGAGTCTCGCTGTAAAGTACCTCATCAGAGCATGGCCACAGTTTCCATTTTCCTGCCTCATTTTGCCAAAGTACAGCTAATGCAAACAGTGGAGAATTCAATTAAATAGCCGCGTATTAAATCCAAATGGCTCTGCCTATAGCTCCCCGACTCTCATCCGCAGATACAGTCGAAAACGGCGGAGGGAATGATTTAAACAAGCTTCCTTCCTTAACCCGCTCTGAAAACCTCAATCGTTTATTTGCTAGGAGGCTACGTTATCCCGGGTCAGTGTCTTGGCTTGGATTTGACGACTGCGGTACCTGCTGGATCCACTCCACGCACAATCCAGCGCCCACTGAGCCAGATAATCCACGCGGGCCGTCCTCTTCTGCACAAGCACTCTCAATCCTGTCCTGACATGGGATAGCTCCTACTCGTTTCAAAGAAGCACAGTCAGTAAGGGCTGGTAAAGTTTGTGCACAAGCAGCGTTTGTGCAACTGGGAAAACAAGGCAGTGTGGGAACAGACAAAAACTTAGTGATTTGATGCTGTGCAATTTACATTTATGGGTGTGTCACTAGGTATGGGACTAAATAGGATTATGACCAAATGATCCAAATTAAAGAAGTCAAGGCTTGAAACTCTTTTTTCCACTCTTTGCACTTGTGTTGCCGGCCAATAGAAAAGAGTTTGCACCGGTTTGTTTGGATATTACGACAGAATTTAGTGTTGTGTCAAAGAAGCTGTTTTGTAAATGTCTCTTTTTTGCTTTGACATGTGTACATTAAAACCAGTTATTGTTTTGTGCTTAGTACAGCTGGTATCTGTAAATGTCAAACACAATATCAAACAAACCGAACTTAGCTCAATAGGCTAGAACAACACATGAAACATGTTAAGAAAATATCAGAACCAAATGGAGCAACTAGCAATAATTAAGACCTGCTCAAAATCACCTTATACTAAACAACTCTGATACAGGTGCCATGAAGGTCAAGTGGTCGCAAACGGGACTGATGTTGCTCACATTGGCTGCAGCTTAGTAATAGTCTGTGCAGCTGTCCTAATACAGTATTTTTCTACACTTCATCAACAACACATACACTACTTTTTTTTTACACTTGTGTTATTCTAATGACAGAAGAAAACCAGAAAGAAGGCAAAAAGTAAAATGGCAGCAACGGCAGAGAAAGCTTATGATGAGCTATGTTTCAATGACGCTGTTTTAAGAGAAAGATACAAACAGAAACCATCACATAAATTCACATTATGTTAATTCCTGTTCCCAGAAATTATTATGTGAAAAAAAGAGCAATTAAAAGGTGTCCAGGCAACATTAGAACAGTTGTAAGCCATTGTTTGTGGATATTATTAACATGAGCTGATTCTAAAAAGACCCCATGTCAACCTTGAAGCGCTTACATTTAATTGGCCTTCAGTAAGTGCTTTGTGGTCAAAAGTTGATTTTGCCATAAAAAAGGCTCCATAGACATAAAGATATAACCACTAAACACCTCTAATGCAACACACCAACATGTTAGTTCTTCTACATTCTAGTGAACGCTGATTAATGGACTAACGATCACTGTTGGGAACTATTGCGCGTCCCATTTCTGAATTACTATAGAAGTCAATGGGAAACGTCTCATTATTCAGCTCTGGGGCCTTGTGCTGAATCATCCACCACTGTCTGCCTCATGAGAGGGAAAAAAAATAAATACAAAGAGGGAGAACGAACGGAGGGAAGTCGCGCCACTTTTCTTCCTGACATTCTTTCAAGTCGTCCTTGAAAAGAAAATTACAACAACGCCTTTGATGCGGCGTGTGACATGCTTCGAGATATTCTCCGTAAGTGCAGACACATACTAGATTATCATCCCAATGAGTCTCCCGCGCTGTCTGCTGTCTTTTAACCGTCTGGATGTAAGTGTGAGCAGACTGAGGGCAAAAAAAAAACAGACAGAATAGGAAGGACAAGGAAGCTCATTACGCAAAAATGTCAAAAGAATAACAGTGAATAGAAGCTCCTCTATCTCCAATGGCTTGTAGCTTAAGTCAATATGGTATTTAGAGACCTGCTGAGAGTTGTCTTAATTAGCACACGAGCTAAATAATGAGGAGGCAGTGTACTGAGAAGCACTTCAATGTTTTATTAATTTTACTTTTGGGCTGTGTCTGACACTAATGACTTCATCTGCTTGTAGACTTTTGCCATTTAAAAGAGAGGCGTCGTAAGGAACTGTGTTATCAGAGAGAGATTCAAATGGAAAAGGTTTGGGAACATGTTTAATTGTCCTTTAACAGTATTTGAGACATCTGCAGTAGAAGAAATAAAGGTTTGCTTGTCTCGTCACTTCAAAAATATGTTGCAGATGGCTCCAGCGTGAACATATAGATAAATAAAAGAGTGATCCTACCTGTGTCAGAGGTCAAAGGTCACAGATTTTTGGGGAAGTTGTGGAGAGTCAGTTTTTGCTGCTGCTGAGAGTTTGTCAGTGTCAGTCAGATACTGAAAGACAGAGCAAGACAAAAACAGTGTTAATGCAGTTTACAGATCTTTTTTTTTTCCAGCCTTTTCATATTTTCAAATTCCAGAGTCAGCCCCTCCCAAGCCAAGGTAACTCCTCATGAGTCTTTTTGGAACAGGTTCTTACAAGGGAGTTATGCATCAATAACAAAAAACAAAAATAAATCTTTACAAAAATTAATAAAACTAAAAACCCACTGGATCATTTTTATAATCACAGTCTGATGTTAGTGAGAGTCTGAAACTGATCCATGGATCAAGAAAACATTTGTGGAGCTTAATAGTTTAAACATTTACTTCATTTTTTTATGCCATATGTATTTTTGGTGAAACAAGAGCAGCTGAATGTTATTTGTTCTGCACCAGTGACTCATTTTAGACACGCTGAAGTGGCATGAACAATGGCAACGCTAATAAAATCTCACTAACCTGAAATTAAACTAAACTGCAAGGTTTATTGAAATTTTTATCATAATAAAACCTTTTCTGTGAACACAGCAAATGTGCACTTGTATTTAAACTGAAAACTCTCCGCTTTAAGTTGCACTTCCTCTTCTGCTGCATACAGTGCATTGTGGGAAATTTGGAATGAGATGAGCCCACAAGGGATCCACAGATGCATCCTGGGTATTTTGGTCAAATGGAGGAGCCAAAAGAAGTGTGGTTTAAAACCATTTGGACACAGCTCCAGAGAAGCTCTTACTTTTCCAATTCTGCAGTTGAACTCTGTCAACATATGTGCGCCATCTAGTGGCATGGCATTACAGGACACAACACAAGTATTCTGTCAAAACCTTTTTGGAATAAAAAAAGCAGGGTGATTTTCTAAAGCACAGTTAACTCGAACTTTCAGAATTTAGTCTCATTGAACATAACCTGGGACTTTTCCAAATGTTTGCTGCATGAAACTGAAAAAATGTTTGCTGCATGAAACTGAAACGTGTTCAAAAATTTAAGCTTTATGTGCTTCTCCTCTAGCAGTGCTCAGTTTGTCCTCTTCGGTCTGTTGAAGAAATAGGAAATAATAAACTGTGCACTTTGGAGCTTTATTTATTGTTTTTTCATCTTTGAAATAAATCAGCTTCACTATTAATTATTTATTGAATTCAAGGACAGTTTAGGGACAAACCCACATTCATTTAAGGATCTGAGTGTCCATATCTTTGCATTAATATCCACAGCTGCAATCCACTGTTATTTTAAAGTGCTAATAAATAATCACCGGCTAAAGCCACATTTTTGCCACTGACAGTCTTTGTATTTTTACACTAAGTCACTTTAAAACAGTGCTAATGAAGCCAGCCCCGGCAGGTTGGAGTAGATGTACTTTAATGGCGCCCACATTCATAAAACAGGGATATGTCTCTGGCAGTGCAGTTGAAATAAGACGCAGAGGTAGGAGGTTAGCTCTTAATGTGTAACAGATCGTCAGGGTTGGTCACGCTGGCATCAAATCCTTATAAAAACTGTAACGAGCCTTGGCACAGGCACAAAAATCACAAATCACCAGCGCCAGGCTCCGGCTTATTAGCAGTCAGAGCGAGAGCGATATCTGAGGAGGGAGTACTGTCAGACACTGTGTCCTTGTGGAAGTCAGAGTAAGAGAGAAAGTCCTAAAATAGTCAACTACATGACTGACTTATAGAAAAGAGACTTTGAAAAAAGGTTTTAATGATGTGTGGCTTATTTTGAATAGTTTCAAATTAATGGTTTCTACAGTATAATACAAACTTGAGCACTATTTGTCAAATACATTACACAATTTACACATTTTCTGTTTCTGCAGCCTGTGAGCAACTACAGCAGCCCTGCTGAGACATGCTGGGGATAGGTCAAACATTAGCTCTTAACATTTCCAAACATAATCAGCTTAGTTTACAAGGGTCCTTTAGGAAGATTGGGTTAATTGTAGAAAACATAGAAATAATTTAGATGTACTTCTGCAAACTGCTGTGTATCTGTCTCTGTTTTCTGTCTAGAATCTGTAGTTACCAAAAAATCTGACATCTTGAGTTTTCAGGTACATAGTTGTTAAAGAATTTCAGATCTACTTTAACTGTAGTCTGTAGTGTTCTTAACCTCAGCTAGGAACTGATTACACGCTAACATGTTACGTTCCCTTTGCGATAACAATAATAATAATAATAATAATAATAATAAATAATAATAATAACAGAATAATATTTACAGTAAGTTCAGATGAAAAAATGAAAACAGACCAGTGTTGATGTCATGGACCTACTGTCCGGAACGGGCGAGAGACTCCAATGCAGACTCCAACAATAGCATAGGTATGTCCAGGTTAATTTTTACAGAATATTATCCAGAGTATGTAGGGATAAACTAGAATTACAAAATACTTTGCAGAAGGCACCCTGACAAGGCAGAATCACGACAGGGTTGAAGACAATCTGACACTGAACAGGGGAAAACACACAACGAGGGACAGGTGGAACACATTAGGGGAGAAGCAGGTAATCACAAAGGAGGGAAAGACACAAGACAGGAAGTCAATCAGAAAACACAGACAGGGGTAAGACTCTTCACAATAAAAAAACAGGAAATCAGATACAATACAGAAACAGACGATCAACTGTGATTCTGTGGCACCAACATTAGAACTCTGACCTCTGTCTCCATGGTAACTGATATTAAAACCCCTTCATACATCACCGTGGCAACAGTTAAATTCTTAAAACAGAGAAACCAACTGAAAAAATAAAAACAGGCAAAAATCAAAGCTCATCTTTTTTTTTAAGGATAAAGCCAAAAGTAAAACTAAAGACTAAAAGAAGACTCAAAGACAGGACCAAGAGAAAACCAACAAAACCAACTCAAGCAGCTCAATGGAAAAAAAACAAAACTAGATTGCCTCAAGACAGTTCAGATTGATTTGATTCATAAAGGCCATTTGGGGTCTTTTTTTGACACAAACGTCCCTCCTTCGTAGACTGAATACAATTTTATTTGGCATGTCAAGACAACATTACTGGACATTTCCTCTTGTTCTAATAGAAAGCAGCTTTAATGACTAATATTTGGGGACATACAATAATTGCATGTAAAGTTAAAACAGCAGTAAAATCTATTGTGATTCAGAGATGTGTGCTGTCATTGTGGTCTGACCATTACGACTACAGTATCCCAAACAGGATCCTAACAGGAACACAAAGTCACACACTCCTAAAAGCCTTCTCATTTTCCACAGGATTCTGCAAAATCCATCTAAAGCCTTACATTTTTGGCACCATGGAAAGTATACTCTTCTAAAAAGTTTTTTTTCCTTCAGCATTTCAAAATTTAGCTTTATTTTATTTCATATTTTATGAAAACACAACTATCATTATTGCAGTGTCAATACTATGTTAAGAACAATCTGACGTTTTGTAATGAGCCACAATGCTTCTCGATGGACTCAAACATGACTCTACAGCTTTCACACAACATTTACAGAAAGACAAAAGACAGGAGTGTGGGGTTGCTGTGCATGTACACAGCTGACAAAGAAACAGCACTGTGTTCGAAACAGGAAAAACCCAGAAAACGTCCGGATGTTGGGGTCATTTTCCTTGAGCTCTACCATTAACAGCCTTGCCCGTGTGTGAACCCTGTCCCTCTGTCGCCGCTGCAGAAGGAGAGGTCGACATTTTTAACTGCGAGATGGCTTCCTCTCACCTTGACGGGCGAATAATGAACATTTTTCATTTCACTTACAGACTCACTCAGCTCTTTTCGCTTTGAACATTTTTTTTCTCCCTCCGTTTCCCCTTTCTGACATTTCGCTGTGTGGTTTTGCCAGAATGATCTTCACAGTAAATTTGTGCCTCTTTTAAAATGAAATAGGATACATTTCTCTCTCATTTCCATAAAGGTCTGCCGTAAAAACAAACAATATGCTAATGGCACCTGTTTCAATTACAGCCAGGAATCCATATCATTATCCACGTATTGTTTTGCATTTTGCTGCAGAAGAAGACGCAGCAGCAGCACTTTGAAGCTGCTTGAGTGATAGACGTCAGCTTTAGGAGACATTAAGGTAAGAAGAGAATAAACAGGGATTACAGGAAACAAGCAGATGTACATCAAACGAATCAAGTCGAAGGAAGACGGAGCGGCTTTAGATCAGCAGCCAAGACGAATCACTTAGCCAGATTACACTCCATAATTATGATTACACAACTTTATTCCCGAAACTAAATCTATAATCGGCGACATTTCTGCATAAATTAGAAACAGACGAGGCCTATGTTGTGCAACTTGTTGTCAAGATTGTAAAGAGTTTTTCCTCTTTTTTCTTTTCATACACTGCAATTATTAGCATACACTTTAATTGTTTAACCATATTTTTTTGCAGAAAGTTTAGATATGACTGTCAAGGCTGATTTCTCTTGAACTCAGGTCAAAGCCATCGTCCAATGCCTTCACTGACGCTTGAAGAGAAACGGTGAAGACACAATTAAGTCAGATCCATGTGAATAACGTCAGTGGCTGTATTTTAATTGTAATCCCTTCAAACAGTTTTCTTTTATTTTGCGTTCTTCTTTTGAGACTTAAAGCCTAAATTAACTCCAAGGCTGTCTGTGTTTATCAGGCGAGCAAGGACACTGGAGAAAGGTGCATTGTGGGAAATGCAGGCTAACATACATTGTACTCGATACATCTTAATCAAGTTAGTTCTTTGGTCAACCTGCTCCTTTTTGGACATTATTTATCACATCACTTATTTCATACGTTTTTTTACAAACTCTATGTACGCTCGAAATAAGCTAAACTGAGTAAGTTGGTTCTATGTTACTATTTGTGTTGAAAATGTGAAATAAACACAAGCCGTTCAGACTTTTCAGAGCTGCTGCAGTTGTATTTAAACACAAAGGCCCCCAAATGGCACCAGTGTAAAGCATTAAAACTAACTTCAACTAACATTTTATGTCCTAAACCAAAAGTTAGAGGAGCGTGGCATCCAGACCCGGTGCAGACTCGGAGCACACTAAACCCGCTGTGGAGAGGGAGGGGTCTGGCAGGACTGGGCGGCCGACAGCTGGTGGCAGGCCGCTCGCTGGCTCCGACGGCAGAAGCAGATTCAGGTGACATCTGTGCCTCCTGTTGCAGCGCAATCGCAGAAACACTAAAAGTGAATTACAACATTAATGATAGTGCTCTGCAAGCTGTCGGTCCATATTAGGCGGCCATTATTGCGAGCGGGTACTCAGAGGCGTCGTGGACCAGCAGTCGGGACCCCCTCGGTCCCCTCCCGAAAAAGGCCACCTCGCTGTGAACAGACGCAGGATTGTTGGTTTATAGACTTGAGCGCTGCGGTGAGGAGCACATGGACGGGTTTTAGAAGGAGGAAAGTGGACTGGGATTAGTTTGAGACAAAGTTCATGTGGAAGTGAGGCTCAAACTCTTTAATTTATGGAGATGGAAACTTTTTAGATCCTGGAATGGACATAAAAGTGGCAGGTTTGTCAAAGGTTGCAAACTTTAAAGGAAGTAACAAACAAACATATTGAACAGAATATGTAGCCGTCTTTAAAAAAAATATATTTTTTACAACCTGTGATTAAGACTAAAGAAAACTTTGCGGTTGTGTAACTATAAAGCCATTGCTGCAACTCAAACACATGGGAGGCTTTTATTTTGAATGGCTAATAGGAAGTAATGGCAGTAGCTACTACAGTTTTTATCTAATATATGTTTAGCTTTAACATTAGTGCTGGATTATTTTTCTATATTGGACATATTTAGGAAATATTTGACAGTAAATGAAGAAGCTGGGCGCCCGGAGGAACAGACCAAAGCTTTGGGAAGTGCAAGCATTACTTTTGCTGCTTTTCTAAATATTAGCCTGAGTAACTTTAACAATCTTTGTGACTAGGCTGCATTGTGCTTATTTCTGAGCATCAGTGAACTTGTTTTGAGTTGTGCTGCTGTCAGTGATATTTTTTCAAAATGTTCCCTTGAAGGCAGAAATGTCCTGTGTTTGTTTCCACCACTCGTTGCTCACACAGTTTTAGAGCGTCAGAGTTTTTTCACCCTTTCACTTTATTTCCTTTAATAATAATAATAATAATATTATTTTCTCTTCCCAAGAGACTCAAGAGCGCTTACATTATTCATTCACTCCACAGCCACACGCTGGTGGTTGTAAACCCACAGCTGTCCCGGGGCAGACTGACAAATACGTAGCAGCCATATATCGCTCCTACGGCCTCTCCGACCACCACCAAACATTCTCACACATTCATCCACCAGAGACACAAACACTGGAGGCAAGGTGGGTTAAGTGTCTTGCCCAAGGACACAACGACAGTATGAACAGGGAGAGCGTGAATCAAACCACCAACCTTCCAGTTATAGGACAACAGCGGAATTCTGGGGCAAATATATGAAGAGTAGAAACGGCATGAATCTGTAGGTAAAAAATTGTAGTTCCAAGTAGCCAGCACATTAACTGACAAATGTCTTGTGGGAAACAGTGAACATGTAATGTAAACATTCAAAGAAACAACATTCAAATATATTTAATTTTACTACTATAGCCGGGAAAATAATGTGGAACAAATGGGTTTCTGTTGGAATGAAACATTTTTCCTAAAAGAAGATATAGTCCTTTGATGCACCACTTCGACCTACAGTCTCCGTCTGTATCACTAACTCAACTCAAACCTTTGACTCCTCCCTCGTATCCAGTTCTCAGACAGCATTTGTTTAATATTTCTCTTTTCTGCAGCAAAACAAATCAACCTCGTTACAATATGACATGTGCCAAGTGATTGGAGCCTGTAGATTGACATGTGTTTGAGAACATAGACTCCCAAACCTCCGCCCTCTTCTCCCCCCCCTCCCTCACGTGCACCCTCACATGCACGGCCCCTACACCAAAGCCCCGAGGCTTTGCAGAGCCGTTGTCGCCCGTCCCCCGCACTTTCAATAACTTCAAATCCCCCGAAAACTGGGAGAATAAAAGCGAGAGTCGATCACTCATAGCTGCGCGCGCTCTTTGGGGAAATAACAACCGAAGGAGAATAACAAAGTCAGGATGCCGTACTCTCGCTATAGCAGAAAAAAAGATCCCCTGAAGGACGCTGAGAGAAGAGTATACTTTTATCATCGTGTTAAGGCACAATAAAAAAAAAAGATTCATTTAAAGGTGGGGTAAATGGCGGCGAGGATCAGTGCTAATCAAATGTGGATTTTGAGAATAAAAACTAAATGAGAAAGTGTAGGGCAAAGCAGTAAATTGTTCCACGGTTGTTGTTTTTGAATAGAACTGAGTTATGGTGAAAACAGGGACTAAAAATAAAAGGGGAGGTCAATGATGTATTTGTGGTAAAATAAGAGTTAAACATGTCTAACGCCACATTAACTAGAGCCAGACCAGTTCACAATCCATGGAAAAAGGTCCCAAGGAACTGTTTGCCATTGGATCTTTTGTTTCTTTCGGAATCTTTTGGGGTTTACTTGAATAAGTGTGAATGAACCTTAGTGCAGCTAGACCCATTTCTCCCATTGAACCCAACTTGCACACCTGATCAATCATAACCGTTCATCAAAAACAGCTGTATGCAAGTGTGTTTCTCCGATTGGTTGTGTGTTTTTTATTTGGCACTGCCCCTGGATTCTGATTGGACTTATAAATACATTCAAAGGTAGTTTTATCTGTGTCCATTTGTTCCACCTCCTGGAACTCTAACTCAAATCATCGTAGACCAGAAGGATTCTTTGTAAGAAATAAAAGAAAAAAAGAATTTGGAGAGCTGGACCCGCTATCAAACTTGGACATTGCCTGTTTTGGTCTGAACTAAAAGAAGTGGCAGGATGGATATGGACTTTTCTGAGCTGTTAGTTCAGGAGATATCTGTCGAATTGTGCAGTGAACAGACATTATTGTTCTCCATTACTGCTTTGGTTAACAACAAATGCATTTATTATTGCAAAAAAATAAACTGAAAGTTAGCCAGAAATCCCTCCCACAAGTTTTGATTTTAACAGCTGTTGCTCCACAAACGTCTGTATAAAAAGTTATACAGTTGAGAAATGGACTCAACTTAGCAGGCTAGTAGTTACAAGATAGATATGGACTTTCTGAGCTGTTAGTTCAGGAGATATCTGTGACAATTTGCAGTTTTAAAATAAAAAATGACTTGAATCGAACAGCTGCCGTTACTGCTGCATCTGAATTTGACAAAGTTAATTGGCACACAAAAAAGTAAAAAATAAAAAAGTGACAATTACTTGGCAAACAGACCACACCCTGATGTGAAACCATGGCCTAGTAACCCTTTTCAAAATGACTGTCTGAATATAAAGTGTAATTTTACAAAGAAAATGTGTGTCTGTGAATGAGTCACATTCACAAGAGTTGGAATATGGTGATAATTTAATTACTTGGCAAACAGACCACATCCTGATGTGAAACCATG
Source organism: Perccottus glenii (assembly GCA_024416835.2). Lineage (NCBI taxonomy): Eukaryota > Metazoa > Chordata > Actinopteri > Gobiiformes > Odontobutidae > Perccottus > Perccottus glenii. The sequence continues at coordinate 3,288,305 of CM044553.2, forward strand.
GCCTAGTAACACTTTTCAAAATGACTGTCTGAATATAAAGTGTAATTTTACAAAGAAAATGTGTGTCTGTGAATGAGTTTTCACATTCACAAGAGTTGGTTTAAATATGGTGATACAATTTCATTAAACAGCCTTCTAAGCTGCTGCTATATATTCAAAAACACTAAATTGGGATAGATCTAGTGACTTTCAGACCAATTTTTCCTCCACAAATTAGTAATGTATTTTATCAAACTGAAGTTTACAGCTTACTATAAACTTTTAGCTCTGAAGCATCCAATAATTATCTTTGCCCCATTAAACATTGTGTGAGTGAATTGCCAATATTTATCCTCGTTTCACATTTCTTCCTTTTTCTCTTTTACAATAGAATGATGTTGTCACTTTACACAAGACGGGATTTAGTGGGTTTATCAAAAAGTGTGTAGAAAATACAGTTGTGCTCCTACGTTTACATTTGTAAATGTATCTGTAGAATTTGTGATAATTTATTTTTTGGCCTTTTTCAGAGAATATGAATGATAACACAAAACCTTTCTTTCAGTCATAGTTAGTGTTGGGTGAAGTCATTTACTGTCAAATAATGTATTCACTCTTTTTAAATCATGATAACAAGATAAACTATCTAAATGACCCTGATCAAAAGCCCGGTGCTTCTGGCCTGATAACCTGCACACAAGTGACACAAACAGGTTTGAATGGCTGCTAAAGGTAACCATCCTCACCTGTGATCTGTTTACCTGTAATCAGTGTATGTGTATAAAAGGTCAGTGAGTTTGTGGGCTCCTGACAGACCCCTGCATCTCTCATTCAGTGCTGCACTGACGTTTCTGTCTGAGTCATGGGAAAAGCAAAATAATTGTCAAACTGTTTAAAACAAGAAAGGGATATAAAAAGATATCCAAATAATTGAGAATTCCAATCAGCAGTGTTCAAAATGAAGGATTCTGATGAAACAAAACCAAGGTCAGGTAGACCAACAAACATTTCAGCCACAACTGCCAGAAAAATTGTTTGGGATGCAAAGAAAAAAAAACACAAATAAATTCTGCTGAAATACAGGACAATGTCATATTAAAATACAATGTATAAACAAACTACTGATTAACATTGGAAAAGAAAAATTCAGCGCTGAATATACACTTTACTGTTTTATTGGCGAGTTTACTATAAATCATTCCTACTTTGAGAACGATTTCAAACATTTGTTATAAAGTCTAATAACCAAATAAAGTCATAATGGAGCAACTGTGTTGAATATGGGAAAGTCCTGGTTTATGTTATCCACCCAACTCACAACAGCATCTGTACATTAGAGAAAAATCCAAAAGATGCAAGAAAATGCATTTAATATAGAATTTAGAAATATTTTTAGTGGCTAATGCTTTCTTTACAATTCAGTTTTGTTCATAAAAGAGTTAAACTAACTCACAAACACATACTAGAGAAATAATGTAGACAAGTGCATTTTTTTAAAAGCAAAACTAAAATGTTTTATAAAACTAACAGTGTGTTAAACACACAAGCCTTTCATTATAGATGAAACCATGTTTTTAGATGTCGATTTTTGAGCAAAACAGTTTCCATATGTTGAGTGGTTGTGCTGCGTTGGCCGACTGCATTTGCAAATGACACTGTGGCCTCCACTTCTTTATACAAGACACTGAGATGTATACGAGGCATGTGGATTGAACATATTCCTTTCTGTGGCTTATAAAAGCACCACTCTCTTGCTCCGTTAATGGCAGACGAGTCCTTGACGTAATGTCCCACCGACCATTCCAAGTTGTCCAAAACACAACAACAATGTCATATTAAAATACAATGTATAAACAAACTACTGATTAACATTGGAAAAGATAAATCTACAATGACCCACACAACTTTATTGATCAAGATTACTATAAATCATTCCTACTTCCTTAAGGAACCATTTCAGTCATTTGTTATAAAGTCTAATAACCAAACTTTAACATAATGGAGCAACTGAATATGAAGCCACTCACTAATGTTATCTACCCACTCACAACAGCATCATCAGTAAACTGCGCCACAATCATCTTTTTAATATAGAATTTAGAAATATTTTTAGTGGCTAATGCTCTTTCTTTAATTGTTTTGTTCACAGGTCAAGTTAAACTAACTCACAAACACATACTAGAGAAATAATAAACAGTTTCCCTTCAACACATTTTGTACTGATTTTAAATTATTCATACTTAATAAACCTTGAGAAGTCATGAATGCCCATTAAGACTATATTTTGCTGAGAACCACTGGCCATGCTGTGTGTCCAGTGTTTTGACAGTGACGCTGCGTCCTACACATTTCTAGAAAACACACAGTTGGACGAATGCCATGTCGATCGAACGCTGGCTTTTCCCAGCCTCACAAACCCACCGCTGACTCTTTTTTTTCCTGTCGCTGACTCTGATTTCTTCATTCAGGGGAGAGTGCCACTGAATGTGTTGAAGTGTTTCACAATTACCAGCTGATTATATCTGCAGCATTAGCATATTAAAAGGAAGACTACTTGAACAGACCGATAATGACTGAGTGTTGAAAATAATTTCCCCACTCATTATCGACGGCAGACGTGCAGATCTGGGGAAAGCACTGCCGATAAATTCAAGTAAACCTTTGCTGTGTAAATAACAACAATTAGGCAGAAATTAGATCAAGCCGCGCGGGTGAAAAGGGAGATAGTCCTAATTAAAAACTTCCCGATTTGGGGGAAAACGACTTTAGGTGGGATTCATTCGTCTGTAGCAAACTTTTGTTTTCCTCACAAAAGAAAGAGTAAAGCAGTTGAGTATTCCTTAGCCTTTTAATTAAATATCTGCTGCTTTACACTGCTATTCAGAGCCAGTACAAAGGCTGGCTACAATTATATCAGCGTCTGAAGTGGGCCAACCTCTGCACTCTGAATACTGATACCTGCAGCGAGCGGTTACACGGGCTATTCACTGGGACTGATTTAGAACATTTTACTATTTAAAGATATGTTAGACTGATTAAAACACACAGTATTTTATATATTTGTTTTAAATGACAGCTGCTGTACATTCTTCTAAAAGACTAAATTAGTTCATGTGGTTCTTTTTTATCTATTGTGAGCTATACTTGTATTACCTTGTTCATGTGACTATAACTAACATAACTGTTTTATGTAGGTCTTTAGCCTTTTGCTAGTTACAACTGCAGATAGTTTGCTTTCAAAAAGGGGTTTCCTCAAATATTTTTATTGAAAAAAGACACACATTGAATCTTGGGGAATGTGTCAATAAAACGTTGACGTCAAGACCATATTGTGCCTGCTGTGTGTGAAAATCACAAGCTACTTATTAACTAGTATTTACAGTATGCAAGATCTTTCATTCATTTTCTTCCACTTTGTCCCGTAACTTTGGGCCTGAGGAGGGTACAGCCTGGACAGTGGACAGGTAGTCGCAGGGCTAACACTTAGAGACAGACACTGACAGACAACCATTCACTCTCACATTCAATTACTGGGGACACTTTAGATTTTACAAGTAAGCTGTACATGCATGTGATTGGGCGGTGGGAGGAAGCAAGGAGGCCCCCATGGTAACACGGTGAGAACATGCAGACTCTTCACGACCCATGATCTCACAACCTTCTTGCTGTGAATCCCCTAGTATTCAAGTTCAAGGACACTAAACTGGTTACTTTAGAGGCGGAGAAGAAACTGCATCCTTATATGTTTAACAGTCAATATTTTACTGATAGACTTCAGTTCTACTCAAGTATGTTGACCCTGAAATGTTTACCATCAGCAGATGGACCAAAAATTTTAGCTTTTATATTTCTGCATAAATAGTGTGTGTGCTAGTTTACCAAATGTGAATAATATCTGTCTGTGATGGTGACATTTAATTTAGCTAAATGTAGGTTAGCCTAATCCTCCAGTGACCTGTAAGATTTTAAGATTAAGATTACTTTTTATTTGTCACATACCAAATTACATACAGCATATATAACCAGCAGTGAAATATGAGAGGGTGGTGCAACCTATTACATGTTTAGACATAGAAGACACACTGAGGTTGCAGACCACACCGGTGCAGCTGCCGGACAGCGCTCCAAGGCAAGGTGGGTTAAGTGTCTTGCCCAAGGACACAACGACAGTATGAACTGTGGGGCGAGCGGGAATCGATCCTACTACCTTCCGGTTGAAGGACGGCCGCTCTACCACTGAGCTACTGCCACCCAAAAAAAAAAAATGAGGAACGCTTCACGAATTTGCGTAGCCTTTAACTGATACAGCCTAAATGTTTTGGTGAATCAAACAATCAAACAAATACTGAGTCACTTGCAAATGTTCTTGACAGACACATAAGTAAACAATGCCAAAATCATCTTGTTTGTACAGAATTTGCCATTGTTTAATTCTTTGATGTTGCCTAAATGCACACACAGTAAAGTCGATATGTGTTTTGTCTGAGAAATGCAGAGGAGTTGGAGTACTAGTTCAAGGTAAAACTGCAGGAAATGCACTGTTGATGTCCGATTAAACATCTCCGATCCATCAGTGGGCAGTGCGTCCACAGAAATAACGGTCCATGAATCTGCAGGAGCCCGGGTTAAGGTGGTTGTAGTTGATAAATGCTAATAACTTAATGATTTTTCGACCCCGGTGGCAGATTTCCGCCTGTGAAAACTCACTTTGCCAGCCGTTCAGACAAAACTCACAGCCTGATGGATCTCATGACATTCACAGTCTCCTTCATGAACTAAAAGCAGGGCAGCAAAATGAGCCAGCAACTTTATCTTGAGAGTTTTAAACACACTGTTCAAAAACCGAAAGAGGTTCTATTATGATGTTTAGTATTTTTTGGTTCTTTGTTTGGATTGGATTTCCAACAGTTTCCCTCAAAATTACACCGCTTCCACTGTTAATCAATACACACTTTCTTTGCCCTTTTCCACTACACGTATCTGGCTGTCCGACCAAGCGGCTGAATTTGTGCTCTTAATCAGCTGCAGGGGCTGTCTCTGGTCTTCCCTGCTAATTCTGCGGTGCTTTACAGACCTGGCTCGATTAAAATGCACGCCCAGGTACAAGCTCAGTCCAACACCGGCCCGGTGACGGCCCTCCGGATCCCAGCCATTGTCCCCGAGACTCGACAGCACTGTTTTCACCGGTCATCTGTCGATTAATTAGCTTTACACCTTTACTGTGTTTACAGTGGGACCTGTGGTGGCTGCAGACTGAGGGGGTACAAAGTGCTAAATATTATTATTTTGCACTAGACTATAACTGTACCTGTCCTTAGCTTCATTATACTTTTATAGTTTCTCCAACCCAACAAGTGTAGCTAACCCTTTTACATGCATCAAGTAGTATGCTCAAATAAAGAACAATGGGACCTTATTTTACAAACACACGGGGCGCAGTGGCTCAGTGGTAGAGCGGTCGTCCTTCAACCGGAAGGTTGGCGATTCGATTCCCGCTCTCCCCACAGTTCATACTGTTGTTGTGTCCTTGGGCAAGACACTTAACCCTTGCCTCCAGTGGTGTTCCAGCTGTAACACTGGTGAATGGAACCTTAATGTAAGTCACTTTGGATAAAAGTGTCAGCTAAATGAAATGTAAACTGTTCCCAAAAATAAAAGTTATAAATCATTTTAATAACCATAAAATTTACATTCATATCGATGTAGGTTGAACTCAAAAAATATGTCTTAAAATTATTGCATTATGTCGAGATAATGTTGCTGCTTATCACACTTTCAGAGCATGTGAACAGCTATGGCAACCCTTAAGAGAAATTGTCTGGACTCGAGAGTGAAAAACAATTGGCTTTATTTAATGCGCACTGCATTTCCTTTAGCCACAAGATGGTGCATATCCCTCAACCAGTGTTGGGAAAGTTCACTTTCTACAAGAACTAGTTCAAAGTTCAGTTCACAAATTTTAAAATGAACTAGTTCAGTTCATAGTTCAAACTTCAAAATTTTGAACTAAGTTCACAGTTCCAAAAATGAACTAGTTCATAGTTCTTTTTTTCCATATGTTGCTGCGAGCTATTATTTTTCAAAATTATTGCCACAGCCCATACACAGTAAAATCACAGACAGCAATTATCTTATCAGTTTTAACAATGAAGCTATGCATCAGATTTCATCTTCATATCCAATTTTCAATCCTTATCCAACCAGGGTTTACATTAGCATTGAGGGGACATTGTTGCTTTAATACTTTGTTGCTGTCCATTCACTCCACACTAGTAGCAGCTGCAGCTTTCAACCCTACAGGCAGGTTCAACAAACAAGTTACATGAATGAATTTAAATGATCATACGCCTTACTACATGCTGCTGTCGCCTCCATGCTTTATTTATTTATTTATTTATTTTTGATGACGCGTCACGCATGCGGCGGACGGCGGTGCGACACAGGTGGCTGGTGTTGCCAGGTTTGGTGTTTTTCCGCTACATATTAAGACCCGTTTGCGGCTGGTTTGCGGTGTGTTTTAGCCGGGTTTTCGCCTGGAAGGCTCTATAGAAATCTGGCACCCTATTGTACGAAGTTAACCTGAGAGAGCGTGTCGTTCACAGACACCAGAATGAACGAGTTCACAGTAATGTTCATCAGGCAGTAATACAGCACGTTCAGTTCACGTTCGCCCAAAATATGAACGAGTTCATGAACTATCGTTCATGAACTATCGTTCAATGAACGCGTTCAGGCACAACACTGCCCTCAACAGACTGTGTTGTTTGTTTTCATGAGGAAACTGAAACGGTAGGGTCATTTTAGAGCAAATAAAACTTTGCTAGGGTCCAGTGTATCGGCCTGTTTCTGCTTCCTGTGTTTGAGCTGCTGAGCATGTCTCTCAGGAGAGGTCTGCTCGTCCCAGTGGCATAGAATTAAGTATAATTTATTTATTTAGCATTTACGTATCTAAGAACCATTAAATCAACTACGAGAATGTATAAATTTGGACTTAAAGATTATGCAGTGCCACTTTAAATGTGCAAGAAAAGTGTTCCTTAGCCCTACTTGTGTTCCTGAAGAGCACCATTAATATTTTTTATTTTGTTTTCTACTGGTCTTGACCCAGTCAGACATATTCCCTTTTATTGTTCCTTTTACTGGAATCTAGATTTGGCGGCACAGTGGCAGAGTGGTTAGCACTCCTGCCTCACAGCAAGAAGGTCGATTCCCATCCAGGACAGGGCCTTTCTGTGTGGAGTTTGCATGTTCTCCCTGTGTCTGCGTAGGTTTCCCCTACCACTAAAAACATGTACAACAGTCCCCCCCAAACACACATGGGGCCAGGACTCCCCTGCAAAAGAGATTTGTAATCTCAGTGGGACTATCCTGGTTAAATAAAAAAAAAAAAAAATAGATGAAAATATCCATTTTATATACGTAGATAGACAAGTACAAAGAGTTTAAAGTTGTTTAAAAGTGCATAGTCACTACTGAACATGTCGTTTGAATTAATTTAATCTATTCTATTTCTAATATATACAATATCTTACACAATGCGACTTTAAGGCCAAAGTAAGGAACTAAATAATGAAAGGAACACAGAAAGAAAGCAGGAGAGAGGACTGTAGCTCAATCTTCGTCCAACACAAAAGCTGTAGTTACAACACATGGGTTTGAGTATTGTGGCTGTGAATGGCATTAATTCTTCTCATGTCCAGGGCCCAGCAGCAGCAGAAGGTGAATCCCCCTCCTCTCACCTCCACCTCTCTCCTCCATGTTTCTCTCCCCCCCTCACCCTCTCTGCACCCCTGGCCTGTGCACCTGGAGGAGCATGTGCCGCTCCGTATCACTGTCCACATTCACATCGATCCCTCGCTTGAGTTACGCTTCATAGATGGCTTCAAAGCTGCCCCGCTCCCACTCTTGATTCTCTCCGAGATGGCACTGCAGACGTGTGAGGACAGCGGCGAAGATGGCTTTTTGTGTGTTTAAAAATGATTTTCTCTCTCAGACTTTTCACACAAAATACTGTACAAATATCTAAAACGGTCAGCAAGGTCATTCTATTTACAATAATACAATTTATTTATGTATGGGTTGCATCAGTCAAATTTGCAATAGTTTAATCAGTTTAAAAAAGCTAAAGCTAATAAAAACCTGCTCAGATGTTCAGCCGTTTTGAAAATGAAAAATAAAGCGAGTACATTTTTCGTACATACAGACAACTACAACTACAAAAAGTATGATCAAAACGTGACAGGAATAAACAATCTGTACAGCATTTTCCAAATCTGGCTTCTCTTTTAGGTGGGACTCAACAAGGACTCATTGATGAGTCCTTGTTGTGTACAGTGCAGACTAAACATCCAGGTATTTAAGGACAAAATAATCAGAGTCACTGTCACTTTAACAGGAGTGTAATAATTTTGGAGGCAATGAGCAGCATTTTAAGGCTTACCTACTGCCAGCCTACTGAAGCAAACTGAGGACTGAACTTGGTCAGAAAGATCAGTGCACATAAAAAAAATGTAATAATGTTTTTTTCCAGAAGCTCATACAGCACAAAAAGTAGCTAAGTCCATCTGTACATAAGGTCTTCACATAAGGTCACAATCATTCAAAAAGGACAATGTGGCTCTAAAGATGGTTCTTAAAGGGCCATATACAGGCGACAAACACACATTTCTTGATCTGTTGAACTTTTCACCAGGAAAATAAATAGATTTCCCCCCAGCTTCTGCGTTGAGAGCATTAACCAATCACGACCGCGTGTATCGTGTCGAATGGATGGATCACATGGACACGACAAAGGCACACAGCGGCTGATTGTTTCTGTTTGTCGACATCCTGTATTACATGACAAAGGACAAAAACACGATAAAGACGACGCGGTGAAGGTCAGCGTGTGGAGTAGCATCTCCAAAGAGCTCTGCCACGACGAGAGGGAGGTTATGTAACGGCATCTGAAGCACAGAGATTTGGAAATGTGTGGATTTTTACATAAAAAAAGCAGCAGACAATGGCTCTATGTAACAGTAGCTTAGAGACAGAGACTGCTCTTTACTGGGTAAGAGCTTGAGCAGTTCTAGCTATTCCCATTTAAACATTGAAATGGGCTGGAAATGCTGAATATTTAAAGGCCCATTCCTGTTCGACAAGGGCCCAATATCTTTTCTCTGCAGCAAACAGAGAATCCATTTTCTAATAACAATTTGATCTTTATTTAAAAAAAAACAAAAAACAATCTTGGTTCATAACGATTGTGAAATTATGACATTTAGTCTCGAGTCACTGTTTACTGTGGAGGAGTATGTCAAGCAGCTCAGTGAAGAGCTAGAGCCTCTTCATGTGTGTTTACATGCACTTGAGTATTCTTTTTGTATTCTGTTTTTGTCTTTGCTCTGTAAACATAAGATCCTGATTTTAGAAACTTGGATAAGACAGAAAAACCTGGTTTGTGACATGACATGTATGCTGGTTTCTAAACCCTGCTGACGAACTGAGCATGTGTGAACTCAGTTGAGTGACGTACAGCCAAACAAACACGACGAGGGTGCCACATTTCATAATAATAATAATAATAATAATAATAATGGATTGGATTTATATTGCGCTTTTCTCCTGAGGGACCAAGGGACTCAAAGCGCTTACAGGTCGTCCATTATTCATTCATACACAGTCACACTGGTGATGGTGAGCTACAACTGTAGCCACAGATGCCCTGGGGCAGACTGACATTTCATACAGCAATACCAAATTTATCTGAGTTTTAGCAACCAAAAAAGTCATATACACATGTTGTTACCATTGACTGGACCAGGAGCAATGAGTAAAAAATAAAAAAGGATTTTCCCACAAAAGTGCTTCTCGTCTGAGATGGCCAGAATCCTCCAGTGTGGACCCGGCTTTAGTTTTTAACAGTCTGAAGTTAAAGCACATTTAAAAGCTTTGTTTCTCTGTATAAACGTTGCAGCCGGTGCAAGTTTCTTTTATTTCACTAAACTGGCACAGGATACAGTGTATATAGGCCCCAGTGTTATGGGTTCTTTAGGAAGTTCTCCAGGAGCAGATGTGGGGTCACTTATCCCGGATTATGTAATCAGTAACCGTTTACAGCCCAAACACAAAAACAGGAGACCTAAAAAAAACGTGTTTAAAACTGGAAAACTCCAGAATGAAAACTTTAAATAAATACATTTCCTTATATATTCCAAAATTAGCCCAAGATTTTGTCAGAAACGTTACCTTCTTAAATGTTTTTTAAAGAGTACGCTCCAACCCTTATTGAGAACCTAAGCCTTGAAAAACCTAATCTGCTCTGCAGCTTGTCATTAAGATGGTGTTGTTTGTCAGCGGCTCCCAAAACAAAACAAAAAAAGTCAACGGCGAGAAGCAAGCAGAGGCTCCCAATTAATATGAAATTGTCTCCACGAGTCAATAAGGTTTTAGTTCCACTCGAGTGTGCCCAAACGCGCAGCGTAAGGCTAATTATAATCCCATGGAGTATTTATACTATTTACGCTTTGCCCGTCATTACTACACGCTGTAATCCTCCGACCTGTGTGCTCTCGATGCTGATGAGCCTTAGACCTAAAAATATTTCAACTCCTTCCCTCGTTGCTACGTAGTTCACCAAAGAGAAAAAAAAGCTGTGAATTTAATCAGTTTCTATGGCGATCAGTGTGAAACAATATCCCAATCAGAGCCACCGCCGAGAATAGTGCACTATGGAGGGCCAAAGGTTGCAGAGAGAAGAGAACAATGGTCTATTTTAAGCGTTTCTCGGTTCACGGCAGCTTCATTTGAGCGACCGCTGTGTGTGTAACCTTCCACAAGCCTCCTCCCGACCATCTCCACTGTTACAAGTACTAATCTCCATTTTCAATGCAGCAATTATGCCCCCCGCTGCCAAAAGCCATTGACACAGCGACTTTTTTTAGAGGCTGACTGCGTCCAATCTTTTGTAATATTTTGAAAACATTGATAACATACAGGAGAAAAAAAAAGTCATGTTAAATCCATGCAAATGTTTAAAAGAAACGTAAACAACTATTGAACTGTTGTCATTGTTGAGTCAGTAAGAGATAACCTATTTTGTGTTAGCCTTCTCCTTTTATTTAAAAGGTCAGAGATGAATTTTTCAATAGTCTATGTGTTGTAACTGTTCTGAACTGGGTTATAGTTTAGCTTTGTTTGATTGTAACATTATTTGTGTAAGGAAAGGAAATGAGCAAGAGGACTAAGAACTAAGCACTCATCTGATTTTATGTGTATTAATCCATTCAGATATCATTTAAGTCCATCCAATGTACAGCAAACCGGTTCACGTATAGAGAGACTAGACCAAATAAACTGGGCCCTAAACGTGTGACATGTGGAAAAGAGGAAACGTTTTAATAATGCTGATCATGTTTTCTTATTTAATAAACTTGAACCATGATTTGGGGCCTTTATGATTGTCTTTTTTTAATCCAATATGCTTCCCTATGTTTTCCATACATGCCAGTCAAACGCAGTGCCGTGCCTACCACTAACCATCTCCACCATTATAAATACTAATCTCCATCTTCCATCCTGCAATTATGCCCCCCGCCATCAAAAGCCATCAAAACAGTAATTCCACTTTTCCACAGTCGGCTTTTCACACATCCTTCCTGTGAAAGGCCCGAATCATCCCCTTATCTCTGTGGCTATTACACAGTGTGCACGAGAGTGAAAACAATGGGCCGCGCCGAGATGAGATCACGCCACTTCATTTCTGCACAGGCCGCTCCGCAAGAAAAAAAACAAAAAAAAATGCACAAAGAGACACAACGAGAAGGAGAAGATGGTGAAACGGCCCCAGGATTTCTCGGTCACTGAGCCCAGGGCTGAGCGGCAGGTCGTCCCCAGTAATAAGACACACAGAGGGGTGAGGAGAGGGGAGACAAGACGGGAGGCTGTCTCAATGGAGGGCCCCAAATCAAGGTCAGTGACTGGAACCGAGACTCAGACCTTTATCCGCCGCTGTGAAACCTCAGAGGAGAATAAATGAGTGCTATACGAACACTATCTCCCAAATCGAATGTATCTGTGTAATATTACTGAAATGTGTAGAGCATGTAGTGCAGCACAGTAGTGGGAATACACCAAGAGATAAATAAATAAATGATTCAAGAAAATGCCTTGCAGAGAAAACCTTGGAGAAAAATAAATATCTTCAAAAGTGTTAAATAAGAATTTCAACTGATTTCCCATTTTGGTGTGCATTATAGTATCTTTACCAGTGGAAAATGATTTTTGAAAGTCACCTGTCCTTGCCTTGCATAACTGACACTATACACTGTACATTGTGTTGTCTATCTATCACTATTCCAGCAGTCAATGCAGCTACAGCTACAGTTTATGCAGCATGTGTCTTACTTAACAAGACAGATTTTCCACTTGTGAGACAATGTTCATCTTGATGTTTAGTTTTTTTCAGTTTCTGGTATTTTAAAAGGTTTAGGTTTAAATTGATAGACTATAACTGAATAATAATAATAATAATAATAATAATAATAATAATAATAATAATAATAATAATAATAATAATGCTCTGTAAACATTATTGGACATCCTGGGAAAACCTGGAAAAATAAAATGGCTATAGATTTTCTTGGGGAATCAGTTGCTAGTACACTAGAAGACGCTGGGACTTGTAGGAGGTGAAGTAAAGGGGCTAATGCAGAGTGGGATGACAGGCCTGGGGAGAAGAGACCACCCAGTGCTGAGGAAAACAGCAGGTCTTCAGACTACCACCGTTTATTCCCCTTTGTTCAGAAAGTCACTTTTCAAGTCTTAAAAAGCAACCAAAAGTTAAACTTGTAAGTCAGTTTTGACTTGGGTTGAGTTTAATGGAAAGAAAAGTTGTAGCTAAATGTAGGTAAAACAAAAAGCTAACGTTTTAGTGAAAAAGTATTGTCCGTGGAGGTTCTCATCCAGGACATACTGTATCCAAGAAAAGATTTTAAACAAAGGCATCTGGATGTTGGTTTGAAGGTGAAGACGTTTGTGAAATAATATTGAATAAAAAGGGAAACAACAAACAACAAACTACAAAGATCTTTGCATACACATGCCAGGGTAAGCGGTGTCTGAGACAGGCGGCAGTAGCTCAGTGGATAGAGCGGTCGTCCTTCAACCGGAAGGTAGGCGGTTCGAATCCCGCTCTCCCAACAGTTCATACGGTCGTTGTGTCCTTGGGCAAGACACTTAACCCACCTTGCCTCCAGTGGCTGTAACACTGGTAATTACATTAGAACAATGTAAGTCGCTTTGGATAAAAGCGTCAGCTAAATGAATAAATGTAAATGTAAAAGTTGTGCACATACATTTTGTAGTTTTAACATATTGAGCAAGTGTATAAAAAAACACCAATTCTTTTTACAGCCAGTGAGCACCTATGGTAGCCCTGCAGGGACATGCTGTTGTCTGAACAAACCCAGTGGAAATGGGTCAGAGATTAGTTCCATTGATGAAATAATATTATAATAGACCATTTTAAAACGTAGCACTGACCAATATGTTTTATGCTAAATTTTACACAATGCACCAAGGAGAGAATCAAAAAAATTAAGCTAGTTATTTTTGGGAGAGTTGATTTCTGAAGTCCCAAAACAAACCTGTTAAACTATTTCCAGTCTTTGATTGACGACTTGGCTCACTTGATAAACTGATGAAGAATGATTGATATCAGTGTCTTAACGGGCACCTGGGGCCTTGCTGTCACTCAACACAAACAAACCAAGAATCTAAATAAATAGCTTGCCATCACACAGAATTCTGCGTTAGATTTGTCAGCAGCAACGATGTTTGCACCGGGAAAGTTCCATCGACAAGTTTGAGTTAATGCTCCTTGATTTATAATTTGTGTTAAAAGCCTCCGGAGGGCCCTAAACCCCACGTCGGAAGAAGATGTCAGGTATTTCAATCAAAATCCAATCAGAAAATATGGCAATCTTAATCTTTAAACCATTTTATTATGTTTCCGCTGGGACTCGTCTGTCAGAGAAATTTGATTACACAACGCCGACACCAGGGACAGCGGCCAGATTCAAACGTCTGATTACAACGTTTCGGTTTTGGTCATTTCCCAGACACTATGTCCAGTGATTACTTAAGTGATTACTTTTAATGGTGGTGAATTTAAACTGATAAGTGGAGAAATTTGGGAACAAGATACTTTTGCCAGGTGTAAAAAAGTCAATGACAAGTTGGCCTTAATAAGGTAGATGCCAAAAAATGCCTGTAACTGCAGAATAAAGTGCATCTGAACACAACTGGATGGGTCTCAAAGCATCCACGTCTCCTCCACTTCCCTCCTGTCCTTGCATCTTAGTCCCACCCACAGATGAACCACTGCACCAAACAGTAACTTATCTAGTCTTTGGCAAAGATTATGGTAATAAACAAATCAAGAGATGCAGTTGTTGTGCGTCTCATCCAACTGCATTCTGGGGCGGGCAGAGTTTTCTTCTGTGAGTTTGACACCTGTAGGAAGTGTCTCCTTATAGACTCACATAGTCTCCTCCGTCTTCTTTCCTTACTCCTCAAAAGCAGCATTAAAAAAAGATGTTGCACAGATAATAACTTTCGTTGCAAGCGAGGAGTTGAGGATGCACGATTAGCCAAATGAAAATGTACCTTGGGTCGACACACAACTAGAGAAACAAAGCACTACATAAACCCCATCCCATTTTAGAAAAACACTTCAAATGGAATGGATTCTGTTATATAATGCTGTTATGTATAGAACCCCCTCAGACTAAAGCTGTCCTAAACTTTATGAGCCTGTCCCACAGGTTTCATCAGTGAACAGCAGAAACTTGTGCTAGACTGGAATCATTTGCAAGAGAAGCTAAAACCCAGCTCATATATTCCACTCTCCTCTAAAAACACACTGTAAACTACAATTGTTCCACTTGTTTATCTACTCATCTTGAGCCACTTTTGGAGCATTCATCTGTGTATTCACAGTATTTGTGATGAATGGTAAGCTATTGTATGAAATAGTATTTGATTGTTGTAGATTTATCACTTTATCTTGTACCATCTTGTATTTTAATGCTTCCTCCTGGCCGGGTTCTTATTTGAAATGAGAAATGGTTCTCAGGTGACTTACCTGGTGAAAGTGACTGCATTAAACCCGCCCATAATGGGGCGGGTTTAATAACAGGAGTAATGTGATCAAATTTCCTGGTCTTTGTTAAAAGTCTGACGGCTGTATTTTGGACCATTTGTAATCTGTGAGTACTTTTCCTCGGCAGTCCAGAGAATAACGCATTGCAGTAATCCAGCCTGGATGTGACAAATGCATGAATGAGAATTTCAGATTGAGATATTGTTCGAGAGATATGTTTTATTACATTCATTACATTGGCTTCCTATTCATGTTAGAGCTGATTTCAAAGTTCTCCTGTTAACATATAAAATCCTTTGTGTACGCGCGACCTCTGACCTATCTGACCTCATCACCCGGTATACTCCAGCTCGTACCCTTTGCTCCTAGGACGCTGGCCTCCTTCAACTTCCTCGAGTAAAGAAGAAGTCTGCTGGCTACAGAGCCTTTTCTTATAGAGCCACCTTTTTATGGAATGGGCTCCCGGTGGAAGTGCGGCGAGCTGACTCTGTTGAGGTTTTCAAAAGCAAACTCAAAACATACTTATTTCACCAAACGTATGGAGACTGATTGATCATAGGTATACGTTTACACTGGTTGTAGCTGTAGATACACGTTTACACTGGTTGTAGCTGTAGGTACACGTTTACACTGGTTGTAGCTGTAGGTACTCATATTATTATCAGCTGTAGGTACCCTATTACAGTTTTTTCTGTAGGTTCTCCTCCTCCTAGGGTTGTAGCTGTAAGTACCTCTGACCTGGTTGTGATGTGTACACGATGTGTTCCCTGGTTGTAACTGTCCTGGTACACATTCCTGCACGGCCTGTAGCTGGGAGTGGACTCCTTCTGTGGTTATCCCTGAGGTACGTTTCCCAGCTGGTTTTTTCTGAGTTTTCGTTTACCCTGGTTGGAGCTGTAAGGACAGGATGTTGTCTGTGCAGTCTGTTAAGCCCTTTGTAGCTGTAGGTACATACACTGGTTGTAGCTGTAAATGTCTTGTCTTGTCTCTAGGTAGTAGCCGAGGTGCACTGGTTGTAGCTGTAGATACAAGTTTACACTGGTTGTAGCTGTAGGTACACGTTTACACTGGTTGTAGCTGTAGGTACACGTTTACACTGGTTGTAGCTGTAGGTACACGTTTACACTGGTTGTAGCTGTAGATACAAGTTTACACTGGTTGTAGCTGTAGGTACACGTTTACACCGGTTGTAGCTGTAGGTACACGTTTACACCGGTTGTAGCTGTAGGTACACGTTTACACTGGTTGTAGCTGTAGGTACACGTTTACACTGGTTGTAGCTGTAGGTACACATTTACACTGGTTGTAGCTGTAGGTACACACTAAACCACTCATATTATTATCAGATCTACCTATTACAGTTTTTTTTATTTTTTCCCTCCTCCTAGGGTGGACGCAAACCTCTGACCTGCTGGGTGATGTGTACACGATGTGCCCCCCCCCACCCGCCTGTGCTCCAGTGTGAGGGCCCCCACCCCATCTGTCATCTACCTTGATGTCGGCTGCGACCCCATCCACTATTGCACACTCTGGACACTGGGCACTGCCAATATAAATGTTTTTATTTGTGAATATGTTTGTGTATTTCTATGTATTTTTCAACTGTCCTGAACACATTCCTGCACGGCCTGTCCGTCCTGGGAGTGGATCCCTCCTTCTGTGGTTCTCCCTGAGGTTTCTCTTTTTTCCCGGCTGGGTTTTTTCTGAGTTTTTCCTTACCCTGATGGAGGGTCTAAGGACAGGGGATGTTGTCTAGTGCAGTCTGTTAAGCCCTTTGAGGCGACTGTTGTTGTGATATTGGGCTATACAAAAATAAATGTCTTGTCTTGTCTCTAGGTAGTAGCCGAGGTGGAGTGGTACTCCTGGGTGGTATTGGGAGTGTTGTTTTTAGGGATAATGACAGAACCCGTGACCTGGCCAAGTTAGGTGTAAGGGGTATCATCTTAATTCCAGATTTTACTAAAATTTCCAGGTGATCTGGAAATCCCATTGGTGAATCCGGGGATGGGACAGAGGTGAGGTCCGCAGAAGGTGTTGATGTTACTGGGGGGGTCCATAGGTCTTAAGACTGGCCTTGGATAGCACAACACAAAAACGGCTTCTGTTTTCCACTGCTAAATATCTGCGCCATTAAAAACTCGCAGTCATATCATCTGTGGCTTTGCTTATACAGTACAATACACTCCTGCACCTTTATTTTAGTAAAATGAGCCTGATATACTTTATAAAGTGCAGCAGCTGTAGCTCACTGCACACAGCCGTGCAATGTATTTGGGTCTGTATCTGAGTGAATCTCTCTCGCTCTTTTTCTCGTCGGAGGGAGGTGGAACGATCGTGTTAGGGGGGTTCACACAAGACTGACTGTTTATTATTGTCTTCGGCCCACTTAACTCTGACAGTAACAGAATGAGATGGGGAGAGAAGCCGGTGCCATTAATCACAGTGTCGGTAGGCCCACAGCCCAGACGGATCGCGTGTGGAAGTGATTTTCAGGCCCCGACTTTTGAGCGGCTGGTGTTGGTGGATGGAGCGGTGAAGGGGAAGATGAAGAAGAAGTGGGTGGCTTTGCACACTCAATCTTCTTCAAATGTTCTGACACAGTGCACCTACGGACGCCCCCTGTTACCGAGAACCTAAACAGGGATCAGCGCTATTTAAAAACCAGAAAAGATCTCCCGTAGGAAGTTTGAGGAGCACTGAAAGGGCTAGTCATTAAATACAGCTCTTAGAAAATGGACCCAATCTCTTAGTGGTGTCTCTATGTAACATTTTATGGTGTTTTGAGCTAAAACTTAACTTAAGACGATAAAACAATGTAATAATAACCAAACCAACACAGTATTTTTGTTAATGTGCCTGAAGCATAGTAAAAGATTGATCAATGGGTAAAAACTAAAATCAAGTTATGAAGGGATATAAACAAAAACTCCCTTTATTTGTTTGCTTCCCTGCAGCGGCATGAGCAGTACGAGTACATTAGGAGCAATGTTTGTTGAGTAATTTGTTTTCTTCAAAATAGAGAATGGATGAACAATGGTAACATTTGGTTTTACCACTGATGCCCTAAAAACCTAGGTTGGTATCTGTATATACCAACCTAGGTTTGTAGGTTGGTATATACAGCCTACATGAGCAAGCAGAGGTGCCTGCTTTACTTTTCTTTTTTAGTTATCTCTACATTTAGCCAATGATTTTATGATTAACTTTTTTTACAGTACTTTTTACTTTCTTTTAACTGGATATTGCTTTTATGTTTTTACTTGTTTTTTTTTTTACTTTTTAAACAACACGTTGGACCCGCCGAGCGACTGGAGCCTTGGTATCTATTTTTCAACATGTCTGGGGTAAAAACAACTACTACTAACTCTTTCTGCCAAAATTGCTGGAAATATCAACAGGAAATCAGTGTGCTACAAACAAAGATTTTTGCTTTGGAATCTGAAAGAGGACTTCAGGAGACAATACCGATCACACAATGTGGTAAGACTGTGAATTTAAACTTGGATGATACAGTGTCATTCCCAAAACTGAGCAAAGCAAAGGGATTTAAACAAAATGATACCACCTGGCATAAACTTGGTGCCCAGCCAAAGCAGCACTGGATTAGAAAAAAGAATGCTGACATCACAAGAGCATATGTAGCATCACCAGACATCCAGCTAAAAAACAGATTCCAACCACTGACTGAGCTAAAGATTAATGAACCAGAAAACTCTGCTGTAAATGAAAAACATGGAGTAAATCAAGCTTATTCTATAAAAAACAGGAGACATTAATCTGTGGAAAAGCACCAGTTAAACAGAGACAGAGAATCTATACCAAAAGTGAAGGTCAGTTAGATATCTAATGCTGCTTAGACAAATGCTGTCAGAGACTTAAACAACGGTAGATTTGCTACATGCAGCTTTCCAAGTGCTACAGTCACTGATATAACAGCACTCCTCCCCCAAGTTATGTCCAAACACACAGGGATCAAACAGCTGATGCTACACGTGGGTGCAGTTGACACCAGGAAGGGGGAATCAGAAGTTTTAAAAAAGGATTTCTCCAGGCTTTTAGATAAACTTGAAAACCTGGAAGTGCAATCCTTTATCAGTGGACCACGCCCAAACATCGACAGACGGATCAATAAATTCAGTCGGCTGCTTGCATTGAATACATGGCTGTCCAAGGCCTGTGAGACTAGAGGAGTGCACTTCATTGATAACTTTAACTTGTTTTGGCAACATGACGACCTGTTCAAAGGAAAGGGCCCACATCTAAAAAGGGGAGGGGTCAGGAGGCTAACGGATAATCTCCTGCACCTCCTCAGGGACACTATTCACATTGGACCTGTTTATTCGACTATTCTGGTTTCATTGTAATTATTTTCAGTAAACTAAAGCAGGTGCTCTTTAGTTAATGTTATAGTTCTTTCACCCAGTCACCTTGTCCTCCTGCGGCTCCCCTCTCTCAGATTTCTGACCCAAATGTAGGTTTTCCTATTTCACTTCCACCTTAAAGTTTATGCCTACTCACTGCTCACATTGTAACCTGATTATAAGTAAATTTCCTTCATCGGTCTTTGCTCAAACTGTTGTGACTGATAAACTTAATCCTGACAGTTGGCTGCTGGTTCATAGCTGTACATTTTCATTGGTAACATATTCCAGTAAGGACAGAGTTTATAATTACATGTTGCCCAAGAGTCAGCTGGCTGCTCATTATGAATGCTGGATGCTCACTCTACTTCATACATGTTCTGTGTTTAGAGGCAGGTTAGTCAGTTAGCTTTCACTTAGCCTGTGTATTTATGTATCTCAATATAATAGTTGATTAATTTATAGAAATAAATGTTTGAAACCAATTCACAATCTTAAATGAAGGTTATCAATAAAGGATAATGTAATTCTCACACATTAGAGACATTTTTGTGGCATTATATTGAGTGCTTTAGAGAACAAAGTACAAAAAAATATTTATCAATTCAAATAAATATAAAAATCAAATAAAAAAGTAAATTTCATTTTGTGCTGGAGAAATTCTTGTGTTTCTTGCTGAATAAAGGAAACATACAATAGTAACAATACTTTTCTGGAGTCTGGGCTGATTTCCAGAGACTGTGGTGAAACGTTGGTCCACACTCGGGCGCTCTCCTGATTGGCAGCTGTGTCTCTAAAGTCTCCCGCTCCATAGCAACACCAGCCGCACACCTTCCCTTTCACTATCAGTGACACCCAGATGTGCTGCAGCAGCTGTCTCCCAGATTATTTCTCTGCTTCTCCGAGCCGCCATCTACATCGACAGCCGTCTAAATATTTAATGGAGCCAGAAGGTGCTGCTGCGATGAGCACTTTAACTGAAGAAATACTGTATCTGCGAATGTGAGAGATGAAAAGGCTGTAGAGAGATGGGGATAGAAGAGGGACGGGAGAATAGGCTGGGGGTCACGGTCAGGCCTAACGCTGTCAAGTTGCAGGTAAAAAGCTAAGATGACAGAATATGCCACCGTTTTTTGGACAAATGACAGCAGAGTGGGAATACATGGAGAAGTGGAAATACCCCGAGGACAGCGTCAAGAGACTAACAAGCAAACATCAATCTGACTTCCTGTTGTACACCTCTGGGAAAAGACACAAATGCCCCATTAAATGTGACATTATGATGCAAAAATGACATTGTTTAAAAGAAACCATATGTTCTAATTACAGTTTTTGTAGCACTTTCAAATTCTGGCTATATTCTAAATATTAAAAAAATATGAGATGACAATCATGTTTCCTTATCTAACCATTGGGGTCTTCTTACATTTTATTACTCATTTATTTATTACAAATGACGGACGAAATAGCATTAGCCACCAGAGGCCGCTCAAGGTACTGCAAGAACATGATCATATTACACTGAATGCGTTAGCGCCGCTGCTACTGCTCTGCGTGTTTGGATCTCCCTCTTTTTTGCCGACTTCATCCATACTTTTGTGATATTCTTGCTTCTTTAAATGGCTAAGCTCCATTATCTACTCCCATATTATGTTTTTGCACTATATTTTATTTTTTATCCTTTAGTTTAAATGAAAAGTTATGGCATAGTATTTTTGTTTGTTTTTGCTACAGTTGAGCTCCCTTTATTTTGAAAGTTGGTGCCTACTTCCCGGGTTTTCCGGTGTAGCTTGTAGATTGACATGGAGCCACTCAAAAAATAGAAGTCCAACCAATCAATAGCGTGCCATTGCGTGAAGACGCTTCTGAGACGCAGCCTGTGTGAAATGTGAGACGAAATGCTTTCGGTGTAAAATGGAGGTAAGAAATGTGCAGACATGAAACAATCTCCCTTATTTAATGTACTGTTTTGGTTTCACACGTTGGCTTTTGGGGATTTTTTGAACCGATACTGTATGGTTTGTAGAAGAATGAAATAAGCTTTTTAAATTTAGATAAAAAGTGAGCTGATTCAAGGTTGATTAACACTGACCTATGGAGTTTTGCTACTATTGCTTTGATGAATAAACACACTGTAGGAGTGAAAAGCTTTAGTATACTACAAAATAACATGCTAATAGCTAAATGGACGTCTCAAAAGGTCGTAAAACCATCTGCCTGTGTCTAAAGCCAGTGGTACCCGACCCCGTTGTGGCGAAGGATGGCAGCTGTATTTTGGAAATACCCTCAGGACAACCACCCTCGAATCAAATGTCTAACAAGACAGACAACACTTGTCTGATTCCCTTCCTTCTCCACAGCTTCAGGGAGAGTTTCGTACACACCTCTTAAATGTGACATTGCTAACCATGATGCAAAAATTACATTGTGAATATACTATGTCGATGCGTTTCCTCCATTTCTGCAGCTTGTTCGTTTGACAGCTGATCACAATACACACAGCGCCCGAGGTACTTTCTGTAATTTTGACTTTTTTTTTAAAGCCTTGGCTCATTCCCAAGCAACAGATTGGTGCTGTCGCTGGCGTTGCGGCTCACAGATGGAGCGGCGTCTCTTCCTGAGGAGGCTGACAGGACCAATCCAAGAGCTCATTCGCTCGCAGTCAATTAAGCCATGTTAGTTTTGACAGCAGCCACGGGCGAAATAACAACCGTCAGTGTCTGCGAGGGGAAGAAATATTGTGACCAGACGAAAAAATGCTCCTGTTTACTGTAGGGTGACTTGGCAGAGAGAAAGAGGAGGGAGGAGGAGGGTGAAGACGGGACGCTTCGGTTACAATCAAGAGAGTTTAATTTGTTTGGAGACAAAAAAGCGCCACGGGAGACTTAATGAGATTCAAAATGAGGACTAATCATGACCTTCATTGATTGTGATGGCATGTCCAGTCCATCTGTCCAATCGCAGCCCTCTGTTTCCTACACAGCCAGGATCTTACCTGACTGGGCTTCCAGACTTACCAGGTTTTTAATGGATCCAAAATAAGGGCGCTCTCACATCTGTCTGGAATCCAGTTTGTAAAGTCATTGTAAAAGGTATTGGAAATAGCAATACAACTTTTTACACTTGTAACAGAATGTACAGTATATGAACATACACATATTCCAGAGCTGTATTGATTGTCCACATGCTTTATCAAACTTATTTAGAAGGAAACTATTTTTGTGCTTTTGACTTTAACAGGACATAATTCAGTAAAACATGAGGACTTGCTCCAAACTAAATTGAACCTAGAATGTGAAAAAGGACAGACTGTAGTGTTACATTACTTTTTCATATGTAACAGTTATACAGCTTTGATTATTTTGTGCTGTTATTGGCAGTTTGTGAAATTAGTGTCAGTAGATTATCACGAGACAATATTTACCTCAACTAATAAGTTAAATTCTGTTTAATTCTTGATGTAGGGGTAGGTCCGAGGTTTACATTTGGTTTTGTAAAAGTTTAGTCCTGGTGCAGTCCTGTATTAAACATGTTGGTATAATCTTAAGTTTACTTCCAATCTATTCCTGGTCTAGGTCCAGACTAAATCTTCTGTGATTTTACCTTTGTATGGCTTAAGTCCTGTTTTATCCTGGGTTTAGTCCCATTTTTAAGATTGGTTTTGTCCCGGCTTAACCATATCTTTGGTCTTGGCTTTCTCTTGGTTTTTCTCTTTGGCCTTGACATGGTTTAAGCCCGGGTTTAGTCCTGGTTTAGTCTTGGTTTATGAAAATGCTGATAAGGAACAGAATACATTAACCATGTGAGTCTTACTTCAGACTTCTAAAACACTTCCATCTGAACTTCCACCATTAAATCTCAAACTAAACCTGCTGATTTACTGCCATACATTTTCTCGAAGTATGCCTTTTTAAAAACCCATCTATAATTCATAGCGCTGAAATTGTGTGTTGAATATCAAATTATTTATTTATGGCCTTATTACTGCTGTAATTAAAGTCTGTGTCCGAAATCAATCCCAGCTCATTATAAAGTGCAGCGTGTAGTGGATTTGCTGCGTTGCAGGACTGTCTGAATGAACTGTGGACGTTATAATCACCTGGTACAGTGGACTCAAACTCCAGCCACTGCAGCAATAATGCCACAATGTCACATTTTACGGCCTTCAATATGACGCTGCAGCTGTCAATTTGAGCGTTAATTGACGGCAGCGCTGTGACATTTGTGGAAAAACTACAGACTACATGTGGAGTTGTATCAGAGCGCTTTTGTTTGAAATGAAGTAAGGCAACTGTCAGTTATGCTGCATACACTAAAAAGCACGTGCGCATGTTAAAGGTGGACCTGCTCTTTGATCTTGGACCAAACTGAACCATGGTCTGGTTTGTTTGTGAAAGTACATTTGGTGATGCAAATGCAAGAAGTGACAGAATAAAACAAACAAAGAGGAGATAACAGTAGAAGGAAATGGACAGTGGTCAGTTTTGAAAACAAATAAGACACAGATTCTGTTGTTTTATGTTTCAATATGGTTCTTTTTTTATTTCTACTCTACGACAGATGTTTTCTGTGAAGCCAATCATTTTCCAAAGAATCTTATAGTGATTTAAATCATGTCTATATGAATAACAACATGTCTCTAGGCCTTACTCCAGTCTGATTATTGGAATAAACTTTTTGTCTTTTCTTCTTTAAGACAGCGTACAATGTACATTAAGCCAAAGCAGAGATGCTTGTACCAGATTATAGCTTAACAGCTAATTTCCATCTATAGTCCAAATATTGTACATGTTTGTAGTGGTAGGGAAAACTGGAGTACCCGGTGGAAACCTCCGTTGACACAGGCCTTCCGGTTTAACTCTTAAAATGTTATTGAGGTTATCTTTTTGTTGGCGTGTGTTTTTTTTTTTTTTTAATCTTTACAGCCGACACCATTATGGTTCACTCAAACAGAGAAGTAGTGCAAATGTGGCTTCAGTGTTCATATGTCTTGTGTTTGTTTTCCAGAACCAAACCTCCTGCACACACTGCGTTTCCAGTGCCACAGTTAAGTTGTAGTAAGTCTGACTGTTTTAAATTAATGATGCTAAGTGTCCCTTGATATACTTTGTCTGAGAGCAGTCGCGTTATTAACCCCAGGTTTCTCGTATCACTTTACACTGTCACAAATAAACAAAGATCATCTCTGAAAACATCACACTGTGTCACAACATCTCACAACACGACGCCCACCGGATACAAGTCACCCGCACTCCCATCACTCCCTCTGACACCGCGCCGCTTCAACACACTCTTTTTCAGCTCGTCAGTGCTGACAGCTGTCATTCACTGGGATTTTTGACAACTTTTCTCTGTTCCAAACCTGCACTAAAGACGCTGGGACATGATTTTAGTTGTTTTCCGGTGTCGTGACTTTATTTCCCAGCTGACAACGAATGACAAGCGAGTCTCACTCACAATTTTGGAGCTGACAGAGTGGAGAGAATGGCAACATAAATGCAACAAAGGAAAAAAAAAACAGGGTAAGTGAGCTGTCAATTAGGATGAGTCTGCAGAAATTTATTTATATAGTTTATTTTTGCCATATTTATTTAAGCAGTGTTTGACGCAATTCTACAACATTGCAAATTCTTTTTTTGTGTTTTATGACCGATGTTTCAGACAAAAAAAAAACAGAGCTACAGAGAGCCAAGAACAAGACCAAGACTGAGTCAAGACCAAAATCAGAGTAAGATACATTGGAAACAAGTCCAGAAACTAGACTACATCCGAACTCCCGAGAGAATGAGTCAACTTTTCATCCAAACAAGCAATGGAGATGTTAATAAAAAAAACAGGTCTTGGCCAGTCTTTAAGACCTAAGTTTTAATAGATCATGTTCTGTTACACAGTGAGGTAGATAACGCCTCCCTGGATCTAAAAGGTAGTAAAGGGTAAAGAGCTCAGTAGGAGGGGCTTAAAGCAGCAGCCTTTACATTTAATCAACAGCAGAGTAAATTTAATCCACGTTAGTGACAAGAAAAACAATAAATGTAGCCAGGGCTCAATCAGAGACACATGAGCTTAATGGGAAAACCTTAAAAAGACAGATTGTTAATGATACAATTTAGAATGAATGAATAACTTCAATGGTTTTAATATTAATATTAGGAAATGTAATAAATGCACCAGGGGCCATGTAAGAACTACAGTTAGTTATTGCAGAAATGTATTAAACTAAAATGAAATGAGAACACTGCCTTTGTAATTGAGAAGTGGCTCTTTAAAATAAAATGTGATCTAAGAACTTCTAATGACTACAACAAGACAATGAGACCACCGCAGCAGGGGTCCATCTACAACCTATTCAAAAACACCTTCTGATGCAGTGAATTATTCTGAAGTGAACACTAAATGTACCAACACGGACCTCCCGCTGACAGAGGAGGCGCGTCGCTGCCTTTGAACCGACTGGACGCTCTGTGAATCCCTTTGATTAGGGCGTGTAGGCAGGTCGCTGTAGGCTACAGACTGAGAACACTTGGCATCTGCTTCGTGCTCATCTCCACACACTAACACCCCCCCCCCTTCCAAAAAAACCCACACTTATTCTCCCTTCGCCGCGCTGTACCCTGGGCATCATTACAGACACTACACATCCCTGCTTTGAAGGGTTATCAAGGCTCCTCATTAAAGATGTCCCTGGCTTTCTTAGTGATGCGGGCCTCCACAGGGCGTAATATACCCCCTTTAATTAGTTTGCAAACTCATTAGTGTGTGCCGGGCAATTACATGTCCTTCCTTCAGACTGGTTTACGGCAGGACAAAGAGATCCCAGGGGCTGTCAGGGAACCGGGGTTTATATCCGACACAACTGTCCCCGCTGCAGGGCGCTGTCATTAGGGAGAGGCTGTTCCCAGATCAGCTGCTGTCCACTCTCTGCAGCTTTGGACTGTCGAGTGTCTTTCTAGAGCTCATTTACTTGGATTTTATTTTATTTATCAATAAAAGGTGTTTAATGTGATAGTGATTATACTTAGAAGTAGACTGTGTCAGGATTTGTAGTGTACAGTTGAAGAAAATGGAAAAGATTGGTCAGAAAATTTACAAAATGTTATTAACATCTCAGAATAATCACCCAAAACAAAACTTAAGGCTCCTTCAAACCAAGTGAAAAGCCTCAGTGACACTGTTGATATGTTGTTATTTAACAATTACTACATGTCATACAGTACTGTGCAACATGAGTCATACTTTGTCCAATTAGAGATGCCAAGTGCATCCTGGGATATTATTCAGCTGTGGTCAAAAACAGACAGCTTCATTAGTGTCACACTTTTGGTGTCTGTGTGACTGGGAAAGAAGACACTGTGGAGCCATTGTTTTTGTTATTTCATGTTTCTAAACCTGCCCAGAGAGAACAAACTGAGCACTGCTGGAGGAGAAGCACACGTGTTTCTTTTGTTTTTTTAACCACATTGTTGTTGGCTTAGGACATTATGATCTAAATTAAATTTGCTTCTAAAAAGTGCAACATTAACTCATCACCATCAGACCTATTTCCACTGGGTTTGTCGACAACAACATGTCCCTGCAGAGCTTCCGTAGGTGTCTCTCTGACTATAGGCAGCTGTACTTTCCTGTATAACTGTATTCATCTTTGTAAATAAAAAGTCTAAAACATTTTTAAAACTCTTCACAAACCAAATCACGATGCTTTCATTTCTTCTTTTCCTGTTTTTTGATGATGATGAATGATCCTTTCCTGTGTTGAAAGTTTTGTACACATTTTAAAAAGTGCTTGCTATTAAATGGGCACAGGATGTTCCTCGTTTTTTCAAAACAACTCATTGTCACTATTTTTGATTTGGTTTAAAAAGCTGACACTGAACTGTTGAGGGAGCAGTCTGAATGTGTCTCAGTGGTTAACTTTTACAGATCAACAACAACCTCCGATGGACACTGAGAGTAAAAAGAAAGTCAATGTCTTTTAATGTGTACTTACAACAATGAGTAACAGCATATTCAAAACCTGATGACAGTAAGTACCTTAGCAGAAAATGGTTATTTGTCATCATTTCATTGGTCTCGGCAGAACTTCATGTGCAAAGAAGTTTCCCGCTGCACAAAAGGGAGTAGGACGTTTGTGTCCATAGTTTTTAGTCTAAATTCAAACACTGAGGCAAAATGAAAATGTTACAGAATGTAGCACAGCAAGCCTTTGTTGTTATAGAATAAGAAGTTTTATTTATATAGCGCCTTTCCGTAGCTCAAGGTCGCTTTACATTTCACAAATACAGTACAGACAAACACTTGCTTGTTGAATAGATATGTTTTTAACTGAGACTTAAATGCATCCACAGATGAGATGTTTTGTAAAGTAAGAGGCAATGCGTTCCATAGTTGAGGAGCATTTAAACTAAAAGACCTTCCACCAACAGTAGACAGACGGAAACGTGGGATGGATAACAGACCGAGTTCGGCTGATCTAAGGGACCGGACAGGGCGGTAGGGGAGAGTAGGTCAGACAGAAGTTATATAAATGTGTGAGCGGGTTGAAGCTAAGAGGAGTTACATGACAAAGACGGGCTGGAGACTTTTGGATGTCATAGGCAGAAGAAGTTTATTTCCCATGAACACGGGACATATTGACAGAACAGTCAACACAGTGTGGTATTGAATAACCAGTCTGTCCATGCTTGCGTGGACTGAGATTATAAAGCCTAATAGTCATCAGCGTGCTTGTAATGCCAGATCAAAAGAGTTTACCTGATGGAGCCCAGAGTTGGAGCAGAGTTATCTGTGATCCGTTGGTCTTGACGTAGAGGGAAGGAGCTGTCCTGACTGTCCTGTCTGTGGCAACGTTACATTTAGGCCATAAGGGGATACTAAAATTCCTCCATCATTTATAATCATGTCATTCATTAAATTGTTTTCAGTGCCTTATTGAAAAAAAAGAGGAGCAGAAACCCACAACGCAGACAGTAAGTACTCGGGCAGCTATATCGAAGGAGGTTACATTAATACAAGAAGCTCTGATATGAACGACTGCTGGTATTCATTTCTGGAAAACTGATATTTAGCAACCAGCTAATCCAGCTATTGGACTTTGTCATTGTTGTGCATACTTTTCTCACACTTTTTGCACTTTATTTGTTTCTGAGAGCTGCTATGGCAAGTGGATTTCCCGTCCGTGGGATCACTCAAGTCATATCTTATCAGCTGAATAACTCTGGGATTTAAATCCATGTTAAAATTGTTATATTTTTCTCATTACTTAACAAAAATGGGGTTATGTTAGTTTTTCTCCTGCTTGAACAACATCATAGAAGTATCATATTACAGAAAATAAAAATACTTTAATTAGTTTCTGGAGGAAGTCCAACCTAGATTGTCCCCCTCACTTTTTAAATTTCTCCTACCCCCCTTTTTTAAATCAATTTACCTTTTTCATAGTGTTAGAAGGACTCTAACCGGATTACATCACCAAGGTTTTCATTCTGAGACTCTGAGAGGATTTCAGTGCTTCATTACAAAAATGAAAACTCTACCGAGAAACAAGTTGTATCAGAGTTTTGTCAGGAACAGCCTGAAGGCAGCAGTGGTCTCTGGACAGGACCCTGAGAGCGCTGAGGGCAGAGCTGTGGGCAAACAGCACACTGTGTACGGTGGAAGTCAGGTGATTGTAACGAGAATTATATCCTCATAGCAATTCTACAACTTATGTTACAGGAACTTGCTTCATTAAAAATTCTTTCCTAATTCATAAAAGGTCAAGCTGGGCTGCCATTTAGCTGCTGATATTTACCTCTAACATTACAAATGACTTACACTTACAGCTACTGGAGTTTATGGTCAAACTGTCAAAGAGTCACAAAAAAAAATAGTCCTCAAAGCAAATATTAATGCACCACAAGAAGCAAGTCCTTCGACCCGTGTTCCAATCTCTGTCTAAGATTTTTATTAAAATGCAGGAAAAAGCTAGGAAAGATAGTTTTTTATACAACACCACTGAGTCCTGTTAAAATGAGATGCCAAAACATGAAACAATAAAATAAAACTGGGAACATGGGGCCATTGAGAAAACATAGAAAACAAAAGTGGAGACAAAAACAGGACGTACTAAAATGAGCTGAATAAATTTTGACTCTGTTGTTTTACTGCTGCAAATAATGTAAAATAATGAATAACAAAGGTCACGAGACACCACCACATCATAAAGTCTCAAAAACAGATTATATTTAAATACATTTTGTGGAATTTCAATCCCTCTTATGTTCAAAATGCCCAACAAATATATTTAAAGCGTAAACTGCATTGGAAACGTGGTTAGCACTGTCACCTCCCAACAAGAAGGCCCTGCAGTCTGCATAGGGCCCTTCTGTCTGGAGTTTACATGTTCTCCTTGTATTTGGCGACTCACGTTTCCCACCAACCTTGAAAAACATGAAGTCCATGAGCTAATCCTCAAACCAGTGCCATGACCAAGATACTGGCACAAGACCTGGAGAGGGTCCAGCCGCATTTTAGATAAACAATTATATTCTGAATGTTGTTGGACTCGGAAGGTTCCAGACCCACTAGACTTCGCTGAGAAAGTGAAAGTCAGGGGGGGTTAGCAGGTTAGGCTAGGAATGGACAAGTTAAATTCAGAGAACAAATTTCCCTACAGGGATAAATAAAGGGTAACTCAAAACTAAACTGGTTAACTTTAATGTCATAATGTAAATATGTTTTAATTCTCTAAAGGGAACAGAATAGCAACTATAGCTTTTATATTAACTGCTTCTTTTGAACAATCACTAACAGTTTTTGTTTTCCCTCTTGGTTTGCTTTAATTTTATGTTGTATTTTTTATGTGGTTTTGTGTTTTCCTCCATACCTCACACTTAGAGCATGTGGGCAGCTATGGTAGCCCTGTAGGGACATGCCCTTAGATAAACACTGACATGTCATGGTGTTAAGAACAGGGATAAAATATCTTGAAAAGTCTTATATTCAATTTTAAGAAGCGTACTTCAGCTCCATCTCGTCCCGTGACTCAATAAATGCAGTCAGTGTAAAATCTCAACGAGCCTCGTCGTCTGTTTACAGCGCCTCACACAGACCCCAGCCCCCCACCGTGTTTGCAGAAGTGCTCAAGCCGAACAAAGTGATTGTATCATCTGGACGCACTCTTCCAGGCCGTGTCACCCCCGACTCTGCCCAACTTTGAAAAATGGGAGAAGGAACCATGCAAAGTGGACATATTCTCCAGCCTGCCGTAAAATAACCAGGCGACGGACCATTAACCATTTGCCGCCACCGACCATGCGGCGGATCTCCCATCGACGGAAAAAAAAATAAAAAGAAGGTCACCGGAAACTTAAACAAAAGACTCAAACGAGAAATAATCAAGTGTCACTTTGTGAAAAGAGGTTCTCAACAACAGTAGAGAGCATTGTAAACAAATACAACTGTAAAAATGTTTATCTGACAATGAAATAACTCCAGCTATTATTGTTCCAGCTCTTATGACAAATGATTATTGTATAAAGAATGTGATGTTTTATAAGAAAACAAGATGTTTTACAAAAGATAAAACAAGAGGATATGCACAAAATAAAAGGGAAAAATGAGGATAGAGCCCAGGGATAGTGCACCCTGTCGTTCTGGCTCACAGAGATTAATCTAGAGATGCACTTGACTTTCATGGGCCAAAAGTGAACACTCACCAAACCAGCTCTTCTCAACACAACAAGACAGCACTTTACCTCTGAGTAAATGTGTTTACTGATCAGGCTTCATTTTCTCAGAGCACATTTTACTGGTGTTTCATGTAATTAAAGTAAAAACATGAGAGAAGTACCATTACCTATTTATTTAAACACTGATATTTCTTCTTTGTGAAGCATATTATCAACAGATATTATGGCCTTACTGATAGAGACAGTTTGATGAAGACAAAGTGACAAAACATACATAACACCAGACAGCATGTTTTATAGTAAACTTTTAGGAGTTCAACTTTGACAAGAAGAGTAGCTTAGAGAATGTAAAATTAGCTGTTACCAAGTTTTATCGAGAGCATTTTGTATTACTTCAGATGAATAAATGATGAAGTGATTAAATGAGTTCTCGTTCATTTACTCGTTCACACAGTTGTGCAGGCTCTGGGCACGGGTCATGTTTGACCACAGTTAGTAGCACTCACACTGGAGTCAGCCTGGCCGTGCTTTAGATGGAAAAGGTGCTTGGCCACAGTGGAGCTTACCAGTGTGACAGGACTGTTCTCCCCAAATACTGTGTTTTTTCCCTTTAGGATAGACACAAATCAAACATGCAGCCCAGGGGCCAAATACGGCCTTTTGCAATGTTTTATTTGGCCCTTCAATTGATTTGGTCGGTGATATTTTTGGGACTTTGCACATTGATCAGGGACAAAAAGCAAAAAACTCTTCTAAAGATTTGTAATAGGCCAAAATGAGGCAAAGTGGCACAAATTTAAATTTAATTCACAAAGTGACATGTGAAAATGTGGCATAACAGGAGGAAATTAATGTTGAGGACACAATTATCTGATAAAGAAATAAAAATTAAACCTTACATCCAAACTCTGTCAAATTTAATAAAAGATACCCATGTGTATTCGGCCCTGAAAGGATTCTTATCACTATCTTGACCCCTCACCACTTTGAGAGATCTCAACCAATTATGAACTTGTTTTGACAGAAAGAAAGCAGAATTTCTAAGCTGGAAGTGCAGCCAAAAGATACTTATTAAGGTTTGATGATGAAGCGACTGTTTCACCGTTAGTTCTGTAAACAACTCTGCTTTGATTGGATTAAACTTGGTTACTGATTGGATATTTATTTAATCACTGACAAGGTTTTTATCTAAAGTAAAGTTTATAAGGATGTAGTTCTGTGAAAAGGTTAGTTATCTAAGACAAAACAAATTTGATCCAAAGGAGTCCAAATTATATACTGTGACCGTAAGTAAGTACCTCCTACATATTCTGTCTTTCACAGAAGAGAACATAGCACAGTAAAATCTGAAAAATTATGCCCTTAACTGACCATAAAAGCTCACATTTTTTTTGTCTTAAGTCAAAACCCCGCTGCTGTAGTTAACCCGCTTCACTCTGACCTTGGCTTCCACTGACGACTCGTCTCAAATGCCAACCCCCTCTTTCTATCTCTTCTGCATTAGCTTCCTCGCACCTGGCCTCAACATGTTCTTCCTCCACTTTTCCGAGACACAAACCAGTCAATTTGTCATCCGGTGAAGAGGTTGAACCTTTAATTAAAGTGGAGAGCTGCCGCCATCGGGGCCCCGGCTAAATGTCACATAATAAATAACAGCAGAAGATGTGAAGAGCTCCCTCGGAGGTTGCCTCACTCTGGGGATAAAAGGCCACACACATTACAGGCTAAATGCGTATCGATATGTTAAATAGGTTCAATTGTATAAATTGATTAAATGACCCAATTGCGAGGCGGCCATGCTTCAGAGAGCTTGTTGTTTGAGCGGCGAGTGTTGACAATGTCACGTCGGCCGCTCATTAATGGGAACCAAGCGTCAAGAATGTGGCGCTGAGTGACATTATTAAAGCAGATGATGGGTTTCTGAGCAGATCATTCGCACAATGCAATCGATAGCTCCGCGTTGGAGAAATTACACTTGAAGGCCGAGGGAAAATGACACCGCCGTGAAAACACATTGCTATGGACACTATTAGAAAACGTCAGCTAATTACAACCAGCTTTTCCTGTATTTCACTGAGACTGAAGAAAAGGCCATGAGCAGAGAACAACTTTGAATGAACCCACCGTGTGATATTTCTGTAAATCTTTGACACGGTAAATGCCCTTTTTATTCATTTTTTTTCTTCTCCCACCACAGGATATCCTGCTAGTGTATAGTACAACCCCCGGTTTCTAAATCAGTGAATTAAACCATGCTACAGAAAAGGGCTTAGCTCCTTTGTCCATCAGCTTCATAAAGTTATCACTGAGCCTTTCTTCCTTTTTTTTTATTCTTTATTAATCTCCCTTGATCCATAGAACTTCTCCTGTGCTCGTCCAGAAATATCTCTTGTAAAAGTGATCTCCCAAACACTGGAACAGTCTTTTTGAAGGGCAGACAAAAAAAGATTGATTTCCACTGTTTTGCTCCAGTTACTCTGTGTATAATGGTGTATATTATTAAAGAGGTTTGTAAAATAATCATATAGACCAGTGGCAGTAATGAACAGAGGGAGGTTAGGCCGCGTTAAGCACTGAGTCTGAGTTTCCGTCGAGTGACTGACACAAGAGCAAGATTATGGGATCAAGTGCTGCGAGATGAGAGGGGAATTTAGTAGAATTGACAGCACATCGAAGGGTTTCCCCGAGACAAGAGACAGGCCGATCATTTCAGAGATTTGAAGGGTCAAGATTAAGCTGCCTGATAATGAGTAGAGAGGGAAATGAAGCAAATTTGAGAATATATGTTGATGCTGTAGTGGTAGGAGACAAAGAGAAGCTCTCACGATTGACTATTGGTCAGGCAACAGGCCGAGTATTGGATTGTACAGACGCTTTCAGAGACATCGCGGCTCGACTGTGTTTAATCTCCGATCAGATTTAATGCCGTCTGTCTCTGTTCCTTTTACATCATTTATGAGGGTGCACTGATCAAGAGTTGAGATCGATGCAAGCACTTATTACTCAACGTTTTTAATATCAAAGAGGGCTGAATTGGCCTCAGTGTAAAACAAAGTGCCAAGTTAACTCAGTCTGGTACTTTATCTATGTTTAAAGAGATATTACTATTCCATAACTTCAAATTTTGGCTTGTTGAGTCTGTTTGATAATTTTACAAAGCTGTCTTAATCTTTTTGAGTTTTTTAAAAACAGAATATTTTGAATAATAGGCCAATGTGACGATCACAGAGGGGTGCAGCATGACTCAAGACTCTTGGCCTCTAACGTGTAAACATTTTTCGGCAAATCAAGCCATCTTTGATATTTTCCAGTATTTTATTAAAAACTTAAAAAAAAAAACTCAACCTTTACTTACTTTTGGAACAATGTGTTTGAGAGTCATCTTATTTAGTATATCATTGTGAGATTGTTTATTCTTTATTCTGGGTTTGATGGAAGATGCAAGGTTGTCTCTGAAACAGTAGGTCTTTTTAGTGTATTTTGTACAAATTCAACTCCGTAGGGTCCAGTGTATTGGCCCCTGTTTTCTTTATTACCTCTTGCTTGCTAAGTCCTAGTCCCGGTGATAGGAACTTTTTTTGGGAGGTTTTTATCCAGCTGAGGGTCAGTGTCAATGAGATATACGTGATTCTACTGATCTCATGTCCAAGGACCATCAGAACAAGTGTGAGAATATATATTTCCAGGGTGATACTTTTAAAGAAGTGAAAGGACTTTCTGATCTACTAGACATAGCATTATCATTAAATTTATCCAATAGTCATCATCTACGCAATTGTATCAACAATTTTCAGGCCAAGAGACATTACGGCTTCTCTACAAAATGGCGTAAGTTGTAAAAGAGACCAGGGAGAAGAAAGTTGTCTGTTTACACAAGTTTTTGACCCGACAGGAAAGGTCTAAAAGTTCATTTCAAAGATGGCAGCTGTGGAAAAAGCTGCTGTTATTGTATTTTTTTTTTTTTTTGAGTGGGTTTCTATCTGCATGTGTTGCACAAACATCTTAGAACGCTTTAGAAAACGATCACTTTGCTTTGACTGGAGATGAATAGAAGCCCTAAACATGGTCAAGGTCAGTCTTTATGCTGTTCTTTGAGACTGTCTGCCGTCGACTGAGCAATGCTAGCTTTTTAAACTTTCGACGAACTCTCCTCAAAAGAACTAAGGACACCAAACATGAACTCTGATACCGAGCAATTTAACTTTTAATGGCTAATGGAGCATACATCAGTTACTATGTTCCTGTATTTTTCTCCCACGCTGCTGCATGGATTTCACCTGCTAATCTATTTTTCGGTACATTTGATTTTCTCCGGCACAGAAAGTTCCTCAAGGTCTGAGCAAAAATAACAGGAAATACTCTCTGTCTGTTTAACCTCGGCAGTGAACAGGTTTGATATAGGAAAAGTGCCAGCGTTGAAGAATTATATACAAGTCTTCAGTCTGCTCTTTCCTAGATTTCACTCAATGTTCTCGACAAAGAAACACAAGAGACTGGGAAATAATTGAACAATGCTATAGATTTTAGTTATCTTCTGTTTTGTCACAACTTTTAGAATAAAACTATTAGGAAGAAGCTACCATGTCCAACTCAAAGCCTGAGGCATCTTTTCAAATTTCAATAATACTTTTCTGATCCGTCCCAGTTTTTCCAGACTGATTATCTGAAATTGATATTGGATATAAGACGACAGATTTTAGAGTCATTGAGTCATTTTAAAGACAATTTAGTGCCTTTAAAAAAAAAGTACTCTATGAAGGAAATGGTCAACAAAAACCTATTGGATGGCAGAAAGTAGTTGTTGAACCTGTTATTGTATTTCTTGTGAATTACAATGTATTTCTTGTAAATTACTATTATTATGTTTTGTGCAGAGTCCATCCAAGTAGTCTTTACACATGATTCAAGTCCTAAAGTTGGTAGAAATGAGGAAAAAAAGAATAGACTACTTGGTTTTACTGGTGTTACTTTTAAACGGTCACTAGATTTAGAGCTTCTTTTCTATTTGATAAAGTAACAACAAAATAAAGCCATAAAGAAAGAAAAGCAGAGGCAAAATAACTTCACACTGCTTTAGGGGAAACTGTAAATTTTAGCTTCAACAGTTTGAAGGAAGCGCATCTTAATTGACAAATCCCTTCAAAATGGACTCTTAAAATGGCTTTAAACGTTCAAACAGTGAATGGGATTGGAGGCTGTGTGGCTGGTGGTTTCCTGTTAAAAAGCCCATTTGGAGTTATTTTTCTCAAAGTTAATAGTACAAAGAGTTTTATTTTTAGAGCTGGAAGGCCGCTCCACCTCCTTCCTGTTCAATGAAGCTGAAAAGACGCTCGGCCGACTTCATTAAAGTTTTTTAATAGTGTCTGGGAGTGCACCGACTCAATGAGAGAAACAGGGCCGATTTGTTTTAAGGACAAGTAGTTTCAACATTATCTGCTTTTTAAGATTTACAACCTCCGTATGATGTTGAATAAGCTCTATTGACTAGAACTGCTCTTATTCTGTTCATCTGTCAATGTGTTATTTTGTCTTTCAAGTCCAGAAGCTCACAGGCTAACCTTCTGTTTTTTATCTCCTTTTTTTCTATGTCAGGGATGTCCAAACCTTAACAAAGAGGGCTATATTGTAAAATCTAAAATGCTAAACTGTCAAGAGACGTTTGAGAGCTATGATTAATTTGTCACTATTCATTTTTTTGACACAAAATGGCAGCGGGACCAAACAGAACTTACTCAAGAGTTGTCATGAGTGTCAATGAAATGTAACTTATGACATATGTAATACAATCTAATCTGATAACATTTTAGTTTCAGTTTGCAAATACTCCTTCAGCCTTTGCAAAGACATTCATCCAAAGCAGAACAAACAGGTCCTCATGCTTTGGGACAAACTTTCGCTCACAATAAAAAGATCAAGTAAATCTGGAAGAAATAGTTGTACTTTATTTTCCAGCTCAGTAATATCATGGTAATAGTAGAGCAATTGTGTATATATTATATTATTATAATAGTTATGGTTATTTTATATTATCTTTTTCTAAATATTGTGGAAAAAACATCCCTGAAAAACAATCTAATATTTACATTTACATTACATTTACTGTTAGCAGATGCTTTTATCTTACATTAAGCTTCAATTCACCAGAGTTACAGCTGGAACACCACTGGAGGCAAGGTGGGTTAAGTGTCTTAAGTGCCCAAGGACACAACGACACTATGAACTGTGGGGAGAGCGGGAATCGAACCACCTACCTTCCAGGTTGAAGGACGACTGCTCTCACTGAGCCACTGTGCCCCACTCAAATAAATGCAACAGAAAATGTAATGACTTTATTCAAGTCCTGCATCATGCAAAGGTGACATTTTGGGACTATTCTTTTTACAGTTATCTAGT
Source organism: Perccottus glenii (assembly GCA_024416835.2). NCBI lineage: Eukaryota > Metazoa > Chordata > Actinopteri > Gobiiformes > Odontobutidae > Perccottus > Perccottus glenii. The sequence goes on from CM044553.2 coordinate 3,325,846, forward strand.
GTAGATCAATAAAAGAATGTCAAAATTACTTATTTTAAATAACTTCTTCTTTAATGTGTTTCTTAATCTATTACTGACTGAGCGGCCCGTTATCACTTTGTACCACTAGATGGTGCGGTGAGCAACTAGTGAGAATGTCTTGGCATTTATGTGACTTGATTATTTAGTTGAGTTTTACTGCAGGGTTTTGAGAATCTTACAACCTACACGTCTTACAAACCTGCACATGGTGTTGGTAAATGAACTAATTTCATAACAACCCATTAATATTTACAGATGCAAATTATCCAGGTAGACAAACACCCAAATTATCTCAACTTAATAAATGACTTCTCAGGAAGGCTTCCGTGACAAATGGGAAGAAGGGTTTTCCTAATTTCTGAAAACCTGTTCCATCTTTCATGAGCAGTATGATGTATAATGTATGTACACCTCCATTACTTTGTCCTGCGCCGTCGGAAGGTGCTTTTTTTGTACAACATCTTCATTGACTGATACAAATTCTGTTAATAATTCAAGCCTCATTGCTGTACTTAATCTGCTTCATTTTCTAATCTTCCTAATATTTCATTTGCTCGGTGATTAATTGCGCTCATTTGTGTCGTGTGGAAACAACATTTGTTTTTAATTGTGCATGTCAAAAGAATTTTACACTCGTCCCATTTGCTTTTGGTCACTGCAGGGGTTTTTACTAAGATTTTTTTGTTGTTTTGGCGCCATATGTGGCATCACAGTTAATTACTCAAGAGGAATTGGCTGAAGACGCTGGGAACAGCAGGTGAGCGTTTCCTGCCCAGAGCTAAACCAACACTAACTGGTCAAGCTCAGCTGCCCCGGCGCTGGCTCTCCGCTGGCTGCGATGCTCCACTCGGTCTCGTTCACGCTGCTCGGGCTTCATTACAGATCAGGCAAGGTACAATTAGTGGCAACCCCCTCCCACTAGTTTATAATTACCTTAAGACAGCCACTTAAATGGAGGAGCTTATAAATCAGATCCCGTTGCCGTCGCGTTATGCCAACAGATGTCACGGACAAACCCCTCGGTGGCAGTGACAGCCAACAGCACCGCCGGCTCCTTTAATGAATAAGAATGGCCTTTTTCGCCTCAGGTTTTATGCCTATATTTCAGTGGAATTGAGAAATAAGGAACAAGGGAAAAAAAATAACTAAGGCCCAAAACAAAAGGTCAATTAAGAGTCGGTGAAACGCAACAGATTACAGTTTGTTTGATGCCTGCGTCGGTGACATTTGCACGGAAATGTTATTCCCGGTTTTACAAAACTGCAGAGCTAGTCAAACAGGTGCCGGTGCTGTTTTTAAGTGGCGTAGCCTTTTTGTAATGCACAGTGGAGGTGCCTTTGAGGACACAGGAATATATTTGACTCATAAGAGGAAAGTGTTTTCTTTATTTATTTTATTTTTTAAAGGGTGCCATTAGGTATTTCGGGCAACTCATTCTCTAAAGTCATGTCCATCTTAAGTTTGTACTTGACATGTTAATTGAAATCATGCTTACAAATGAAAAACTACATACTAACGTTACAATGACATGCATTTATCACAAGTGCTCGCTTCAAACATAACTGTAACAAACTCTCTCCAGGTTTCACAATCTCCAAATGAAAACGAAAGAGAGCTTTGAGATGTTGGGGACATTAAGGGACTGTCACTAAAGTCAACAACAACAAATGTTGAGGTTTTAGGCACTGGCAACACATTGCACAAGTGAAATATTCAAAATGCCTTTTATGTGGAGATTAAAAATTCCAGATACCCAGAGAGTCAGTTAGCTTTTAATTTCTGTGCTTGTTACTGCTCTGTTTGCACATGCTCAGTGTGGTTTTGTGTAAAGAGCGTGTGCAATAAAAACAGTAATGGTGTTTGTGGTGTTGGGTTTTCAGAACAACAACAATGCAGGTGTAAGGTGTAATGCAGGAGACTGAGGTTTCCAGCTAGAAGAAATGCACAAGCCAGTGTATCTTTGTGCCAGTCCCAAGCCCGGATAAAGCCCAGCGTAGAAGTTACACTGTGGTGATTTTATGTTTTTTTTTACCCTTTTTTCATCACATTGTTTAATAAGATAAAGCTAAACACAGCTTTGACCTTGTCGCCTGTCCACACAAATAAAAACATCTAATACATTGTTGCAGTTTACTCTGCGGCCGTTTTGTGGCACACACAGGAGTCTGGAGTGTTTGTACTGAGGCTGCATGGGAACACGTTTAGTTTTGACTAAACATGAATTCATAAGTAAGGACGCACAGGTTTAAGGATGACAAATACATGTGTGTGAGTTTCATCTCAACGTAACTGTGGTTAAACACACAATATTCAAAACTTCTTATTCACACTTGTTTAATATGGGAGGTTATTTTTTATTACTTTCTCTTTTTCTAAAACATTTGGTATATCATTGCTGTTAACTCAAGAATCATTACTCTCTTTTTCACCAAACTGAAGGCACGTTGACATTTCTCTGCTGTATTTGACTAACCACCCAGCATACTTTCAAAAACCTAATAAAAATTCCAAAGTGACATCGTGTGGAGTTGCATTTGAGGACACGTGCAACACATTTGAATCACTGAGAAACTTTAAATCGCTAGAGACACAAATATAATTGTTGGATTTCGGTCGAGACACGTCGCTGTTCCTCGTTTTTACAAAGTCTTTGGGTTTTAAGCTGAGGGGAAGTGTAACACAAAGCAAACAGGGTATCACTCAGACAAATCCTGCACAAGACTCCCGTAAACAAAGACCAGATTTGATGTGCTTTAGAAAAAAAAAAAGAGATGAAGCTTTTGTTTACAATGAGCTGTTTCCAAATGAGCCAAAAGAAGACGGTGCTTTGTAATGGGAAAAGTTGGCAGTTGTTTCAGTTGCCCCCGCGGCTCCTTTCCTTTTGTCTTCTTCGTGGCTTTGTTAAATGTGACAAGGTGCAGTGTCTTTTTTAAAACACTGACAACACGGAGCTGATTAAAGGAAATGGTTTGAAAGAGTTCTTTTACAGAAAATGTGACTATTACAGATGATAAAGACTAACCTCTTTTAATGTTATGTTAAACCTTCTTTTTTGTTTAATGACAAAGAATGGTCCATGTGGTTTACTTTCAGACAGGTTTTTTGTCATCTATGGGTAACTTATTAAAATATAACTCTAGCATCTTTTTTAAAATGTTAATTTAAGGTTCTGCTGAATCTGTAAACTTAAGTACCATGTGTCTTAGTTAGTACATAATGAGAACATTTGACAGTTTTATGTGGAGGGCAAAGGTCACATTCTTTATAAACTATTAGTGCTGCCTTTAAAACCAAGATACAGTTTGCAGTGGGTCATGTGACCTGTCAGATCGAGTAAAGCTTTGTGGGAGGGACTAAAAAGTGATAATTCACTTTTTAAAGCAAATTATTAGAGTAAAGATTATGTTTTTCTTTTAGTCAGCAGATTTATCTTTGAGTTCTTTGATGGTGACTGGATTATTAATAGTCCTTTTAATTTCCCTACCGAGAAGTATATTGTGATATGTCTTTAGAAGGGTGGCTGGGTGAGGAGCGCGGTCACTCAGGAGGAGCTCAGAGTAGAGCCGCTGCTCCTCCACATCAAGGCCCCAGGAAAGACCTAGGACACGCTGGAGGAACTGACCTGGGAACGCCTCGGTTCAAGCCCCAGTTCATGTTTTCTCTTGAGTTATAAATGTTTATCACAAGAATGAGACATACCTTATTTTGAAAAAAGCATCCAAACAGACTGCAGTGTCAGCTCCAAGACTCACTCGTGGTGGTGTAAGCTTCTTTTTGGGGAAACATATCCATAGTGACCCAACATGTACTGTACTGCTACAATGTCTCTATTGTACAGAATAGATGCTGTGTGTCTTCTAAGTTAGTAGCAGTAGCAATAATCAACAGAAGAGCCTCCAGAAATATCTTCAAATTAACATGAGACTTAAATTTGTAATACTGATAGCCCTCAGTAATTAGACATGTACTGCCTATTAATCTATATACTTAAATATACTCTACTTAGTTTACTTGTGTTTTTCTTGTTAGATTCCAACTCTTTCTCTGCTTTGAGCAAAAGTTGACTCTAATCCAATGTTAAAGCCGGAGATTATTTGAACTCTGTTTAAAGTGAGAGCCCTGTTTCTAAATATTTCAAACGTCTGAGAGCCACTGTGGAGAAACTACGTCAGTGGTGTTTGCTCAGAGAAAACACACGGTCGTCTCACCTGCGTTTGCAGAATGAAACCCACTAGACTGGGCCTGTGTGGAAAAACGAACACTGAAGAGTCGAATATTTCTGCCTAAAAATAAACCTGTACGAATCTCGGCGGCTTAATGAGCGAGGCGAGTTTGTGCAGAGGGAATTTATCTTATTGGAAAGATGAATACACTTTCAGGGGAGGCATACCGACACAAAGTAAATGTCTTTTCAAACAGTAAAGAGGCTTCGTATCTTCCATTGAGGGAAAATCACTCACGAGAAAAACGCTTTGCTGTCTGCATTTATAATCCCAGCACAAAACAGAAGAGCAAAGAAACTATTTATGCAACTTTTACTGGCTGTGGTTAAACGGTGGGGAGGACTATTGCATTGTGGTTCTATAGGATTGATAAAACAGATATTAGTAAGAGACCTTTCAGTCCATTGTTTTTAGAGCAAAATGTTCCAAAAAGATGAAATTTTAATAGGATTACTACATTTTTGCATCATTACAGGAAACAGGTTCAAGTCTAGAAATCTAGCTAAAATTCGTATTTGTGCTCCTCAGTGGAAAGTATTTCACTCTAAATACAAAATTACTGCTTTATTTAGGGGTTACTTTTGATTATAATGTTTATCTTGGTAAAATATGTAGCTTTCTTTTTGTAATTAATTCCTAAACCACACATTTTCAGATTTAAATCAGGCAAACAGTGAGGAACCAAGGTTCAGTGTTTGGTAGATTACCGACCAGGGTCATTTATTTCCAATGAACACTTGTGTAACGGAGCAATACAGTCACACTGGAAAAGACTTAAAGTTGAGTAACAAAGGCTGCAGTAACAAGCATACCATACCACTTTTGGGACAGCTCATTCAGGGGTCCTTTGGAAAAGCTGGAGCTAAACACTAATTGGACGATAGATAATCGTCACTGGAGCGAAAACGAGAAGCAAAAGTAAAAACAATAAATGGCAATATTTTTTTAAATAGCTTTCACCTTGTTCTTGTGATAAAGGTAATATTCAAACACAAAACATGCTAAAAGAAAAAGCTAGTGTTTATTAGCAACAGCGGTTTCAAGAATTTAAACATTTATCATCTACACTGCATTACACAAATATTGAGTCCCTAAATGATAGGAACCTGCTGCAGGTCTGTGAATGTAATGTCCAGAAACAGGTGAAGGTTTCCTGCAGCAGCTGTGCCTCCAGCCTCTCGCTGCTACAACAGGAATTACTCTGAATACACTCAAGTTTCAAAAAGTCTGCCTCTAATATGTTTTATTTCACAAAAAGACACATGACTTTTGTGGCACTTTGATGACATCATTGTTTCTGGACCAAGATGTCCCATAATGACCCGACATGTACCACAGTGGAAACAAGGCTTCAGACTCTCAAATCTTTCTGTCAAATTGAGTTGTCTACAGCAGAAATGGCTTTTAAAACCAGGATTGTTTTGTAATAACAACAGCACTTCCTTTTTTTCAGCAATTTTCATCTGTTTCAACCTCTTTGTCTGTTTTTAAGCAACTTTTTGAAATCTAATTTAGGAAGTAGTATTCTTTTCTAAAAATGGTATTCGAGCAACATCCTGTGATAATTTACAAATAAAGAGATAACCTTTGTGTAATGATGATCCTCTGCATATGCATCTGGATGTAAACAAAAACAGGACATGAATCCCAAATCTAAAAGTAATGAAGAGTAAATCCCTTGTATTATACGACGGCATGAAGGCGATTGAGGCATAACCACAACCTGAGCCGTTTTCTTATCTGTCATATTCAAAAAGCGAGGCTGAATCAAAACAGCGTCGAGACAGAAAACGTGTTTGTCTAACTGCGGTTGTCATTACCTTTGGGGAGAGAGAAAACTCAAGGAAAAAAAGAAGTGTCAGGGTGAAGATGGCTGACTTTGTGATAACTTTATGTGAAAAGAAAGTTTCTTTGGTGAGACAACAGAGATGTCATCTGCTTAATGGCATGAATTAGTCCCAGACGGGTTGATAGTGTTGTCACTGTCACAGATTTTAGGAAATGGGATGGTACTTTTTAATAGAGCTTCAGTCAAAGGAAGACGTGGGTTAAAGTCAAATAGATATAGACTTGGTGACATTAGTTGAAGGTAAATGAACATTATCTTTCTTGCAATGAAGTTGGTTGGTGTTTAAACGTTAGAACCTTTAGTCAGCTGTCCTTATTTTTCTTTTTTTAATCTAGTCTCTGTGGATTTGAGTTGGACTTCCAGAAAGCACTACCAACAAACTGAGAATAAACTGCCTCTAGACGCAACTGGATAGACAGATAAATAAGAAATGTTGTGATATTGCAATAACATTAAAGTCTTCCATTTGATAGACAATGACACAGTTACAAATAATATTTAATAATATATATTTATATAAGGCAAAAATATGGCATTGCCAAATAAAGGTCAGTGAACATTTGGGCCTGTGCAGTGGAAGTTAGGGTTGTATTTTTGCTGAAGAAAAGCAGGCCCAAACCATGATGCTGCCACCACCATGTTTGACAGTGGGGATGGTGTGTTCAGGTGAGGAGCTGTGTTGCTTTTACGCCAAACATAACGTTTTGCATTGTTGCCAAAAAGTTTGATTTTGGTTTCATCTGACCAGAGCACCTTCTTCCACACGTTTGGTGTGTCTCCCAGGTGGCTTGTGGCAAACTTTAAACAACACTTTTTATGGATATCTTTAAGAAATGTCTTTCTTCTTGCCACTCTTCCATAAAGGCCAGATTTGTGCAGTATACGACTGGTTGTTGTCCTATGGACAGAGTCTCCCATCTCAGCTGTAGATCTCTGCAGTTCATCCAGAGTGATCATGGGCCTCTTGGCTGCATCTCTGATCAGTCTTCTCCTTGTATGAGCTGAAGGTTTAGAGGGACAGCCAGGTCTTGGTAGATTTGTAGTGGTCTAATACTCCTTCCATTTCAATATTATCGCTTGCACAGTGCTCCTTGGGATGTTTAAAGCTTGGGAAATCTTTTTGTATCCAAATCCGGCTTTAAACTTCTCCACAACAGTATCTCGGACCTGCCTGGTGTGTTCCTTGGATTCCATTTATCATCATTAGTCATTTAGGTCAACATTGGATCATTCAGAGATCCTCACTGAACTTCTGGAGAGAGTTTGCTGCACTGAAAGTAAAGTATGGGCTGAATAATTTTGCACGCCCAATTTTTCAGTTTTTTATTGTTAAAAAAGTTTGAAATATCCAATAAATTTCATTCATGATTGTGTCCCACTGGTTGTTGATTCGTTACAAAAATTACAGTTTCATATCTTTATGTTTGAAACCTGAAATGTGGCAAAAGGTCGCAAAGTTCAAGGGGGCCGAATACTTTCGCAAGGCACTGTACATGCTTTAACCTTTACCTTTGCATTGTCCCGCCAAACATCCAGCCTCTCTGTTGTTCCCAAATAAGAACTTACTCGGCTACAATCAGCTGTCAAAGGATAATTATTTAGGGCTGACACAACAGGCTCACCCTCCATTAGCCTGACATTTCTGTTTTGACCGGTTAAATCCTGACACGTCCGATGATAGCATTTAGCTCGTGCCCTGTCAGACGCGTCGACCTCCCAACCTGTGATTAAGCTGCAGCGTTTGCACCTGATCCTGGCAATTTTTCACACTCCTTTTTAAAAATTGTTTTGACTTAAAAAAAGAAACCACTCTTCTACAGATTGTGCCATTAGCCACATTTCTTATTTACATTATTGTGATGTTTCTAAAAGTTAACCCTGTTCATTTGATGAAAAATCTTTTTTTTTTCTATTTTTAAAGCATTTCAATGGAGTCCTTGGCTTATAATGTCAGACTTTATTAATGCTGCAACAAATGTGATTGGCTTATATCGGTCAAGGGCGGGACTTAGTGATAAGTCAATTACAAAAACAATAGCCCATCATCACTTTGGTTTTAAACATGACACAATCATAGCATTTACCTCTTGACCCATGAAACCCTCTGACCTCTGACCCCTTTAATAAGCTGCTGTGTTTTTACTTGATCCGACCATTTTTCACACAACTGTTTTTTTTTATTTTTGCCTCTGAGAAAAGAAACAGCTTTAGTCAAGCCTCACTTGTGCACCTCATCAACATCATTTGTCATTTTTTTTTAATAACGCGCTCAATATTACTAAATTAAATAAGCTTTTTTTTTCTTCTTCTTCTCGGCTGCAAACTTTTCTGAGAAATTATAGGTTTCTATGCTTGACAAGACAAAGCAGGACAAATAAATCAATACAAAGCAAATGAAAGCAAATTGAATCTATTAAAGCAAAATTACTACGAGGAGAAAACGGACCAACGAGTCACAGCCGCAGACAATTAATGACAGAGGGAGCCAGAAGGTGCTGGCTCATTAAACCGGGCTGCACCAGGACTCTGCAGACGACACCACACTGCCCCGGGACGAGGGGCGGGGAGTTTTAAAGGAACATAAAGGTTGGATCATGGGAGCTTTGGATTGGAAGTTCAATGGCATCCATTACTTCTTTCAGTTCCTACAACACCCCAGAGGTGACAAACTGAGCACTGAAGCACACATATTTCTTTTTAAAGCATTTTTTTTTAATCTGGAAAAAAAAAACATCAGCCCTACTTCCAGTGCCACTCCACACAACTTTATGTGCATTAGATACTAACCACAAATGTAACGAAGGCAGATCTTATTCCCATGCTACACAACATTAAATTCAAAATTCTCCTTCTCGCTTTTAAGTCTCTTCACGGCCTTGCTCCCCCCTACCTCTGTAACCTGCTTCTCCCCTACACCCCTTCGCGCTCTTTACGATCCGCTGATTCCAGCCTTCTCGTTGCCCCTCGGCATCGCCTTGCTTCAATGGGGGGCAGATCATTCACTGTTATTGCGCCCAAAATGTGGAACTCTCTCCCCCTATCACTCCGTTTAGTTAACACCATCTCTGAATTTAAATCCATGCTCAAAACACACCTATTCTCTGAATGTTACAGTTCTTAGTGGGTTTTTTTTTTCACTTACTGTACTTGAACTCTCATTTGCCTGTTGTTGTCCTGTCTGCTCTCTTTGTCAATTGTCCTTATTGTTGTTTGTTTATTGTAAAGCGTCCTTGAGCTCTGGAAAGGCGCTATATAAATAAAACTTATTATTATTATTATTATTATTATGCTCTCAAGCCTACACATATTATATTTTTAGAAATATTTAGCTGCAAAAAGCCTTTGAAAAAAGAACCTTTTAGAATTTTTGGAAATAAATTCAAATATTTGTCTGCTGCTCCACTACTTCAACCAGAGTCTCCAAACTAATACCTATAAGTTGAATGAGTCTTCTCTATTAGTTTTTCAAGTTACCCTTAGACTGCTGCATAAAAAACAGAATTAGACATTACTGTTGATAAAACATCTGCAGCAAATCTCTGATAATGACACAAACAGTAACAGGGCTGAAATACCAGATTTTGGACTGAATACAGTTTGTCTTCAGTCTGTCTGTCAATTATCACCACTGAGAGTAGGTGGTGCTATGTGGATATATAGTGTTTATTAAAATACCTGTGTACTTGTAGCTAGGGCCATAACACAAGACACATCATTGCTGTATGTTTGACATTTAAAAAAGTTCACTTTACAGTCACTGCCGTATGGAAAATGGCTTCACCTTTACATCACTTTGAATGATGTTTTGTTGCAAATTACTCTCTGAACGCGAGGCGAATTATCATTAATCCGACGTGGACCTATTAGACCTCCACCTCCCTCACGACTGCAAACGGCCCTGAAGCCAGTGCTCTTCCTGCTTTATACTCTGTAGTTACCTGCCTCCTGCCACCGGAGGCCGAACGCTGGGGATTAGCACAAATGTTAGCCATAAAGAGCAGCGGAGATGTGCTCCTGCTCCGCACCTGAGCGGTGCCAGGGAGCGGCGGGCCACAGAGGACCTTCACACTAGCGCGAGGGGGGCTCTCCCGGGCAGCCATGAGTAATTAGCACTAATTAGAGGCAGTGATTAAGTGTGGCGGGGAAACGCTGGGGCCGGAAGGGAGCAGATTGATAGAGCCGGCCCTTTCTAACCCATAGAGACCGGGCTGCATCTTAAACAGAGAGGAGTGGGACGGGAGCCAGATGCTGTCGTAAATAAAATATAAAAAAAGTGCTTTGAGTCGTTTTAACTACAGCTGAGAAAAAACAAAAAGTCCTAGTCAAAATAGCTGTCGATGGCTGTGCCCCGAGGTGGTGTTATTCAAATGGTGGTCATTTCTGAAGGGTCCTTTGAGTGATCGGAGCCGCTAATTGAAAACAGTATCGATCAGTTTATTCGATCAAACGTGTCCTGCTGCTTGCATTTCCACAGATACTGGAATAAATTATTGGTTATTAGTCTTTGGGCAGCGGTAATGGGGACTGTGTGTGTTTACATGCAGCAGGACACAAACCAGATGTAGCTGCAGGGAAACCAACATGATCGAATGTTCAGCCTCCAGTCTTAGTTTAAACAGTCATTTCTGTCACAAGAGGGCTCTCAGTGCAAATGAAAGATGCAGAAATGCCTTCAAATGCATAATGCATGTTCAGGGTTTTTTCCTTCACAATGGAATACAACAACATTTATGTTTTTTTTAACCAAATAAAGTCAACATTGGCCATACAAAAGAACTTTTTCAAGGTCGGCCACTAGGTATCTACTATTTACCAGATACTCATTGTCTGGGTTCAAATCTGTTCAGAACTGGGCTAATAGTAGCTTCTGTCATCAATTGTGATTGAACTGCATGAGAAACTTGTGCTTTTATAAAGAATGTGTTCACAAAGTATGTTTTGTCAAAGACTTAACCTCATGTCACCTCTGAGTGTGGGCCGTGAGTCCCTTTGGAAACATAAACCAGCTGAAACAGTAGATGCAAAGTAGACAGTGCAAAGAAGGCCCATCTTATTGCCATGATACATGTACACGGATTTATCTCTTTGGTACCAGACAAAGAAATCACAGGTTTGCAAACTTTCATAGCTTACTATTCTCATCATTTCGTATTGTAAAATAATTTAATTCAGTTCAACCTCAGTCTCTCCACTCAAACCATCTTTAGAAATATACATAAACTGTTTTTACTCCAGTAACTTCAGTTGTCATGGCGCCTGGTCCATTCATAAAAATTAATGACTCCACACAAGTCTTTGTTCAGTTAATGTTGAAGAAATAGAGAATGAAAAAATAAAAATAAATCTGCTATTGCCAAAGAACTCTTCATATATTCAAATTTAGAGCAGGTTACCCTCATATCAACATTTGTTTCCCCTTTAGTTATAGTCAGCATCATGAGGTCTTTGCTAAAAACCACTGGAAAAACCACCAAGTTGGATTAAACACTGGTGCCTTGAATTGTGTTTGGAGAAACATGCGTAACCTTTGGAAACTGTGTTCTGTTCTTTAGTTTATTGCTGTAATGCATGCATTATAACAAAGATGGCCTCACTACAGGGTTTATATCACACACACAAAACTATACTCCAAATGTATGGCTTTTATATTTCCTCTAAGCCAGATATTAGACTCAACAATGATGCTGAAAGTATGAGTTTGTAATTACGGCAAATTGAAAATTGGCTGCAGCTTCTGGTTCCAGCAATAACAACCTCTCTCCGACTGAGAGCTGTATCATTTTCTCTCAAATAATGAAAAAACCTGGCTGGAAAGAGGAGCCGCTTCATAAAAATGCTCCCTTTTATTGTTTTTGCACATTAAACAAATAAAACCTTGATTAAATTTGGACTCAGTGAGCTTCTGTATAGTATTACCACGAGCTATTGCCTAAAATTAAAACGTGAGCTTCTCAGGCGGAGCTCGGGCGACTTCAGGTGTGTGCCGTTTTAATGTCAGCGACTGCACATGGCTAACAAACAAATGACATGATAACTAAACCCCGGCAGAGACGCCATCAGAGCTTTTTTTGTGCCCAAACAAGCGGGACGTGCGGCGCTTGATTTTAAACATCAATGACTTTAATTAGTGTCATTCCACAATCGTCGGAGAAAAGTGGAGGAGCTGTGGAGCTGTGGCTTTGACAGTGTGCAGGCAGGGGGCTTTTAACGAGATAAGACCCCGAATCAGCCTCAAGAAGCCATACCTGAACAAGAGGGCTGATGAAAATGACTAAGAGTGTTGTTCACGAGTCGAACGCCAAAATGCAGCAACAACACGAGAACAGCAGCTTAGTCTTAGTGCGGCACGGATCAGAGCTTTGTATGGAAATGATACCTGTTGGATGAGTTTATCTCAGACAAGACACAGAAATAAAATCAGTATTCTCTCTTTAGTAAGAAGAGGAGGTAAGAAAGGAGCTTCAATGCTTCCTTAATTACCTCCTTGAGCAGAAGGACCTCTTGAATTTCTTACTAAAAGGTTTGGAGCTTTAGCCGGGCCAGCTATACTAGCTCTTTCTATTCTACACAAAGAACTAGTCTGGTCCCTCTAGGTTTGAGTTCACAGGGACCACACAGGTTAAAAAAAAAAACATACAACCACACAGAAAAACTGAGCTACACTTAAACCTCACTCCATTTTAAGTAAATAGTTATGATTGGACAGGTTCTGATTGGTCTCGCAAAAAAGGGTAAAGTCAAAAAGTTCAGCGAGCCAGGCTACTGGAGCTTACTGGCAACCCACAATGCATTGCACCATTACATGAACTTTTCTGAGGATGTCCAATGGAAGCTGATCTCCTTGTAATGAGTTTGTAATGCATTTGAATTTACTCTGCATCAACCACTGTTCCATAAATACATCTGCATTCGCCTCAGTTTACAGCTACAGCTTTAGAGCCAGTGTCTTATGCCTCATTTTTAATTATTCCTTGTTACAGTAATACATCGGCTAATTTGCATAAATCCACAATTGGATTTATCACAACACATTTGCTCTGTGTGTGATTATTGCCCACTGATAAACAAAAAGGACATGCTGGTGGATTAATTGGCCAGACCAGGATTTGACCAGGACCTAAGTGTGGCCTAAGAGAGACGTAACTTCCTGTTTTTTTTAGTGGAGTTGGGTTTCTGAAACAGCTCTATCCTAACATTTTACTGTTGACCTCAAACAAGCCAGGCCAAAGAGCAGCTGTTTGAACCATGGTCTGCAGCATCATCAGACCAAACACAAAATCCAGAAAGCCACAAGTGTGAAACCCTCTTAAGCCGAGTCTACACTGTACAATTTTGGTCGTCGCAGACAAAAGATGTTTAGTTGTGGGAAAGATCTTCTGTATTTCCAAGACGGTGGTTATACGTCGTACAGTGAGTTGGGGACAAAGATAAAAGATATAACCATCTTATGACCAAAGACAAGCTGCGACGGATATCAAGCCATGTTGAAAATTTAAAGGAATTTTTGCATAGTGTATCGGCCTCTTGATGCCCCTACGATCTTTGTCTATCAATAGGAATGTGCTGGGAAATGACCCACTCACACAGGGACAACAGCGTCAAATACAACAACGAGGATGGAGAAGAAACTGAGTATACCTTGTGAGGCTCAAACATACTGTAGAGGACAGAGTCAGCCGCTACAGTAAATGCTAACTTACTACTCGTCGCCATGACAACTTGGACGCAGGCCAATGACGTGATCAGATTTTGGTAAAGACCCCAACATAATACCTTGTTTATTGCTGTTCCATCAAGTTTACAGGACTCATCTGGCACAGAAGATTTTTTTTAAAGAACCATTGATTTGTATCAAATGCCTAGATGTCCATCCATGTTTAAAGTAACAAAAGAGAAAGAAAACTTGTTTAAATAGTGCTGCATGACCTCCCTAATATGGCGGCTGTGAGCAGAGGAAGAGCTTGTGAATGTCTGAAACATGTAGTCACTGTAGGTTTTGTCACTCGCTGTAGAAATAATTGGTATGTATTCTTGTTCTCATGAATGATAATGAAAATTTAAGCCAAAAATGGGAGTCGTGAAAACTATTAATTATTTCCACTCCGGATAATTCATTTGGTTTTAACTGAGAGGACTATAAATCCTTATAACCCTGAGTGACATCGTAAAAAGTCCCCAAAAAACTTTTTCAATAAAATGTTGGGAACACATTTAATGGCTGTGAGTGATTAAAGCTAATGAGTGAGTTTCAGATGAATATTTCAGAGTCTATGTGGAAAATATTACACTTTTGGGATGTAGTCCATGATGGTTTTTAATCAGGATAAATTGTAAAGCACATTTTGCAGCAACAGTGTGTCAATGTGTTATTATTAGATTAGACATAATACAACCATTGTGTGCAAAACCTGAATTCTAAACAGATTTCAACTAAAGGGAACACTTCAGCATCAATGTCAACCAAAGACTGTATAAAGCTAGTATTTTCTGTTCTCTTGAACTGTTCATCTGTGGGACAGCTGTCTTTTGAGGAGCTACAACACATAATACACACACTTTTACCACTTTAAGCCAAGTGTTATTTATACTGACAGATGGAAATTAAGGCGAAAAATAAAGGAATAAAATAAAGGACACTGGTCTGAGCTGGGATACAAACTTTACGTTTGCTACGTCTATACTTTAAATTTTTTTGTTAGAGTAAGATATGTCCATCTTCAAAATAACAACAGAAAACTTTACAAGAGTCTTTCAAAGTGTGGTTGTGAGCTAGATTAAAGCAAACCTGCCTAACTTTTTGGCAGCAGAGGGCGCACATCCCTCTGTGCAACTGCAGCAGCTGCCATATTTATTCACCAGAAGAGACGCCTAAGATGGCAAGTTTAGAAATGAATTTAGTGTCTTTAGTACAATCAGGACTCTGTAGGGGCCAGTGTATCGGCCTGTTTTCTTTATTATACGCGTCATGTGTTAGAGCGCCTCACTGCCGGCAGCAGGGAAATTATAATGAAGGTTTCTGTCAAGACTGTCAGTGAGATAGGCACGATACTTCTGATCTCATGTCTAAGAACCATCAACATGATTGAGATTTTTGGGCTAAAATTTAGGCGGTGCTATTTTAATAAATGTCAATATGTTGTAAAAACTAATCAAGGCAGAATGTCTGTCCAGCCCTTACTTTCTGGCATCGACCTGGGATTAAAGTCTAAAGAGTTTTCACAGTTTTCCTCTCTAACCATTTATTATTCATAATAAACCTGGGTGGTGATATATAAAGAATATTATCCATTAGTGTGGAGGCAACTTTCACTGCAATATTTAAATCACCACTATATAACTTTTCCCAAAATACAGAGCCATAAATTGTATATAAACTGTTTTTTTTCTTCTTTTTTTACATAAAGGAGATTTCCTAGATTTTGTGGACACATGTCACCAAAACATGTACAGTTTACATTAAAACTAGGATAGACATACAACATTTATTTAAAGAGCCATTTTGGTTTTAAACAGTGTTTGACTTTTGGTGTACATTCTGAAAAGTTACGTAGTGTTGCCTTAAGATGGGGTGGATAGTTTGGCAACATCTAGAGGAAAAAGTACAAATTGAAAACTCCTTTTTAGATTATGTGAGCAGCTATGGTAAAATAAAAAAAAACTGGAAAAGATGCAAAATCTGAGCTCAAAAAGAAATGTGTGCTTCTCCCTCAGCAGTGCTCATTTTGTCTCTCGGCAGTTGTAGAAACAGGAAGTAGAGAAATAATTTTATGCTTCATGTATTTTTGTAACAGATCTTATCACAAAAGTCTTATCCACAGAAAATGATATTAAAATAATTAAACTCTGAAACTTATAAAAACCCAGTCGACTAAAAACGTGCCAAAATAAAAGCGTTGTCATTACAAACAAACGAGACTGAGATTAACGGTCCTCTTTTGAAGGATCAATTCAAAGCTGTTGATTCTTTGTTTTCTGAGGAAATTGTTGACAAAAGCTGATTTGAATTGTGTATGTGACCTTGGAGGAGCCCACTTTGAAGAACGATTCAGTCTCCGGCGCTGAACGTACGCCTCTATACGGCCGTGTTTACGCTTAAGGAGACAGAAGATAGTGTTCCTGCTCACAAAGGCTCCGATATTGACTGGTTTCAATTTCCTCTGTGTGACAGCCCATTTCATCCACGACTTTGAATAAAGACAGCTATTGTACCGGGCTTCACTGTAAACATCCGAGCGCCACTTTCAGATCAAATGTCCCCATCGTAAACCTGCCACAAATGGGCTTCTGACACAAGATACAGATATAATTAAAATCAAATACAGGCCCCCTCCCCCTTCAGATCGGGCATTTAAATCTAGAATGAGCCAGCTTTAAATGGAAGCTGTGAATGGGTTAAAGTGTGTCCTGAATGAAAATCATTGAGATTATAATCCAATAAAAGGTTAAAAGAAGGTGTCTGGACATAGCTGAGCACTTTAAAATTCTCTATTGTTTCTCAGAGTCTTCAGTTTACCTCCCTGATGAAGGATTAATGACAAACACGTTGTTGAGAACAGTCTATTATGCTTGTGTCTGATCTTTTTACCTCAAACCTGAGTGTGAGTTTTTCACTAGATGTTCTCTGCTCTGTGGGTCCTTCTTTTAAAGGTTAAACTCCTGATTTATAATGGTAACTCACACAACAGGAAGTCAACTGTGGGCTGTATTGTGTGAATGAGTTAGAAGGCAAACACTGGCACGTAGAATATACGTATATCTAAATACTGTTAAAAAAACACTGTCTGTCAGGTATGTAAAGGTGCTGGGAGCCTTGCTGCTAACATAACAATTCCAAAAGGTTTGTTCCTACAAACTACTTTTTGAACAACAAATTAATCAAACTTTACTTATATAGCATCTTATAACAGCCAGAACTAAATCCAACAGAATCTATTTTTTGTAAGTATTGTAAACTTAATGTTATACAAACCAAAACTATTCCTCTCTCATTGTAACAACCAGACGCCAGTATAGTTTTACATATAAAGGAGAAAAGTCTGTATTAATCTAAAGTGGACTCAGGAGGACACAAGTAAATACCAGGTGTGACTGATTGAAATACAAGGTCTAGAGGAGGCCAAAGAGGACTTTTAACCACGACAAAAGCAAAATTGTGCTGAATGTGAGAGGAGATGAATGCGAGAATAAGACTGACGCTCATTGAATTACACGTTGACAGCTCAGAGTTGGTGAAGAGACGGAGGCAAAATGAGATTTTCAAAAGTGAATATGGGGAATGATGGTATTGCTTTCTCTGCATTGTCAAACCTGACAGCGCTATTACCGCTTCTATAACATCAGGTGTCGGCATATGGCTTTCAGTTAGCGCAAATCAGCCTCCTCGTTTGAATATTGATTACAACACAAAAATGGAAACAGGTAGAGACATGAAATTGCAAAAAGAATATGAGTAAGAGAAGAAGAAAAGCGGTGAGTGATGGCAGTAATTGGACGACTTGTTAACAGCCTGCTCAAATGATTAATGCCATTAGAGAGGGATCCTTAAATGTTAATGTGACGCCAAGGAAAGAGGAGCGCTGCTGGTGAAATATTACCATAAACTGAATCAACGGCACTGAATATTTTATGTAACATTTGATATAAAGACACATTCACAGAGACAGACCACTTATGAATGCATTAATTCATATAGGATGTGGGCAAATGTTTGATTAACCGTATCTACCGTTTTAGACAAAGAATATCCGAGCAGTTTCTCTCACGTTCACATTTGTCCCGAGATAAGCTTTTTATTGTCAAAAATGAAATGTTATATTGGATAAGAGGGGAAGCAGGCCTGAGTAGATGCTTGAATTTTAAAAGGTGACTTTTGAAATTAGGCTGAGGAAAAACCCAGGCCGGAAAAGATGGGAGAAGTTTCCGGGGAGAAGGAACCCTGGGAATGCTAGCGTAGACTGATGCCCTGTGTCCAAGCCCAGAAAGAGGAAGAAGATTGATGGATGGACATTTCGAGTTGCAGGACATACAGACACACATTCAAACCCTAACAGTACTGTACCAGCAATGATCTGCGCTAAATACTGCTTTTTGAAATTTATTGCACTTGCCCCGAGCTAAAAACATTATAGAACTAAACTAAAATTAGCCAAATCTAATCAATAAATACTGTAATAGAACTGGTCATAAGAAAGCTATAATAAATAATAAAACCAACCTTGAGAACAGAATAAAATAAGCAATAAATGCAAAAACAAGTGACTTATTGAGCTTACTTTCTTTGGGCAGAGTGATTGTTGTTGTTGGTGTTGCATCTGTAAGCTCGGTACCGTCTCGGTGAAGAAAAGGTGAGAGGGATCGTTTAAGATCCTGTGGGCCGGTCTGGACACTGTGCCTTCGTAGATGGACTGTAGAGAAGGGAAGTCTTTAATCCCCATCACTTTCATCGCTACTTTTACCATGTTTTAATGTTTGGATTTTACTGGACTGTGACAACACCAAACCATGCTGCCATTCAGTGTCCGATAATGCTTTCTAGAGGTTTGCAGTGCCATATTTATCCAGGAGAGGTTTATGAGCGCACTGGTATCCCAAGACCATAACATCTCTTCTCTTGCAAGCACAGAGCACAAAGAACTCGACATCCTCTGTGTGGCATCCACTCGAGAAATTGCAGCTGTGGTTGAGCTAAAGGCAACCAACATAAATAGTGGAGAGTGCATTTGGCCCAAACTTACCATCCACAAGAATTACAGTGAAATGTAAGGCGCTGGGTTCAAATCCCCAAGTGACACCTTTTAAACGATTAGATACTTTTAATGGTGTACTGTAATAAACACTGGTTTGAGCTGTTTTCTGCTACACTCAGGGGTTTAAACTGTTGAATGCCGTGGTCCTCAACTACAGTAGTCTCATTATGGACCCCTAATTTGTTTCCCCCGATCCTCACTAACAACCAATCAAAGAAATAAAACATCACATAAAGCCTGCCTTATTTTAGATTAAAGGATACAACTGGTCAGAAAAGGTATATTAGACTTTAGCCAAAAGTAAATTAGAGGGCTTGAGTTGTTGAATGTAGTTTCCTTTACAGAATTTACCCCCTTTTTATACACAATTTAGATTATCTTTCTGCAAAAAGTCTAGAGCTAACAGAGCTTCTTTTTTTCAGTTTTTGTCCCAATCTTGCTTTAAATGCATAAAGCTAAATGTCTCTTCCCAAACTGTGACTGTTTCATGCTCTAATCACAAAGTGTGCTCTCCCGTTGGACTGAAAATTATAAAGTTTATAGCGGCCTCAAAGTGGGAAAAGATTAAACTCCCCTGTAGTTATATGCCTGTAAGAGAAATAGGTGATATTTTATATGCAAATACCGAATCAAAAACAAGGGCTTGGAGCTTAATGACAGAATAATGATTTGAAAATATAAAAAAGGCATCATCATCAGTGAGAATAAATGGAGGCAAATGAACTTAATGTGGCTTTAAATGGATTAATCTTCTACGGCTAAATGAAAACCAAGGCAAAGGCACTTTATCATGAGCCATGTTCAGAATAGCAACGAAAACTTATTACAACTTACATTAAAACTTCACTAAAAGCTCTGAGAGTGGAAGTGGTGGCTCCTGGGATAGAAAGACAAATGACAGAACAAAAATTCAACGGCTTTGAGCGGTGATGTATCAGCGCCATTAGACATCTGTGTCACGTCTACGCTTTAAACACATCGTCAAGTCTATGCGTCAAGGAGAGAGAGAAAAGTCCTATGTTCACTGAAAGGTAGAGGGCGCTGTCCAGTTTAATGAACTTCTGACAATCTGCCACAGATCTTGAAAACTCTGTGGCAGATTTTAGCTCAGACACAGACACGGGTAGTTTACCTTCTTCCTCCCACTTAAACTATTAATTAGTCTACTCCATCTTGTTGAGTGACAGACTGATGAACCAACCACAGTGAGGCATGTGTTGTCGACACCATGTTCTGTTGTCTGCGTTATGTTCTGATGTTAAGTTACAACAGGTCTCATCTCTCATACAGTTCCTGTTCTCCAACACTACTTATCAAAGTCTGCTCAGACTGGAAAAACATACCACACTGGTCAGTTTGTTCTCTACATTACACCACATTTTCAGGACACCGTTTATTTATAAATTTGTTGTGTAAACTCACTCCATTGCTACTTATCACTTTTTCTACAGATTCTTATTTACAGAACAGATTTTTATTAAAGTATCGTAACCATGACATGATTCGACTGCTTCCAGCAGTCTTCCTCAGAAGAGTTGTGTGTTGTCAGCTGTATAATACAGGTTTATTCGTCCTATCTAAAGCTACAGAGTGCGGTTGTATACAGTAAATTAGCTGACAAGACATGTCACAGCAACATCACGTAACTCTTCTGAGGAAGACTGCCGGGAAATAAAACACTTTAGACCACATGAACATATTTGGACTATTAAAGAACAAGTGTAACAGAGCAGGGATTATCCACTCTTTTACAGCAGGAACATTAAAGACTTAAGTCGCTCTCAGATCTTGTGAATCATGGCATTAGAACAATTGTGATATGACATTTTTGAAACTGAGAACACTCACACAATTACCAATCAGAAAAAAAAATAAGAAAAAAAGATGGTTGTGCATCATTACAAAATAAGGAAAGGCCTTTCTTTCATTTACGCAGTGTACCAGGCTCATCAGACATTCAACTGAAATAACTGACTGAGGGCACAGAGCCTCTCAAGAGAACACATCTGATATATACATTTATACTGAGACCTGACAGTCCCATTTCAGTGTGCAGCAGTGCAGACGCAGAGACTCACAGAGGCCTTGACTAGGTGCAAACGATTACATAGTTTTATGACCCCCAACACGCATCAACATTATTAATGCATATGCTATAGTTTTTAAATTTATTTTCTAAAGCCCTCCTTAATGCTAGCACACTCCACAAAAATATATAGTACTCAACTGAGACTAAAGTGTATCACGCACTGGTCTTTCACTCTGTCTCCAAAATAACTCCTTTATCTTGTCTTGGTGTGTGTGGTCTTGACTTTAACATTCATAGTTTCCCAGAAACTAGAAGCGCAAGTTAGAAAAACACAAAAACTTGCCCAATGTGTTTTTAGAAGATCTGCTAAAATCGTCTTGTGTGTCCCAGACCTGACAAAGTGAAGCCCAGTCTTTTATGCTGTGTTACATCGTCTCTATTAAACATCTGTGTTGGATCGTTGCTCTAATTAGTCGTCATGTCTGTGCGCTGTCGGGAGCCGTGTCACTTTCAGGTGGCGCCGTCACTGCGTCTGAACAGCCAGCAGGAGCGAGTGTGTCGGTGCGTTCAGTTTGACATTTTTCTCTCGACGGTCACTCTCTGTGTTTACGAAGCCCGCACCGCTCTGACAGGACTCAACCCGCTCAGCCAATCAAAACGCAGCCGAATACAGCCAGCCTCTTCCTCGTTGTCTGAGCACAGAGAGCATGAGAGCGCCGTGTTCATCACTCCAGAAAACAGAGAGACAGGAAGAGCTGAAAGACAGTCAGTGTGTGTACTTCCACTTCATCGACCATGCACTGCGTGTTTTCAGAGCTGCTTTGGCATGTTACCTGATTTTTTTTTAAAAAGGACTTCCTGTCCAAGGCTGGCTTCTTTGAACATGCCTTTATCTTCATTTCAAAGCAGCGTGATTTTTAAGATCTGTGTTTTTCTGTTTTTGCCTAAAACTGAGCCAGAGTCTGATGGAGTGGTTTTCTCCAGGAGACTGTATTTCTCTAAAGTCCTCAGACAGCTCACTGAATGTTTAGTCTGGCTCCCTCTTTTCTGTTGATGTAAATAAAAGTGCCATTAACTACGATATGAGCCACAAAAAGAGAAGCCATGGTCTAACTAAAGGGGATTTAGGAGTCTCCTTAAATCTCTTCTTTCAGATGAATGTTTAAACCCGACTGTCACTTTCTGTATTTGGTCTAAAACTCTGACCTTTCACACTTTAAATGAACCAGACCTTTCTTCTGTTTGGTCTGGACTGTTACTTAAGAGCAGCTGTTGAGTGTGGACCAAACGTGAAAGTTCAAAAGCCTGGAACAAAAACACAAGCTTTGCAACAAGATAAATCATTAGAGATGGATTTGTTTCTGTTTAGATCATGGCCTGCACAATATTAATAAACCAAGGCTGTGTCCAAAACCACTTCTTAGTCCTTAACCTTTAAGTCACAACCTGTACTTTATGGTTAAGTATAGTTAAACTCAATAGCGGGCAGTTTTAAACACTTAGCTTATGTGTAGAAATGAAAAAGTGGATATATTGAGCAAGTTTTCAATTCATTAACTCTAGAAGCACTGTGTCTGATTATGACTGGCTTGTTTGCATCAGTTTTCATCACCTGAAGCTTAAAAAAAAAGTAAGATTTAATTGTGTTTAAAGTACTCAGTGCTGTATTTCTCCAACAAATCATACAAAGCTTCATAGTCTATGTTCTCTAGTCTTACAAATACATTCTGGACAAAAAGTATTGCAGGATCTGGGAGTGGTCTGTCACATCTGGAACATGAAGCATATTTTGCAAACTGAGCTTTTTATATTAGTGCAAATGTAAAACAGCACCTGTAGTACCAGGTTTTCAATTGAAAAACCTTTTTGGTCATTACTTAAGTAATGACCGAAAATTCCCCAGGTCTGTGGAGGAAAAAAATCCAACAGAAGCAAACAAAACATACTTACAGTTTAAGAACTTCATGCTTCAAGTGTGTTTGCCAGGGCTCTCCAAAATTAGATAGATTTTCTTTACATTATTTAAAAGAGCCCCTCCCCCTCTGTAAAGTACAGGTAGATGATGTAAACAACTGATCATAATCTTGTTTGGCAACTCAGCGAAACGCCAACGAGCTGCCAACATCTCGTCTCATTGTTAATATATGCATTAAATAATTCTGCCAACTCCACAGAAACCATCCATCAGGCTTTAGTAATTAAAGCTCTGGCATGACGAGGAACGACAAGTGTGGGTTTAAATCAGTCATAAATAAATTTACATTAAAACAAAAATAACAGCCAGATTAACTTCAGCCATTGTTTTGTTGGCGGCCATTTTACAATTACTGAACTAAAATTGTCGTTACCGTAGAAACCTCACCTACTGTACGTCACTCCCATAGATATAAAACATTCTGTCAGGACAGTGGGCACTTTGAAAGCCATTTTGGAGAGATCAGTGTCCTGAACCTAACATTGACACAAACAACACCATTTCAGAAATATTATAAAAGGTTATTTCAAATTTGTTCCAGTGTTAGAAAGAGAGCTTGAGCTAAGTTGTTAGCATAGGTTTATATATTCAACCAGGATGCCTCCTATACTTTAGTAATATAAACAAAACTATTTAGGGGGCCATTGGCCATATACGGTTTATCCAGGGCCCATCAAGTCAGTCAGTGGCTCTGTGTCCAGCCAGGACCACATAAAGGAGGTTATCCTAAAGTTATTGATTAGCAGGATTCTCTGTGATCTGGCACAGTTAGATATTTGTCACAGAAAATCTTTGGTCTTACGACTGTCACACTTTTGTAAATCGATATACAGCCATGACAAATGATTATAACATGACAGCAACAATTGCACAGTGTGTCAGGGGCCTGAGACAAACTAATTGTACAAGTGCAAGTTTGTGCTATTCAACAATTATTTCTCTTGTACGATTCTTATAACTTGAAGAAATAGTAAAATAATATATTCTTTGGTCTTGAGTGTCCCAGTTCTAATCCCTTTTCTAACACCCCTCCCCCTTTGATCCAATGGTCAGAACCTTAACTAGTTTGTATGTGCTGAGGTGGAGCAGGTGAAAACTAGCAGCACGTACAGAGTTGTGTTTGACTCTACAGTAGCCATATAAATGTGTGTTAGCTCAGTAGGTTATGTTTGTCGTCAGTAGCAGATTGTTTTGAACGTGCCTGATTAAAATGCTCTCCATTACTGCTTTGGTTGAGGACAAACTGTAAAAACGGACTAAAATTTCATCTTTTGGGAATGAGTATAACACATAAAACAGTAATAAAACTAAGAGAAGGGACTGACTTCTTCTCATTTTGGAGCAGTTCAGTCAGACTTCATGAATGGGCCTTAATTCGAGAGAGAAATTGGGGGATCACTGTCTGGCTCCACCGTCTGATGGTATCGACGACTTGATGGCGCAAACGCGGGAGACTCCAAAGTGCGGATTAGAGAAGGGGAGATAAGGCTATCCACTGTAATTAAGCCCTATCTCTGTACAGCACTGAGGAAAATAAATCACCCTTCAGCCTGCCACTGTCCAAATGCACGAACAATTATTCAGTAATTAATCGTTATACATGCCGGCTCCAAACACTAATAGGACATATTTTAACTACAGAATTAGAGCAGTGTTCAATTAAATTAAGTCTGAATGCATTTAAGATCAATGTAATAGATCACCTATTTAACCTTTTTTAATCACTGCAGTGTAATTGTATTAGCTCTCTTATCAGGTTTTTATGATGTGCTCCGTGTTAATTTCCCATCCCAGCCATGTTTAATTGACAACAGAGATGTATAAAGGTGTGTCACAGACTTAGTACGAGAGTTAAGCAGAGCCCAGAGGAATACACTAAACACAGTGACACTTCTAATTTAGCTCTGAACGTACCGTCACAACATTTCTCACAAAGGAGCATCCTCGGCCAACTCTGAGTCTGCCTGTCCTCCCCGTGTTACTCTGGGTTCTGTCCAGGTACTCTGCACACCGAACGGAACCAAGAGCAAAAAAACTAATAAAGGAATCCTTTCTGGTTAGTTTGAGAAAGTAACCTGGCAAAGCTTAAGTCTCTTTTGCACTAGCACATCTGCACACTTAGGACAATTAGCCTAACACTATGTTGTAATAGTTGTATATGGACAAGTCCTGATAATTACTTATCTCTAATTCCCACACAGTTAGAATTAATGTCATGTGACTTCCTGTTGACCTTCCTAAAAATTTCCCGTTCGTTTAAACACAATCTTTTTCCTGTTTGTATCTGTTTGTATTCCATCTAAATGGATATGGATTTCTTTTTTTTAAGACAAATTGCTGTAATTAACTGACCTTTTCTGATTATTTATGATTCTAGATTTGTGCGACGCTAAAGCACAGATGCTAATTACCATTTCATCAGTCTTACTTAAGAGCTATGCTGGGAACTTAAATTCAATTAAATAAGCAAAATTACAATGCATTGTTGTGTAATCTTTCTGGCACAGGCTTCGAGCTCCAGAGCCAAGTTTGGACGAGCAATTCTCAATTTCAAAAAGCTGCTCAAATAACAAATCCATTATGAAGGAAGAAAACTGATGTTATGGCAAGAGAAGATGGGATGACATTTTTTATTTAATTCCAAAAAAGTTCTAGGAAATTGTACTTTTTTAGTCAAAAACAACAAAATGCAACTTTTGTACACACCTTTTTTTATCACAATGAGAAAGTAGTAAAGATTTTATCCCAATAAACAATTTCTAAAGATTTTATCTGCTTTTAGTGTGAGTGTAGCAGAAAACTCAAAGCAGCTAGTAATGCTATTTTGGCCATGCAAAATGTTTAAGCTTTTTTTTTTTTTCACATAATGTGTTGAATGGATTAAGATGCATTTAACCAAAGCCTTCATAAAAGAACAGTTCTGTTCTTCATCTGTCATTTTATTCTTTTAGCCTCATATTGTTGATTTTCAGTGTAGTTTTATTGTTTTAGTCCATTTTAACCCACTTCAAAAGTATTTTATGTATTTTTTTCCATAGATTGCAAACAATCATAATTCAAATTTGTAACTTTTATGGCGGATACATTTTTAAGCTGCAGTGTCCTAACTTTAGGCCCTGAAACACTTCTTAAACATTAAATCCATAACATAAAGTTCAAATTCAAATCTGCATTGTGTAAAAAAGTTCTGATTTTCAGATGAACAAAATATATTATAATGTTCTTTTTTTCAAAAATGTAAAAGGATTTCAAGAAGTGACGATGGGTTGAGGACATGTATGAACTAAACTGAACCAGCCAATCAGAGAGCCTCATCCCTGGTCTTTTGTTTTGGTAAAGTTTACCACCAGATGTTGCTAAAACTACACATTTTAATATAACGACCATCCCATCATATCATTTGTGTGTTATTAATGAAATGGCTAACCTGGCTCTTCCTAGAAAGTGTTTACAAAGGCCAGGAGCTGGTCGGTGATTGGATTTATCATCTGTAAGTAACTGCACTTTTAATTTGTGAACTCACAATAATCCAATCGCTGCACCATTGCAACACATTGATGGAGTTGCATTTACTATAAATATATATGATAACTTTATTATAATTTATAGGTGGTGTTTGTGAGACAAAAACACAAACATGAGCCCCACTGCACATCCTGCTCTTCTAGACTTGTTGCTTTGAGGCACTGATGCTGAGTCAGCTTTACATCCGATTATTAAGGGCAAGGAATATTTAAACGTCTTATCAAAAACTCAAGTGCTAAGTCTTAAAGTGATGCAGCTCTCATAAACAATCCATATTATAGCACACAAACCACCTTTATAAATATGTTCACAATAATCATAAATAATTAATACAGTACAAATGTTAAAAGTGCACAGTTTCCTTCTGCATTCAACTGATTGTTTTTTTATTACTTTATTTCTGTGTTGCTGCTGCTAATGCTCCTCCAGGTCTGTATTAGGCTGACACAAGGAAAAGGACATTACCTATGAATAAAACACTAGTTCTTTTTGAAAACGTGTGACATTTCCATATCAAGAGGAATGAAAACATTGTGCCGGCCTTGAGCCAGGACGTGAGATACGGCCATGTTTTGATGTGGCCAGCTGGCGGCGAACGGTCAAACGGCTGGGAAACCTCAAAATACTGTGGTCAGTGACATCTGAGACGACACATGGAGCACAAAAACACAGACAGACTTTGTCAGAGTCGGTTCAAATGTATGGACTGCACAGGCTTCTTTTAACTGATCACAGCTAAATTATAGATCAGTATCTTTATGTTATTTCAATATTTTTATGTAAAATTAGAAATCATGCCTGATCAAACACTGTGTGCAATGTACAATATAATTCTTCTACAGTAATAGTTTCAAAAGATGGAAAAAAATAACCAAAACTGAATAAAACACACTTTTAGTCTCTGCTCCCTGAGACTGTTTCTATCCTTTTTCTCGCCTTTACAATTTCTATACAAGAAAAGGGTAGTTATGAAGCCCTAAATAAACTAAATAAAATCATGTTAAAACATATTGTACCTAAAATAGCATTAGCATATGTATTCATTATTTTTAAATTTATTTATAGTTTCTGATGGGGACTGGTACTAGGCATTGACCATCTTCTTGGACTCTTGGACTGGTCTGACCACAGTGTTTAAAACCAAGGCTAGTTTTTCACAATAAAAACTATAAATGAAAAAGTGAATTAAATTTTGAACAGAGGAAGTTTGTGAAAACACACATTCTGAAGGCTTTTGCCAACATTAGCCTTGATAAGAACGCTGACATTATAATTATACTTTTTTGCACTAAAACAGGTAAAAATGGAGTTCTTGTTATTTAAAGGTCATTGTGTAATTATTTTACTCCCTTCAGTAGTGCTGTGTACTTTGTGGAATCTGCCAACCTTTCAGGTATTGGACGACCCTCATGATCTTCTGAGCCACTGTCGCCTTAAAGATATTTACGAAAAAATATGCTTCATTATTTTCTAAATTAATTAATGCACACACAAAATATTTTTTTATTCCACACTTGTCAGTTTTGTAGCAGAAACATGGCCCTAACTGCCCACAAATGATACAACTCCAAAAACATTGACCTCCACACTATGAACACCTGAGCACACTGTTGAGCCTTTGTTGCAGGTCTCTTAAACACAGCTCCACACTGTGGCATGTAAATAAACTGCAATAAAAACGCTCCAGTAATGTGGTGGTGACGCATCTGCAAAACAAATTCCCTTTGATCCCATTTCATAGTTTTTATTTGTTTTAGGAAGAATTTGTTTGAATATATTGCTCTCAGCCAATCGCTGCTCGAAAAATAAGGACAATACCGTTTAAGTAAATGGCAGGCGACTAGTACTAGATAAGTTAATTCAAAGCCAAAATACACCTAGATTGAACTTGTCTATGAAGGTTCTCAGTCATCCAGGTCATCTTGAAGAAAAGGTTAAAGCAAAAGCCTCTAGACTCAGTTTTAATGGTGAAGTCATTTAATTTCTTCTTCAAGAGACTTCAACTGATAAGAGAGCTGAGCTTCTCACTCTAGAGGGAGGGGTTTGACCTGAAACTAAACCTGATTGGACCAGCCTGTTCTGTTCAACAAACACCTGAATGGAACACACTGTCCTTTCAGAGCTAACAACTATGAGACCAGAACAGCCTGGTCCAATCAAGTTTAGTTTTAGGTATTGAAAATAAAAATAGCTTGAGTACTATCGTGCTGGTCCTCATTAAAAAGTCCAGAAAGTGCAAGTGTTCTTTTGAAAAAAAAATTTAATACACACAATATAAACATTAAAACGCTAAATAATCCATCTATGAAGATAATGAATTTGTTCAATATTTTATCCACACATAAAACAAAAAAGCACAGAATAAAAACTGTACCAGAGCAGCAGCAGCGCGACATGGAGGTTTTTCCCTCCAACTTTAATGCATTTTAATGCCAACCTCTTACTCCACACTGGGCCCGTCCTGTTGTATTTTATTCATACGTCTTGGGTTTGACAGAAAAGGCCACAGAGAAGCCGTTTGGAGGTTAAACTCTCTCAAAGGTCAGAGCTAAGTTTGAGGGATTTTGAACAAAGAACATGTCTGTGTAACCAGCCGACAGATTGATTACATTCAGTAACCATCCCACGCTGTTTTCAAAGTTTCTCTATTCACCTTCTCTCCACCTTACCCCGAGGCGATGCTGAGTTGGGTAGAAAAAGGGACAGACACGCATTTTGCCAGGAGCATGGAAATCACTAGATTTAAGTCAGTGGCTGCTTGACTTCTCTGGAGAATGACAAGCGCGAGGAAACAAAAGACGGTGCTGTGGTTTGACTGACAGCCTTTTATGTGTCTTCACTACAAGGTCAGATGTTCCCCCAAATCCTAAATAAACACTGAGTGATCCAGGATTTCTTCAAGAACGCCCTTCATGTAGCATTCAGGGCTGTATGTTTTGGTAAAATGAAGATATGTGAATTTTAAGTGACAGTTCAGCATCAAATGTGTAAAAATTATAATTGTTCAGTGAGTGTTTACGCTGCTTCATTAATAAACCACTGTGACCCTCAGAACACGTGCTTCTAGTGAATGTATCGACACAAATGAGCTACAGTCCAACAATCTTTACTAAAACCTCTTATATTTAATCAAGACTCAAAGAGAGCCAAAAAAAAAAAGTCTTAATGAAAGAACTCTAAGTCATTTAAGCTACTGAGGAAAAACTTGCCCAATGTGTTCCTTACTTTGATGCATTTGTGATGTTGGTCAGAACAACGGAGCGTTTTGACAATAGTTTGGCCCATTGTGCTTTAACAGACAGTATATTATCCACTCTGACAAAGATCTGGTGAATGATAGAAAGGACTGACTGTGTGATTATTATTATTATTATAGCAGCACTGTTGGTGTTTAGCAGAGGGTAACCATATGACTCACTGACTGTCCAACTTTAAAGCTCTTTATCCCATGTCCATCCCAAAAAATCTGTAAAAACACCAATATGCCAATAACCCATTTTCAACAGTCCCATGTGACCCCACTGTACAAACACAACAATAAACACCGTACACTTCAATACATTTTCCCACAGTTCTTCCACTTAATACAGTTGCCCTTCACTTAAAGCTCCACTACCTGATTTTTCTTTTGCCGTCCCTCCCACAGCCTCACCTCTCTCCCCCAACCACAGTATTGTTGTCAGGATTCATGTCTGTTAAAATAGTCTGTCTGTTTTGTTAGTGTATTCTGTGTGTCTGTTGTTTTTGAGGTCATATATTTATTATGGTATTTGATTTTTGTTTTAAGATTGTATTTGAGTCCCTGGGTTTTATTTTGAAATGTCTTACTCCTGTCTGTGTTTTATGATTTACTTCCTGCCTGTTGTCTACCCCTTCTGTGTGATTACTTGCTCCGCCCTGATGTGTTTCACCTGTTCCTTGTTGTCTGTGTCTATTTATACCTGTGTGTTCTGCTGCTCGGTGTCAGGTCCCTAGCCTTGTTTTGTGTTGTACCTTCTGGACCAAATAAACTTTAATTTGTTTGAACCTTTTGACTTGGTCTGGGGTTGCGCTGGAGTCTTCCGGGTTCTGGGCCTTTGGTCATGACAATTGTAAACTTTTCTGCTTATTTTATTTAAAAAAAATAAATAAAAGGTAAAACTGGACCCATTTTCCACAAACACTGATGCATTACATTAAACCAACATTTAGAGCTGACCTTGAGCTTTTATCTCTGAGTTTATTTTTAGACTGTACTGATCCTGTAATTATCTCCGTCTTGTTAAACATTGAGTCAAAGCATTGCCAACATTTATCTGAGTTTAATTTGTTCAGTTTTTCATTCATTCATTCATTTTCTACCGCTTAATCCCGTTAGGGGTTGCGGGTTACTGGAGCCTATCCCAGCAGCTTTGGGCCTGAGGCGGGGTACACCCTGGACAGTGGCCAGTTAGTTGCAGGGCTGACATTTAGAGACAGACAGTGACAGACAACCATTCACTCTCACATTCATTCACTAGGGACACTTTAGAGTTGCCAATTGACCTAAACATGCATGTGTTTGGACGGTGGGAGGAAGCTGGAGTACCCGGAGAGAACCCACAGTAACACGTGGAGGACATGCAGACTCCTCACAGAAAGACCGGAGTCGGCCGGGTTTTGAACTCACGACCTTCTTGCTGTGAGGCAGGAGTGCTAACCACTCTGCCACGTGTTCAGTTTTTCTTTATTTTAAATTTTTTGAGCTGTAAAATAAGTACATTTCTAACGGAATAATAGTGGTTTATTTTCTTGGTCTTTTAAATACACCTAGTGCTAGAATAAAGAGAGTTTTTTTATGCGTGAGCTGTTATTGGCCAACTCTCATCTATCAAAATCCTTGTTATAAGGCCTAGATTACGTCCTAAGGACTAATTTTGTCACAGATGATTCCTGTTACAAGCTTTAGGGGATTTAACCGTCAGACTAAAATTTCTCGTTTAATGATTTTAATGAGATTGTTTTATCTGGTAAAGCACTGTTCCAGTTTTGAAGTTTGAAAAAATGATGACCCTAGTTTAATACCATCGCCTCACAGTCAGAAGGTCCCGGGGTCGACCCACAGTCATGGTGGGTTTTCTTTACGTGCTCCGATTTCCAGACCAAAGGCTACTTCTCCAGTCAGTTCCATGACCAAGTCCACTGGGCGCCGCTTAGTGACTGCCCACTGCTCCCAACAGTTTCACCTCAGAAGCATAAATTACAGCTACAGAACAGTCCCAAGAAACCTTAGCCAGTTTAAAACAGGTTATCACATTTCATACAATAAGTCCATTTCCATTAGCTACATCAAAGTTCAATGAGCGTTTTTTTGTTTACTAGAAACATAAACATAAACACGGAACAACCAGACCAGGTATAAACACAAAACACACAAACCTGAATGAACTCTATCTCTGATGAGAACAGTTTGGATTGATTTACTTTATTTGCCAAATTAAGCTGCGTTTGAGTTGAACAGAGTCATTCAGAACTCTCAGATCACATTCACTTTTCAGTGCCCCTGTATGATTTAAAGTAAAATAAAAATAAAAAAATAAAAAGGATTGCGATCCAGCCACTACAGTACTTTTATTTAATCTTTATTTACAATAAATACACCTAGCCCTAGCTAGAATAAAGAGAGTTTATGCAGTTATGTGAATGTGTTAGCATACTAATTACACTTTAAAAAGATAACTAAATTGATTGTTACAATTGTTGATAGGCTACAAGATGTTGTGTTCACAAAACAGCAACAACACATCCACTCTCGACCGGATTTTGAGTGATGCCATTTATGTAGCATTCAAGTCATTTAATTGTGTTTCAATGAGGCTCCTTGTATTATGAATGTCGGTAAAAAGGACACTGCCTCAAACAAAGATGCTCCCAAAATGTGTCGGAGTGAAAGAAAATCTACGTATAATTTTTCGCATGTTGACTTCAACCTTGTCTCGTAAACGCCATAAGGAAGAAATGTACTCCCAGGTTAATTCAGTTATATTGTCAGGAGAATTAGGGCAATTACCAACAAATGACAGAGCGGGCCGTTCACATCCAATTCAGAGGATAACTGACCGCGCAATGTCCTCTCGGCAGGTGCTTATTCATAATACAGCAGGTGATTCATATGAATTATTTCCTACCTGTCAGTCACTCTAGCTCGGCGGCCAGGCTCCGTCTCGTAATTGTAGTCCTGTAGATTTGGTTTTGGCACCGCGGCGGGAGTCTTGGCTGACCTTCCCGGGCTTTTCCTTCAAGCAATTACGATCTGTTGAAAGAGACAGGAGAAGAAGAAGAGGAGGAGTGAATATCTGAAGAGGGAATCCCGTAACGGAGAAACAGAGGAGCCCAAACACGGTGAATAATGCAACACAAGATTCAACAGGGCTGGTTTAGGAAGTGTTTTAGGGAGAGCTGAATAAATGATAGGATAGTCTGTAAGAAGGGCTTTGTGTAAAATGTTGGTGTACAACAATAAACAGCATGGCACACAGTTGAAGAAAACGTTCATAATCTAGTCTTTTTTGATCTTCCATACATCAACCAATCACAAGCACAGAGCACAACCTCAACATGCTGGATGGTTTATGGAATCAAGAAACGAGATGGGCTCTTTGAGTGTTAGACGGTTTAAACTCGACAGTCAACAGGTAACAGAGAGAAGAGGGTGGTCATTGTTGTTGCTGATTTGTTTACTGTATCTCCAATATCTATTAATATTTGTCTTTTTTTTTGACAGTGACTTTTTTTTGCTTGTCTTTAATGTTTTTAACCCATGTGTGTTTTGAAAGGCCATTATAAATAAAAGTGTATTATTAGTATTATTTACTTAGCTGATTTTGCGATCTGAAATATAAAAAACAACTTCTCTAAATGAATTGAAGCTTTTGTCACTTAAACACTGTCGACTTCAGAGACTGGTTTTGTTAAACAATCGACACTCCTCTTAAATCCCTGTTGGAGCGTGTTGTCAGACAGAGAACTGAAGCCATTATATCTATCCATTTTCTGCTCAAGGCCACCAGACTCCTTTGACAAAAACCTCATTTTGCCTCGGCGAGCAGCATCTGTCTGTCTGCAGCTCTCTCAATGTGTTTTTCATTCGTGCCTCTGCGTGACTTTGGGGATTTAACACATTAGAGTTAAACTACAAAACAACTGCAGCTGACCGTTAGCTCCTGTGACCTGCTAAGTGCACGTTATCTGAGCCATATTTTTTATAGATATGACCTGAAACATGTTCTCTCTTTATAATCACTGCCTCATTTAGACATCTGTTCCAATGGTCGCCGAGTCAGAAGAGGTTAGAAATGGAAAGTATTGTTTAAATTGAGCTTTATCTTGCAGCTGTTGCTTAGTAGAGGCCATCTGTTGGAAAAAAAAACACAATAAAAAAAGACTCCATACAAATTGATATGAAGTATAGAAGAATTCCTGAGCATCTTTTTTTATTTTTTCTTCACTGTGCAGTTTTGTGCATGTCAAAACGTAATATCTATAAACATAAATCTTAAATGGCCTTTGACCAGTGTGTCGTCGTAGGCTAGGATTTAACTCTGGCAGCGTCATGACTGTCACCTTGAATGGTCTTTTATGAATGAAAGAAGGATAAAATAAAAGAGCAGAAGATGTCGGTAAAAAAGCTTTAGCTATGTACTAAATAGCGTTAGGTTCCGTTGTTGGGTTGGAAATGGGTTGTGGGAGATTTTGTTTGGGTCAGCCCAAAAAAAAAAATAAAAGAATAAAATCTAACTTGATTGGAAATAAATCTGATATATTTAGACAAATAGCTGAAGGTAGATTTAAACAAAATGCATCATTAAAATAAATCTGAGTTGAACAGAGGAGGAGGGAAGACACTAAAGTTACGGTCAACCACTGAATAAGATTTCAGAGAAAAAAAAAGGTCTAGTAAAAACGTGTGCGTTCACATTGGCCGTGTCTGGTACAGTTCAAACAAACTCTGGTGTGGTTCACTTGGATAAATGTGAATGCTCCAGACGAACCTCAGTACAAACCAAACCTTCCACGCGGACCACACACAAGCTCAAACAGGAAGAGCCTTACAAACTGGAACACATCACAAAACGCTGAGTTTTCCAAAGAGCAAATAAACATTTTGCGATAGAATATTATCCAACTAAATATAATAGGAAGAGGTCAAATGTGAAGCACTTTAAAAAGGTAAAATCCAATGGCCTCATTAGAATTTGGGCTAACACCACCATCTAGTGTGTTCCTTAAGAAAGGCATGTTTTTGTTTAGTGCAGTTTAAAATGTGAACACTCACTGAAATGGGCGTTTTGCTGATGAACCAAATTAAATAGATAATTTTATGTTTTAGGTACTAACTAAAAGGCGACTACAAGTGTGAATACACTCTTGTACTTCTTTAACCTCCCGCTGTCAGTGACTTGGGTGAGGGCTACCAACACAAAGTGGGCTGTACGAACAGAAACAGGAAGTAATGACTTTCTAGAGGTCTATTTAATTAGCATTGAAGACATAGCTTTGACTGATTTTACACAAAGCACTTTGAACATTTCAGTCAGTTTTTTGTCAAATTTCCAGCAGCAGTGTTTCCAGTGACCTTCCACGTGGATTTCTTGTAACAAAACCTTTTCAGTAAAACACGTCAGTTCTGAAAAAGCATAAATATTTCTTAATCTGTTTGTAAATGATGTGTTACAGTGGCACTTATGCCTATTCAATACCCAGCACTTCAAAACCAGCGAGACCTCGTTTTGCATTAAAATGTTTAATCTCCAAAAGAAAACCACTTCCATAAACACAAAGCATCGAGAAGCTAAAGTAACAGCGCAGGGTCATTTGGCACCGATGAAGTCGTGGAAAAAATGAGTTTCCATGGAGACTAATATGAATAAAGACAACACAGAGTGGATTTTTGGAGCAAAGGAGGCAACCGTTGGGGCAAAAAGATAACAAGCTTAGACAAAAACACGAGGCTCGGAGCAGAGTTTTAACCTGCAATCAGCGAGAAAACCCAGGCGAGGAGCACAAATGGAGGTTCAGTGCAGACTCTCTGATGTTAGACGCTAGGCTCCAGTGTATTGGCCTTTTTCTGATCCATCTATTTGAGTTCCGTAAAGCGATCCCACTAGTATTCTTTTGTGAGAGGTCCTTTTGAGTGGACCTAAATAATACTCTCCACAGAAAAGAAGAACACCTAAAAGTTAATATATACAAGTTAATAAATGATAATAAATAACACCACAAACAGTTTGCCATTGACCACACATTGTTTTTGTTCTCTCAGGTTAAATAAAAGGAGTGACTCAGCTTCCTTGTAAGAATATGGAAACAATATCAATCTGATTAAAATAACAAATGGACAAACTCATTTGGATTCTTGTAAAGAGCTAAAAAACATCTAGTTTTATCACTTTATCTATTAATCACAGCACATTTCTCAGATTACAAATTAAAATGCTCTACAGCTACACTGAGACTGAGACAAGGCTTTAATTGTCTCCATAAGAACAGTTTGAAAGCGCCACTGACTTCTGATTAAAAATAAATAAAAGTGCAAGGTGACACGATATTGCGGCGATAAGCAAAAAATCCCAACTCGATGGCATCAATACTGCGCTGTCTCACCTTGTAACCAATGACACAGCGGCCGCAGTGGCACATATCAGACATCAGAGGTCCACAGCTCGAGCCATTGTCATACATTTATTGCTGTGTGTGCACTGTGTCTGTTTTTCCCACAATCGTTGGTGTTGACTTAGAGGTCACGACGCGCAAAGACATAAATTTCTGGAGCGTTGATGTTGGTTAATTCACAACGTGTCACACCACGGCTCTGAAAAAAAAAAAAAAAAAAGAAGAAGAAGAAAGGTCACCTCTGAAGGCTTTTTACAGCTTTATGCCTCTTTTATAGGCGTCCGAAAGCGGCATAAAGCTGTACAATATCAGAATGTGAATCACTTCTTTACATTCAGGGGACGGCTCTAAAGGGAAAGCACAAACTGTGGTGGTTCCTTTTCTGTGGCATTTCGCTTGATTAGTTTTGGGTCTGTGCGAGTGATGACGGATGTGGAGAGTAAAACCTGTTCATATTGGTTTATCACTTGGATAAACGCAGAAGGGATACTAGAAAATGGATTCAAAATGAAGTACATAACATTTACAAACCACACATTTTGTTGTTTTGACAGACCAAGTTTTTGTGTTTCCCGACTTTAACAGACCATTATTTACATTTGTTCTTTTATAATATCTACATTTAAAAACAGAAATGCTGTTAGTAAAGTGCTCATTTGACAGTATCGGATCAGGTCACATGAGTATAAGAATAATTTAATATTTTATACACAAATAACTTTCCACGGGAAAAACAGTGGAACTTCATTTTATATAAAAGGCCTGAAAAAACGATTAAAACTACATTCTCGATTTATGCCTTTCTCCAAAACTAACGTCAACAATATTCAAATGTTTTGGACATGTTGGGTTTCTCACAGGAAAGTCTTGCTTTTGATTTCGATCCTCCAAAGTTGATTGACTGTCTTAAATATTCATAAAAAACAAAAGTAAATATTCACATTCTTTCAAACATTTAAAAAAGCATTTCCGATTCATATTTTCTTTTTGGCATGTTGGTGCAAAACACAGAATAAAGTTGATAAATACTGTAAGCTATACAAAAAGAATTACATCTAAGAATTGACTAAACTATACACAATAAAAGCAGGAAAGGTGCATGGACATGATGTATTTACAGAAGTTAGTGCAAATTAACTGTTTACTAGAGCGGACTTCATTTAGCCCAGGCTAATGTAGCAGCTTTCTTTTTATTTTATTTTATTTTATCAACTAAAATCTTTGGACTAGGAATAAAACTTAGTTAAGCATCTCTGGACTTCTTGTTTCTGGAAAGGAAAAAAAAAGGTCCAAAAAGGATATCTTCCTAAGCGGGACGTAAAACTGAAGTTCAAACCCAGATGCTGGTTCAGAGGGCAGCCACATCAGATTTGGAGCATGAGCTTGTGTTTTATCACAGGATTGAGGCAGAAGGTGAAGTTATTGACACATGGAGGTAGCTTTAAGCCACTTCACATCCCGATCGATCACAGGCCACTCCACTACAAGTGCCGTTCTGCTTAAACTACCCTTCTGCCCGACTTTCACCACCCGCACTAAACCCGCACTTCTCTAAAATGATATCTGTGATATCATTTTAGAGAAGAAGCAGATGATAGTTTGTTTGTAAGTCTCATATTCATTTAGGTCATAGTTTTGTGGTAAAGATTATGAGCAGTGGAGAAAACTAGAATAATCTGATAAAACTGGATGTGGTTAAAGTGCATCTGAATTAAAAACTTACCTTATTACATAATTTGATAATGCGACAGGTAAAGTTTATGCAAAAATATTTATACATTTCCGTCAATCGTGATTTTTTGTTACTTAATTGGTTAGTGTCAGTACATGTATTGAATGAAATAAAATCTAACAAAAATTCATGGCCCTTGTTAAACATAACGACACATTTTAATGTCAATTTATCAAATGCAGTTTTATTACAGCGATTTATTTTTATCAATCTTAAGAATCGTCAGTTTTTAATTCATCTGCAATTTTTCCACAACAATTAATTTGTATTTACACCACACATAGATTTGTTTCTAAGAATGTCCAACATAATTCAACTTTAAACTAATCAGCGGACAAACATCCATATGGTTACTGGAGAGTCATATCCAGTTGTGAATCTGCTCCACCATCGTTTGAACCCTTTTTGCTCAGTTCTTCTTCTGATTAAAGAAAAGTGGTTGAGATACCAGAAAATGGACTCACATTTAAATTGCAATATTATTGTTCTGGCCTTGTTAGAGATGTTTTGTTCTCCTGTCTGTATATATTCTGTCTTCACAGTGCATTTACCTTCACTCATGTCCTAAACATAGTGAGTTAATCACGTACATGTGTTGGTTTTCTTTTGAGTCTGTCCGACGTGCCATTAATCTAACAAGGCTGCTGCTTAAGCACTGACTCTAAAAGTATTCATTGCACAATGCACTTCACTTTCGATCTCATAACTCTGACGCTAGTCTGGCCTAACAGAACATAGACATTCTTGCACAGATAAGTCGACTCCAAGCCTTGTCTCGAGGCTAAATAGCTGGTGTTGCTATTGCCTTTGCCTTTGCAGTCGCACAGTGCAAGCTCTTATAAACTTTTTTTCTGATAGCATTGCCAGGTTCAGTACTGTCACTATGTGTTGAGTGTTAACTTTCTCTGGGTAATATTTTTTTTCTACCTAAGAGTCATCTCAACACCAACTCCATCAAAATTCTCTTTTAGTTTTCCTTATTTTGCAAAAAGAAAGAATAGTGTTAGTCTTCAAGCCTTCGTCAGGCTCCAGTTTTGATCTCTAATGGAAAGTCTCATGAACACCCTCAACCAACCTCCAGTCTATTTACAACCCCCGTTCATCAGGTCTGACAAACCAAGAATAAAAATGCCATGTCACCTTTTATTCAAATGGTCAAAGTTTTGACTTAATGTGTAACCTTTGGTCTCAGAGAATACTGTTCAGATCTGTTTCTCTGGGCCACTTATTATTTCGGTTTATTATTAGCCGTGATGCTTCCCCCGCTGTCACACCCGTCAGTAACCCTGTCACTCGAGTGTTATTCATGTCGTTGCTTTAATGTAATGAGCCCGCCTGTTAATACAATCGGGCCGCAGACCAAAAAGTGGATCTCTCAACCCGAGTCCCGCTGCAGACGAAGACCTCTGCGCCCTACATAACAACGATGGGACGTGTCATCGCTGATTTATTGTGCCCTTGAACCTCCTAGTGATAGCACCTTATGGGATAGCCTTTAAAAGGAGTAGCTCCAGATGAAATGAATGCTCTGTTTCCAAGTATTGCAAGACGTGCACTACAGCTGAAGGCTTTTACGGGGAGTGCTGTAATCGAAAATGTGCTATTTCTCACACGTCGCATGGCTCTGGGACAAACGGCCGAGATGAATCCGACTTGACCTGAGAGGACTAGAGTTGATTCAAGACCATGACGGGAATTTGCAATGGATTCAGCGCAGATAAGGATCAACTCAAATCCATCTGAGGGGGCTACACCTCGATAAGACACTACTACACTTCCAGCCGACAATTTAATAATGAAGATAAGGTTTAATGTAATTTCAAACACAAAACGCATTAAAGTGGTGGATAGTACATACGGTCACAGCTCAGTCAAGCTACATTAGGCCAAATAATCAGACCTCTGTCTTTATCCCAGGACGAAAAGAAAATAGTTTTTCTTTCTTGCTCCTGTCTTTGTAACAAGAGGTAAATCTGTTTCCTTTGAGCATTTCAGGACAAACCAGAGAAAAAAATGATCAACTACCTGTTAGCCAGCAGCATAATAGCAAAAACAATGTCTCACTCTAAGCTTGGCCTGCTGTGTTAGCCATTTTCTCATTTATTTTCTTCAGTATTGTGCTGTTGGCACTGTGCAGGGCTCGTCCAGTTCCAGTCCTACAAGGCAACATCAAGAGCTCAAGAGTAACATTATCTAAGTGTGTTAGCTTGACTGATGCCTGATTCAGACAACACACACTGGGAAGTCTATTCAACTTTCCTTTTTGCCTTTTTCTCAGAAGATAGACTGCAAAATTTTCTTTCCACCAAAACTTTTGTGTTCTTTTTATTTCTTTTAGTTAATCATTTTATTATTATTTTTTTTTTTTTTTGCCTGCTTAGTCTTGCGATACTACTTCAAGACAGTCAGACTATGGATCACTCCGATTCCTATCACACTCAGATGTTTAGTTTAAGAAAAACATTTAGAAGATGGCTGAGGGTCCTATCCTAAAGTGTAGGTCAGCTCCATTTGAATCTCAAAATAGTCAGTTTTATTTCTTTTCTATTTCTTTGAAAATTGATAGTGTACATTAATCAACATTAAACAATATAAATGTACTCGAGTTAGCTGATGTAGGATAATTTTTTTGTTGGGAGTCCCTTTGCCAGTCATGAAAAGGTGAAAAGGGAAGCTTAAAAATAGACACAGGCATCATAAAATCACATAAAATTACACAATGTACAGTAAATTTACTTCATATTCAATAATAATTAATAAAGAAAGTAGACCATCAGTGCCCACAAATTAGAAGAGAAAGCCAAAGAGAAATATATAGTATATATTTATATGCTAACGCTAATGCTAAGGGTGTTTAAAGCCAAAGAATTGAACTCGTGCCTAGTTTTTAAACATTAGGTATAATAATAATATATATGGGACATTGTGGTCTGCAGATTTGGTTTAATTTGTTCAATAAGGTTTAATTTTAATTTCATTTATAACATGTATGTAATTTAACATTATAATTACTTGTTAATGCTTTGCCAAAGAGTTTGACTATTTCAGCTTCATTTGAGAGGACTACATTTTGAAAAAAAAGCCTTGTTTAAACACCACACCTGAATAGATAAGATTTAAATTAATTTCAAACTGTCAGCGCTTGTTGACAGTTTGACAAACGCCACTGAGCTTGTCATCGCGCCGTAATTTCATTTACAATATTACCACGGCTCCATGGCAACCAGCATTTTTTTAAAGCGACTCCATTAAGTCAGTCCACTCTGTGTGTGTGTGTAATTAACGCCTGCTTACGATGCAGCTAATATCCACTGTGTAACCTGTGAGGACACACGGTAATTACGCTGCCGTCTGAGTGACGCGGATCAGGACGGCAAACAGAGCCACAGCCCTGGTTAATGGAGATCCTCTGGGGACGGATTACTCAGTTTTAGGACAGAAAACACAAAGCGAAGGCAAAGAATGATTTGATGAATTGATGGCTCACGACAATAAACCGAAGTGAGTCAAGCAGTATTTGTACTTAACTCAGTCATTCTTTTGAGAACAACAACACAGTGAAACAAACGACTCACCTGAGCCTTAACACTGTTCCTTCAGAGTTAACGACTATGAGACAGAACAGAGACCCTCTGGAGATAAAGCTCCGCTCTCTTACCAGTTAATCTTAGAATTGAAAAAAACTGGAGGCTTTTTGCCAAAAAGAATGGACAGCTTCACCATCTGAGAAAATAAAGAGCCTTGTCCACAACTACCACAAAAGACTTCAAGTGTCATTGATGTTAAAGGTGGCAATAGACAATATGAAGAACTGAGGTATGTAAACTTTAGATCAGGGACATTTGGGTAATTTCTGTTGTTATTATGATTTAAAAAGAGTAAACACAATTGTTTGACAATAAATGGCTTCACCCAACTACAAACCATCAGTGAAAGAAATGTTTTTTTGTTTTGATATTCTCTGGAAAATGGCATAAAAAAAATTATGTAAACTAATAAGCACAACTGTATGGTTTATTTCTTATGTCAGTAAACTTTAAATCAGCTGCTCCCAATATAAACATCAACAAAGGCTACCATTAAAACTATTATAGGGCACCATACCATGTCAATGTTCTTCAGAAAACATAAAAGTAAATAGGGTTTAACAGTTAAACTATTGAGTGTCCCATGACAACTTTACATCCATGTCCCATCTTAAACTCTGATTATATGGCCCTGAAATCCACTCTGATAAAGTCAAATACATTAAAACTTGTCCTTTACCATTTTCACGGGTCATTTATATGTTCTCCGTCCAAAGCTTTATGAAGTTCCCAAAACAGGAATAAAACACACTTAGATCCTGTGGAAAAACACTTGATTTGAGCTGAACACTCTGAAGAACGTCCCAGAAATAACCAGCCATCTGCTTCCTGCTCCGCACCGGCCAACCACGAGGACGGAAACACACTCACAAACAAACAGACTCCAGCAGCAAAGCACAAGGAGAGAAGCCTGTAAACCTGGGCACAAAAGGGCCAAGTCTGATCAAGTCTTTTTTTTACAAATTCAGAGTTACAGACTAGCCCTAAAGGACAATTCTGTTGTGCTCATAATTACATAAAATGGTTTTGTCAGAGTGTATTCTTTAAAAACTTTTCCTTGAGGTCGTGGAAAAGACATTAATCTCAGTAGTTTTCCCACTTAAAACTCAAGCTTATGTCCTAAAGCTCCAAGTCCTAGTTTCCAAACAGATGATCTGGAAAAAGGCCCTTTAGCCTTGTTTCCACTGGACCGGGACAGGTCGGGTCAGTACAGATAAGGGTCTGAAGGGTCCTCCAACAGTCTGTTGTCCACACATTTGAATTGAATGTTCAAACAGCTGAAAATAAACCAGAAACTGTCTTCAATGTTTTAAAGTCCTCTCGAAATATGTTTATACAATATATTTTGTATATACACACACGTCTCTTTCTGGACACAGCTCAGTGGAAATACAAGCCTCAAAAGGGGGTTACTGAAACAAATCGATCCAACCACCACCACCTGAAAACAAAGTTTCTCTTTTTCACTGAAGTGGGTTTTGAAGTGGGTTTTCACAGTGAAATCCTGTCATCTAAAATGGGGCGGGCTTTCTGTGATGTTTCTTGTCTGTGATTGGCTGCTGGTCTACATAATTGTGTCCAGAGGCAGTTTATTTTAAGTCTGTTGGCACTGCTTTCTGAAAATCCAGTTTAAATCCACAAAATGATTTGTTTGTATTAAATAGAAAAGAAATACAGACTTATGCCAAAAAAGTTCTCCATAGCAAATAATTTTTATGACTCAGGTTTATATATATATATATATATATATATATATATATATATATATATATATATATATAAACCTGTGAGACAGAATAAGCTCCTACTATTCCTGAACATAAATCCATAAGTGGCACACACAGAGGGAGTGATAAATATAGAGCAGAGGTGCTTTAGGTTTGTCTGGGCTCCATTAGCGGTAAATGAGATAAGCTTGTGTTCAGATTTAAATGAAAGACTGATGGTAAATACAGAGCGATAAAATCTGGACTTCCTGTAGCTCCAGTGTCAAAGACTGGGTCGCACTGACTTGGATACATTTACTCTACAGTTTTCTGTAACGTCCTGGGTCAACGCAGCTTCAAGTACAGATATTATATTAAATACAGTTTAGCAGCAGATCTTGAGCAAGAGATGTCCATTTTTACAGAGATCATTATTTTCACATTAACACAGAGAACTAGTTTCAATAACCAAACTAAAACAATTTTGTGTGGACGGACAAAATGGAGACACAAGTATCCGCCTTGACTTTGTGGCTGTTGATGTGTGTCTTGAGCATGTGTAACTACATTAGCTGTGAACCGGGTCTATAAGAACACAAACACATTTTAGGTGAACTTAGCATTATTACGTCACTTCCGTCTGAAGCACTCATGAGCTACTGTACGACTCACATCGTCGGCTAAAAATCCTTTAGTAACGCATCCATTCTTCTTTTACTGTAAAGGCACATTTGGCACTTCCACCTTGGTGTCTGTGACAAATCAATAATTATTTCAGTTCCCAATGAAACCTGCTCAAAACCAAACCAGATTCTGCAAAACTTTACTCACCAAGTTAAAACCCAAACTGGCTTCATGCAACAAGGCTCTGGAGAATGTGTTTTGTTCTAGTGAGACAGAAAACCGCACAATGAAAAAAGACCAAACTCTGGCTTGTTTGAAAGTGTTGTCAAGACAAACTTGTGTCAAAACAGATACAATAAACTTTAAAGTTATTGCTGCTAGAATGGATAAATTGAATCTGAGGGGTACTTAGTTTTTAATTTTTTGGTAAAATTTTTGTCAAGTTACATTCTATTGTTTGATGTTGCCACAATAAAGCTACATTTTTATTTCTTGGTTTAACTAAAACCACCTAAAGCCCATCCAAGTCAAGGTATAACCAAAACTCAAAACTTTTTTTAATTCTAAAACTATTATAAACAAAACCTTTTATACCTAAAAAAATAACACTTAAAGTCCAACAAAAACCGCACAAAATCTGTTCAAACCATTTCAGAACTGATTGACAGTCTTGAGTTAAACCATTTAAAGCTGTGTATGTTTTAAGACAGAAACACAACATTCAAAGAGGGGGCCATAACTTGTTCTCATTATTGTCAGTCTGTTGAATGAGTCAATCCAAGTTTACCCCTGACAAATACAAAGGCGTGCGTGTTTACTGCGGCTGAACCTAATGGTAGTCTGAAGAGGACTATTCTTGTGCTAATGACATGGGCCAGACTTCACTGACTTCAAATAATTAATTCCTTTTATAATAGATAATAATAGACATAAAAACAATAAAATCTTAATCTAAATGTTGTCTGGGGAAGAGAGCTGAGAAGATTAGACGAATAAAATACTTCATTGGGTTTGATATTGATAATTACACACAAACTGGAAAAAGAATTGAATAAAAGCACTTTACTTTGAATATAACCACCTTTGAACTGAACCTATTGCAGTAAGAGCCAAGTTATTGTACTGAAACAAATCTATACATTATCAATCTTTTTTTCTTTTACTGGAAACTCGGCACATTATTCAGTGACAGTTTTGTGGATTTTGATGGAAAAGCAAGATAAAAGGGTGAGTTTTGAATCAATTCTGTTTTATTTATATAGCCATTTTTACAATAGGAATTGCCTTAATAAAGACACAAAGCAGC
This sequence comes from Perccottus glenii, assembly GCA_024416835.2. Taxonomy (NCBI): domain Eukaryota; kingdom Metazoa; phylum Chordata; class Actinopteri; order Gobiiformes; family Odontobutidae; genus Perccottus; species Perccottus glenii. The sequence goes on from CM044553.2 coordinate 3,370,799, forward strand.
AAATAGACAGTCAGCCTGTATAAGACAACACCTCAATGTCCTTAGACCAGGGGTGGGCAAACTAAGGCTCGGGGGCCACATGTGGCCCGTTTGGTTGTTTAATTCGGGCCGCCGAGCATTTACTAGTATTGTATTGATGATTAAACAACGCACAAATTTTTTCTTTTTCCTCCAATATTCTGCAGTGATGAGTTGATTCACGGTGACATGCTCCAAACAGCAACAACCTTTTCTAAAACTAGCATCTCTACTCACTGCAAGAGGTAATTTTCACTGGTTTTAGAAGAAAACTGTAGAGAGTGGATCTAAAACTGCGGACGGTGCAGATGTGACTGTGGTGTTGAATATCCAGTGTTTATTGCACATGTTGTTTAGCCTATAGTTCAAACTTAAACTACGGGCAAAATAAATGTGTTTTTATTGAGCTTAATTGAGTTTACCGTGTTGGCCCGGTCCTCCACAACAGTCCCAGGTCCTAATGTGGCCCTTGGGGGAAATTAATTGCCCACCCCTGTCTAACACCCTCCATCAGAGTCAGAGCAAAAACTTCTGTGTTTTTGCCATGGGAAAAAGAGAAACCTCAGGGAAAACCACAGAAGGAGGTTCCACTCCCGAGACGGACGGGCTCTTTTCTCAGAGGTCAGATGTGTCCATTTGTTTGGTAGGACACCTCATCAGAGAAACAAAGTTCAACCGTTTAACTCTTTCAATTTACCAAAAGCAGCTTGAATAAGACCATGTGTCAAAAAATAAATGGGTACGGGAGAAGCTACTGCGCCCAGTAGTGTTTTATAAAGTGTAAAAATGCATTGCCAAAACACATCTGTGTGAAATTATCTGCCTTACTTCATCATATTTCTGAAGAAAAATGTACCACAGCTCGCTATGGGAGCTGGTTTATTCCACAAAGGTTAATGTTATTTACTGTATGTAGTTAGACTGAATCAAAGGCAACTCGCTTTTTATATATTTTTTTATTTATTTTTTTAACCTTTATTTAACCAGGATAGTCCCACTGAGATTACAAATCTCTTTTGCAGGGGAGTCCTGGCCCCATGTGTGTTTGGGGGGGGACTATTGTACATGTTTTTGGTGGTAGGGGAGTACCCGGAGGAAACCTAGGCAGACACAGGGAGAACATGCAAACTCCACACAGAAAGGCCCTGCCCTGGATGGGAATCGAACCCAGGACCTTCTTGCTGTGAGGCAGGAGTGCTAACCACTTAGCCACTGTGCCGCTTTGTGTTCAAATGAACAGACCGACTGGAAGCGGACCGAGACCCACAGGTACAGATCAGTCTGCACCAGAGTTTGATGGACCACTTTTACTCAAATTAAACTTACAAATAAGAAAACCAGACAAGAGTTTGTTTTGGATTGGACCAAACCTGTGTAAAAGCATTCAAAGACAGTAGACACAAAGCAGTAGTACTTAGCTCTTCCAAAGTCATCAATAGATTAAGAGTTATGCAAGTCCAATCAAAACTGGTACACCTATTCTCACCAAAAGTATAAACCATAAATCAGCAGAGGTGTGGGCCCTTGAGTTAAAAGTAAATCACATTTTAAGCATGAGTTTTAATGAGTCAGAGCCACTCATTAGCGTTGTCTATTGTGGCGTTTAGAAGTAGAACAATGTAATCAAGTTGAAATATTTTCTTTTGTTTTCGCATCTGTCCAACCCTCTCTTCACACATCTATTCTCGCTGTTGTCAAATAAAATGACACAAATATAATCCTGCTGAAGCGTGTGGGCTGCAGCAGCTCCACAGCCCGTGCCCTTCATTGTTATGATTCACACTCAGCTCATGCCAGCTCTACAACATCAGCACAATTTGGGTTTTACAAAAAAAGATCTTCAAAAGCAGAATGTAGTGTAACCTTGGCGCACCTTCCCCGCCTCGGCAGCGCCGGGGGATCCGTCACAAATCAACCACGGGAAGGTCAATAAAAGCAAACCATGCCAGACGCTCTGACTGACACATCACAGGTTCTCTGGGCAGCGCTGCGCACACCGCCTCGCTTCCCGTCCGACCAATTTAGCCCGTTCCGAGGGGAGCCGGCTAATCCATGGCTCTGAAAGTGCGCTTAATCAACCTCTGATTAGAAGAGAGCACGCCGAGGTCCAGCAGCCGCTACAGCAAGACCAGAACAAGACCCCAGACACATGGAAACAGGCAGGTGATGTTAAACATGGGACTAAAAGCAGTGACACTTTTAAAGCAGCTGCACTAAAAAGGAATGAACAGTGCTAAAATCCAATGGAAATAACACTATCACTAACTGATGAAAGGTAAACTCAACTAATAACTAAGTATAACTGAACATTAATATCGTCATTAAATCAAGTTTTTATCATATTTGGCTTTTATCTAGAATTCAACCATTCAATTTAAAAGTCATGCACATTATTTCAACCCTCCTGGAAAAATGTAATGCACCTTGAGCTTGCATCTATCTATCTATCTATCTATCTATCTATCTATCTATATGCAGCGGAGTGCGTGGCAGAGCTGCATGCAGTAAAAATTGGGGGTAAGACAGTGAAAACTACTGATGAAAGTTCAAATGTTGAGAAGCCTCACTCAATGTAGTCTACAGCCGCCTCAACAGGCCGGGCCTTATCCTGACCGGTCCATCAGGAAATCTCCCGAATCTCCACGCCGGCCCTGGCTCCAGCTCAGGGTTTCTGAGATGAAACTTAGAACCATTGGAGACGTTCTTTGCCATCGGCCCCAAACTGTGAAAAGTCCACATTAAAATGGCCCCCACAGTCTCAGCTGAAAAGCCTTTAACTTTAATCCTTGGAATAGTTCTGTTTTAGTTCTGCTACCACAGTCCTAGTTTTGGTCCTTCTTTTGATTAGGTTTTGAATTAGACTTTTAGTGACATTAAGTGTCCCGTTTAAATGCATGGAATAGCTTTCCCAGGTCCTGACTGGACATAAAGTCAGAACTAAGGGGTGTATTTTTAAGTGATAAAACACTGACATTTTTCTTTGGACCTCACACAGTGCATAGGGGGCTGTGTAGGGTTTGGGGCAGAATGGAACACCGCATTGGGACTGGTTTTGAAAAGGAGCGCTTTGATCACATTATACAACTTCAAAGATGTAACACAAACCCAGCAGGTGGTGGTAATGTACCTTTTTAGGATACTAACTGCCATAAAACAACAAAAGAAGAAAGAAGATTATAGCAATGTCAAACAATTTCAAAATAACAGGCTAAACTCTGATGAGGCTGGTCCTTCCTTAAGAGTCAGATTAACCTAATATCAGATGCAAACTTCCTGCCTCATCCTTCTCAACCAACCAAATAAATAAAGCACCAGTGTGTTCATAAAAGGCTTAGGTTTAGCATACTGTGAAGAAAATTTTGATACAAATGAATAGGAAAAAGAGAATTAACACAAAACTTTTGAAAAAAATGTCAGAAATACACTACACTACAACTTTTAGGTAGTGACAGGGACAAAAAGGCATGTTCAATACTAATAGCACTGCTCAGTATGAAATTAAGAAGGGTTTAAAAAGTAAGAATGCAAATTTGCAGTCAAAATGACCTAAAATATGTCACAAGAAAAAGCATATTTTGCACAGGACAATGTTAAAATACCATATAAACCTCTGATGAGATTGGTCGGTAAATGATGTGAATGGTATTTTGCAACTTCAGAAAGATTTGAATGCATAAAGAAAGGATATTGTTGGCCTAACTTCCTCTAGAAATGCATCAGGTGTCCTTAATACCTCCCTTCACATAAGTCTTCTCCCGTCGTTTCATTCCTGCCACATCCTCAGCTGCTAAACACAAAGCAAACATTTAGTTCCCTTTAATTTCTTCCCTCGTCTCTCTCCTTCCCTTTGTCTTTTATTTTTTCTCCTGTTGTTGTTATGTGAGTCCCGCGGGGCCGTCCGGGGATGAATTAAACATTCGGCCGCGAAGGACACAGGACGATTGAATGCCCCCGTTCACAGTGGAGGTGACAGAAAGGCCAGGCCGGACCCCATCAGGGAACCACCGTGACCTCTAACTCCTGATGCATAGTCATGTCTCCTCCTCGAGCCAAGTAATCGGGGTTTTCCTCGTCCGGTTTCAAAAATAGGACGGCGTGTTTAGCATTTGTTTACTCGGCAGCTGCTGCGTGAATGAGAGCGTGCATAAATTTGGGAATTAAGTTCCAGTCGGGTTGGACTTTGTTGGTTTCTATAAAAAAGGAAATGAGTCTAGGAAAATAGTATATTTTTTTGCAACTATTTTTATAGCAGAACGATGAACAATTTGCAGATTAATTTAGGAATACATTTGTATGCAGCGTTTGTTCACTCATTCAGGTCAAAGAAACCTTCAAGACAAACAAAGACAAGTGTTAGTTTGTGATTTTTAAAGCAGAGCAGTATATGGTGGAGGTAAATACTGTATTATTGCTAGTAGATGACTGTCGACTGCTGAAAACACTAAACCAGTGACTTATGCTGCACTCACACTGACGAGTCAAACTCTTCTCACCAAGTAAATGTAATACGTTACTGTACTTAAGTATTTTTTTCCAGTATCTGTACTTTACTAAGTATTTCCATTCGGGGATACTTTTTACTTTAACTTCACTACATTTCAAAGTCAAATATCATACTTTTTACTCAATTACATTTGCAAAATTAGTCGTTCCTTTTTATTTATGAGTGGATAGAAAAAAACTGAAGAGGGCAATCACGCGGCAAACCACCAATCAGGATACAGCGCGCGCTCTGTTTTGATCTTGGTCTGGTAACTCTGGTTACCGCTTATTTAGTGCGTCAGTGCAACAGCATATCATTGTGAGAGTGCCGATTGTCTTCACTCTTCATTAGGATGGAACAATCACAAACTCCTGAATCTAAAGTGCCAGTGCCACAACATCCGTGGCCTTATTTACGGTGTTATTTTGAAGTCATTGAAAAGAAAAACGAGTCCTTCATTTTTAACTGCCTTCTTTGCCTGCCTCGGAACTGTAACATTTCTTCGTACTGGAATTCTCCTTCCAATCTTAGGAAACACATTGAGGTAAGCCATTTTCATTCTGGTGGTCAATTTTTTTCGAGTAATCTAACAGTAGCTTGCACCATTGTGTTTAAGTTAACGTTAGTTCACTGTTTCACCAACGTTTGTAGTATTTATTTTAAACTGAGTGATTCGATTTGTGAAATGACAGTCGATTGATGTTAACACTTGTGGTAGAATATAAATTAAATTTTGACTAGTTTTATATGCAGCTTATGATGCTGTGGTCTGTCTACCCCAGGGGTGGGAGCATCAGTGCTTTGGCTTCCTGAAAAGCTCTCTAAACACCATTTACAATAAAAAAACCTTGTCTTCTGCAAACTCTTTCAACAGGAGCCTCCAGATCGATCTGTGGAGCAGACCACGTTCTCTGGAGACGTATACTGTATATCTAGCACATATAGCAATTGTCTCATGTCTGGAGCCACCCCATCCAGTCTTGCCAGTACACAGTGTATCATGCTTAAGCTCGACTGGGAACACTGGGAATGTGCAATGCTTTAAGTGTGTGTGTGAGCAGCAGTGGTGGACGAAGTACACAAACCAAGTACTTGAGTTTATGTACAGATACACTAGGTAAAATATTACTTCAGTAAAATCCAAAGTACTCCCTTTTAACTTTCACTTGAGTAAAAGTACAAAAGTATTTGCCTTCAAATGTACTTAAGTATCCAAGTACTATCATTTATTAAGGCTATAATGCCCTTATCATTTTTGTCAGTCTCTTGCTTAAAATAATTTAATATGTTTTTTGCATGTCATAGATGTAATTGATTTCAATAAATCTAGTGATATATTTAAAAATTATTTTTAAAGTAGATCACTACGGAGCCTCAGACATGACATGCAGGAAAAAAATAAACTAAATCGTGTGCATGATTTACTAATTCGTTCCCTCAGTTTCAAAATCATGCACATAATTTATAAATCGAGGAAGCGAACTAGTAAATTGTGCGCACGTTTTAGTAAATCAGTCTGGGGAAAACACAGTAACGTTAAATCGTGCACAATATTTTTTTTTTTGCATGCCATGTGCAGGGCTCTGTACATCACAGTCTTTGGAAGCTGAACTTTTGAAAAGAACGATCTCGGTTTATAAGCAGCACTCCACTCCACCTTTCAACTGTTTAGCAAACTCACACTCTACAATCTACACATTCAGACAAGCTGGGCAAAGTGTCTTTCCCAAGGACACAACAACAGTATGACCTGGGGAGAGTGGGAATCGAACCGTCAAACTTCCGGTTATTGCTGAAGCTGATTGCATGTAGACATTTCTGAAAGTTGTGAAAGTGTTTGTGTGAAAGAGAAAGTTTGACATAATCCTTAGTAGTGTTGAGCACAAGTTTTTTTGATAAAGATCAGTGTTGCTATAAAAAGGCCTCAAATGTGATTCAAATATTAGTCCACTCACCAAATATCAGCAACAGCCGCCACTGTCTTGTTTGGAATAGATTCTCTTAACACATAATGAACATCCACTTTGGACTAGTGCATTAACTAAGTGGATGCTAGAGGCTACACTGTATCTGTAATGATTCATAAAAACATATTAAACTGTGTCCTTCCACCTTCGCACACAGCAACAAACATTTACTCTCCTCTTTTTCCTGATTAATGACAATGCTTTCAAGTTTTGAAAGTTCACGTCAAACATGATTGATATCTCGTATAGGCACAAAACCTGTTTGATAACGATTAGGCCCAGAAGTCTTAAAACAATTTACGCATTAGGTATGATACTCATGTCATTGGAGGGTAAGGTTACCTTCAGAACATTTTACATCCACAGCATATGTTTCTTTCAGACAATTTTCCATAACCAGTTATTTATGGAGGCACCAAAAATATGAAGTTTATGCAATAACTAAATGTCGAACTATTCTATGAGAGAAAGTATTAACATTCAATTAGAAACAAAAATAAATAAATAAATAAAAAATAAAGTGAAATCTTTCTCAAAAGGTCACTGAAAAGACAAGGACATAATGTGTGAGTAGTTTGTTGTCAAAACGACACTGTTTTCCATCTGCTGCTGCTGCTGCTAAAATCAGCCAAACGTTAATTAGTCTGACATATGACGCCTATTTATTCTACTCGCTGACATTTACACAGTGGTGGACTCGTGCCACAGACTCAGCTTTTATTCTACTTGTTTGTTTAGTACATTTTTAGGGAAAAGCCGACGAGTTTAAAATACCAGCGGCAGTCGGCAGCCGAGCATTTCAAGGTGAAATATCTGATTTTTCTTCCCAAAGTTGATTATCCAGGAAAGAGAAATGAGTCCCATATTTCAAGGCAGAGATCAGTGAACTGTGGTCATGTGATTAATGCCTCTGTCTCAGACTTTGCCAAAGCGCTAATGCCTGGTTTACAACAACATCAGATTTGTGTAGAGTGCAAACACAAAACAAAGTCAGAGAGTTTATCGAGTGAGAGCCACGGACTGGAGAAAAATGTGGTTATAGTGCAAACTCGAAGTCAAAAAGAGTTAAAGTGCCACTTGGTATTGAAAAACCAGCTCATATATACAGGGTTCAATATAGATTTCTATGCTTAGCTTTTAAAAGGTACATCTTACAAACTGGCTGTCAGTTACACTTGGGATGTATCCTTCCACGACAAGCCTTTCATAGAAGTATTATAGTTCAAAAAAGTATAATAACACAAAAGGTCTGAGGTGTAAACTCACACTTTTGCTACAAGTCTTCATAACGTAATAAATAACAGAGAATAAAGAAAATGGCCATCAGTGAATAAGCCCTCCACTGCTTCTCAGTTAGCCTCTCGCTGTGTCCATTTTATTTACAGTCTGTAGTGACTCAGGAACAGAGTGGGTTAAAGCAGTGATTCATTTGTGAGGCAGCCCTCCTCTGTCAAATCTCTGCTATTTCACAGCAACTTTGATCAACAAAGAACTGTTCTGATCCATGCAACACCCACATAACACACAGCCTGCGTTGTGTAATCTCTTCTGCATTACACATAACACCACAGCTACTCCAGCACTTAGCAACAGAGAAGCACGCAACCGATACTGACCTGTTCAAAGACATGAAAAACCTATTTGTGTGACTTATTACTCTGAAATCCCTCGCTTCAGAGTGATGTCGGGTCAAAGCAGCTCTCAATACTATAGACTCAGTGTAAATTAAATGACGGTAAAAAGGTTTTAGGAAAAACAAAGTCAAAGAGAGGTCACTGAGTTTAGTCTACAGACGCCAACGCAAAACTCAAAAATGGATAATTAGTGAAAAATGAAACACCTCTGTGGGAGTGGGAAGTGCAGAGCTGCTAAATGTTTGGTTCAAATGTATACAGTGGTTTCTTGTAGATTTAAATTCACTGTCACAGCACGAGAATCCAAAAGGTTCCACTAATAATAAAAGGAATGGCACAATCAGAGAGTTTGTAGATGGTTCAAAGGCTGTTTTAAAACTGGATAATACAATCAAACAGATACATACAGATAATACATCAACAAAGTAACTGTTGCAGTTAATAAAGTTAAATGGGGAGCTGTAGAAATATGTCTGTGAGAACTCAACAGGCAACAGCTAAGAGCTAAGCTACCAAATAAAACAAGCCAGTAGGTCTGGTTTTGATAAAGACATTTTTGTATGCTGTGCCCTGCAGCCCTAGTTTTTAGCGGCGTTCCTATTAACACTTATGTCTTTTGCAAAATTAAATAAAATCGGTGAAGGCTTTAGCAGCACCTCCCACTCGAGCTACACCTCACATTTTTTTTTTTGCATTCAACAGGAACTTGTCGACTTTCAGAGACGTGCAGCTGCCTCGTCTCAACTTCGAGCTGTGATTTATTGTGACACGGCGACGACAGCATTCTCTTTTTTATCTCACACGGGATGCCCTTTTGCTCAGCCAATGGGGATGAAGGTTGCGACTTGGGTTACTTTGTCAAAAAAGCAAAGGGAACCATTACAAACGTACACTATCCATCCTTTTCTGTAGGAGCTGTTTCCCCCCGGCGCAGAGCTGTTGTAAACCTGACTCGCCTCAAAAGATGTCTGTCTATCTCCAGCAACAAGCCTCGCAGGGGGGTTGTTATCGCAAAGGGCCAATTTGTTATCCGCCTTTCACTCCATCACAGAAGCCATTATTTGGGACTTTTATCTATGAAGAAAAAGCTGTTAATGCGAACAAGAAAGTGTGTACTCTGTCATTATGTCACAGAGTCTATTGACTTGACTCTACCTCAATGAACCCCTTGCAATTACTCTGCGCTGAAACCAGATTGACACAAGAAGCGCCGCAGTGAACTACCTTGAACTTTTAAGTTGCGTCCCGATGGAAGCGCCACGGCTGATCCTTATGTTAATATTTTGTGGACTAATTGCAGCGAGCCCTTGATGGAGTTGGGACTTTGACAGTGAACATATCAGAACAAACAAACCAACCAACACTGGAGTCTCTGCAGACTGTGTATCACTGACAGACTCTGAAGGAAACAGGACTGGGTGACTTTAATATTGAGATGAAAATTCATAGCCTAGCCTGACAGAGCCACAGACTTTAACTTTCTTAGCAAAGGCTAAAAAGGACTGGAACCCTGCCCTTTGATTCAGTCTTCCTCCGGCGCTGACAAACGTCGAGCAGTTATCATCAAGATCTTGCTTTCACATCGTTTACATCAGGTTATTCATTTGTCTGGTTTAATCTGCATCAGTTTTTCCCGCCTCCTGAAAAATCAAACTCAGACTGAGAGGGACAAGACAAATTCTTCGTACGGTCTAGAAAAATGGAGTCAGTGGCTGAGGCTGGTCTTTATGTGGCCAAATTTTCAGCTGTTCAGTTGTAAAACATTTTGTGGCATCCATTTGTTCACATTGGAAATGCAGTCTAACACAGCATCTATATTAAAAAGATGGTGGGCGCCCTCTGGTGGTGGCTGCCGGCAAGAAATTTCCCCACAGAAATAATAAGGGGTTAACAAAATAAAGTCTAGGCGTTACAGACAATATGCTAGTCAATATCGTTGTTGTTGTAGTAGGGGGAGAATAATATTGAACTATGGGACCCAACACGTTGAACCTAAATGTAAACAAAATTTGATTCTAATTAATTAGCATAAGTCTAAATCTGCGTCACTGTGTAACTCCTGTTTTCTCTTTTCTTGGCTCAGTAAACCAACAGGGGAACAAATATTATAAATGCCTAATTTAAAACTGCCTGACTGTACCAAGTACATAGTTGCACCTGGTATGTGACAACATCCCATATAATAATCTACAAGTTAAACTATTTGTAAAAGTATTTCAACACATAATCAATATACTCAGAAACAATCAGGTTTAAAAGCAAAGTTTAAGTCGATTAGGATGTTTGACTGCATCGCTTTCACAGTTTACGTGAATGAAAGGAAATTGAACATTTGAAATTGAGTCTGCTAATGGCTAATGGCTAAAACAAACCCTGTGTCACTCTTCAAACATCCATATTTCAACTCTGTGTGTTTAAGTGCATGAGAGACACTTGTCCAATTTGAGCAGTTTTGGGATATTGTTCCATTTCTGAGAAGCGAAATGTTAAAATACTGTTTTCTCAGTGTTTTAAAAAAAAAAAAAAAAGCTTGAGCTATACTATATTTCATAAAACAATAAAGTTTTCTGATTCTTTGTTGATGAACAGAATATGTTGAAAGCATGAACATGGAGTTGGGGAAAAAAAAAAATCCTGTAACTGCACCATAAGAGAGGCGTGAACTCAATGAGATTGGAAAATGTAAATGTTTCTAAACTTGCACACACTGATTGTAAATATTATTTGTTTTGTTGATGTCTTGTATTTATTTCTTTAAACTGTATATGATGTCGTCTTGGCCAGGTCACTCTTGGAAAAGAGATTTTTAATCTCAATGAGTTTTTTACCTGGTTAAATAAAGGTTAAATAAAATAAGCTACAATATAGATTAAGCCAGATTAAACCAGAGTTCAACAAAGTGGACCGAGATTGACCTTTGTACGTGCTCTTAATTAATGTTGTTTATGGTAAAGTCAAGTAGCAGTTAACATTATAAAGCTTTGTATTTCAGGAAAGGCCTAACTATGTGTATGTACTATAATCACTCTTTATGTAAATATTTTCGGTGCTAATTGCAGTAAGTCTTTGATGGAGTGGGCTCTTCCACTGTGGGCGGATCTCACCATTAGTCACGGCACAGAAACACTACGTGATCCGAGCACATCCTCACCTGCCGACTCCACGATATTTCATAAAACTGAGTGCTAAGCCGTGATTTATCACTTGGGCTTATTACCTGAGACACTTCAAATGATCGATTGGTTTATCCCTTGAGTTGAAGCTATGTAGATATATCAGATCCTGTGTGAAAAAAAATTACCGGGCAGAGTGGGCGGATCTCTGCTGAGAGTTTATGCCACAGCCTCGTGATCTTTCAGGCTCCATTTTTGATGTCATTAACAGGCTCATAGCCATTTATATGTCTAGACCAACGCCATCTATGCTTTCAATTCAGATAACTGACCGATATCTGTTTTGCCTGTTTTTCTTCTCCATTCTCTTCTTTGTGTGTTTAATCGACCATAACTTCCTGCATTTGCTCTGAAAGTCTGAACTATCTGAAAACATGCTTTCATGCTACAAAGCAATCGGATCTAGATTCAGTTTGGTCTGAGCTGAGACCAAAAAGCAGCCGTTTGGTCTGGAATCACGGTCCTGGAGCTTTCACACCTGAAGATTTGTTTCGAACAAAACAGTAAAGTCTGAAATTCCAGACCAAAGAGTGCAGCTGTGAAAGCCTCCTTAGAGACAAACACTAAGCACTTTTTAAATCAACTCAAAGCTTGATTACGCAATTCAACTAGAGTAAAAAAGGAGACCTTCTTACAAACCTGTTAGCCACTTTAACAGTGTCTGTCGACTAAAAGTTAGAGGGTCCTGCTCCAAGTTCTGGTTCCTTTAGTCTCTTTATTATTTATTACTTCTGGATCTGTGCAGAAAACTGTTGAGGAGGGCAGAGATAGGTTGGTCCAGCTCCAGTCCCACTACAAACTGTTTTACGTAAATGGACTAGGTCAACAGAGAGAAATAACTCCAATTCCAGCTGGTCTCAGATGATTACATACAGTAAATCCTGAAACAATAATTCCAGTGTCTGTATGGGACAGGGCAAGTGCTGATTCTTAGAGAGTTATAACAATAACCTTAGAAAAAAAAAGTAACAAACAAGTTACCAACAGAGAAGTCCTTTCAAGGTAAAGCTAAAACAACAGAGATTAAAAATAAAATGCAGTAAAAAATTCTAAGAATCGAAAGTGTTATCTAAAAGGCCAATTACAAGACAAAGCATAAAAGGGAAAAATGTCTGTCCTTGTGACATACAGCTCTGCATGTTCAGTGTTGAGAGCATAAACAAAAGCAGTGCTTTTTTTTTTCTTTAGAGAACAAAATGTCAAGGAGGCGTTTATGGACATCAACACGAGGCACTGTTACAGGTATCATCAGCAGAAGAGCTATTTAATCTGCTGCTGTTGTAGAGCGGGTTAAAATGAATCAAGTGAAACTAATATTTGCCCTTTTTCCACAACAGTCACTCGAGGAAATGCCACTGCCTTTTACAATTAGACGCTGACATGAAACTGGGAAACATCTATTTGACATCTGATCCATACAGACTGCACAAAAAACAGTCTAGTCTGGTCACATAACATTTTCAAGGTAAACCCTCCCAGCCACAGCACAACTTGGATTAACCGGTGGCAACATCACTGAAAAGAAACAGAAAAGCATCATTTCCACTGTAGTGGTACGATACGGGTCGGTAGTAAATAAACCTGGACATTAGATTCATAGAGCGGCACCAGTTCCCTACATTTAAAGACTCACTAATTAATTTCTGCTTGTGTCTAATGCAGTGTAGACAATAAATGCAATGTTTTTATTCATATAGCAAACTGTGACAGCTGTTGGTAATAAAATATTTTTTTTTCAGATACATATTGGCAATTGGCTCCAGTGGATCGAGGCTTTAGTGATAAACCTAAAAGTTCATTATTTCTGTAAAGAACCAAAAGTAAACTAACCGTTTGTCTTCAGTGTTCCTTAAGTATCGCTTTACTTGAATCTGGTCAAAATGCAGTATCCGATATTTTGAGGACTCACAGTTTGTCACAGTAGAGTAGTCAGTTTTGTAAAACATCCCATTGTTTTTTTTTTATCCACAATGACTTGAATTATTTGGATCTAGCAGTTGCTAGTCTTCCTGGGGTCCACATCGTGAATATATTTGTCACATTAGTTTTTGGAAAATTCATCAGACAACTTTCAACACTTCTCAATAACCTTTGGCACAGATATAGAATGAATAGGTGCAGCAAGCATTTTACCACAAAAAAAAAAATATAAAAAACCTTGCTGAATGTTTGTACTTTTTGAAGCTCTAAATGACATTTAAAAAGAAACAAATGCACTAAATAAACATAATCCAAACTGAGTATAAACAATTTTTCTTTTCCAGTGTTAAACTGTGAACCCTCTCTCTGACTTCCTGACTCCACTCCTGCCTCACCACACAGTCCGACGGGGGCCCTTCTACAGCTACCCCCTCCAGCCTCATCACAACTCATCATGGCTCCACAAGCTGTCAAATTAAAACTTTTAAACTGCGCCAGTGCCTCTTCGCAACTTTCCCTTTTTCCCAGCAACATATTGCCGAGATAATTGAGGATATTAGCAGGCAGACTGTTAGCGGCAGATGAAAGGCGGAGAGGGAGCCCGCACTGACAGCTCCTCGCGCTTGCGGCGGTAACAAGGGACTGTCAAAAGTCTCTCCCGGTGTTTATCTGGGATCATCTGGGGGGATTTAAAAGCCTTACCTTCACTATTGCATTCTTTATGGCGCGTCCTTTATCCACAGTGATTTACGGAGGCTCAAGACCAGCGCCGCGTGATGAATGAGCACTCTTCATGAGGTGTCAGGGCCAGGCAGCGGTGGCATCCACACGTCTCTGAAGACACCAACCCAACTCTAAAATAAATGTATCCATGCCGTTGGCAGTAAAATGCAGAAAAATAGTCATCCTGATCTCCTGATCTTTATACATAGTCATCAGCCTATGTTCAAAGATCAGGAGGATCACAAATTAAATGCATAACATAAAAAAAAGAAAAAAAGCTCACCTTGGGAAAAGCTAAGAAAGAGTTGTTCTTGAGCTCCTGGAACTGAGCTCTTGGACCAACCTCTCACAAAAAGCTGTGTGTCCAGTTTTTTGTAGGCTTTCATTTGTGTTCAAGACAAGACCTTTGTTTTTGTAAAGCTCAATATAACAACAGCAGCTGCCTCAATGGGCTTTACAGACTGTACCAGACAACACCCCATGTCCTTAGACCCTCCATCAGTCCTTGCTTATATCTACACCAACATTTCAGTTGCTTTTCTTTAGTCAGTAAGGTTCCCGTCTATCATGTTGATTTTCTGTTTGTATCATTGACTTAATACAATGTCTATCACTGCCATTGCTGCCGTTTACTTCCTGCTTCCATCTGAAAGACATACTATAACAAACTCTAAAATGCAGAACTACATGAATATATGAGTGCTGTATGTAAGCACTACGGCAACTTGCCTTTAACTGAATGGTGGGTAGTTGAACCTATTGTTCAGACACTACAAATATCCTTAACTCTGCTTTTATTGCAGGTTTTAAAAAAGCCTCAGGTTCCAACTCTTCCTGTTTATTACTACTGTTCAAAGTGCTACCAATATGAACCCACAGCTGCAGTTATTTCCTTAGAGAGACGTCTTTCCAACAATCCATCTAAAAGCTACAATATTGGTCAAAGTCGGCAGCTGTGGCATCTAATCCAGCTCTGTACCTGCTGCTAGTTTTTAAAGAGACTATGCTAAGGATGCCGTTTACGAATGGACGAAGCCTGAGGACCATTTGTCTCAACCGATGTCAGACAAAGTTGTACAAATTGGAGAAATATAGCAAGCCAAAAAGCAGACATCTCCCAAATAAACTGCTCTACCCAAGTCTATCGGGGAGACTTCAAAAGAATAGGCAGAAAACTATTTGGTACACGAAAAGCCTCTTCCTTAAAGTCAGTAATGCATTAATAATTTAGAAATGCCTCAGAGTCGTACTTTATTTTTTATTTTTTTTGCTTTCAAAGTGTATGTACACACTTTAAGTACATCAAAGGAAGAAGACAAATGGAAAAAGCTCAAGACCAAGCCTCAACCTGAGCCTTTATTGTGGGATACAGGGTCTGGGTGGGACTTGAAAGATGATTGACAGGAAAAACCAAGATGGCTTCCACAGAGGCTAAACTTCTTTAGTTAATAGACAGAGACTAGGAGTAAACTGTACCATGGCAAGACTAAACCCAGGATTAAAACCAATATAGAAAAAATCTAGACATGCTTTCAGTTTTGCATCAAGACTCCAAACCCACATTTTCCAATACCAAATGTGTCCCAAAGAAGCATATCATCCCGTACCACTTTGGGTACGCCTTGGCCCCTGGTCAAGTGTGGGGCCTGCTTTCCAAAAAGAGGGGCTAAACACAGCAGGCTGTTGATTTGGTCCTGTTCACTAGATTGTTTATTAGTAACATCTTTTTTTAAAAGAGTATTATCTTACAACTGTTCTATGGACTCTGGGCTTCTGTGGCCAATTGTAGGAACAGAAACTGAAAGTAATGGCAGATACTGGGCTGTATAGAGTTTTAAATAGTCTGGAGGAAAACTTGATGGCAACCGTTTCTTTTTTAGACGTCATTTTTGATCAAACATCACATTAAGAAACTCCACGGCTAAAATAATTGATTAAATGATTAAAGTTGAAGTCATCTGCGTTTTCTCACTTCTTACGAGTTCAGCTCAAATGTTGCCTAAATTGGCAGATAAAACGTAACTGTCAAGAGAATGCATTTTTTATTATGTCAGAAAAGAACGGTTTAATCACATAAAAGCATATTGTAATAGGTATCATCATCTTGAGATCATAAAACATCTTTGCTTTACTATCAAGGATTATAAATTGATGGGGATTTTCTGTCCTGAACAGAAGCTTTGACTAATCACAGCTCAGCTTGTGTGGTGGGGGCCCTCCCATTGTTCAATACAAAGTTTTCAATAAGGAAGTAATGGCTGCAAACATACACAGACATAAATGCAGGAGAGGTCCCTCTGGGTAGTACCACTTTAAGTAGTAGATTAGAACATATTGGCTTCAGTTGGTGGTAGTCAGCTATAGTTGTGTGTGAAGGGGTTACCTTTGGTACGAAATGCACAACACAGCAACAGTTGTCAAAGTGTGGTAGTGGAACCCTCTGGTGGACACAGTAATACAGCATTGAAATGAGGACCCAAAGCCACACCCACAGAGTCTACCAGAGCAGAGATGGAAGAGAACTCAAGTGTTTAGGATGATGGTTCAAGCAATGAAGGGGAATGTAGGTGAGGCTTGTGGAACAGAAGGTGGCAGGTGCAGGATGCCACCATACAAACTTCAAGAGACATAGTCAGGCAGGCGAAGGTCACACACGGGAACATGGATCAGCGTGGCAGACAGTACCAGGAAGCAGCAGGCAAAGACTGAATTGGTCGGGTAGAGGTTGACAAGGTGGAAAGTAAGGTAAGAAAAACCAGGCCTTACTTGGATTGAAAGAGCTTGAGCAGCTTGGACCCAGTGGTTCAAACTGGGGACGCTCTCCGAAACGTGGACTGGACTGCTTAGCACAAGACCTTCAGATCAGATTCATACAGATGGCCAACAGGTGCTGAGGGTGTGACTGGGGAAGACCAGGTGAGTCTAATGATGCCAATCATGACAGTTTTGCCAATGTTAATGACTGGAGTCTAATTTTCCTTTGGCGTCTGATCAAAGTCTTTTATTCCTAATCTTTGAGGCCATTCTCCATTTTGTTCAAACATAAACTGAAACATTTCACTTTAATGCAAATTGTGGGAAGGGCTACATGTCTCTTCACAAGACCAAGGTCAGACTAATTTAAGGATTGTGTCTACCTTAAATAGACCCAACCCTTGCCGTTGTATCATTTTCTAAAGTCACTCTATAATTAGTCTTCTGAGGTTAAAGTATATGCAGCATTTTGAAGCAAACTAATTCAAAAATATTCCCCTCACTTCTTTATCTGCAATCTCTCAAACTTTTAATGCCACACAGCCGTCAATAAAAAGAGAAGACTTTTACATATTAATGGTAACCTGCCTCTGGGTTTGCCCTACTCAGCTTTAACAGGAACTCCGGCAAACATTTAAACAACTTTATGAAAAAGGCATTTGCATTTTTTCCGTTCATACATTTTAATTTGTTTCAGGGCAGCTGTCAGACTGATTGGAGAAACGGTGTCACAGAATTCGACAGATATTGGATGCAGAGAAGAGAGTGCTATTGAAGAAAATACATTGTCGTTTTACTGACATTGTTGTGCTGACACGTTATGATTATTATTATTTTATTTTTGGAGGAAAAACCTGTCTCAGATCCTTAGGGAGTGCCTACGTGACTTTACACAAACAGGGCACAATTAGCATTCAAGGGCAAAAAGCTGATTCTCGCTGACACGTCATGGCTCTATCATTTTCCAAACAGCAGGGTCTTTGTGCTGGAGTCTAGCAGGTGAGTCCATTAAGCAGAGCGCTCAAAAACAACACAGGACAGGACCAAAAACGCACCGTGGAGAAGCGAGCAGACGCCCAAATCAAGGTTAGTTCGGTTCCACATTTTCACATCAGTTTCAGTTTTGCTTTGAAACGATCTTCTGTTGAGTTCAATTTACATGATTTTAAATGACTTCAGAAACTTTTCCACTTTCTCTGTGCGTCTCAGCAGGAATTATTTTGACATAAGAAGAAATAACTTACATTAACTAAATAGCACTAAGAGTATTTGTGTTTCTCATTAACATTCATTATTTTCACTAAAAATGACAATGTTTTATTTTCTCTATGGTCCACTATAATCTTTTATTTTAAATTTTCTAATATAATTGTCTTTTCTGCTTGAATAAATAGGGTCCACAAATATGATTTTTATGTTTGCAGAGACTCCAAGTCATCCATATCTTCATATATAATAATAATAAATCAATGGTGCAAAGTTTTTAAGGTTTGTTTTCCTGTTTTGTAAGGCTTTATTTTGCTTGCTTTGTTACAACAGAAGCCTCCTGAGAAGCTGTTTCTTAAACAGTGTTATAGTGATGTAAATCATGTCTGTAATAATTCTATATTAATAATAACATGTCTCTATAGGCCCTACTTCAGTCCGATTCAACTGGAATCACATTCACAGTAAAAAACATCTACAGGAGGCACGCCCCCCGTTGTCATGACGACAATGAACACAGCGTCAGGGAAAGCCTGCTTTTAAAAACTGTTAAACCAAAAGTTATTGAACTCTCGAGAAACTTTGTCAATACTAAAGTAAACTGATTGAGACAATCTTCTTCTGGTCAGAACTGAATTAAGTTGTTCCAACATTTATTACATTTATTACTTATTTAAATGTCAGATACTACCAAGCTGCACAATTTTGACTGTGCTTTAATTAGCATCGCTGACAAAGGACAGAGTCACATGGATGTTTACACGTGATGCATTTTAATCTGGGCCTAAAGAAGGATGATGCCTTCAGGCGCAGAGACAGAAGTGGATAAAAAAATCTTTACTTGGATAAAAGTACAGTTATTATGGTAAAAAATGTAGCCCAAAAACACAATATAGTCAATGTTAAGTATATAATACGTGTATTATATTGCATCTTACTTTTTGATGATAGACCTCACCACTCATTTTGTATGCTCATGTATCTTCTGGTGTAATATATGTGCAGACTAAAGGGATTTCCCTGCTGCTTGTTTGAAGCGGCAGTAGCTCAGTGGTAGAGCTGTCGTCCTTCAACCGGAAGGTAGGCGGTTCGATTCCCGCTCTCCCCACAGTTCATACTGTCGTCGTGTCCTTGGGCAAGACACTTAACCCACCTTGCCTCCAGTGACTGTAACACTGGTAATTACATTAGAACAATGTAAGTCGCTTTGGATAAATGTAATGTAAATGAAGCATAAAATTTGAGTTTGTTGCCTGTAAAGATAAACTAAATAATAATAAAAATAAAAAACATCAGCTAATGTGGCCCTTGTTCCAATCTAAATCCTCTCTATTAGACATCGCTTTACCGTCTATTATTTCACCCATTTTATAAAACTCAAGCATTAAAGAAACCGATAGATTGAGTGATCCATTATCTAAATAAGTGTGTGTTCAGCTTCTTCATTTGTCTTTAAGATGAATTAATTGCAAGCCTCATGTGGCGTCTTTCTGGTTGTATGAAGATGAATAGCAGTGTTTCTTGCCTTTAACAAACCTGTAGCACATTTGTTATGTTATTGCTCATGGCTTTTGCCAAAGCTTATGCAAGTAATTTCAGAGAATAAGTACTTCCTATTGGTATTTAAATGCTCTGATCAAAGTAACAGTGAATATGGGATTATGTTTTGCCATAAAAGGAATTGTGATGTTGTTTGAATTTGAACTTGAATTGTGAGGTTAAAACCCAAACATGTTTCAAAAATAACACCTCGGTTCAATTTAAGCGGTAAATATGCGTCTAAAAAAAGAAAGAGGAAAAAGAGACAGATGCCCCCAAAACCCTATTGAACAAGAGCAGAGCGGAGAAAGCAGCCGTCCAACAGACTGTGACCTGACGCTTGAGTAGAGCCGCGGTCCGAGCCGGCGGCAGAAAACGAGACGAAAGAGCGGTGAAAGGTTTACCAGATTATGAACAATAATACCGAGTCAAAATCTGGTAGAGGACAGGATTTAAGTGTTAAAATGTGTAAAAGTGGAGTTGTACACATGACTGTATATCCGGTGTATTGCTCTCTTTGTTTAGCTTAACATTTAGATTACTGTGTATATATTTAGATACAAACTATACTAGTTAAACAGAATTTGTAAGTTTTGAGCAAAAAACAATCACTCTCAAGAAGTGATGCAATGCATGTAACTCATGTAACAACTGTTTTTTGTGAAAACACCAGAAGAAGTATTAAGTATTTTTTGAATTTATCTGTCAATAAACACTTTCGAAAAGAAACACAAGTCCGCTTTTCCGAAGTCCATCTTGATACGTCTGGAAAATGATTTTTTTAAATTTATAATTGACTGAATTGTTGTGGGATCTCTCAAAACTACCAGGTAGTGGCATACATGTGATGTATAAAGATATTTATGTTTATTGTATTCACACTTTAATTTCCTACACTTTTGCATTTGTCTGTGAACTGCCATCACACGTGAATTTCTCTCGAGTGATCAATGAAGTCTAATCTATTTCCAAACTGTATGACCCATTATGTTACTTATCTACCTCACTATGTAACAGAAAGTCAGGGAGAAGATCTTTTAGGACATTTCTGGAGCTTTAAAAAAGAAACACAACTTTTATCTTCTGTCTTTTGACTTTGTAAACTAAGCATTTTATATCCAACCCAACAGACAGAGGACAATAGAAGAATACTGTATATAAACTACTTAGTCATGCACTGAAACATTCTGACATGAAAACATTACATGACATAAGCAATGACACGTCTGAAGAGCATCAGTCCTGATCCTGTATCGTCCTGTCCATCATCTCCTGCTCCCCTGCGAGAGACATACGAGCGCTGGGGCTGATCCATCGCACTCCTTCACTGTTTGTCTCGCAGAGTGTCAGTGTCACATGTCGGGGGCATTAGTGGTGAAGACGTGAGTGGATGAGGTCAGCACTGACACTGTGACTCTATTAAATCAGAGGCCGCTCAAAGAAGTGTGGGAACGAGCCGCTGTCAAATCAAATCAGAAAAAAGGGCCTCAGAGCTGATGATGTTAGCGCTCGGGTGTGGCCGCTAAGCTACGAGAGTCACCTCAACACTGCCTCCGCTATTCGCACAGGATTAGTACTGTCCCTGGACCTCTGTGATTCATAACCCCCCCCCCTTTTAAATAATAAATTGAATTAACTAAACTAACTTTTCCGTCATGTATATTATGTTTGTACACAGGAAATGTTGATAGATTGGGCTCCTGAGACTGAATAAAATACAATAGTGTATACTCTTCATTTTGAAGAACTGCATTTCCTTTATCAACTGTTAGGCTTTGGTTATAAAAATAGCTGTCGCCTTATTGCTTTGGCTTGGGAGATTAAAACAAATGCATCTCCTGTCACAACATGTGCCCAATATTATTGTTGTGAACACGTCGTCTATTAGAGTGGCTCCCGGGACAACACTGTATTATGTAACTGCAAGAGAGGCAATGCTCCATTAAGATGATACACAACAGACTTTTTTGGAATAACATACATATCCGTGGTGAAGTATAATTAGCAGCCTTTTATCTGGTGACGAGTTGCTTTTGTCTCTTCAGGAGTTAGTCACAGCCAAAACTGGCAGCAGATGGTTAAAGCCAGGAGCGTCTGGGCTCTGGCAAACAGGCAGCTCTCCAAAAGCGTAAACACACTCAGCAGGACGTTATAGTTTCAACTGTGAAAAGAATCAGTGTTATATTAAAATATATGCAAAGAGTCCATTTAACGAAATGAACGAGAATCACAAAACCATCTGGCCTTGAGTGGTTAGCTCGGTGCTAAGTTCCCATCTAAACAAGTCTGGTTTAAATGCAGTTCGGCCCTCCTT
Source organism: Perccottus glenii (assembly GCA_024416835.2). NCBI lineage: Eukaryota > Metazoa > Chordata > Actinopteri > Gobiiformes > Odontobutidae > Perccottus > Perccottus glenii. The sequence goes on from CM044553.2 coordinate 3,392,530, forward strand.
TTTTGTACAATAATCATGCTTTAGTGTGACAGCGGTGCATTAAGATAAAAGCGCTAAAACCGTGTTTGTGCTGCATCCCAAATGGAGCTGCTAAGTGAAGTAGCGTGCTGTTACAGGAGTCGAGGGATGATGCTAGCATGAGTGGCTCTCAGAGTGGGAGCACTTCACACTGCAGGGGCTTGCACTGATGCCGCCGCCGCATAAATTTGTCATATATCTCTCTGTGTTTGCTTATTTCACCCCCAGCAGCTTTGAACGTATGCTGCTGCCATTTATCACATTTGCTCATTTAGGCCATATTTTAGATGGGAGCCACATTAGTATTCATAACAGGATTTAGTCTTGTACAAACCAGTCTCAGGACTGGCCACACACACAACTACGTCTTCCCAAAGGTGTTTGACAAAATGCTTCTCTGGACAATTTATCACAAATTGATTAGTGTAATATCAATAGGGACATATTCCATGTCGCAATAAACCATACTATGTTCAACAAGCCTTACTCATGAATGCTATGTGGTAGTAAACACGTTAAGTTGCCTTTAACCAAAATGTGATGGTTGAATGAGGATAGGACACAGTCAAATTTGCCTTTAAAGATTTGTTCTGCAGATTTAAAATGTCTGACAAAGGGTCAAAAATTCACTAGGACTTTAATACTGACAAAGAAGAGGGGCCTTTCACTGAAAACCTGAAATGTAAAGAAATATCTGGCTCAAACCTATACACAAACCTAAGTGACAAGTATAGAAAATTAGGGACTTTTCCTTCTTAATCAGGAATTGAGCCCTCTAGTTCAGTTCAATCCTGGCACTTATCATTCACAGTGACATTTTTTTTTTTATCTCTGGACCAAATGAAAAAACAGGCTGAGCTTTTCTCCAGAGACACACTAGAGGGCGCTGTCAGAAGACTGTGTGCATAAAGGCTCAGTCTGATTGGACTGATGTTGAGTAACAACCATGATATTATGATGGCCTTGAAGAAACTACACATGTGCTGCACCAAACTCTAATAAGAAAGTTGACCTCCTCACTGCGCCCATGTCCCATCTACATTGGTAATTTTTGATTATTTATTTGAGATAGTCCAACTTAAATGTCTAGGTTTGACTGGAATTGCAGAAAGAGATTACTTGGCTCTTGCTGCATGAACATGTGGCTTAGTGGGACTAGAGCTGGGCTAAACCTTTGCCCTGCTTTGCCCTGAATGAAGTTAGCTGCTTTTAATAATTTCTTTTTCATCTGGATTCAGCTCAGTCAGATACAGGACTGACAGCACAACTGAAAGTTTCGGTTCACTCAGCCCCAAACCCTGCACAATTTTGTTAAAAATACAGGTCTTGTCTAGACCTTGACTCTGGTTTTAGACATAACTTGGTTGAAGTTACTGTGGCTACACCACTATTGTAATTATACTTTTTGTGTCTCCTTTTTTTTACCCAATAAAAGACTGTGAAAGGTTTTGCCTCAAAGACATGCACCAACTCCCGAAGAAGAAGAACTTCACAGTCAGAACATGTCGATTCACTCTTGATACAAAAATATTAGAAAAATAAAAGGTGCATCAGACAACTTAAAGGGTTCAGAGCAGAAGAACACTGTTCATATAATCCAGTAAGTCACACCCTCAGACGATAGGCTTTCCACTCTAATTCACCTTCCATACACTCTGCTTTTTTTTACCCAGAAGCTTAAAATGGATTAAGCTCATAGTGCTCCACGAGATGAAAAATATCGTCAAAGTGCATTTCGCCACATAACCATCAATCTGCCTCATGTTAAACGACGGGGCTAATCACCTTGAGAGCTTGTTTTCTGGCGACTCTCAAAGATAAATGCAGCTCTGGGACAAGTTCCACAAAGATACACTCTGCACTAAGTTAGATTTTAGAGCAATGCAGAAAAGTGAGCCAGCAAAACAAGAGTAATCACCGCTCAAACTTCCCAATAAATGAAAGACTAAAAGGTAAACCACACTTGAAACTGATTACAAAGTCTGCTTGTTTATATAAAAGGCACAAATCTTGACTTCCTGTTACATAGTGAGGTAAGTAAGTGACACAGTGGGCCTCTAAGGATGGCCCAAAAAGAGAAGTCAAGTCTCACTAAGGCAGGGCTTATACTGTATGTTAACTTTACCAGTGCTGGACTAATGACAAGCTGTTATCTGTTCACTAAAAACCTCTAAGACTGTGCTTGTCGACCAAAACAGAGCAGAACAAGAGCTTAATTACACCTTTGGGCTTTTCATGACTGGATTGTTACACCAATACACAGCCTTTAAGAGCGTGCATATCATGAATGCTGGGTCTTGTTTGTTTTCTGAGAATCTACTGCACCTACTGGTAACTTGTTTGCCACTTAGCAATAAAAAAATACTAAAAATCTGGATTATTCTGGTTAGTCACATTGTACTGCTATTATTTTGAACAATACTGTAAATGGTGAGGGTGGCATCAAGACTTAATATGCAAACCACTTTATGATTCTCTATGGCGACCCCTGAAGAGAGCATTTAAAATTTTTAACGTTACCTTTGGCTGTCTTGCGATCAGGTGTTATGGTGATGTAAACACACAACGTTGAGTAACAAATCACTATCACTTTATTGTTTTACTACAACAATCAATCAGAGTAGACAAGCTGGCAGCAAATGCAAGTGTTTCATTTTTTCTTTAAATTTTTTGAAGTCTCTGTTTAAGCATTAATGTTGGGTTAATATGTGGACAAATGAAACAAGTTTTACCTGGGTTTAGCCTACGACTGAAGCCAGTGTTCACTCCTTTGGGGAAGTTCTTCTTGGTGTCAGTTGTGAGATATCAGAGCCGTTGAAAGCACATCCCTCCCTGCGGTCTAACATTGAACCTGTCACCCAGAGAGGTCCTTAATGCACCGTGGAGCTGCTCGGTCAGAGAGGTCTTTAACAGCCCCCTGAGGCGCCGGACGGACAGACGGACGAGTCGGAAACCATCTTATAAAACTGTAGGAGATGAGGAAAATAAATTTGTTGTGATGTTTACGAGCATTTCGGCGCTTAAAGTCAACCCAAAGGACACCAAAAGAAGACCTTGGCCCCTCACTCTTTCCCACAGATGCAGACACGCAGCGGGCCGATAATGAGAATCCACCTCACCAAATCTTTCAATTCAAGGACTAGCTTAGATTGAGTGTAATGCCTAAGTAATCAGCCTGTTCTGACCCACCTTGTCCTCGGCCAGGATTTATAGCACCCAATTACTGATCTCTATTACCCAGCATGCCAAGGGGATGGAAATCAGAGCAGTGGACAGACGGCCAGCCGGTGTTCTGTCTGGCGCTTTGGGTGAACGGGTGATAACTGGTTGGCCTCCCCCTCTCTCTCGAAGCTCTTCAGCCATCTTTCATATCGCATTACCGGCCGGCAGACAGCCAGAGAAATTTTAATATTCTCTCGAGTGTCAAAACACTTTCCCACAGTGCCTCAGGTTGGGCTGATATTGTGATAAATGTCTCACTTTTCATTTGTTTCACTGCGTTTGTTCCCGGATGCACTACATCTTCATCGCAGCTTAATTGTCTTGAGAAGTTTGGAAGAAATTAACAGCAGTCAGTCAATGGAGTGAGTGGAGTTATTTTGAGCCTCTAAAGTTTTTAGCAAGGTACCTCACTAACGCCTTCTCATATTAGAACAACAAACTAACTTTTAGCCTGTGCCAATGGTGTTATGACTGTGTGGCTTAGAAGAGGTTGTCAACACTCAAGCAAAAAATAGCAGTCTGTGTATCTTTCAGTCTTTGGCTTTTGTCCACAATGACCTGCAACTGCTGAAGAAGGAGTTTCTTTAGAAGCACCCGATCCTATTGTACAACAAATGTATTTTTACATTGAGTATTGGTGTCAGTCCAATAATTGAACCCTTGCTGCTTTTGTGTAGAACAATGTAGAGAGATTCTTTAGAAGAATATCTGACACATTGTGCACAAACCCATTTGAGAAAAGTACTTAATTTAGCAACTGGGTTGATTAAATGTGAATACCACAAACGTTTGTCATATTAAAAGATAAATGCATTAAGGTAGAGCTCCATGGGAAGCTCCTGGAGGGGGTCTGATGTACACTTTCTATACCATTACAGTCCAAGATCTTTGCTTAAGTGACACGAGAGGAAGTGGGGTGTAATTCATACACTGTATCATAAACCACATACTACCATTTATGGGTCGTATTGATTTGGACAAGATGTAGTCAGTTGTAGTGCTACAGGACAAATCTGAAATATTATACCACATTCAACATCATCAAGAATGTTATGGTGGCCCTGAAGGTCAATAAAATGGGTACAGTCTAGACCAGTCACTTCCTGTTTCAAAGGCGTCCTGTTGTGCAGGTGTAGGAATGTGAGCAGAATAAAGAAATAGATGCACGCTTTGAAAAAGATAACGCAAAAGATAAAAGGAGGCTGGAAAAGTTATTTGGTTATACCAGGGTTAATTTATTGTTCATGTGGGATTTTTTTTTTTCTGAAATCTGTTGATTTTACATGGAAGGACCCCCAAAACCATTTTCCATTTGTGGACTATTACGATGAAGAGACCACTCTGCAGGCTCACAGACCCCAGTGTCCAATGGACAGAAGAAGACAAGACTTAACCTGGACTGGAAAAATATTGCTAGTTTATATTTAAATAGCAGAATTTTCCCAGAATGCAGTGGAAAACTACTTTCAGAAGGTTTTAGGCAGCAGTAATGTAAGAAAGCTGTTAACAATATACAATTTAAATGTTTTTTTTAAATGCAAAGTGAGTGAACAGAAAAAACATGTCAATATTCAATCAATCAACCATCTAACTTTATTTGTACAGATGTGCTCATAGGTTTACATACCCTGTTTGAATTTGTGAATGTTTGGCATTTTCCAGAGAATTAGAATAATAACACAAAAGCCTTCACTCATAAAAGCCATTTACTGTAAAACAACTGTGTTTACTCTTTTTAAATCATAATGACAACAAAAAAATTCAAAAAATCACCCCGATCAAAAGTTTAGAGATTTTGGCCTGATACACAAGTGACAAAAACAGGTTTGAATGGTTACTGAAGATAACCATCCTCACCTGTGATCTGTTTGCTTGACAGACCCTTGCATCTTTCATCCAGAGCTGCACTGATGTTTCTGTCTGAGTCACGGGAAAGCAAAAGAATTGTATGTGACGAATTTAATCTGTTGGAAAGGGTAATTGAACTGTAAAAAAACAGGAAAGGGATATAAAAAGATATCCAAGGAATTGAGAATGCTGTGGCCTGGTTCTGTCTGGGATGGTCTGGTTTGACCTAAGGTCCTTCTGAGATCTGATGGTCTGGTTTAGTCTGGTTTGGCCTGATTTTGTCTGGGATTCTCTAAATGTTTGAAGAGATCTTTCAAAAACTGGACAGAACTGTTGCTGATTCAGAATTGTGTTCTGATTTTTCACTTTGCATTTTGTAATTTACTGAAAATAATCATTCTATATAGTTTTCTAAAGAGAAGAAGAACACTGAGGCACTCAAAAAGGTGAAATCATTTTAAAGCCTTTATTAAAACATTGCTCTTTGTTTAAACAATTGCCAGCGTTTTATCCTCTTAGGCCTTCATCAGGGCAAACTCGAGATGGCTGCCAGATAGAAATCTTTGTATCTACAGCAGATGGTCTCCAAGGTGAGCAGGTACATGGTCACCAGTGTTAAAAGCATAACACAATAACAGTAGACACCTTCGGTACTGAGAGATTCCTTCTTTACTGAAGAGAACTAAAAAGAACAGCACTCTCTACATTTAATACATCCAAGCAGCCCACTAGCATGCCATATTTTGTTTATACTTTGGTGGTTTCCTTTACTTTTCATATCCACACCTGCCTAAAGTTTGTGCACAGTACAATCCTGAATCTGCTATTACTCTTGGGGACATTTTGTAACTAATACAATGCTCTGTAACAGTATCCTAAGAATAAATTTACAAAATGAACACTAAAGGTGATGGAAAGTGGATCAAAAGTGGGTCCAATCCATTTAAAAGCTTTGTTCTTCTTTTATACCTCGTGCTTGTATCCGGATGTGTCTCTCAGATATGGTAAATAGACTTTTAAACCCATCTTCTTATCCGACTGGGTGACTCATGCACAGATCATTTAAAAGACACAAATGCACTAAACATACATTATAGGGAACTGTTGTGCTGTGAAAAAATACATCACTCCGCTGGCTTTCCCATAAAGCCCCCACAATCTCGGCTTGCGACAGGATAATGATGCGTTCCAGACTAACTGTGGGAACCCTGTGCTATGTTAATGTGAATGTATGAGGAGCTTTGAGATGTATACCAGATCATTTACGAGATAGCTGCCGCATAATGGTTCAAATTGATGTAATGTTTGGAAGATAAAAACGGTGCATTCTCTTTTTTTCTATTTTAAATGGTTTAGTGTTTCGAAAGAAAATGGAAAACACATACATAAAAGCATAAATATAAATTATAAAATGAATCATACTATTATGGAACAGGTCGTGATACAAGTCTGCATTGAATAAAGGCAGAGTGAATGGGATTTAAGTGTTTTATACTTAAAAGTGGGTTTTGGACTAGATTTTAAAGGTCCTAGTCTTTAATAGTAACTTTTTGACTGATACATTTGGTTTAACTGTACACCACCTCATTTTACACACTTTAAGTAAAGAATTCAAGCAAAACCTTTTCAGGTTACAATGCAAAGATGTGTAGTATTTTACAGGACAGTTCCTTTGACTTTTTTTTTTCTATTTACAATGACTTTATGAAGAAAGTAAAATGAACCAATTATATTCCAAGTTTCAAACAATCATTTAACTGTTTATTATTGAAGTAACTTCTGGTTAACATGTAGTTCTGTTTCAATTATCTGACAGAAAATATGTAATTGAGAACAGCTCTATCAGACATTCAGCAGTATATTTATAATAAAACAGTTTGTGAGCCCAGATTAAGGAAGTCCAAATGTGCCGATGTAACGAGGAATGCAACTACGACGTGATGACATTATTAATATGCTAATCACGTATGAGGTCATTTAGTGACATTTACTTTTTGAGCAGGGTTTAGCTGATTTCCATTGAAAAAAGTGTGGTCTAGTGTTAGACCAGGACTGCACACAACTCTACAGGCTCAACTACTGCAGCACATATGAGTGTTAGAAACAGTGGTGTTTAAAGCAGATTACTGAAAACTCTTCTGTCATTGTGAATATCTTTTTTGTGCCAATGGCCTGTGTAAACTATCCACTGAAATCTCTTCATGTAGTTCAAGATCTTATATTAGTCATGACTTAGTCTCAGTTAGTGAGGTCTTACAGTTTTTCATTTCTCAGATCAGAACCAACATTTTCAGAAGGACTTGTTTAACTTCCAGATGCTGGAGTTACTTTTGAAAAAGCAAATGCTTTGGTTCATTGTTTCAAATGAGTTTGTACAATTGTCACATATTTCTTACACTGTTAGTTGCTTTTGTCATTCTGACCAAAATGGATTATGCTGCTCTCTCAATGATCAAACCCTGAAAACATTTAAACACATAAACCAGTTGTCACAGTCAGACCTACCATAAAGTTTGAGCGTTTATAAAAAAGACAAAAATAAACAGGACTTTCTCTGAATGAATGTTAGAATGAGGAAGAATAGGTCAATCAAAACTGACAACTAGTCTGTAAGTCCTGATCTTAATGAAATGTTCTCAGAGGAAAGCGTGGGGAGGTTTTCAGTAGACAGACCAGTGTTATGTTTCTCCTTCTTCCATATGAAATTTATTTGTAACACAGACTGTAACATAATATGTCAGTAATGGACAATTTTAGTAACTTTTTTTTATTATTTCAATAATAATAGCTACAATTGTTTTATTTCAAGGTGCAAAACCTGACAAAATGCCAATACTTTTGATGGACATATATAAAAACTATGAGACATTTTGTTTTCATTTTGAAGCTAAGACACTGACAGTAAAATGTACTTTTGAGAGAACAACAAAGGGTTTTGAGACAATAATTTCCTTTCTACTACATGATGTTTTGCTGTTTGTATGAACTATTTTGAGAAATGTACTAAAACCTTTAAAAATGTAGGTTCTGATCTAAAAATGTGCCAAAGCAACTGAGAAAAACTTTATCTATAAAAGTGCTTCATAGATAAATGCCACGTAAGACTTTTGCAACAATAAAGACTGAACACAGGACTGAGCCCTATGTTTATAGCAATTTGTTTAAGCACCTTGGTAAAAAAAATGTAAAAAAAAAAATTGTCTGTATACTTGTCTATGTGGGAGGTGTTGGGGGGAAATGCCGCAGTGTGATTGATAGTTCCTACTGATCTGTCTTTGGCTGGATCTCAGAGACAAACACAAGCAGCTGCATTAACATCAATGAGTCAATGCTGCTTTTCTCCTGCTCATCCTTTCATTTAAAGGCACCACAGGCGCCTCTGTACTGCACTTTTATAGCTCAACCCCAAAGTGACACACTGGCACTGACAAGGTGAACAATTCAAGTCTCGATGTCATATCATAAACTCCCATAAACACCCTCTAAGATTTTGACGAGTCCATAGGCTTTATAATAGACTAGACAGTTTATTGAGAATAGCTCAACGCGTGTTAGAGGCTATGGATTGGCTGAAATAAAACGTGTAGCCTACATCAAACTGCCTCCAAACCCTGATTGGATAAATTGCCTTTGTGGTTACAAAAGGAATGCAGACAATAAGGATGGGTTAATCCAGCAAAGTAAATGTTAATACACTCCAATCCACTAAGATGATTTTAGTGAAAAATGGATAAAACGTGTGTTGAAGACCACACTATCCAAGTCATGTCTGAGTCCAAAGTGAATCGAGACAAAACCGTGACTATGACAGAGCCTTAGTCTAAGTAAAGACTATAACCAGTGCATCATAAAAACAGAGATAATTGAGAAAAGGAGTGAAATTAAAGTGGTCCAGTCTCAGACCAAGGACACACTCACAGGGGCTCTCTAGTGCTTAGTGAACAAGAGCGTTGAGGGGTTATTATCAAATTATGTATTTATTGTATTTATGTATTTAATTAAGTATTATCACTATTATGTTATGTTAAGATTTTCCATCCAATCATGAACTGTAGAATAATGAACCAACAGTCTGGATTATAAAATCCAAAGTCTGGGATCCTTAGATAATTCTTTTGCTTTCCCCATGACTCAGACAGAAACATCAGTGCAGCACTGGAGGAAAGATGCAAGGGTCTGTCAGGAGCCTAGAAACTCACTGACCTTTTATACACACACACTGATTACAGGTAAACAGATCCCAGGTGAGGAGGGTTACCTTTAGCAGCCATTTAAACCTGTTTGTGTCACTTGTGTGCAGGTTAACAGACAAGATCACCAGGCTCAGAGTCATCTGGGTAGTTTCTGTTGTTATTATAATTTAAAAAGAGTAAACACGGTTGTTTTACAATTAATAGCTTCACCCAACCACCAACTATGAGGGACAAAAAGGTTTTGTGTTATCATTCATTTTCTCTGAAAAATTTTATTGAATTTTTACACTTACAACGCATGCCATCTGCCAAATACTCCAACAACACTGGACTCACAAATCATTATTAAAACTTGGTTATATCTCACCCAATACCTATTGCATGCTGGGATTGCCTTTTTGACTTCAAACAGATCTTAAGAAATTGTTCAGGAATTAGAGCTTTGTAGAGTTTATTCGACAGACAGCTTCCTTTCGCCTCGACATTGTTTTGATTGGTAACATCAAAGCCTCCATTAAGACCAGTTAATACTTCCAAATTGGAGCGGATTGTATGGCACAAAATGCACACGGCTTTTCAATTATTTAATCTCAGATCAGGCTCTTTTCATTCATAGCCAGTATTTCAGTTCAATTTTCAAGATTTTGAAGTTATGAAAAAAAATGGAGATATGAGAGGCTTGTATTGTCAGTCGTTCGGGAAAGAACAGCGGCTGGCGGAGATAATTCAGAGGTAAACCGGTGCGCGGCGCAGATAAAGTCAGAAATATAATACAAGTTTTCCAAATGTGTGTCACATACTGTTATTGTCTTTCTGCGTAACTTCACACAGTTCACAAAGCTGTCACTCAAACAACAGCAACAACAGTCAAAGGAAAATGAAAACGGTTCGTGAGCTTTTTAGTAATTGTTTCACAAAATACAACTGGCAACAAATACACACAAGCATTTTACATCAAACCCATTTCAAAGAGCCATGAACATTATACTGTTCAATCACATGCATATTAAACAATGCAATGAGTAAACATTTGTGGAATGCAGTCAAAACGATTTCAATAGTGTATAATCCCATAAAAATCTAATTAATAATAATCTTTCTTGGAAATTACTAATTTATAGGCTAAGTATGTAAACCATTGAAAGTGAGAGTTTTAGTACACACTTTTTTTTTTAAGTCTAAAAAATGTATTGCATAAAAATATCTTTTATTAGTTTTTTTTGAGAACTCAAGAACTATGTGTGTCAGGGGATCAACATACTGTACATATTTTTCTACAACTTTAGCTTTTTTTTAAAAACATACCTTAAACTGCTTAAGAACATTTCATCAAATATTTGCAAATTTTAACAGAACATGTATTTTTTTCCTCTAAAGAATCCTTTGAAAACCTAGTTCAGAAGCCTTTAACCTTTTCTTAAGAATTTATACTGTACATCTCTTACACTTTACTGCAACATCTGCAAGAGTTATTTAATGTGAAAGATACTTTTGTCACATAAATTCCAAACCATCATCAAATGGAAATACCTCAAACATCCAAATGTCTAATGTTTTGTTAGACATGTTTTATTTCAAAGGTTTCTGAGGAAAAATAAAGAGTCCATGTGCAGAGTGTGAAATGTCATCAGTGACAAAGACCAGGTTACGCAACACTGTTTTACTCTGACTCCACTCATTGTGCCACGCTCACCTTTTCTAAAGTTTCCAACTCGAGTTAGGGTTTGATGTGATTTATTTATTTTTTCTGAACTAAATAACTACTGTAAAAGTGTGAACTCACTTGGCTGTTAAGAACAACACAGCAGTGTGATTCTAAAATGAAATAATGATGTACCAATACAATTTCTTCCAGAACTAGTACATACAATTACTAATAACTTTGAATCATGCACAAATTTAAGAGCCATTTTGATTTTGTAGATGTTTAGAAGGAGAGTTTTTGTTTCTTCTTGACTTTGTATTTATTTACAGTCAAATATCTACAAACAGTGTTGTAAAGAGGAAAAAGGCGAAGATAAACTAACACTGCGGTGAGTAAAGTACTTGCATGGCAGTATCGGAAAAGCTCAAATGAGTATTGGTATTTGGACAAACCAAAAAATAATATTAAACCTATGAGTTAAATTTAAAAGTGTCCAAAACTAAACAATTAATGCACAAATAAGCCAAATGATGTGGCTTTAATGCAACAGTAAAAAAACATTGTATAAATGATATGACAGTAACCATCTTGTAATGCCTTAAACCAGAGCTGTATTAGTTGTAATTCTGATCAGCTGTAACTAAAGTCGATTGGATTACAGTCATATGGCCCATAAACAGTAAAGACATGAGCTCATGAACATTTGCCAAACAAATCTCAACTGGAGACTTGAGTGTCTCTGGCAGATGTCTGTGGAGGTTCTTAGTCTCCAGGACATAATAAAGAAAAGGTTACAACAAAGGCATCTGGAGGTAGGTTTGAGGGTAAAGGTGAACATTTTCAATTAAAAGTTAACTGGTACCGTTTTTTTTTTTCTGAGACGCAACTCAAAAAGTACAAACCTTCTTTATAATTCATGTTCATTGCAGTAAAAATCCAACAGGAAGCCGTGAGTGGGTGAGTGTGAGGTGGGCCAAAGGTCGGAAGTACAACAGTGAAATACGGTAAGACAAAGAAACCTGAGCTGATCATGTGTTACGCACCCCAGTCTCACATCTACTGCTCCATTTACAACAAAGATGAGTGCTTTGACCCTGGGAAATGTCAATGTGGCTTTACAACTCAGACGATTTAAAGTGAATGGTAGGTGTCACTTTGAATATTAACCTAAAACATACAATTTAGCTCATCCCTCTTTGTGAACTACAATAACTGCATGCAACTGTATATGCCACCAACAAAGCACTCTATACAGCCGCCATTAAGACTGCACAATATGAGAAAAACATACAATATGCAATAGCTATGTTGAAGATTGTGTCGATGGTATAACCCTTTGGTAAATATCTGGAGAGGAGAGGTCCCTCTGCTGCTGTCCCTGTGGTCTCAGACAGGGACAGCAAAAAAACTATTTAAGTGGTGCCACTTTAACATTAGCTCTCTTTTGCAACCATCATTGGTAATACCAGGACCTCAATAGTTCAATATTTTCCAGTATGTTCTTACTCAACTAAGCTCTGAACATAAACATAGCTTTTACAAAACCACAGCAACATCTACAGAACTGCAAAAGTGAAATCCCCTTTCCCTATCTCTGTACTCAACATACAATTTAAAAAAAAACTTGATTATGAGCATAATATAATGTATTTTTGATGTCTTATTGGTTGTATCTTTCCTGTACATGACATACATGGCTGATGCATTGATATCATGACATATTACATTGTTCTGCCCTATTTTTTTTTTGTATGTGTCCAATTATGTATTATGTTTGGGACGAGTGCCCTGTAGGCTCCCTAACATCTATGAACATTTGTATACATTGGCCCCATCCTGCCTTGGGTGTGGGGCCCAGATCTCTTCACTCTTCTGTTGTATGTATGTTCACATGGACGTATGTAAATAAAACGTTGTGCCTTATACTCGTGATCAGACCTGGCGGATGGCGTTAAGATCTACCATTAAACCTAAGCTGAACCAATGCAATCATTCTTTTTCATTTTTTATTCTTTCTACTTGATTTCAGTGCATTATCATCTGAATTAGATGCACTGGTGAAATATGCAATATGCAATTGGCTGTATTTGCAGAAAACAAGGCTAATGTTTTTAGACAGGGAGGCTGTTGAATTTTTAACTAATCATTATGCAACGCTCGGAGCAGAAGGGGAAAACCAGGTCTGAACTCACTCAAGTGATCTAGAGACTCCCAAAAAACTCCAAACATCATTTATTCAGCAGCTAACATCTGTATTCACATGGACAGGGCCTTTCGATGCTGCAAGTTCTGTCTTTGGGCAACACCGCCGTCGAGATACAAATCTACTGTGAAGAAAAAAATAAAAATAGAGCTAAAACATTGACAAAGCAAACGAGTTCAAGTGAAGCTAGTGAAAAACTGCCCGATCGATAAATAGAGCAGCATGGATATTAAACCAAACGCCCCCATCATGATCCCCACATGGACCGTTCCCCATGGTTGTGTTCTTGGTGTTTTCAGATAAAGAGTTTAGAAGAAGAAATACCCAGAATGCTTTGCAACTTTCACCAGTGTAAAACTAAATCACCTGGGGAAATGATGTTTATACTGCTCCGAACCAAATTCAAAATCACTTCATCTTTTCTCTTTTGTCTTATGCCCAGTATTATGCCTGAAATTGCATTTTCAGCTTTAGATACTTGAGTCTCTTGCTGTTTGAGTTGGCTGTCTTTTTTGTTCCCTCTTTAGTCTTGTTTAGTTTGTTGTCGGTACCAATAGTGCATTTATCACTTTTGACTTATTTTGGATAATGTATGGGGTTCTACTTTTTCCTGGTGTCTTCAATTGTTCAATGCAATTCAACATCAGCCATGATCCACTCAGGTTTTTGATCTAAAAATATATCCATGGAATGATGGCGGAGACCTCAAAACACACAGCAGCTGTTTCCATATTTGTTTTAAATATACAGCCTCAGCCTAAGATGAAAACTCACTAATCTCTCAAACTTCAGCAAAGTCACCACAACACCTTCACGTAGGTTAATGTCTTAGGCCAGTTGGGTTGCACTCTTTGGCTGAGAATGATAAAAGCTGTAAGTTGTAAGCTGTAAATTTGTTATTTGTTTGTTAGTATTTTCTCTTGTTGATTCTCATACAGTGACATTTTAAATATGTGGTATATCTTAAAACTGATGATTCTTCCAGGTCTATATCACTTCAGGAAATTCTTTATGTCCCCCATTGTTTTCTTTAATTTAACTTAATTTGAATTTTCTTCTTTTGGAATTCCCGTAAACCACGCGGTTTATTAACCCCCTTAAGAAAATTTGGTTACTGCCACAGACTGATTAATTGTAGAGTCTTGTGTCGTTCTGTCCTGCAGCTCACTGATCTCAGACGTCCACTGGCTGCTCTCTGTTGTTCAAAAGCCCGATGCAGGGGATGGTCCATGTTGTTCTGTATAGCATCCACTGTGAGTCTGCTGCTCCACTGCTTCAACCAGATTCTCCAAACAAATAGCTGTAGTTGAACCAGCTCGCTCTATTTTAAGCCTTTAAGCCTTGTTGTTCAGATACACACATACACTACATTACAGTATCTTCTCCTTTAATGGTTGCAGTTTAAATTGGAGGTGTATCCGGTCTAAAGTCTTTATCTCTTTAGTTTTGGAAGTGTTAATAATGAGACTGCATCTATCAAAGCTCTTTTTGAGGCTTCTCAGTTTTTGATACAAGATACTATTGATGTATGTGCAGCCATAAAGCCTAGACACTATCTCTACCAAACAGCCACCTCAATGGAAACACAAACCAGAAAAGAATATGGCTTTCTAAAATGTAAGGCCAGGGGCCAAATTTAGCCCTCCAAAGGTTTTGATTTGGCCCGCCATGGATCATCTTGTTTTGTGACTGAAAAAGCATTCGAACTATTGCTTTAATCTGCAATTACAGTTGAGCAAACCTAACCAAACGTACTTATCCACTGAAGAAAAGCCAATACCACAAACAACCTTCTGCCCTCACTTATGGTGCTCACATTAACTTTGAAGATTAAAGGGTTTTAAGAAAGAAAACCCAGGTAACTATAAGACAGTTCAGTAGGTGTGTGCACATCTGCACACTTTGTAACACAATTAGTCCTATTTGGATGTATTTTTAAAAGCTCTGGGTCAAACGGCTGATGTTTGTGGGCTTCCCGTTAGGTGCTACCTTGTCAGAACAAAATGGAGGCTGAGGCTGTGGTCACAGACAAAGGCATTTTAAACAAACCTAAGAAAAGAAAGATTTCTTTTCATTTACATACTAAATTTTTTTGCATTTGGCCCATGGTCCACTAATTAATTTCTGGTTAGGCCCTCTGAGGGGAAAGTTTGTGCACTTCTGATTTAGAGGAAGAAGATGCAGCCTTCTGTCAATCAATCCATTGCAATACAAGTATAGTACACCTCTGAATGACAATAGGACTCTTGTATTTAACTGTCAAGTGGTAGAAGAGCCAACAAAGCTAAAATCTCCCACCGTATCCTTTTTCTTAATTCACACACGTTTAAAACTTTCCGACTCCCTACCCCCTCATTTTGTCTGAATTAAATTGTCCAAATAAAAGGGGCGGCGCTGTCCACAGACGAATCGTAAACAGGTTCTGTATTTGCATATTTCTACAACAAAGACATATGATCTGACACGCTGAAATTAAACTGCAATTAAAGCTAGGAAGGAAAGTTTGGGAAATTGTTGACTTGTTAATGGGCTTATCAATATCACTGCTGCTCCATTAAACCACATGGAGATGTGACTGGAATTACAACCATGTTTTCATTAAGCTCACATGTTGCAAAGGAAGCCAGTTTTTATCCCAGACCTAGCTAAACAAATACCCTTTCCGCTGAAATAAATTGGTATGGGCCATAGGCAAGGTTTACAGTAGACATCCTTGTTTTTTGAGAAAGCAGCTGTCAAAAAACACCAGCTCCTTAAAAATACTTAAAAACTCAACATGTGGACAGCCACGCTTTACAAAGAATTACTCTACATCTTTATTGTTCAAATACACTGCCTTTTCTGATTTCTGTTTCATTGTCTGTCTCCCCACAAGCATGATTAGTCAGTGGGTCCTCTCAGTACTCCCATGTTGGGATCAATCCACTGCAGAGCCTCTGGTCCTTAGTCCCACACAAGCTCTTTCATTATTGGCCAAGTTAGATAAAACATGTTCCAGTGATGTTCAGGTCTGAGCTGGAGTCAACAGTGAAACCCAAGCAGAGAGATTACAGTATTGAAGACTAACACCGTGAAACTCTAGAGGTCCAAAGGTGTGGAAGAAGAGTGTCACCCCATGAGCATGTATTATTATTTTTTTTATAAAAAATCCTGCATATATTGGACACTTTGGCTGGACTGGGAAATGTCTCTGTGTTCCACCGGAGAAGCTGGAGGAAGTGTCTGGGAAGGCGGAAGTCTGGATGTCTCTGCTTAGACTTGTGCCCCGCATTTCAGGCCAGATAAGTGGAAGCTGTAATTAAATAAAAAATCTGCATTTGATAATCTTTAACATTAAACTATGTTCCTTAAAGTGGAGGGTTTTGCCAGTAGCATGAAGTAGTGCTGTGTTGTTAGCAAGCATTATACATGGTCCGTGTGCAGTTCACAATAATCAAACAGTTCAGCTTGAAGTTGAAAG
This sequence comes from Perccottus glenii, assembly GCA_024416835.2. Taxonomy (NCBI): domain Eukaryota; kingdom Metazoa; phylum Chordata; class Actinopteri; order Gobiiformes; family Odontobutidae; genus Perccottus; species Perccottus glenii. Next base: position 3,409,119 of record CM044553.2, read on the forward strand.
GGTGCATGTTTGGAGTACAATAAGCATGGCAGCATTTATATGTGTCGAAGTGAACTATACTAACAGAGCAACCAAACCTGAGTCAGATTTAACAGCACCAAACATGGCACCCTCACGTGTTTTCTGGATATCTACAGTCATCAGAAAAACTACTGCAGACTGGTTTGAACAAGCCCAACTATCACCTGCAGCAGATAGCATCTTGTGAAAGTCCAGTGTTTAGTCACAGCAGACAGAAAACAGCCAGGCGAAAAAACAGTTTTTACTATCAGCTGGACCGTGAAGATAAAAAATTCATCTCGTTAATTGCGGCCCATTAGCCATTCTCACAGTTTGTGGTGTCAAAGTAAGTAAACACACCTGCTCCTTTAACAAGGCTTCCTGATAAAACGGCGAGGAGTAGAGCTGTGTTTATGCAGCGGGAGAAATATGATGAATAATTGGCGAGCTGACGGGCTGAATTCCTCCTGCATTAATCGAGCCTCTGAAATCTTAGATATTAGCTTCACATGAATCATTGTTAATTCTTACAAATCCATTACAGTTCGGTGTGCGACTAAAAATAGAGGTCTGATAAATCAATGGGGACATTCGAGAGTGAGCTCTGTTCTCTTCAGCGTTGTGCCCTTGGCTCTCACCATTAATTATTCTGTATGAACAACTCAAGTGTCTATAGTACAAGACGTGGACCACAGGAAGTACGACGCAGGGATGAATGGATATGCACAGAAAGCTTTGCAAAAGGCAGCTACTTAATGTAAAGCTGGAGAAGATTGGATGTAGTAACCATCTATCGCCAGGTCATTTTCAGTGTGTGTCATGTGATTTACATTAGTAACAGTTAAACAGTCACTTCATCAGTGGTACGGTACAGGTCGGGTCAGCACAGGTAAGTTTGGTTCAGCTAATGTTGCGTGTCTATATTAGATGTGAATAATATGTAAAGACTACATTCAAAAACCCTTTTTTCAAAGATGGCTTTTACTGTAGTGAGTGTGTCTCTTCTGAACCGAAATAACTGAAACTTCAAATGCACAAGACAAGACATTTATTTTGAATAGCCCAATATCACAACAACAGCCGCCACAGGTCTCTCACAAAGAGAGACATGTTTTAAATCACTATAATGCTCTTTAGGATTGGGAAATAGTCGGCTTAACAGGAGGCATCTGTCAAAACATAGCAAGAAAAACAGAGCCATACCAAAAGGTAAAACAACGTTATCTTTGTGTTTCCCTGTTTATACACATTTGTTCTTCTTCATGTGTTTAATCAACTCGGACTTCCTGCATTTGGTTCGAAAGTCTAATACTATCACCAAATGCAATTTCTCAAATGGCCTTGGTTCAGTTTGATCTGGGCCGAGAGCAAAGAGCAGGTGTTTGGTCTGAACCACGGCCCTGAAGCTTTCACACTGAACCAAACAGGAAAGTCCGAAAGTCTTGACCAAACAGTGCAGCTGTGAAAGCCCTCTTACTCTTACAAACCTTTACTGCACCTCTCCAGTGGAAACAAGGCTATAGTTTATGTTTTTGTGTTAAAAGATTTTTATTATTTCAGCCCACTGTCCACCATTGAGTTCCTTGAGTAGGAAAATGTTTAGGGACCTTTCCATTATATCTAGTAAACTGCGGTAAAATCAAATAAAACAGACAGTTTATGTTCACTCTCTCGTTTATTCATAGTTTTGTGTAGTCGAAGTGCTGAAGGGTAGCTACAGTGGACCCTTTTCAAACCCAGTCTCTTACTAAAAGCATTCCTCACGTTTGACTTCACCGAGGTCTTTTGACGCCACACAAAAGCTTTTTTCCAACACTGACTGTATCCTTGAACATTTCAGTGTAATGACAGTGACCCACTCTTTGTTTACGCCAACAAAGCCAGGGTTTTGCCAATTTCCCTCTTTGTGGAAATGGACGCTTAATCCGTTTGAAATGGTGCTGTGATCTTGTGCAGCGATTGCATTGGTCACAGCTCGGTGAGCGTCGAAACCTCGTGAACCCCCGTCTTTTTCTCTAAAGCCTGTACAACACTGCGTAGTATGGCCTCGATCCAGGGCAGACAGGTTCATCTGCACACAATCACAACGGACGGCCGCTTCCCATCCCCAATTGCATTTCCGCTCTGGGGAAAAGGAGAAGGAGGGGGTCCCGCGGTGCATATTACTCTGGCCGAGACAAATTTAGGCGAAATGGAAGAGAAGATGGAATAGCCTCACCTCTTAGACTAATCTGAGCAATGACACAGCACTGCTTTCCTACAACAACACTCACAAAAACAAGGCTTTTTGTAGCTTCACATGTACCATCAAAATATGTAACATGTTAGGCTTCACAATGTAGATAATATAGATAGTTAATATTGGAATGATTTAGCCATATTTGAAAACTCTATACTCACTTGAACTGGTTTCAATGCTGCCATTGACATTTAATTTAAAGCTCTGATTTGACAATTGTTTTCATATGCAACATTGACATTCAAGCAGTGTTTGTAAAATAGTTTTTTTAAGTTTTGACAGGAAGAACTTTGCTAAGAGTTAAGTTGATAACACAGCAGCCCTGCCTGTCTCTAACCTAAGACACTAAGTTAATTATAATAATCAATTACACACACTGTATTTGTCATCTTTTCAATCTTTACCTAATGAGCTGGAACATGCTCGACTGTGTTACTCCTGCAGTAAAAATGTCTGCTAAAAAATAAATCCTAGAGCAGGCTGATATTTAATATAAGCCATGTATACATTCATAGCCCGCCGCTCCTCTGTGGATTCCCAGACAGACACGAATGCAAATGAGGCCAAGTAGAAGGAAGAAACACCAGCACAAGCCAGAGCCGAGCTCAGAAGTCGGCATATCTGATCGCAAAAGCAGCGCCTGATTAAAATTTGGTCATGGCACGATTTGCAAATTAAAATGAATTAGTTCTTCTATGGCCTGACCCCTATTTAAAACACTTCATTGTTGATGAGCTGTGATGGCGACGGCCATTGATTGGAGGGGCATCAGTAGGCGATGGCTAGTCCCGTCTGATACAAGGAGGTCATCCAAACCAATTTAGGCATACTGAAGGATGTACAAGTCCACGGAGCTGCCACCAGAGCCCACTCGAGCTGTGACGTAGCCGCTCCCTGCTGCTCGACGAAGGAGGAGGTGGTGGGGGGAGCGTCTCAAATCTAAATGCTAATGGTTTCTTTAAGAGCCCGGCTGCCCTTTAACCACTACAGTCACGCGTTGAAGGATGGTTCTCGACAGCTCTGGCTTGTTCACACCCTTTTACCACCATCTGTGCCATAGACTCCCACAAACATTTCTTATAACAAAGTGTACTATGGCTACATTGGGTCATATATTGTCCTTACCTGAAGCTGAAGGTGCCCTATGTTGACAATGTTGATACTATGGTTAAGGATATGCTAAGTATTAAACCCTGCATATTTAACTCCTTTAGCTTCTCTTACCTAATGCAGATATCACACAATGTACAACACTACAATAACCCAAATGTGGTCTTAACACAATCAATAATGTCAAGTTGCAGGATCTATTCTGTACTTAGTGAAGTTGCACAAGCACATTATAATGATATGGTAAATTCCAGACATGCTCTATCAGTACTAAACTTTGAATCATGAATGTGCTTCTACTTCATGTTGCCATGTTTGTTATTTCTTCTCTGCTTTGTGTCATTAATTGTGCCATATTATTGATCACATGACTGTAATAGCAGTCCTGGTGGTTATATGAATACTGCCACTTTGCACTCACAACTTGTTTCTTATTGCAGCCTCGCACCATTGATCTTATAGGTTATTTAAGTTACTCTTTATTATCCCTGTGGCCAAACTCATTCTCTGCCTTTAACCCATTCAGTCTCTCAGCAGTGGGCGACCGCTCAGGAGGCACCAGTAATTGTTCCTAATCAGAGACTTCAGTGCATGTTTTTAATATTGTGCAGGAATATGAGCAGTGAAGTCTTGCATCCATGTACAAATTCTTAAACAGTAAGTATATCTGATAAAAGATGCCTGCCAGCTAAAGTGCGACGTCCCCTTTAAGTTAAGCATAGAACCTCAGAAGCTAATCTCTTTTTCTTTTTAAAGAGATTGAAGTAGTGAACTAGTATCCCAATTCTCTGATATGAAAAGTGGTTAAGTTTGGATTAAAGGAGAATTACAGAAGATCCAGAGGTTTTATACTAGTGTGCCACCTCTGGCATCAGTGTCGTGCGTGTTCACTGCACACACACGCTTGTACGAGCATGAACTAACAACAACCAAAGAAGAATCTGCCCGTTTCGAGTCCTGGAGGCCTGTCTCGTCCCTGTGTTCGCACGATTCATTTTCAAATTTGCCGCTAGCATTGCTTTGTTTACTTATGTCGGCAAATCAGGAAGTGAAAACCATGTAAATGAGCATGAGCAATACTTCACGTCCACTAAAACAGCGTGGGAGTTTTGATCCAAAACCTTCTCATTTAATTGACTGTACAGGCTTAAAGAGGCAACTGCAGAGAATTCAGAAAGGGAACTTGAAGCATAAATGTATTTATTTAATACATTTTTTTGTTAGTTCAAATCTTACAAGGTATTAAGTCACTGAGCCCATAGAGGACAAACTGAGCACTGCTGGAAGCACACTCTTTCTACTGGGTTTGTTCATAAACAACAGCTTGTCCCTACAGGGCTACCATACCACATGCTCTGAAAAGGAGGACTATGGAGGAGGTGTGGAACTACATATCCCACCTTAAATAGCCTTATATCTTATAAACTTGGGCCATCTGCATGTGACATTTTCTACGATGCCAGTCCGAGACACAACAGGCCAGTGACCAAGCATCGCTACTGTACATCCCAATCTCTTCAAAAGACATGAAGGCCTCCGCATTTATACAAACACAAAAAAGAATCACACCGCTTTGAATATAAAAGCACTCCCTGATGTGTTTCCTGCAGATGTGGAGAAAAGCTTGAATACATCTTTAACCTTTAACCGCTTTGGAAAATAACTCATCTCCATCTGCTGCTTGAATAAAATCACATAACACATTTGACTCTGGTTTGAAACATTCCAGTATTTGATGTGGTATTTTTGTATTAAAATGACAAATGTGGTCTTTCATAGACCCCAGATGCCTGAAAAGTCCTTGCTGATAAATTGCTTCTCAAAGTCACAAAGTTCCCAACCACTTTTAATTTAAGAGATTTTTATTTTTATTTTTTTTTAGCTGTGCTGTAGCTAAGGCTCACAGTTCATCTCCACGCTCCGCTCCTCCTGCTTCTCACTGCAAGGTTCAGTCTGGCATTTATTTTTGTTTTGCTATGTAAAAATTATTCATGGATTCCACACTGAAACTAAATTTCATCGACCAGGAAGTGCAATTATACAAACGGGAACTTGTTATGCAGGAAGGAGTGCATTCTCAACCAGCTCTAGTGCCGCACCGATGGAAAAATGGACCGTACTTCTCACTTTCAACCAACAAGACAAATAGGTTTTGGAGCTAAATGCATCTACTATACTACTTTTTCAACAGTTTTCTTCTCTCTCCCCTTTTTCCGAATCTTTCCACTTTATTTGGATGAGTATATGTTTGTGTGAGGAACACAGTTTGGTCTTTCACATCGGCCAGAAAATAAATTGGTGTGGGACCTGAAAAGTTGAAAAAGGTTGTTCTCCCTTTAGTTATCATGACCATAGTTTGTTTTAAATGACATTGACCCTCAAAATATGAATAACATATTTTTTGTGTAATGAAGAACACTAACAAAGTCCAAAATGGGTGACACGGGACTGTATTTATTGAGTGTATGATACATTGGAAGAGATCCCAGAGAACAGTCTAGTCTTAGACTCAGTGCAAACTCATGGAGGTAGTTAATGGGGCCAAAGATAGAGGGCCTAGGTATTCTCCCGGAAGAGCTGGAGGAAGTCTCTGGGGAAGGGGAAGTCTCTGCTTAGACTCATGACCTCGGATAAGAAAGAAGATGGATAAGAAAGGATAAAAATGTTTGGGTCTTCACAGACGCAAGAAATAATGGAGAGAGTAAAACTATAAATGGCAATAGTTTTCAATAAAGAGCCCATAAAGCTTCAAAGAATCCAATAAAAGGAAATGAAGGAACTAACTTTCTGCTGCAATACCAAGAGTGTCCACCAGGGGGTTTGGTAATAGGGGGCCTTACCATGTCCAGCTGGTATAATACATCGATGATTGTCTCACACAGGTTCTGTGATGGAGTAATCATTGACAAGTTATAGATTGTAACAGTTTGAATAAACAGAAAAAGACAATTTGCTGTTATTTCTCTCAAAAATGTGTGAATTTGTGTTTTTGTTACTATTAAAAAGAGAAAAGAAATTCCTTTATCCAGAATCCACGCATTGTGACCTTCTTTATGACTTTCCTCTTTTGACCTTAGACGGCAAAAACAGTGAAGTCTGGCTTTAATTATTAAATATTGTTGAATTCAGAAGAACTAGAGTCAAATAAGGCAGCTTTGAAAGTATCTATAATAATAGAGCATTTTCCAGCTGACCAAAGACTGAACTGACCTTTACATGATAATAGTTTTACTTAACTATCTGTGCCGCCGTGAAAAGACCTTAAAGAAAAGCCAGAGGAAGGTAAATGTTTCTCAGCGAGTCTTGGTCCTTGAATCTTAAAGGTTATGTTTCTTTTTATTAAACATTGTCAGGCCTTCGGCGAAGCTGAAAAAGCTATTATTCCCGGAGAATAACAGTGTGGACACAGCAGGTTTTGGCGTGTGCGTTTTTTTGGTAATACCATAGAGGAAGAGGCTTTTTTGAATAGATTTTTTGGTGAAGTGGGCAAAAATCATTTCAGTGGAAGATTAGTGGGCATGGGCAAATCACAGAAACTGATTTAATTTGTAATTCACTTAGTAATGTCACTGGACCAAGATAGAACATGCAAACTCAATATGAAAAAGACTTTTGGTCCCCAATCACCACCAACTGCACACGCTCCACAATCTCTTTATCAGACTTGTGTCCTGTTTAAATTAAGCAGACACCAGAAATGCAAGCAAATGGGACTTTTTTTATAGAAAGTAATATCAAAAAAAAAAAAAAAAAGGTTTACCAGTGTTTAGTGTCAAGGTTTTTGTGCAACAGGATGCACGTTTTGTATAAACCTACTGTATTAATGAGTATTAAACATTATACTGCTGCCCACACATGCAATGCATTATCCATGTTTAAGTAAAGCTGAGCTGACCCTCACCACATCAGTGCTAAACTATTTCCATTTTCTAACAGAATATATAATGAATCATTTCTAGTAGAATAGATTTAATGACCTCCATATTAATTAAAAGGTGTAGACATTCTGAGTCTACATTTTAATGAAGCCCATATCATACGGAATGTGTTTTTGCAATTGTATGATACATGATGCATCTGACACTATGCAATTATAAAAGCCTATATTTGAATATTTGATTTAACTATCATCAACAACAATCAAATTTGTTGTCTGGACCAGTTTGTGTTGCAAAAAGAGCTAACGGTTCCTGTAGGTCAATAGCATGTTTCTTTCATAGCTCATTATTAATGTCAAACACAAGTCCTAAACTGAGGTTAGCTCTAAGAAGTCATTCTTTGTTCTTTTAAATCATTTGGGTTGACAGAGAGTGTGTTTCAACTTTAGCAACTAATATTTACAAGATTTACAAAGGAAATGTAGCTTTTTAGTAAAGACCAATCACTACAATATGGCCCAGGTGTGTAAATGCAGATAGTGTTACATGTACTGTGTTGGTCTGTACACTCCAGTCATAATAAACCCATGTCAGACCAGTCTAGTTTCTATACTGTGTGTCTCATATAAATGGTTCTAAATCATACTAATTATTAAAACTCTATTGTGAGTAACCCTGGCTTCCTTCCACAGCAGACCTTCACCTTATGAAGTCATTGTGTGGTGGTGCTCTTTTCCTGCTTTTTCAACACTGTAGGCTTCACCATGGCAACTGGATCATAAGCCAAAGGTCAGGGAAAGCGTTGGTGTAGCGGTGTCGTTCCGCAGGGGCAGTCGGCGCTCATCATCCGCCATCCTCCACAGCTCTGCACAAGGTTAGCCCGAGTCAATAAGCCTACCGCAAAGGTTAAGGAGAACTATAAGGTAGATATCATGCAAACAGCCATCTCTGGAACAACTTCTGCCACAAATACAGAGATCCTTGTCCATTTTCCAGCAGAACGTATGCCTGTAAAAGGTTTCAACAACTTAGTAATCTACTAATACATACTGTACCATAACACTTACCATAAGACTAGGAAGTCTGTAAAGACAAGCAGGCTCACAAATCAAAGTGATCTATGTTTCCTCGGAGCAGGGGTCCCCAACAGGCGGACGTGGATCCGGACCCTGTGGGGCTTTGATCCGGACCGCAAGTCATTTTCTACAGTTAGAAGAGCATTGTGTAAAATATTATTTGAACCAGCACTTTTAGGACAGCTATGTCTACACGGGTCCTCAGGTTACTATGGTTACGGACACAGCAGCAGATTCAACAAGTTTCATAAATGAGTTAGGAATGACCACAGTCAAAAAGTTGAGTCTCGAGGTTTGTGTTGCAATAGCAAAACATTACAGACCTTCACTGACGTCATGAACAAAGAGGGAACGATTATTTGATCAGAAAAATACAGCTCCTAAGCTCCACGTCATGACATCATCTAATCATAGAACAACTCTAGAACTGAGTGTCAGGATCAGGCCTGGATTTTGAAAACTGTAGCTCAGGGAGAAGTTTTGTCTGTGAGGATTCTTTATTCTGATGTAAGGTACTCGGACTCGTTTGTTACATTGTTGACCTCATTTAACCTCGCAGACGATGTGAGTAATTAGCTCACGTCATTCATGTTCATTTGAACCTAACATATGTTACTTTGGGTGATTTAAAATCTGAAAAGGTGTGAAAGGTGAAGGGTTTGGAGATGAGTGACAAACACAAGTCTGTATTGTAAAGAGTCTTTGTGGGAGTCCGAAATACTGAACAGAACTCATCTTAGGCATTTAAATTCAAATGTTAGCCCATACTGTGAAAACACAGGAAATAAATCTTTTTATTTTGAACATGTTTGAGATTAACCTGCAGCAATTGAAATATTAACTTTTTAATTATTGGCAATGACTAATGCTAAAGAAATGTTCAGTGCATTTTTCCCTGTGCCTGTCCTCAGAGGAAAGATGGAGATGAATTATGATTGCATCTTTGTTTTTTTACAAATATGTTTTGGCTTGAATTGATGGTTTTGTATTTAAAAGTTCTCCCACATTAAAAAGCGGTATTAAAGGCATAATATGCAGGATTTCAGGCTGATGTTAATAAAAAGACCTGGTCCTGAGCCTTAATCTTTCAATTATTTACAAACCCAATTCCCAAAAAGGTTGGGACACTGTACAAATTGTGGATAAAATTGAATGCAATCATGTTGAAGTTTCAAACTTTAATATTTTATTCAGAATACAACATAGATGACTAATCAAATGTTTAAACTTATTTTTTTATAAAGGAAAAATAAGTTGATTTTAAATTTTATGGCATCAACACATTTCAGGAAAAGTTGGGACAAGGCCATGTTTACCACTGTGTGGCATCTTCTTTTTATAACAGTCTTCAAACGTCTGGGACTGAGGAGACAAGCTGCTCAGGTTTAGGAATGTTGTCTCATTCTTGTCTAATACAGGCTTCTAGTTGTTCATCTGTCTTAGGTCTTCTTTGTCACATCTTCCTCTTTATGATGCTCCAAATGTGTTCTATGGGTGAAAGATCTGTCCATTTCAGAACCGGATCCTTCTTCTACACAGCCATGATGTTGTAATTGATGCAGGATGTGGTCATTGTCATGTTGGAAAATGCAAGGTCTTCCCTGAAAGAGACGACGTCTGGACGGGAGCATGTGTTGTTCTAGAACTTGGATATACCTTTCATTGATGATGCCTTTCCAGATGTGTAATCTGCCCATGCCACACGCACTCATGCAACCCCAGACCATCAGAGATGCAGGCTTCTGAACTGATAACATAACTCAGAACTACTTGGGTTGTTCTTGTCCTCTTTAGTCCGGATGACAAGAGAAGATTTGGATTTGTCTGACACAGAACAGTTTTCCACTTTGCCACAATCCATTTTAAATGAGCCTTGCCTCCAGAGAAAACACCTGTGCTTCTGGATCATGTTTAGATATGGCTTCTTTTTTGATCTATAGAGTTTTAGTCGGCAACAGTGAATGGCCCGATGGATTGTGTTCACAGACAATGTTTTCTGGAAGTATTCCTGAGTCCATGTTGTGATTTCCATTACAGTAACATTCCTGTTTGTGATGCAGTGTCGTCTAAGGGTCCAAAGATCACGGGCATCCAGTCTGGCCGGCCTCTTATTGCTACCTGTCCCAACTTTTTGGGAATGTGTCTCTCATGAAATCCAAAATGAGCCAATATCTGGCATTGCATTTCAAAATGTCTCACTTTCAACATTTGACATGTTATCTATGTTCTATTCTGAATAAAAGATTTTGAGATTTGTAATTTATTGCATTCCTTTTTTATTCACAATTTGTACAAATGCAGACAGAGGACAGTGGATATCTACATTAGTCTCCACAGTGTTCAAGAGGCTGTAGGTGTGGAATAAATACATAAATAAAAGTATATTTAAACACATATCCTTTTCCAGACTCCTCCAAAGACAGGAAACTAAAGCCCATTCAAACTCAGATTTCGACCATCACTGATGACAGCTCAAACGTGCTTTATCTCATTCAAGTTGCAAACATTCTCTCAAAAAAATATTTAGTAGCTGAGTAGAAATTCTGTCAGACCAATCAAAAGTATTTATTTAAAATGAGACATGCTTCATGCAACGCTTCATTTCTTATTAGTTTTATGTCTGTCCTGTTGCCAAAGGAAATGCATTTCTTCGATTGTTTTCTCTTTTTCTGTCCAAGCTCATGAACACTATTGAAATTTATTCTCATCAGTGCTGAGTTTTGAAACCCAATGACTCACTCGACAACTGTGAAGAGTGTGACTGTTGTGCATTTACTAAATGGTGGCACTGAAGGCTGCCTTATGTTGATCAAACAATAAAGAATCTTTACTGAGACTCTAATGGGAAACACAGAACAGTGAGATTTATGTTGGAGCTGATAAATCCATCTAGTTAATAGAAATGAGTGTATATTTGTATATTTTAATTCTGCACACATCACTAAAAAACACACAAGCACTATCTTCATAATCAAGAATAACAGATGTATTTGCAACTGTATCTGTACATATTTTTATTGAATGGGGTGAAATATTAGGCTGTGTTCACATTTGTAGTTTGCACCAAAGAAGAAAACGATCTATTTAGTTTATTTTATGCCAGCAGTTTTCACAGCTGGCATTTTAAACTGCAACAAAAACATTCATTTTTTTAAGGAACACACTAGATGTTGCTGTTAAGGCATCTTATCATTGCATTTTAACTTCTTACTGCTTCACATTTGACCTCTTCTCACTTTATTGAGTTGGATTACATTGTTTAAGTTCAGAGTTTTTTTGTTAAACGCTGTTTTTTTTGTCACCAATTACTGGCGCTCTTCCTCTCTGAGCTTGTCTACGGTCCGTATGAGGTTCACACTTGAATCAAACCTGGAAACGCTCTGAGACCTCGGTTTTGAAGGGTTCTCGGCGCATGTTTAGTTTCTAAAAAGCTCAGTACTGGCAAAATAAATAAATAAAAATCATTCAATTAAGTCATTTTTTAAAAGAGTCATAATGTGGTAGATGTAAACCTTTTACCTTTTAAGTTGTGGAGACTTAAACTCGTCCAGTGTTTGGCTCGTCTCCTGTCGTTTGCTGAGGTTTCACAGAGCACTGATTAGAATCCTCATCACCGTCATCATGGCTGTAAACTTACACTCTTAAAAGTTGTTAATTAGTCCTCAGACATTTACAGGACATTAAATCTCTCATGGAGGACATCTCATTTATCCTCGTCTTCATCATCGGCACAAATGACTCCTCTCAGTGAAAAACACCACTCCTTTTAACTCCCCTCAGCTGCTCTTGAATAAAACTCACTTTACTTTTATGATATTTAACAACTTTTTTTATTTCTGTTTTACATTTCAGGAGGTTTTTATAGTTCCAAAAAAACTCAGTCTGAATGAGATTTAATATAATGTTCATTTAAATCATCAAAATGTGTTTCATAAGCTCCTGAAGTGAGGTAAAAAAAAAAGTGAAATGAATGAATGAATGAATATTTACAGCCTGCTACAAAAGACAGCTTTGGTCTCAAGAGCTAAGTTATTTTTTTATTACATGATTTGCATGAAACTGTTGGGATTGACTAATTAAAAAAAAGAGGTAAAGTTGCATAGATTTAAAGTCCTTTACTTTCATTAAAACAGAATAAACCACTTACCATTTCATCCTACATAAAGAGATAAAATAAACTGCCAAATGTATGAATGTTAATATAATATCATTTGAAGACTGTGCACAAAAGCACTGTGGTTGACCATAGCTCCTAGTAGCTCCTAGTTTGATGACACACTCACACTTGGGCTTGAGCACTGTGGCCTCATCAACCTAGATGTATGTTGTTGTAAAGTACTCTTTTCTTTGTTGCTGTGTGCATCTGTACCAAAAAAAGACAGCATGTAACAGATTACTTTCTACGAGGCTGTTTTTTATGTTGAATATTGATATCAGCTCAAATTCTTCACCGCTGCTTTAGTCGTAAAGCTTTCGGATTATAGCTCAAATAAATTCTAGAGGATGTAATTATTAAGTGTCTGCATGAATTATAAACTATGTAAAGGCCCCATATTTGTTCAAATGCAGATCCACTTTTTCACATCTAGTATTGATTTGGATGAAATGAGTTATTTCTTGTTTACAAATATACTGTATATGTTTTGACCTTTGTGAACCCTCTGTACTAAGTTAGGTTCATGAGAGTCTAATCCACTGACCATAAGGAAATAATGTTTGGTATTGGTGCTTTGGTTTCTGCCACTCACACCAAAAACACTTCTATTTTTAAAGATAGAATATTTTAAAACAGGGTTGTGTTAAGTGTATATTCCTTCTAACCTGACTCCACCAAATAGAACAGCTCACAGAACATGATCTTTTCACTCTTTGCTGTTCTTTTAAAGATGAAATACTCTACTTTTGATAAAACTGATTTGATGGCAGCATCAACGCTAATCGTTCTATCTTTTTGTTAAAAGCACTAATGGGACACAAAAACTAAAGGAGTCTTGGCTCTTGTACATCTCATTTCAGAACACCACTCAAACAAACAAAGGAAAGGTTGTAGTGTTCTTTTGTCAATTTTAACAAATCATTTGGAAATAAATGCATCAACAGAGGTTGTGAACACATAAACTTAGCTCAAACATTTAAATGAGGTCTAAAATAAATTACTTTCAGTGACAAGTTACTGCATCACTATTTTCTAGAAATGTAGAGGCAGAGACAGTTCTGAAATCGCTCCAACGACTTGTGAAGTCAGCTGCACAGCGGAAAGCTCAGACGTTTAGTAAAATCTCTGACTATCTGCTGCAGTACAGAGATCTGTGCGAGTAAGTGTCGGGATTACACGTGTACTTCAGCCGCTGAGACACTGGGAGCTAATCCAGGGAAACTTATCGAGAGGATGGGGGGAAGCGTATTTTGGGCCGAGTCTGTCTGTGATGGAATTATGTGTTCTGAAATTAGAGAGCAAATTTGAAAACCAAACCTCTGAGCGAGATCTGTGGGTTCTTGGCAGCAAAGGGGAACACAACAGGATTCTCGCACATATGCCACGCACATCGGCGAGAAGCTCCACTCGCTGCCAGCACCGGAGTGTTCATCACCGCCGCCCCCTCACGTTTTACAGCAACACTACCAACACAGGCTGCTATTACACGATTCACATTTACATACACTCTGCACATTGTTTTTTCTTCTCTGCAGACCGCTGTGCTTGGAAATGTATGTATTTTTTTTCTTACAGAGAATAAAATGGGTTTGGATGGTAGATATTCTTCATTCATTTTGTTATTTTACCAATTTGCATTACTAACCAGATTGTGTCTGAAAAGTGTAAACCTCAGGATCATGGATATATCGGACCTGGATCTTAAATCTAAAGTCATTGCCACTGTTAAATTTCTAAATAATGTTTTTTTTTTTATGGAGCTTGTCTTTATCCCATTTCTTTGCAAAATAAGTGAAATACACAGAACAATGACCCGTAATCCATTCTGACCAATCTGGCTCAAAAGCAGCAATGGGCTTTCCTGGCTGCAGTACTACAATTGACCACAGGTGGGCAGACAGGGTGGTAACCATGGCAGCACCACTTTGACAAATATATCCTGGACCGGACATGCATTGCTTGGTTTTGATCAATAGCTACATTTCCGTTGTTTTGGTAAATCGTTTTTTTCAAAGAGGTCCTCCAGACTGCAGCAGACATGAAGTAGACTCAAAAACTCAAATACAAATGCAATTTAGGCTTGGCGTGCACTGAGTTTGCACAAAACCCCAAATAAAGTGTACTTAAAAAAGTCATACAAACTGTGCAAACACCACAAACAAGGATGCTATATTTGCCCTAACTGTATACTCTTCATTACATTTGGGAGTAGAGGTGGCACAGAAAAGACACAAAAACGTAAATGAACCATATCAACCAACACGACAGGTCCAACCAATCAGCTGAGAGCTTCAAACGCAGACAGTCAAGGAGATTGAAATGCCCTCATTGATTGGCTGCAGCTCCCAGTCGGCACCACACAGTCGTCCAATCGATAGCAGCGAGATAAGCAGCCGGCCGTCTGACCAGACCAAGGCCAATCATGACTTTGGCTTTTTTGGTGAAAATCTACCGCAGCTGCTTTAAACAAGGACACAAGGACGGATACACAACACAAGCAACACACTAACTTCAAATGTGTTTAGTCCAACTTAAAAAGAGTTAAACAGTTGTATATTAAAAGTACTGAGTCATGACTGTCCCAGTCCCTTATATAATGTTCTCTCTTAAACTTGAGGTTGATCCTGTCCATTACTGTTTTAGTTTACAAGACAAAACCTTCCCTTGAACTACGATGCTATTACTGACCGAGCCATGTTAAGTTAAAACTAAAAGGCTTATCTACAATGCATTTTACTATAATCCTTCAGACCATATGTGTCTTTTATAGAGAGATAAAAGCCCCGTCACGCTGCTTTAAATAATTCTGGGATGTTGCAAAGTAAGACAATCTCATTGTTGTACGACAAAAAAAGAAATACTTTATACATTTATAACATTCCTCGGGAATCCTGCTACGAGTGTATGTTATGTCCTGTCATAGCAATTAGCAACATAACTATATGTAACAAAAGCAAAACGAGGTTGGCTCACGAGGTTTGTCCATTAACTTGAAGGTTTGCGGTTTAAGCCAGGTCAGAAGAGTCCTTGGGCAAGGCACTGAATCCTACCTTGCCTCCAGTGTTTGTGACACTGGTGTGTGAGTGTGTAGGTGTTTGTGTGTGAATGTGTGAGTGCCTAAAGCGCTGTATAAATGCAGCCATTTATAATTCAACGTAGCTTATGCTTAGCAACAAGCAGCAAGCTCTGTTTGCAACTTTAGATGCCATTCCTTTTGTTTTCTCACTTTACACCACGAGAGTTGACCCAGAGTTTAATTGTAGCCTACGATGCATTCAGCTTCTCGTAGTTAATTCAAGTTACTACAACAACTGCCAGTGTACCAGAGCTAAGTTAGGTCAGGTCCCTCACAAGTAAAGACCATTGGGTCCGAAACTAGAAAATATGTAATAGAAGTCAGTGGGGAAGTACCAAGTTTTTAAATTCCTGTTGAGTTTGGATGTTATTTTCATCTTTCACAACACATATCTTGAGATTTTCTGACTTTAAGTGTCCTTTATGGCAGTTGTATTTATATTAGACTGAAGCCCACCCCAGTCCAGTCCCAGCTACAGGACCCTTCATTATTTTACTCAACTGCACCGCTGTCGTCTTTAACCTAACATGGCCGCCCGTGTGTCATGTGACATCTCAGCCGAGCGTGGGTTAATCAGCGGCCTCTGCGAAGGTGAGCGTTGGGATAAATTACCTGCTGAAGGAACCGCTGTTATCGCTCTGTTTGTTTTCCAAAAGACAATAATGAAATAAATAATTGACCCCCAAAAAAATGGCGGGGAGAAAATGAAATGATGGCGTGGCGGTGTTTTGTGAAATTGTGCTGTCAAACGTTGCTCCGTTCTAATTTCCTGGAGCGCAGATGATGGAGCATGTGCGCTGACAGCTGAATCTGATAAAAAAGAGGGAATAGACTTCTCCCCTTTTTCCACAGCGTTCATAAGTGACGTTTATAAATATCATAATAAAACAATTAGCCATTTGAAATTTTTGAAACTTTGACCTTGTGGACTTGGTACATTCGAAACCAGGCCATTTATTACAATGACAAATGCTGACGGCAAAGACTTTGGTACAAAGGCCTCCTGTTTATTTACCAATCCAGACGTTTATGAAGACTATTCCTGGATAAAAAAAAAAACTATAAGAGCTGAGAATATACAGAGAAATCTAATTATTTGAACTAGGTCTTATAAAAGCTGTATTTAAAGCAGAACTAAGTAACATTTTTACCTTCATAAATACTTTTCCAAGTCTGTACGATGGTTAATTGAGTTGTAACGGTGTGTTTAAAGCATGCACTATCCCCCTTTGGTGCATTTAAGTCGAAAACAGCACTTGCAACCGACGCAAGTCTCGGGTCACATTCACAAGAGAGTGACAAATTGCTTTAGGCGTGAGCGTTGTTGTCCAGAGTGTGATTCTCAGAAGGAAGCTGTAGGGGGAGCTTCAAAAATCTTACTTAGGTCTGCTTTAAAGGTGTGCTAAAATGCACATTGCCAATCCACACTTCACACTCCTCTTTTTTTAAAGCATGTGAACAGCTATGGTAGCCCTGCAGGAACATGCAAACAATAACATTTGATCAAAGTCAAGAACCAGATGTTAACAAATTAAAGATTAACAGCTACTGCTCTATTACAGCTAAGGTGGTACTTTCAGAAAACAAAGCAGAAAAACTCTTTCAAATATCTGGCCCATTCCTAGCATCAGCTGTTTTCAGTAAGCAGAGAACTCTTCAAATAGCCTGATGTGTCGACATATTAGTGAGGACTGGACTTGGCTAAAACCTCATGTGGAGCGTCTTTTACAGAATGATCCCGCTGTAATATTTAACCTTTAATATAACCTGCTGTGGCTATATAGAAGTCTGTCGTGGTTAGATGTTAACACATTAGGAATGTCGAAGAGAATGAAAGAAGCATATCATTTTCAAACATAAATGTTAGCAGATAATGTACATATGCAATTTTACTTTGGGTTAATTCAAAACAAAATTGGCAATCGTTTTTTACTTCTTGTAGAAAATATATATAAATATGAAGTCTTTTTTTTTTTTACAAAACAAGTCAAGGTAAGTGACATCTCAACAGCCTTATATTATTTTAGATTTTTAACAACCGTGAGTCTGCCCCGTGTTTATGAGCTTGAGAGGTCTCAGAGCATTGTGTTTGTCTGTGTGATATGGGAGTGCGTTTTGACGGGACGGTCCCAGCACTGCTGTCACTCGGCCGCCCGTTACAGGTGCTCCATGCTGGGGATCTGGCAGATCTGACGGATGTCTCCTCCCAGGGATTTATGGGAAATGACAGACCCCTCTAAATAAAGCCGGAGCAGCCCGGAGAACGGAGACAACGCAAGTTCCCAAACATGAGCTGACACCAGCGAAAATTTATGTCTGCGCCTGGCAATTTGAAATGTGCTATTCATACTTCGAGCCAAAGAGAAAGATTGAGAGAGAGCAGGAAAAAGGTAGAGCGGCTGTGTTACTGTATGAAATCATGGAGCTGTACAGAACAACAAATACATCTCACATGATACAGAAAAATGTTAAGCAATCAGTTACTTTGACTACACTGCACTACAAACAGACAGTTTTGTCCATTTTCCACTGTTGCTACAAAAAGACTATTGCGTGATTACTTTTGATATCAAAGCTTCGCATTATTTGCAATTTTTACTTTTTGTGACATTTTGCTTCAAATAGACTGTGTGGAAACATAATGCTAATCAAAAGCTAATGCTACATCTCTACTGTAGTTTTCTTGTCTAACATTTCGTTCATGTTTTGTTTTGCAATGACAACAATGTACAGAGATTTATTTATTGAGTTCTTTCTTCTGTTTAGTTATCGGTAGCTACGGTAGCTCTGTAGGGACATGCTCTTGAATATGAATGAACCCACAGTTTGCCCTGACCAAGGCCTAAAAGGCTGAAAGTTGTTGGCAGTTTTAAAACAAATATAGCCATGTTTTCCATAAAGGCTTTTTTAAGTGCCTTAGTATTTTTTTTTTCCAAAACCCACAGAACCATTTAGAGGCTTCCACAGAAAAAGGGCAAGTAAAGTAAATCCTGGACTGATTTAACGAACCACCTGCAGGTAACACCTATCACCAGGTCTTTTTCATCCAATCAGAGCAGCCAGTGCTGTCACACCATTGGTCAAAACCAGCAGCGGGCCTGAGGTCAGCAGGTCATCCTAATTAAAGTGATTTACTCTTATATAAACTCTTATATATTGCAGGGATCCTACTGCTGCACAAAGTAAATACAACAGGACCAGATGATCATAAATACATTTGATTTAGTTCATAAATATATAAACTTTCAGCATAATTCTGTAAAGAAAGAAAAAGTAATTTGACTCTTCTTTAGCAGGTGTATGGGCTCAGTTGGTTCTTTCTGTGCAATTGTAGCAGTAAAAGGTAATAAAGTAAAGGCCCTTTAGGTTTTATGGATATTTTTACATACATAATAGACTATTTCAAAACATGTTATTGTGAGACGTTTATACATGCTTTCATTCAACTGTGAACCTTTTGACACAATGCACTTGTATATGGATCTGTTCTGTTTTAGAATAAAAATATTTTGTCAGTGCTAGAGCTTTCTAATCTGTGCAGAGATCTGAGCTGCCATAAGAAACGTACAGCCCTGGGTAATGGTCTACGAGCTCTTTCTGCTGTGGAAATCACATTTGCTACATGGCTGCCTCTTGATGAATTATTTCACATTTCACTTACTTACCTTTTTAAAAGTTCATCTACATCAATAACGTTAAAGGTACAAATGAATAGTTCCCCTCCATTCAGACGCAAGACCATGTGGAACCCATTCAAAAACTCCATTTGAAACTTCATCGTTTAAACGTTCCTCTGAATATCTGAGTGCACACGGGCCAGGCCAGTTCGGATTTTAAATATGGACCACCTTTAATTGAGCAGAAAGCGCCATGGAGAACAGAGCTGAACTAATACTGAGGCTGCATATCATTACGCTGATGGAAACCGGGCTCTTTCCTGGCTTTTATTGGCAGCTTCGGAGCTAAATGTGTGCTTCATTTGGAGGCGGCCATAGCTGCACAGGCAAAGTAATCGACTTCGGGACAAAATGGGGTGGAAAATGACGCAGCGGCTTTTTGCCTGAAGCCAACCTGGAGCATATAGAGAAATCTATCAGTCAGGTGCACAGCGACAGTAGCATTTGCACAGATGTGGTTTAGTCGACAATACTGCCAAGCTGATGGACTGAACCAGTGCTCTAAGAAAAGCACTAGGACTCAGCTTTTATAAACAGTGTGTTACATATGAAGCCCTGAAAAAGATCAGACACACACAGGTCAATGTGTCCTGAACCATTCAAGATGTTTAACCTTTCCGGACTGAGCCATTGAAAGTTTTTAAAATTCTTTTAATACCCAATAGCTGCAACCTAACTTTGCAATACCTTGGTTAATGAAAGGTTCCAAAGAAGGCATCTGGACGCAGGGGAAATGTTTCATCCTTTACCTTTTAACCCAGATGCCTTGTTTATGTTGGGTTATGGACCTAGAATACTGAGAACCTCCACAAATACATTGCTACTGTCAGAACTTTACCTTTTTCCTTTTTTTTCCTGTTTCTGTTTTGTCTTCCCCTCCCTTTGTGTCTGGACAGTCGCTGGTTACCTGCAGTCAATCTTGCAATCAACTCCTGATCCGCATAAACACCTGGTCCAGTCTCCAACACTTTTGCCAAATTGTCAGTTTACTCGTCGTGGTAGTACTAGTGCTACTTAGCTACTTTTTGATAAGGATTTTTAACTTTGCTTATTGTTCTTGTTTTTTTATCTAGACTTTTATCCAGGCTCTCTCTCTTACTCTTTAACCAGCTCCACGCTCCACTACTTTTTGTCTACTCCTGAATAAATATTTGGATCCACATTCAGCACTTACTGTACAAGGTCTTACACTTACCGACTTAATGCAACTTAACTGCATAACTTGTATAGTACTATAGATCTATCAGTTTGCTGGATTTGGAGATAGAAGACGCAATGGGTGGTTTCCAGACCCAGGAGACTTCCAAATTCAACAGACTTCTGACATGAAGTCCTGCTGTGTTTTCCTAATCTTAACTTGTTAGGTTTTTTGCCTAAACTCTAATATTAAATGTGTCATATTGCATGGATTAGCAAACGTTTTTTTACTGAGTAACACCTCAAAAATGCTCTCTGAGTTCCATGTCTATGAAGGATCTCAGTCATCCAGGTCATCTTGAAAAAAAGGTTAAAGTAAAAGCCTCTGGAGTCAGTTTTCAAGGTGAAGATGTTTCGTCCCTAATTCCAAGAAACTTTATCAATTTGTTCATGAATTGATAAAGTCTCTTGGAAGTGAAGCCCTAGTAAACTACATAAACTGTATAAATGAAGGATCAGTTTCAGGATTCATCCAGGACTAAAAATAAACTTCAGGTAGTTCAAATACAAAATAACCTTTTCCCTGATTATATATTTGTTTAATTTTAATTAAATCTCAAAGCCTGACTTCCACCAATGGTCCTTAACACATTTCGAGAACCACTGCCATTGTTAAATCACCCTCACAATTCATTTCTCATAAAATACAAAGTCTTCACAAAGTAAAGCTTTTTGCAACATTTATTATTTTGCTCACTCTAGAAAAGTTAGATGTATAGATTTGTTCGCACATTTCTGATTTATTCAAAAAACCTGGAAAGAATGTCAACCACTATTTCCAGCCACGTGATCTGCTGAGAAACTCAGCATCTCCAAATTAAAATAACCAGTGTTTTACATACGAAGCCCTGCAGCAGATCAGAGCACACACAGGTCAAAGTCTCCTGAACCGATGGAGCCTGCATTTTAAAGTCTGTAACCTCTGCCGATTCATTTCCCCGCCTGTGTAGCTCTGTTTTTAGATAAACACCAGATCCACTGCTGTTCCTCACTACTGCGCAGGGTATTTTTGGCTCAGCGCTGCCAAACTTTGGACACTGCCATTTATTATTCACTCACAAGGAAAGCTGCTTGCTTCTTTCTCCAAACAGACTCCCCAGGATCCACGGCCCATGCTGTCATGTGGTCTGCTCATTGAATCTGGTTATTTTTAACGCCTTTTGAGCTTCTGCTCATCCTCGATAAAAAACAAACATTAATGGTTTATTGTTTGAGGAGGTTAAAGCGTGTTTACAACAAGACTTGTTCTGGTCAATTTGCGACATCTTGTGGCTCTATCCAAAAACATATTGAAAGATTCATGTCAAAAGAAAATTCAGTTCATTCACAATGTGTGTGTTGATGGAAGAAAAATAATATAATATAATTTTATTTATAAATATACACTGTATATATAAATAACTGGGGTTTGACTATGGACAATGGGGAGTTCTGACAAAAGTGTTCTGGCGTTCAACCCAGGGACCGCTTTTAGCTGTTAGCATGCTACCTAAGCAGGCTAGCTCAGGCCTGCGGTCTCTTCCTATGGTATATAATCCTATATAAGCATGTGTTCACACGTCTGTTTGCTTCATTAGTTTGCCCCAAAACAGAAAACTATCTCTTTAGTTTGGTTTGTCAGCAAAAAGAATACCAGGAGAGCAACTGTTTACAGCTGCATTTTAAACTGCAAACAATCTAGTGTGTTTTTTGAGAAACACACTGACGGTGCTGTTAGCCCAAAAGATAATAAGGCATGTTAGCATTGCATTTTAACTTCTTGGTACTTCACATTTGACCTCAATGAATTTAGTTTTCCAGAGTGGAAAAAACTAAACATAGGTTCACACTTGAATCAAACTGTACCAGAGTTCAGGAGGAAGTGCTCCCGGACCATGTTTGGTGCGCGCTGAGGTTTAAATGGCAGCACAGAACAAAACAGAACAAACGCACCTGAGTCTGTTTGAACCACACTAAAGTTTTAACACACCCTAAGAAGCCCAGTACTCAAGCCTGTTGAATCATCTGGACATTGTGACACAAAAATTACAATCATTGAAGAGGAATTTGAGGACTTAAATATTGCAACCACCTCTGAGCATCTGAACACTGTTATGGACATGAAGACAGAAGTAATAAAGCTAAAACAACTGAAGGATCTTGAACAATAAGAAAGAATGGTAAATGGTGTGCAATTATATGGCGCTTTTTTGTACCCTTTTCTATACACAGCGCTCACAGCCTTCTCTCGACCACCACCAAACACACCTCTACACTGACACATTCATAAACCAGAGCTGTGGCACTGGAAGCAAGGAGGGTTAGGTGTCTTGCCCAAGGACACAACAACAGTGTGAACTGGGGAGAGTGGGAATTAAACTACAAACTTTCTGGTTATAGGACGACCGCTCTACCACTGAGCCAAAGAAAGAATGACATCATTAGAACCGGTCTGGACACTAACCTCCAATTTACACTAAATCAGCAGCGTCACGTTACGGTTGCGTTATTGTTTTTCTTGCGTCTGCTTTAAAGTGTTTAGAACAAGAACATCACCGTCGCTGCTGCGATGTGGGGCTTGTGGCTCTCCCTCTTCATGTTCTGCTGACTTCATCATATTTCTGTGGGTTTTCTTGCTTCTTCAAATGGGTTATCAATTATCAACAAATTCATCCAAAATTATGTTTGTTGGCCTTTGAGCCCCATGCTTCTTCTTTACATTGTTCTTGTATAATGGGTGTTTGGTGTTGTAGCCTAAACTAGATTACATTACTCCACTTCCTTTTAATAACCTTTTATAATCTCTGCAAGTCCTGCGATAGGCGATGTTTACTAGGTTTATAGTGAGCGTCTATTTTAACAGTTTAACTGTGTTTTCCCACTGTAGCTCAGTAGACTGACGTAGAGCAGCTCAAAAAATAGAATTCCAACCAATCAACAGCACACTGTCGAGACGTTCATGGGTCGTTATTAGAATCGTCAGACTGACTAAAATAAAAAGCAGTTTACACAGGGTGACAACTTTGCTGATTTGGTGTAAATTGTGGGTAAGGATATATGCCTGAGCAGCAACCAGTGGTCAAACTTGAGGTCAATCATCGTCCAGCTTCTTTTTCTAAATAAATACCAGAATTATAACGTAAAAATAAATCACGTGTCGAATTATCTTCATTACTCTGCTTTGGAGGTAAACATATTTTGTAGTCGTCTTGAAAAGGGGGCCAACACCAAATGCTAATAATTAGTATAAGACAATAAAACAGCAATTATGTGAAGCCTGGCTTGTGTTGGGAGTGTCTCAACTCAGCTGTTGAAGCCCGTATTATGCCTTCCCGACAGCAAGCCCCGAGGAGCGGCCGTCACACCCACACTTTACTCGCCAAACAGATCAAGCGTGCCTGGAGAGCTCTACAGCGAGGCCAGTTTTCCTCATTAGGCTTGTGTTGTGTGTGCACCGCTCTCAAAAAAATAAAAAACAACTCACTCTAATCACTGTCACCAGACCTCGGCTGAAAAACAGATAATTAATGTTGGGCCCTGCCTCAAACGGTGTCCACGCTAAACAGCCTTGTGTACATATGTGCGCGCGTGTGTGTGGGCGTCTTTTCGGATTTGGAGGCTGTCAATGTGGGAGGCCCCCCGGGAAACGAGATGCTCAAGCAATCCACAACAATGATTCCTCCCAGGCTCACGTTTTGCTCTCAGAAGCATGATTGCACACTGCATTTAGAGAAGAAATACCCCTCGTTCTGTTTAATAACCAACCAAGACTCCTTTTTCAGATCCATTGTAAATGAATTATTAATACGCTTTAACATCGTAAAGGGGTTATGTAATGTTTGTTTGTGTTTTTTGTGTCATGTAGCCTTGTATGAGAGGAATCTTGGACATTACATCTGGCCACTTTCCAACGTAGACACCTGTGTGTAAACTTTAGCTTTAACACAGTCACTCCCAAAGACAATTTGGAGGGTATTTGCTAGTTTTTGGCAAACCGGTGGTGCCCTAATGACTGACCACCATAAACAGCAAGTCCCTGTTACATAATGCACACATTTTTTAAAAGCTGTAGCGCGATTAATGGGCTTGCAGCTGCTATAATGCAACACAACGCCAAAACATAAGCCCCAGTCTGTTTTTCTTAGAGGTATAGCGGTTTGGAGGTAGATAACCGGAAAGTTGGCGGTGTGATCCCTTGATCCTCAAGCAAGACACCGTTCCTTCCAGTGTCTGTCCCACTGGTTTATGAATGTGTGTGATGTCCACGTCCTTCTGTCAGTCTACATTTTAACAACTTTAATATCAGGAGTTTTGTTTGTGTTTAATGCCATGTAGACACTCACTAGAGCAAGACATATTTATTTTCGCTCTTCGTGTTCAGTAAGGGTTATATATCATCCAATCAGCAGGCTTTGGTGTTCTGTTTACACCTCTGAGCATGGTTTGGTAACGTAAACTGACTCAACCCGTACTGTACAGCTCCAGTAGAAACGAGGCTATAAGGTCTCAGTGTAAATGTCGTCTCCATCTCGATCAGGAGCTGTTGAAACAGGTTGCCCCTTAATTCCATGACTGCCTTTTTCTCCTTTGTCTGTTCATTAAACCAAATGGACTTCCTAATCGCAACCTTCTGCTGTTTCAGATTTATTTATGTTCTTTTTTTTTTTCCTTCCTAAAGGCAGTTATTAATATCATAAATATTTAATGGGACTGTGTTTGACCCTGTGGAGAACGACACGGAGGTAATGAAGGTTAGGGCTGGGGGTGCAGACAGATTAAACAATCCACATAGGAATGCCCTTTTATTAAAAAAAACACTTTGATTTTTGGGGCTTTCTTAAAATATGAAATAGATTTGGTTGAATCTGTTTGACTTTTGGTGTCTTTCACAAAATGGTGGAGGTCAGGTCCATTTTTAAAACATAAGATGATTGATTGGCCAATTAACTGCTGGGACAAGTTTCCTAAATTTAGAACTAGCTCCTTGTATTAGCTTTACATTTGACTTATCTCCAAGTATGAGGTCACCTTAGGACAATGGTGGACCCACTTCATATTTGATTAGGTTTGTTCGTTATAATAAAGATGTACTGTAAGTTAGCTGCACCATTACCACCATTGAATGTAAATGTTAATTAGATTTGTGAAAACTATAGATTTTTTAATTGGTTTAGGAAAACAGATGGTCGGTTGTGTCAGACAAATATCAGAAAAAGCAATGCATATTTGTTTATTATAGGTTATTATAATGTTGAAAATGTTCACACTTTTTCCCCTTTGGTCCAAACCCAGGACAACCAGAGGAAGGGAAAGGGCACTGTGGCAGCTAGTGGTGATATTTGGTGGGGGAGATAATAAATAGAATCACATTAGGGACATGAAGTATGATTTTTGAAACAAACAAGTGCTCAACGTAAATAAGGAGTGTGTTCTTTCACAAACACACACTCAGAAGTATCTAAAGAATGTCTTTATAGTTTCCAACAAATCACTCAACTAAAGACTGAGAAATAATATTCATTACAAGTGAGGAGGTGGGCCTTCACACCTGTCAATCACCAAATAAGGAAGATGATTAGTGCTGAGCTCACATTGAAAAATAAGTCCCTTTTTCTTATTTTTGTAGAATTTAGACATATTATAAATTATATTATAAACACTGTGTTCTATAATCTTATAAAATACAAAATATAACATTAAAACATATTTTATGTTTATATATCTATAAAATGTTTTAATCATAGCTATGTTAATTAATCAGAGCATCTGGCCTCTACAGTGTAGTGTACTTTCACCATCAGACCTTTTTCCACTGGGTCTGGTCCCTGCAGGGCAACCATAGCTGTTCACCTGCTCTTGCAGTCTGCACTAACAAGATAACACAAAAATCAAATCAAAGCCTTGATTCAGGAAGTGTTCTCAAACCATAACTAAACAGCCACATAAGCCACTGTGGTTAGTGGCACTGTGCAGTTATCACCAAATATTGTCTTTTTGTGTTTGTGTGTAAAAGTATGTATGATGTTTTTTTTATCTACAGTAGTAATTCAACTTATATCATTAGCTTGGCTAATGCTAACGCTAAAGAAACCTAAAATGTAACAGTGCTTGTAAAATGTTTGTATTATTATTGTTAATCTTAAATAACCTTTCATTAATTAATTTTGGGTTACTGACAATACTCAGCACCCAGTAGTTTCTGACAACCATTGTGCCTAATGAGCAAAAAAGTTCACATACATACCCTATTTCCAGTTATGCTCTGAAATCTTACAGGAAAATGCCCCACAGATTGTTAAATACTTGTTGGACATTGTATTGCGACATATCAGTAATTTGTGGAAACACATCGATTCATTAAAATTAAGAAAACTCAAATCAACCCTCCTTTTTGGCTTTATCTCAACAGGAAAACAATCTCTTTGGTATTTCCTCCACACGTCCTTCATCTGAGAATCCTGTCTTTCATAAGATTTGAATAGACTCAGGGTTGCATTGTCTTTCAACGCTTCACAAAGGCCTCAAAAAGAGCGCCAATTACTGCTTCTACTTCCCCATCTCCTCCTCCTTTTTCTTCTTCACTGCATTTGTGTCAAGGCTGAAAAACATATGATGCTTTTTTTTACAACACTAACGAGTCACTGGCAAATTAGCCCATCACTTTTATTTATTCAAGACATGCAATTACAGGCCTCCTATAGCCTTAAGTCAACGCTGGAAATGAGTGAAAACAACCAGAAGGGACTCAAAAGCTTCTCCAGCAGCAGCAATAGTTTAATCACAAAAGCCTCTGAATATTTGAAGAGCAGCATACAACATTTTTTGACTTGCCATGTGCGTCTTTATACATTTAGACTTCAACAAAGTGATACGAAGCTGACAAATATAATTTGACCTTGTCAGAAGCTGATCTCCGTCCCTCCTTGCGATCGCAGGCTCTGTAATTGAGCCTTTGGGGAGAGAGGGAAGAAAGACTATCTGGCCTCAGTCTTGTAAGGATCTGTATTGATGATCTGGACTGGTTTTGCGATCGATAGGTGCATGTCCAGCAGCTGATGGTGAAAAATACAAGATGACGATGTGGTATTGTGGCTGGTTAATAACTGCAGGGATCACAAAGTCTTATTAAAAGCAAAGGTTTCCTTCTGAAGGATTTCTAATTAATTATGTTTCCTTCCATTAAATCTCTATTACAACACCTTAAATAAACTTAATGAAAAAGGGTTCTTATTTCCAAGATGTTCATAACTAAGGTAGCATCTACTACTGATGCTGACGGCACATTTTGGTGACATGGGTTTGTGTTTACCTATATGTTGTATAAATCATTTATTATGCTAATCATATTTGCATTTCCATTAAACAAATCCAAGTTAAATACGTTTCCTTCTATAAAAACCCTATTACCAAGCCTTGTATAAATCCTCCACACTGTTAAAGTGAATGAGTGGTCAGTGGCCAAGTCAAAAGTATTCTTGAATTTTAATGATGTGAATTTTCAATGAAGGCCTTGGGCAAATCCAAAATGGAAGTTGTATTAATTGGAAGACTTTAAATTACTTTTGTGATGTATCCTTTGTAATCTCCAAGTGCCAGCTTTGATGGTAGAATGTAGGACAGCCCATGCATTTGCTTTTTCTCTCAAAGAATCGGTCTTTTCTGATAATCCAGGCATTGGGGAAAAAAGAGGGCATTGGTGGAGCTGCAGAGGAGAGATAATTGTCTTGTTTACCTTGATTTAAAGTTGTGTGTCAGAGCGAGTTAAGCCACAAGGGTTTAGTAAATTTGTGAAGGCCAGAGTGAGGAGGGAGTGGAGTCTGGGGCTTTCATTCACTTTTGCTGACACGTTGGCAACAAGAGGCTGATCGGGCCTGCGAGACTCTGAGGTGTCACTTCACATTGTCGACAAAATCAGGGCTAGTCGGCACGTACGCGGCACTTTCCGACGCACAGCCGCCTCCGTGTGTTGTGGCCTTTTGTCTACGCTCAGACTCAATCTCAGATCACGGAAAATGGACCTTTCAAGAAACTTCTCCCGGGTAGAAAGGTTTAGAAACTCCATTGTCACGTTTTTTTTTTCCACAAGGACTGGGGACTTGTAATGTTGCATGTGGCTAATGTAAAATGCTACATGCAAAATACTAGCAAGTGACTAAGGCATCAATACAACTATCTTCTTACCAATATTACTTTAAGGTCAAGATACATCAGAGCTAAAGCAATAGTAGTTCATTGTTCATCTGTGATGTGTTAGACTATACATGACTTTGTTTGCTATTAACTGTATGTTAAATGTACACAAATGTACTCAGTGTATTGCACTAATGAATATTTGTTGTTTTAATACTCTCTTTTGGTGTTAAATAATTAGTCATCATCTAATAAAGTCATGTAACATAATGTCCATTTATGTAAATGAGGCAACTTTGTTTTTAAGAAGAAATACAAGAAAACTGGCACTCGCAAACACACTAGAACACTGGAGACCCAGTTTAAATCTCGGATGAGTCTGATTGTGAGACGTTAATGAACAGTGTGATGGATGGACTTGAGTCCTTTCATTCAACTTTCAGAGATAGTAGAGATTGTATGATGAGGTATGGTAAAAAGGGAAAGTTAACAGAGACAGACCTATTTGAGTTTGATAGTTCCTAAGAATGCTGATGCTTGGCACTAGACAAGACTTGAGGAGAGTGCACAGTTTGTAGCTCTTGGAAAAAAAAGCACCGATAGCTTGCCCCATTAGTCAACATCAGGCTTAGCTAAGAGGAGCTAATAGTACAAGTATCCACACTTCATAACAAGTCACCTTGCTCTAGACCATTGTTACATATATAATTAGTTATTTTTGGAGTAATTTAATAAACAGATGTACTTTTGATTGGACAATGTTTCATGTGTAGAGCCTGGTTCATGGCTTGGGTTAACATAAAGCTCATAAATGTAAGAGCAGTCGGTGCTGCACATTTGAACAAACTAAAGCATCCCAAAATAAGTATAGCCAACCGTATTAGCCCTCAAACAAAGACTGTCATGTTCTTGTGATACCGACTTATTTAAAGAAAAATATAATTTATGTACTTTTTAAAATAACTCAAAACAAAGCCAGCATTTATTAGCAACAATACTTTAGACAGAAGTTGGAAAGTCTCAAGGCTTTAGCTTTGTGGAAAAAAAACAAAACAATACATTGCTTTTTCTTACCTGTAACTTGAGACATGGAAGAGTTAAACTTTAGACAGTTTGGTATAAACAGGAACCTATCTTCTTTTATTCTTTATTGCAGAAATATTGGCAAATAAATCTTACAATGTGAGATAGACCTTATACAAGCATTCATTTGAACCAACAACTCTTGAAGCAAACTTCCTCCTGTGTCCTTAAAGAGTGTTTTCTTAATGGTATAGTAGCAACTTTTCTAATAGTCTGCTCAGAAGTTACAGATTGTCCATAGAAACATTGCTGGTGTATTGAACTTTTGTAAAATGAAGTTGGAAGTGCTAAAGCCCAGGGAGATCCAGCTCTTATTCCCACATCAGCATTGAGCATTGAGCCTAACACAACATAATAACTCTCACTGGAGCTAAAAGTGCCAGACAACTCACCTTTAGTGTTATAAATGAGCCACAAAGAAATAAAATATGACAAGTCGTGGAAAGTACAAACAACTAAAACCAAGAGTAATTTGAATTCAATTTGAAGCTGCTCCGCGGTGCATGTGATCGGTGCTAACTCACATCATAAAAATGCAAATTCTCCACTTCTCACAGCAGGAGTTTATGGCACAAATCGAATATACTCCAACACATTTAAGCTATATCTGTTTTCATTTGGAATGGTACAATATCCCAGGCCTTACAAATGTAATATAACCTGGATTGCAGCGGGGTCGTAGTGATTCTGCCGCGGCATCAGGGCCAATGGGAGCTCTTTAAATGAGAAAGCAGCCATAAACACCACGTCCAACCCACCCCCCTCTTTCCTTCCCTTCCCTCCTTCCCTTTTTCCGCGATGACAAGTGCTGAGCGAGCCTCTAGTGCCTTTAATACAGCGGGAGCATCCTCGGGGGGAAATGCAATCTGTGTCCGCTACCGCTGTTCGCCGCGATCGTATTATGCTCTGGAAATGGGAGACGGCGAAATAGGAAATCGGCTCGGCCAGAGATGGAACATAATCAAAAAATAGTGAGCCCTCATCTCCTGCTACTACTCCTTTTTAAACAATAAGCAGCTGCATGGGATTCTCCACAAGCAAAAAGTACAGACCATTTTAAATCTCAAAGACATCTATTGGCTTCAAAATAAAGCAGCGACGCTCCAATCGTGTGGTGATCATGCATGACTACTGTTTTTTGGAAATGGAAACAGCACACAGTCTCTTTTTGGTACGTCTCACAGCAACAATACATCAGCACTTTTTCTTGCACTATTGCCTTCACATAGGCGACATTTTGTACCACGTCTAGAAACATCATTAACTTGCTTACAGCCAGTTTCTTGAAGTATAGACTGAGACGTAATCATGAAAGTCATAGTGACACTTTTTCTAATTGTTTCAGTAAAAGGAACAACGACATCACAAGTGCGCAGGAGTTTCGTAGTTATTCGCGCCTGACTGGAAAAGACAAAGATACTTGGGAGAGATGAGTGCACTTTGAAGTCAAAGCAGCGAACGGTAAGAGAAGACAAGACGAACACGTGTTTGAAAGAGAGGGAGAGAGATAGGCGTAGAGAGAGGTGGAAGAAGCAGTGGCGTACTCACAGCACTGTTGTTTTGAGTTCAATCCTCTGAGCGCGGCTCTTTTTTTCCCGTATCGGACCAAAAGGTGTGAGATATACACAGAGGAGGAGGAAGAGAAGAGATGGAAGAGAGGATGGGAGTGTTTTTTTTCCCGTTGCCGGTTTGAGAGTCGTCAGAGTCAGTGTGGAGAGTCTAGACCCAGGCGTCTCCGATGGAAGGTTCGTACTGCACAGGCTCACACGCTGGCTCACGACTCGCAGAGAAGAAGAAGACGAAGAAGAAGAAGAAGACGACGACGAAGAGGAGCAGCGGGACGAGAGAGAGATGGTTGGTGGGAGGACGGAGGGGGTGATGGATAGATAGAGAGAGAAAGGGAGACACAGACCAAGCCAGAGGTGACAGACTCAAGCCCAGGCTGCTCATCAATGACGGGGATCGAGGAGCGACAGACCCCTCCACAAATCTCCATTCATAAATTACACTCAGGCAGGACTCTGTATCTCTGCGAGGACATGCTCACAGGAAACCTAACACGGATTAAGAATTAAAACAAGTCTTAATAGGAACAAATCAAAACCCATTTCATATGATTTGTATATATTACTGTGTTGTTGATACTATATTATTTTCCCAACGGACATAAGAGAGGACGAGGAAACATTAGTTTTTCATAGATTTCAGACTAACATGGATTCCACAGTGTTTTCAAAAGGCTTCAGATAATAACAGCACATTATGACCCAACGTGGAAAACAGTGACTCAGGACGTACAGAGGGTTGTCCAACAATCAGAAGGTTTGTGGGTCGATCCTCATTCATTGAGGATGCAACTCAAAGCAACAAATTTTGTTCAGTTAAGTGAGAGTTACTAAGGTGACAGAGATGCGTTCCACATTTTTAATTCTAAGAAACTAGAAACTGAATACTACGTCTGGTTCTGATCTTGGTCTTCCAGCACCTGCTATAAGCCTTATCGTCTGTATTATCTAGTGCCACAGACAGGAGCTGTAAAGGCAGCCAGAGGGCCATCTTCAGATCTGAGCCACTCCTTTGGTCGTGGCATTGACTGAGGTTTCATTTATAGTCTTATTAAGGTTGTGTTGGAGAAACCAGAGAAAACCTATCCCATGTAAACTTCACACAGGATTGACTTTGGAAGCTTCACAAAGATAACCAGCAAACCACAAAGTAATGTTCCAAGTGCACTCATGAAACCCAGCTCTAATATCACTTCCTAGAGTCTGTCCACGGCCTCAAACCACACTGACACACATTCACCGGACATGTCCAATGAACAGCAGCTGTAGCAACAGGAACAGGAAGTAATGAAGCTTCTACAAGGATAGATTTGACCAGTTCCCATTTTGTTCAACTGTATATTTAAATATACAGTTATATACAGTTTACACAATTCACCTTTAAGAGAGAACGTCAATACAAAATAGGACAAAAACAAGACAACCAACAGGATCAGGGAGTGACCCAGTTTCTGTGATTAAATTTAACTGAGATTCATAAGGCTGTCAATACAATTTGACTAATTCCACTACTGCTACACCCTCAAACCAAACCAGATTGGCCCGAGAGAAGATGCAGTGTCGCTGTGATTGGGCCTGACGTGTGTGCAGCCAACGCCCAGTTTGCAGCGAATGTCAAGCTCCAGTATTTCTTTCTCCACTCATTAAGAAACTCCAGCGGCCGGGCAACAGCTCCGAGCGGCTCCACACAAAGTCCCAGGAATCCTATCTCCGTCCTCTTCACTCCACCAAATTCAATTAAAAAGAGAAATTGGCAATTAGATGACTGTTATGATCCTGTAACAATGATCTAATCTGTAATTCATTGGCTGCCGCTCCCCTGGGTTTGGGTATGGGCTTTGGGAGGGGGTCGGAGTGATGGAGTGACTCGGGGACTCCTTGGCGTTCACCTCGACTCAGGGAAAAAACAGGGCTTCAATTTTGTACACAAGGCCAAGAAAACAAGTTTGAGGGTAGAAGCCTTTGCATCATGATTTTTTATTGATTGATTGAAATTTATTGAGGTGTCATGCACAATGGGTGCCTTACAAGACTCTAGAAACTGTAAATTAAATAAGATAATACACATCAGCTCATCTGCTCCACAGAAATGATAAATTATAGTGCATATTAAATCAAACAAGATCAAATATTTACTGCCTTTTATCAAACAAATCCAGCTAATTCAAAAATCTCATTGTTATAAATAAAGCTCACAAATTAACTGTTAAAATAAAACATATCTTAGATCAGAATACAAAATTCTGATTCTGATTCTGATTCTGAAAAGACAATAAAGGACAAAATTATATTACATTATTATTAATTACATTGAGGTCACACAGAGCACACACTCCTATGGGAGACCCTTACCTCGGCCCACTTCGAAGGCTACCGCTTCTTAACTGGGCACATAGAGAGCGTGGTTTTTTGGACAAATTAAGTTTTACATACAATTTGTTTTGATACTGATCTTTAAAATTAAAATAATTGCTCTGGTCTTCTAGGTATGAATATCTGCATTATGTTTTAAGGACAAACTTTGGATCCCCAAAGTGCAGACATTATGGTAAAAACAGTAAGAGTATGTTCACACTTTGTAGTAACGCTTCACCCAAATGAGACATACAACATGGATTGTAAAAATGGTAATCTTTATATCTGTTGCACAGATCAAATGATTCTGTTAAGGTTGATATGATAAGGTTCATCAAAAGGCTGCATACACAAAGCACTGTGCTCCAGAGACCCAGAGGTTTCTTTTTGCAAATAATAAAACACATGCATATTCACAAGTCTGCGGGCTTCCCCTTCTGTTTAGGGCACCTAGACAATTGACTAGTTTGCCTACACTGTTTTAAAACCTCTGCATTCCCCGTCTCAACCCAGTGTTCTGCCACCAGAGTTTAAAACAAAGAACCTGCAAACTGCAAAAACAAGAGACCAGGATGATTTGGTGGAAGAAGTACTTTGTGCGGAAGCTCATCTCGTAGAGACTCGTATTCCATATGCAAGTCTACAAATGCACATTTATTTGTGTGTGTTTCAACCTATTCTTTAAAGAAAAAAAAAGTAAAAAAAATATTGGTGAACAGTAATGGCAACCGGTCACTGTGTATTATCAGTTAGTGTTCAACATTAGTTTAACTTCACCATTGGTCCTCATGCTTTAGAACCTGACAAACCTGATCTGTCATACTGCATTGTTGAGCCTGCACCAGCACCAGTCCACATCATCTGTTTCAATTTGAGTTATAGTCAATGTGAGAATGATGAGAGTAGTCCAAGTCTGAGCAAAAGAGGGGCTTTTCTAAGTTGAGTGGCCAAACCTCTGGCCTGTGACTCCTGTGTTCTCCATCTCAAAATATGCAGTCAAATATTTATATATATACATATAGTTGAATATAGTTGAAGGCATATGTCTCCATGGAGCTACATGAGCCCAGTGATAGTAACTAACCACACTGTCCCCACAGCTTAAATGAAAAGAACCACTGTTGAATTGTATTAATGAATTCATGGAAAATCACAGAGGTCCAGACCTGAGGGACTTTAACAGTGCACAGAGTTGTCTCCACAGATTCACTATTGTGGCTTTGGTTTGGCCTGCGGCAAGAGCACAACCTCCTCTCATTTGTACTGTTTTCATATGTATGAGGCTTGGTTTATATTTTGCAGCCTGTACGTATAATGTATGGGCAGAGACACAGCAGAGATGCAGACAAACAGCACCTCCTCTCCCGAAGGAGGACCATTTTACTCCTTAATTGAATTAAGTCAATTGCATTTGGTTAATGAAGGTGTCGGGAGGCGGGGAGGAGTGGGTTTGCCCTTTCAGCAGCTTCGGGCGAACAATCAGATTGAGACACGAGGAACAGGACAGGGTCACAGTCTGAACACTCTGACCAACACCTCTGTGACCAAGTACATTTTTAGTGTCTGTGGCTGGAAACGCAATGTTCATTTGTCTCATTGACCTTACAATTATGATAAAGGTTGAAGGGGTAGAACTAGTATTAATGTTTAGTGGAAGATTTTTCAACTTATTTAAGTTGTTTTTTGGTCAGTTGCTCCCATATTCCCATATGCTTTATTGATTAAAACTGCCATTAGCAAAGTGAATTTCACAAGTGATGCTGAAGGTGTCTTTAAACATCCTGTGCTGCCAAGTCGACATGACTGTTTTAGTATCGCTGAAAACGTTGCTTTATCTTTGCTCCTTTCACACATGAGCTTAAGAGGATTGTGTTTGTCAGCTCCACCTCGAGAGAAAAGATTATACCCCAACATGATGCTTTCACTCTTTCTTTCATTCATACATTTACTGGGGCGGCAGTGGCTCAGTGGTAGAGCGGTCGTCCTTCAACTAGAAGGTAGGTGGTTCAATTCCTGCTCTCCCCACAGTTCATACTATTGTTGTGTCCTTGGGCAAGACACTTAACCCACCTTAGCTCCTGTGGTGTTCCAGCTGTAACACTGGTGAATGGAACCTTAATGTACGTCACTTTAAAATGAAAGCGTCAAATAAAAATGTGTAAATGTAACACTGTTGAATATGGAATAAAGTCTTTATTGTCCCTCCGATTACAGACACAATCACTTATTCCATTGTTGGCTCTACTCTATAACTTCAGCTGAGGTTGTTTGTGTGTGGTTTATATGAAGGACTTGTTACCAGGCAACATTTAAGACATAAAAGGCTTTGTTTCTCCATCTTATCTCCCATCTGTCAGCATTTAGATTATTCCAGGAATAAATGCGGCGTCCCTTACATCAGACGCCTCCGCAGACACAGGAAGTGTCCCGACTCTCAGGTAAAAGTGTGTGGGCTTGTGACACACACATACACACACAAAGAGCAGCGGTGTGATTGCTCTGTGCGCCTCGTTTAGCACTTCTAAAGCACAGCTCCCCAGAGGCCAGCCATCACATCCAGTTACTGTGGCACGCAGTCAGCGCCGCGCCCCACAGTCAGCGCCGCGCCCCACAGTCAGCGCCGCGCCCCACAGTCAGCGCCGCGCCCCACCTGCTGCTCTCACCTCGATCTAGGGCCAGTCACGCCGTGTCGCTGAGACGGCCGCTGTTGCACTGAGGTGGTACAGGCACACACATTCACTCCCACTAATTAATTCAGAGGGATGTTCCAGTTTTTGGTCAAACAAGTGGGTCCTATCAAATATGAAATTCTAATGTTGTGGAAGTTATGACTGCTCTTAAAGTCACAACCTCTTGAACTCACTCTACTCACTCTTGCCTTAGACACATAAAGAGACTCATTTATTTTATAGTATTATGTAATTGTAAAACACATTTTATGGGTGCACGTGGCAGAGTGGTTAGCACTCCTGCCTCACAGCAAGACAGTCGTGAGTTCAAAACCCGGCCGACTCAAACATTCTCGGCTGACTCCGGTCTTTCTGTGAGGAGTCTGCATGTCCTGAAAGCTGTTACTGTGGGTTCTCTCCGGGTACTCCAGCTTCCTCCCACCGTCCAAACACATGCATGTTTAGGTCAATTGGCAACTCTAAAGTGTCCCTAGTGAATGAATGTATGTCACTGTCTATGTCTAAATGTTAGCCCTGCGACTAACTGGCCACTGTACCCCGCCTCAGGCCCAAAGCTGCTGGGATAGGCTCCAGTCACCCACGACCCCTAACAGGACTAAGCAGTAGAAAATGATAACACATTTATCACCCTGAATTAAAAAAAGATAACTCGAACATAAAGAGTTTTTGAGGGTTTTTCAAGGCATGCAACAGTTTTAATAATCACATTGAAACCACAATAGGACAAGCCATTTTTGTTACATGAGTTGTTGAGACCAAAAGTAAAAACACTTCTCTTTGTAACTCTTCAACCCATTTGAATATGATAATATTCAATGAAATTATATTGTATGTGTATTTGACGCTTAACAGAAACATGTTCCTATGGTCCATTGAGTCCGGGATAAAAAACACAGTTGAATCTTTAATACCGTCAGAATCTCATACTGTGCCTTTAATGAGTAATTACAAAGGGCTGCAAACCAATCAAAGTGCTCCTTGCCCAACACAGGCGCACTTCAGACCTGGCATTTCAATCTGTCTCCTGTCTCTCTGGATACATGAGAGCATCTTGAATCATGGTTGTCACACCTGGTATGAGCCTGGGCCAAAACTAGTCCTCATGGAACAGCTTTAGCCTCAGTTTGTGTGTTTACGAGAATGTGAGCTAGAATGTGGACACTTTCCGAGCACCTTTCATGGAATACAGCTTTGGTCTGAGGAGCTGCTGGCTTTGGTTATGCCTTGG
Source organism: Perccottus glenii (assembly GCA_024416835.2). Classification (NCBI taxonomy): domain Eukaryota; kingdom Metazoa; phylum Chordata; class Actinopteri; order Gobiiformes; family Odontobutidae; genus Perccottus; species Perccottus glenii. The sequence continues at coordinate 3,446,558 of CM044553.2, forward strand.
TCTCTTCTTTTGCTTTATTGCCTTGTGCCTTTAATATATATGAAAATGACCACACGGTTGGGTTTTCTCAGATGTTTACGGCGAACCCTGGTGTGTCAACATATGCATCAAAAGACGACATGAGCCATTACCATGGGTCTACTGAGATCAGGGCTGACTCAGAGACACAGAGCCAACCCTCAGAGTGAGTGGTGTGAGTGGAGAGGTGCAGAGGGAGACAGAGGCAGTGGAGGAGGCTCGACCGGTGATTAGCGGCGCTCCCATGCCGGTTGAGCCTGACTTGTCACAGGTTGACATGGGATGCAATTATAGAGGGGAAGTTTCGCAGCCCCTCAGGCATGTGCCAGCCACGCTGTCAACGCCGGCTGATGTGTGGGCTCTTGGCACTGCCGAAGGTGTCACCGGCGCTTATGTGTGCTCAAAACTGTTACGCTCCCATGGAAATTGGCCTTAGCTTCTCCCAGACGCCGCTGCACATGGCTCCGCTCTCCTTTTGTTTGAGTATTAAGCCTCATTTCCATCAGAGAGGTGCAGTACAGTGAAGTTCAGTTCAGCAGTTTGGAAGTGCTTACCCTGATTCGCCTTGTGTTTCTTCTGTATTAAAAAAAACAACAAATACAGGCTTGTTTTGTGGAATTGGTGCAGTTTTACTTTCTTTGATGAACTAAAAGTAGGCAGGTCACTATGTTGTTGTGGAGGGTGTGGGTTGGGATCATGAGGGAAAGGAGTTTTTGTCACAGCTGACAACTGTCTGTGGCCAACATGGAAACATTTTTAAGCGATCTGGTTCATGTCTTGTCGTGACAGTAAGTGGAAAAATACACCAGCTCATGTTTATCTGCAATGCTTAGTAACAGTTCCATCTTTGCACAATGAAGGTTGGGCTGATTGTCACAACGTTTGGTCAATGGAAACCCTAAAATAAAGCATGTCATACCAAACTGAACTGTACTGTTCCATTTGAACAGGTCTCGAGTTAAACCCCACTCCAGTCCCAGCTTCACTCTCACTTTCCCATTTCCTCTGAAGCCCAGGGTAAAGCCCAAACTCTTGTGATTCCCCATCTCCTCACGCTGTTTCCACATCTTCTCCTTCTCCTTTCAGGCTGCGTGGGACTCTGCCAGCACTGCCGGTAAGCTCCATAAGACCCAAGGCAAATTACCCCAGCGGGACACCCCACTCCTGTTCCCTTCTGCCACCTCTTCTACGTCGTCGGCTGTGGCCCCCCCTTCTCTGCATGTCTCAAATCAAAGTGTATACCTCAGCACAGGCTGCAAGTCGGGGAGCGCGGCTTAAATCAAATTCAATGTCCTCCGCCGGCAGATTTGAGTCTATCCCACGTCGTGAGAGAAAGACCCACCAATGCATTTCTCTGGTGAAAAAATTAACATGTCTTTAACCAAAGGACACACATTGTTTGTTGTCTGTTTCTTTTTCTTTTACCATTAATCGTTAATAATTTTATTTTATTTATTTATTTTTTCAGAAAATTGATTTGTACAAAAGCTTGAAAGCCATGCCAGTGGGCCATCAGGTGTGATTTTCCACTTCAGACAATTTTTCAAGGGAGGGGAAATGGCCTGAAATTGGATCCTCTGGCGACGGGCAGTTCTTCTGAAGCAGCCCCAGGCAACACAATACTCCTCTGCCATCTCCGAAAAGTCTCCGACACTGCCACTAATGTGACTCTCCCAGAAATGATGTTTTCTTCTGACTAAGCTTCAACTCCAGATATGTTATAAGTCTGAAAAATCAAAACACATTTTACCTTATTTTGTAGTTTACAGCTAAACAAAGTGGAGCACATCAGTCAAAACTGTAACACTGCACAACTCTCTGAAAATAAATACAAAGTAAACAAGTAGGAAATGTAATTAGTTACATTACAGTTGCCCAGAGAGGACAAACTTGTAACGCTCGGCTTTACAGGCTAAAAACATTTAATTTAAAGAGGATATATGGGGCGGCAGTAGCTCAGTGGGTAGAGCGGTCGTCTTTCAACTGGAAGGTAGGGGGTTCGATTCCCACTCTCCCCACAGTTCATACTGTCGTTGTGTCCTTGGGCAAGACACTTAACCCACCTTGCCTCCAGTGACTAACACTGGTAATGTAATGTAAGTTGCTTTGGATAAAAGCGTCTGCTAAATGAATAAATGTAAATGTAAATGATATAAATGCCCCTTTGCCCAGTTTGTTGTGCTCCAAGACTCGGGAAGCCAGGGTAAGAACTAACTAATTCTGTTAAAAACACTATTAATACATTTAAAGGTGTATTCAACAGACACGGTTTTCTCCCACAGACGCGACTAATACGTAAGTCTGTGTACGTAGCGTTAAATGTATTTTCGTCTTACCATAGTGGACTGGCCTTTACAATGTGACAGAGCAAAACAACCGACAAACAGGAGCCACGTGACCCAAAATCTGTGTTTTGCTGCTTTAAAAAAATAGTAATTCTGTTCTTTGTCTTCTCCATTGTTTGTTTTACGCTTGTTACTTCGACTCAGCGCTGTGTCTGGCCTTTAAATCTGCAACAATAGTTCCAACAATGAATGGCATTTTCCAGGTTTATTTTACTCTGATTTTGAGATATTTTAATGACTGCACCCCCAATCGGAGTACATTCACAAATTACATTCTTAAAAATTGGGATTTTGTGGAGAAAGAAGATCGTCCTCTCATAAATGAAACACAATCTTACAGTTTTTTGAGAAAATAGTGTTTTTTTTTTAAACTGTCTTCAAGTTGAACCTTGTTTTTTTTTGTTTGAGGTGTTAGCAGGTTTTAAAGCAACACTAGGTAACTTTTCAGGATGTACTGTAGGTCCACCAAGGCACCAAAAAAAAAAAAAAGAGATTTTGTGGCAAAACTTACATAAAACTGTAACATTATTTTTTACATATCCTGCTAGAATGTAAATTTGAGTAGATTTGATGGGGTTCTGGCCAGATATGTGGTGAGAACTCACAGATACACAGTGAAATATTTGTCAAACCAGCCTTAATTAGTCCCTAAAACAGAGGTTAATCTTTTCCACCAATATACCATCAAAGTAGATATATTGCTGTTATTGCTCTTTTTTAAAGTATTTAAACAAGCCCCTGTAAGACTCACTGGGATCTGCGTGTGTGCCGTTAGGGTTAACAGCGGTAGGACGTGTCCTGGTGTCCTCTACCAGGCCCCCACTGTGATCTCAGCAGGCCACATCACCCCTGACAGTGCCCCCCCACAACCACAAAACCAAGACCTGATTCAACCTGAAGAACAAGGGCTAATTAAACAGCCTCTGATCCGGGACCAGTAAATTATTTAAGCGTGTGCTCAGATCTCCCTTTTGTGTAACTTCTTTTCTTTCTGCTTCATAGTCTTTTTTACGACACTGCCCGACTGCTCTTACATCACAGAAATACAGCTTTCACAAACCCATCCAGGACCCGGACAGGTGAGAGAAAAGACTGATTGAAGACTCGGTCCAGTACATCTAAAACGGACAGAGACGGAGCAAAGGGTTTAGCATGGGTTTTGTTCTGGTTTAGTCTTGGTTTTGTGTTGATTGTGGAACTGGTTCACTCCTGAATAAGGACCGGTTTAAGACCTTATTTTAATTCAGAGTTAGTCCTGGTGTCCTGGACTAAAAAGATTTTGTTATGGGTGTTGTCCTTGTATCCGCCCCGAGTCTTAGTGTTGAATGTACTCTGTGGTTTAGTCCTCTTCTAGATCTTGTTGTCAGGCTAATATAGTCCTGATTAAAGGTCTTGGTTCTGGGTTTAGTCCAGGCGTTTGGTCAAAAATCCTTTATTTATTACAATGTTGTAACTCTTGTTCTAGTCCTAGTTTATTTCTAGGCTTTGTCTTAGTTTACACTGTTGGGATTTATTCTTGCTTTTGTTCGGATGAGTCCTGTTAGTCATAGTCCTGATTCAGTCCTGATTTAGTCTCAGACTTTGTCCTGGGTTTATAGCAGGAGACAGACTTTAAGTTTTATTCCTATATTATTCACTGAATTGGGTTATGCTCTGAATTGTAGTCCTGGCCTTGGGTTAGTGTTTAACCCTGAGCTTAGAACCAGCCTTAGTCCTGGTTTTAGTTTCAGTTTTTATTACTGACATTACTTAGGTTTAGTTCTAGATTAGTCCTGAATTTAGTCCGGGTTAGTCTGGGTTTAGGCCTGGTGTGGACCAAACAATGAAACAATGGACAATGCAAAGTGAACCAAAAAATTATATATATTTAATCAGATATTACTTCAGGATGGACTTGATCCGTGTTTAAAATGTGTGTTACTGGGGTCTGGGGCTGTGTTGTCCGTCGACAATCACAGGTAATGCAAAGTCTTCACTAGGCCTGACTGTATATTCAGGATTGTTATTGGTCTGGTGGGTCAGTCTTTTTTGTTCAAAATGAAACCGACATCTGCTGGGTTTTAACAGACTTCACTGGCTTCAAGTAGAGCTAATGCTGAGAGATCTATCATGTAAACAGGTTGAACAAAATACCACCCGTAGCATTTATCTTGGAAACAGACATTTAATGCTCCGTCAAACTCAGTGGAAGGAGCCATTTTACAATAAATGTTGAGCTCTACCGTTTTGCAAAACCAGACTTTGGAAAGAAAAATGTATTAGTTTGATTTATATGGACCAACCAGGGCATTCATAGTCCTTCTTTTTTAAAGGATCTGTCATTTTTTAAATCCTTGTTTAGTTTTTTGTTTGGTTTAGTCCTTTACTTCACCCTGGCTTTAGTCTTTGTTTTATGTCTGGTTGTGTATTTCATTGTCTTCTATCCCTCTCCTCCATTCTCCAAGTATTCCTCTGCTCCATTCAAGGTCCCATCTAGGAATTAGACTGGTCCGCGATAACATTGTCTGTGATTAAAGACTGGGTCTAGCTCCTTAAACCCCTGCACACCTCCCCAGACGCTGACAGACTTATCCTCCTGTGGGCCGTTCACACAATGGCACCATTTGAGATCTTAACTATTGTTTCTCATCGCTTTCAACTTGATGTATTTGGAGAGAAATCCCGTCGTTGGAAATAAATAACCGTTCTGTTTTTATTACAGCTCTTAGAAAGGACTTTTAAGAGAGTTTTTTCCGATGCAATGCGAGCAAAAGTTCAGAGGAGCTCCCGTATTCATTCACTCAGCGGGAGATGGCATTTTCCATTTCTTCTCTTCAATGTTGTGGTCCTTTTTCCTGACAGCAATGCTCTCCCTGGGCCAATTTCAGACTTTGCCATCGCTGTGCACCATCTTTCAACTGCTACAGGGCACTAACTACAAAAAACCCACACAAGAGCACTGACCTGAGACACTGTGAAGAAACTGGAAAGAGAAAAGCAGGGGAAATTATCCAGGTTGCCTTGTAAACAGTGCATTTAAAAACTCGTCAATTAACCTTGGGAAAAGATCCGAAAATACGCAGCGAGAGGTTGGTAAAATGTTATGTTTGCTACGTTTTAACACTTTGACCGAATAAATCCCATCAGTCAATAGACTCATTTATACTCCCTCCTTCAACACTGGTACGAATTTGTTTCACTAAAATCCTGTTTCAGTCACTTTTATGCTCCTGAAAAAGTCAAACCACTGTCAACCTTTATGCTCTGTCCTTTTAATATAAGTCCATTATTATATCAGAAGAATTATCAGCATGGTGTTAAATAATATCTCTATGTTCAAAAAGGTCCCAAAATCAGCTCATTGCATTATCTGCTCAGTCGAAACCCCATTTTAGGCTCCTTCCTGTGATGTTGGTGGGACCAGCTTCCTATCATCACAAAGGCCACATAGGTTATTTTCATAACAAGGCAAAAGTCATACACTTGGAAAGTGAAAGTGGCTTAAGTTTCTCGTCACTAATTTGCATAAATACATTTCTTTTAACCTGAAACTGTTGGTGATTGGATGAATCATCTGTGAGGAACTGCACTTTGATCCAATCAGTGCAAGGCTTTGTTGTTAAATGTTAAACAGACACTCGCCAGAAGACTGCAATAATAATAGATTAAATTGATAAATTTGTCTGAAAAAGGAGACATTTAAAGTTAAACTTCCTCCAGAGTCACTTTAAATGTACAAAGATGATGTTAAAGATGTTAAAATGTGGTTTAAAGGAAAACTGAACAGAGTGCGTAATGTAAAGTTTCAGTGTTGATGCAATAAGTAAAACTAAAATTAAATCTGATTCTTTTTGTAACTTGTTTGTTCAACCGGTCCTAATTTTAATCCTCTTTTGACTCTAACATTTTGAATAAATCTTCTGTTTCACTTTAACTGATTTTTTAGGCCCAATTTAGTAAAAGTCATTAAGTATCAAGTTGAAGGTCTCATTTGTTTCTTGTTTTTTTTCTGCTTTTAAATGACAACTGAAGACTAATTAGGTCATCTTTCCTGAAGCCTTTTTCCAAATACCACCAATAAACAGTTTGTGTGTTTTTGGTCAAAAGCCCACCACACAGTGTTCTGCATAATGTGCATCGAAATTTCCAGGCCTCGACGAAATGGTGTCAGGGCTGTAATTGTGTAAAAGATGAGGCATCCAATTATTTCCCCTCTTTTTAGGGATTCAACGCTGAGTTAAAATTATGCTAAGACTTCAAGCACAGTCCCATAAGAGCTGTAGAAGGGCTTTTCACGGCTTTCATTAATAATATCCTGGGTTAACGTCAGCGTGGATCTAAAGTGGAGCCCAAAATCTCGGAGATGAGTGAAATCTCTGCGCCATCGGTATTTTATTTTAATTATCTTGATGTTCATTGCGCTCGAAAAACAGTCCTCTGAATGTGATTTACAAAATTAGACCGAGTTGTCATGGAAACACAAATCGACATTACATGTGGAGCCTTGACATATCGCCAGGTTCAACACCAAAAGATCTTTTATCAGCCTCAGAAAAATCAGGCTTATTTTAATTTTTAATGGGGTTTAACTGAGACCAACCGAGGGAAACAGTGAAAGAAAAAAATACAATAAGAAGTGAAAAGACAAAAGAGATGAACAGAGGAATGCTATAAATCAAAGTGATGTTGCTCTGGTGGGTTTACATGAACAAAGACTGCAGCAAGGCTAAAAGAACTGCAGGAAAACAAGGATAAACCAGGACTTAACCAGGACTAAAACAAGGACCTAAAGTTAAATGTTTTCAATATTATCCTTGACCAAGATTAATTGTCTTTGAAAAATGCACCCATAGATACAATAAGTACAATGTACGATAAGTACTATAATTATTGTACATTTACGTACCTGTACAATCTATAATTGTAAAAATCCATAAATGTACAATAATCTTAATGACGCCAATTAGAGTGAGGTTGATTAAGGATGTGTCACAGCTGTGATCCACTGTTGGTCTGGTCAGATTCTGCCTCAGTTTTCATGCAATGCTTACTTTGTCATGGCAGTTAGAACAACTGACTCTGGATCTGCAGTAAATGCTCTAATTATGTCTCTAATGAAGTGTTGTCGCCTGCTCTCACCTCCTGGAGTGCTGCAGGTTTAAGCTATATGTTCATGAAGGTGTACTGGGGACAGTGGATTCTATAAAGAGACACAACTGAGCCAAAAACCAAGTCAACACTTCACAGGACCTTTTCACAGTGTGTTGGAGTCAGACCTGCTTTAAAGGTTAGCTCACACCTGTTCTACTGCACGAGCAGAAAGAAGGTTCTGAAAGTACAAAAGTTACTCATGAATTCACCAGCTCGGTGAGTGACTTCATTTAATTCTTTAATGTTTTTTTTTAAATAGTTTACAGTTAGAGCAACAGATGTGTGAGTGTTCATCACTAGTTTGTTTAATGCTTTACATAAATTTCTGCCTTTGAGCTTTGTTGGAGTGTATTTAGTGAGTCTCTGCATTTGTTTTCCATGATATACGTGAGACTATGGGCGGTAACCACTCAGACACCAAACCCCTGTGGTGCCTTATCATCCTCTAGAAATGATGCTTTAGTATTGTTTGAGTATGTTTCACATATTAATGTTTAATATGTGTCATAGATTCTGAGGAACATCATGCAGACTCTTCACTGAAAGGACGGCTTAAGCTCTCATTTTCTGTTACAATAACCTTTAGGTAATTCAATTAGATGCAAGAGAAAACATTCCAGTCTTGAATTTAATTTTTTTAATATAATTTTATAATAATTCCACTTTAAGCAGAGTTTAGTAGATGTTTCTTTACCAAAGTCCAGCCTCATGTTAAACTGTTGTGTAGTGTCCAAAACTGTTGAATAAATGAGTCCACTATAGTTCATGTGCAGCCTTGTGTAAAGACTAATCCTTCATTTAAGCCAAAATTAAACCAAAAGTGCACCTAGCACTAAGCCAGAACCACACTTGTGACTAAACCATGTAGGGCCCAGACCCAAACCAGTCTCAATCCAATGTCCATTACTATTTTGGGACTCCTCCCATGGTCTCATTCCAATTTTGGACCTGTACTTAGTTTGGGCATAAATTCTCACACATCTATTATGAAAGCAGCACTTTACTCCACTGGCAAAATTATGTTGACCTTTTGAAAAATCGAATGCGAACAAACCAGGTCTCATTGTTCAAAGATAATAGCAGAGCAGCATCTTTTGTAAAGCATCCGGAGTGCCAGCCTCTCGAAGAGGAAAGGTGGGTTGGTGCGCTGATGACTCATTTCTCATCTGCTTTGCACAGACCTCTGACAGGTTTCGGTTTCAGTGTTTCCTGTTCTTGGGCGGATTTTCCCTTCGTTTAGAGAAATGATTTGAGGAGAAATCACCTTTTGTCTTGCCAGCAGCTCCTACCTGAGGTTTACTCAGCATTTCATCTAATACAGCAGGAAGGAGCAGGAGACAGTGAGGGGTGTCCAGGTCCTCGGATAATCACCTCAACTTAAATAATGTCTTTGTTTACCTAGTTAGATGCTGACAGCCGAGAAGAAGGGATTAACTAGGCCTGGGATAAACATATACACTTTTTACAAACAACCAGGCTCATACCAAAACTTTGCAACCTGACTAATTGGTTCTGAGCCCAAACCAAACAATAGCTGGTGCCTCATTAAACTGCTCTTTACAACAACATAAAAACATTTTGAATCTCTTCTATACATACAGACTGTCCTCTGATCGTCTGCAGTGAGAGTGAGAGTCACACGGCTGGACAAACATTAACCTTGTGTTAAAAGTACTAAAGCTCTTAAAGGTCTATAGGCTGTTCTATGTTCCTGTTTGTTTTTTAACAGTAGTAGTGTGAACATGGGCCACTTCAAAAGAGAGCACCAAGGTTTACAGTCTTTCAAACCAAACCAGAGCCACAACAGACCCTGGTCAGAGTCACAGGTGTTTATCTAAGTTAAGTACAGCTCAGATTAAAGTGACTTAAACCAGGTGTAACAGGCCGATATGTGGCCACTTTGTTGAAGGAAAAGTCCCTTGAGCTTAATCTAGCTACACTCTTCTTCACATTTAAAGCCACAGAAAAGTCCAGCCAAGTTCATCTTTTATTTTGGCACAGTTTTGACCTCTTTCTTGTCTTATTTTGTAGCCACTAATCCTGTCTCTTGTTTTAGATTTACTTATTGCCCTTGTGTTTTTTCCACTTGGGTGATTAACAGCCCCGCCCTAATGTGCTGCACCTGTGTCTTATTGTCGTTCTGTCCTTTTTCTGTGTTTAGTCTTTGACTGAATCTGAAACCTGTTATAAGTCTTAGACAGATTAGAGTCAGATTGTTTCACATTTGTCAGTAAAGATTATGTTTGTGTTATTTCCTGCTGTGTTTTCTATGACTTGTGTGCAACACATTGCTCTGTTTGGCTGTATGCATTGTTTTTTTGGAAGGTGTTAACAAAACAAAAATGTATTAGTGGGCCATGGACCAATCACAAAAATGTTTTCCATGTAAGTGAAAGAAATGTGTATTTTCAGCTGAAAACGTCTTTTAAAAGAGAAACAAAAAACAGAAAAGAGAGGCAACGTCAAACGCCAATAAATACTGTTAATTCAATGACGTAATGTTTAACGTGGTGGAGATACTGCCGTCCTGACATTAAAGTCGCAGCTAAGCGCCTAACTTCAGTTTGGTAAACTGTATTAGTATTTTTTAGGAGGAAAAATTGGTCCGGTTTTATTTTTTTTAATAAAAAGAAGCAGGAGAGGTCCATGGGCTGCTTTTGGGGAAAAGTGGAATCTGAGACAGGGACAACAACAGAAAATTAGGTAGAGCAGCTTTAATCTTTGAAGTTAAAGTGAGCTGTTTCTGTCATTACCAGTGGTTAAGAATGCTCAACTATTATTGCAGATTAAATCAGGCAATTTTAGTTTCAAATCATGACAACCACTGGCAGGACAAACCCCCTGAGAGGCCAGATTTGGCCCCAGGGTCCCACTTTGGGCGCTCCTGTTCTTAACATTTAGCAAAATGAATGAACTGAGAGCTTCCAAACTAATTCACTTTTGACAGTTGTTGGTTGACGAGGCCAGGACCTTTGTGCCAAAAACTTCAACACAGGGCATTTTCCACTGATATCTTATGTGTTTAATGCGACAGTATTTTTGGAAATAAACTAAATTACTGCCACTGATCTGGAACATTTTTTTGTCTTTGTTAGCAGTGAAACTAGTCAGACACATTTACAGATTGTAAATGCTAATTCTCTGGCTGTAGATACATCCAAAACAAGTATGAGAGTAAATGGCTTCACCCAACACCCAACTATGAGTGATAGAAAGGTTTTTGTGTTATCATTCAATATTCTTTGGCATAATAATCACAAATTCTGCCAGGGTTTGTAAACTTATGAACACATCTGTACATATATATGAAAGAGACACATTTGAGCAATAATAATAATAATAATAATAATAAACTTTATTTTATAAAGCGCCTTTAAAGGCAACTTCTCAAAGCGCTGTACAAAAACAAGCAATAGGCTACAAAGTTCAAACAATTAAAAGTAACATCAACTATCAAATGCTAATTTAAAAAAAATAGTCTTAAGTCTACCTTTAAAAATGTCATAGCCCTGTGCTTCCCTAAGATCAGGAGGCAGAGAATTCCAAAGGACAGGAGCATATGAGGAAAAGGCCCTGTCGCCCAAAGATCGTAGGCGTGTTTGAGGAACAGCCAACAAGTTGGATTGTGATGTGCAGTCTCGAGTTGGGGTATAGGAAGTTAACAACTCAGATAAATAATAAGGGGCCAAGCCATGCAACGCTTTATATGTCAGCATCATAATTTTAAAATCTACTCTGAATCGGACTGGGAGCCAGTGTAAAGACTCTGGAGTGATGTGATTGCAAACCCTGGTCCCAGTCAGTATCCTGGCGGCCGCGTTTTGTACATATTGTAGTTTGTTAAGTGTGGATTTAGAGACTCCAGCTAGAAGGGCGTTACAGTAATCTATCCTAGAGATGACAAAGGAATTCATCAGCTTTTCAGCTACTGAGAAGTTTAGCATAGGACGTAGTCTAGCTATATTTCTGAGGTGAAAAAAAGATGATTTAACTGTACTCTGGACAAAAGAATCAAATGAAAGCCTGGTATCAAACATAACTCCAAGATTCCTCACTTTAGCTTGAGTAGCCAGGACAGAGCCATCAATAGTCAGAGATAATGAACCAGTTTTTGAAATTTGATGACGGGACCCAATAAGCATAACTTCAGTTTTACCACTATTCAGACACAAAAAATTTGTACTCATCCATTTCTTTATCTCAGAAACATAGCCAGACAGAAAATCAACATCAAGATGTTCACCAGACTTCACCAGACAGAGCAGGTTAACCAACACTCAGCAAATGACTGTCACTTTATAATAACCTGATTTTTAAGTACGATGAGACATTTTTTTTATTACAGAACAGATTTTAAATTAGGTAGATGAAGTTTAGCATAAAATGAGAAAAGCCTGTGACTTATTATTATTATTATATTATTCCTGTGTATATTCCTTCCTGTGTATAAGTGTATCTCTGTGTCTGTGTGTCTGTGTGTCTGTGTGTCTGTGTGTCTGTGTGTCTGTGTGTCTGTGTATCTCTGTGTCTGTGTGTCTGTGTGTCTGTGTATATGTGTATCTGTATAAGCAGACGTGTCCAGACTGGAATAGACGCTGTGTAGAGATTTTTGGCCAGAGCGCTGAACATACTCCTATTGAAATCCTTAATAATAAAGTTTACATGGTCTCAAGGTCTCAAATTTTTTTCACAAGTCACTCCTGTTGCAGTACTCCGTGATTAAACTCAAGTGAATCTTATACTTGTGTTCAGCCCTAATAGAGTCAGAAATACTGGAGACATCCAGGTCCTGGTCCATTTTTTATCAACAACAATAAAGACAGTTGATATTGTAAAAGTTTAGAAAAAACCTCAGGGAAACACTTTTAGAGTTGTCCATGTGAACTTTTGATAGAATTGGGTTTAATCTTGTTTTAATTCAGGCCTGTTTCGTTGATTGGCTGCGGTTTGTCTGATTGCACCAGAGGCTCCTGATAGTAATCGAAAATGAACTGATAGCCTTCTCTTTATTTTTCGAGAATGAAACCACCACCAACGCTGTCTGTGCTTCCTCCACCTGCTGCCCACCGAGGAGCGCCTACCAGCTCCAACACTAATTACTTCAATTACTCTAATGATTATTCCTATCAGTGGGATGTAGCCGCGGCCAACGGTGGCGACATTAAATTGTGGGTTTGAATGGGAGCGTTGGGCCAGACAGCCTCAAGACGCCACTGTTTATTCCCTGGAGAAATTGCATTATATATTGATCCCTGCCTGTCCCCCGTTTGGTAATAGACACAGAGGGAGGAATAGCTGGTGGCAACTGGGAAATAGCTACGAGAGTAACAAGGAGTCATTAAGGCATATAACCCGGGTTAGTCGCCTGCTGACCTCTCACCTGCCTCCAAACAACGCACAAGTTTACAGCCAGTCGAGAGATTGCCGAACAGCGTGTTTCTCAGACGAGCATTTGTCTCCATTATGGCCCTTACAGCAGCAAATAAACAGAGGAGACAGACAATCATTCTGCATTACATCCCTGACTATAGCACTTCACATTTTCTATCACGGTAACAGACTCCCGGCCCCGGCACACATTCATTTTTTTTTACTGCCTTCTGCAAATTCAGACTTTTGCAGACAAAGAGGGATTTGTGATGCGTTAATGGTTCATTCTCGGAGATGGATAAAAATAATGTGAGATTCAAAACAATGTCTGGATTGTAACCCAGTTGTCTCCAGCGATCACAGTGTTGTAAGGTAGGTTACACAAGCCTACATTTTGTTTATACTTGAATAAAAGAAAGCTCTATCGATTTTCTTCATTTTTAATACTTTTACATTTAATTTGAATTTAATATTTCAGTTTCAATATAAGATTTGAACAGCTGGGTCACGGTGACCAACCATCAAGACTTAAATGGGACTGTCCAATGAAGTATTTTTACGCAGTATTTGTTAGGTTCGTTAGTTTATTAAAGCAGACCATCTGACTTTCTTTGACAGTGTGATTACTTGTTGTCATGACAACGAGGGGTGTCCCTTTACTTTGGTGAATGTGTCTCTGCAGAGCCTCATTTTACAGTGGGACTGGAGAAATACAATAATCAGACTGGAGTAGGACCTAAAGAGACATGTTATTATCCATTGTGTTCAATAGGATCAACCAATCAAAACTGTTTACTTAAAAAAGGGGGTGGGCTTTATGCACAGCTCTGTTATTATTTCTGATTGGTTGCATGTTTTTAAAATGTAGTCCCTGTAGGTGTTGGTTGCAGGTGTCTGATTGGCACTATGGCTGTTTGTTTCATCCCCTAAAAATCAAACTCAGACCAAGAAGGACCAGACAAATGATTTTTATTGACTAAGAAATTAAGATGGCTGTCCAGACTAGACCACAGATAACCCTGCATCCTCAGAGCACAACGGTCAAGTTGAAATATAAAACTAAAAACCTAATGGAACCTTGCTCTTTATGCAAGTACATTTTTGAAAGTACAAATCATAAATAACCCATTAAAGCATATAAACCTGTAAACCTTTGGAGCTACAGTTCAATTCCTTTAGTATATTTAATATATATTATTTTCAATCAGGCCTAAAGAGCACTGTTTATTCCCATTTGTTGAAAATTTTCCTGTTTGAAAGGTGATCAATATTTGAGATTCAGGTAAGTGCCTTGTCTGTGAGAACTATCCCAGAATAACCGAGCTGTGCCTTGATTGCAGCACCAATGCTCTGAGTTGTTATTAGCTGAAAAGAGCCGTTAAAATTGATTAAAAATCAAATTGAAAATGTGCAGGACAGTGGGGCTTTTGTTGTGCATTTGCCACTAAAAGGCAACATGATTAAGCTTTAGAAAATATATTGCTGGAATAATTAGTTTTGCCTGTTAAGGTGTGGAAAGAAAAAAGCCAGAGAAGATTGTTTAAAAAATGAGCGTTCTTCCTTTTGTGGAGCCTGAGGTCGGGTATAAATCAAACCGTGAGGCCTGAAAACTAAAATCATTGAGTCAGGCTTCTTCTGCTTCTTTCTTCTTTAATAAAAATCACACATTCGTTTTTTAGTCTTGTGTTATCTATTTATTTTTTGTTGCTGTAATCATGTTTTTTGGTAGGTCTAAAAAAGTAAACCATAGAAATGTTTAACCAGGTCTTTACTGGGCCCGGCGTGCAGACAATCAACCACCACAGACTAGAACGGCAGTGTGGTTTAAGTATGGTTCACATTGACCTCAGAGTTCTACTTTAAGCCTACGCATATATCTACTGTACACTTGACCTGGGAGTCACAGCAGACTGCATTCACACCTGGGGCAGACAAGGTGCTCACAACCTTCTTACCCCAACTGTGGCACTGGAGGCAAGGTAGGTTAAGTGTCTCGCCCAAAGACACAACTGTATGAACCTGAGAGAGAGGGAATTGAACCACCAACCATGGGCAAGCTGTGCATCTGGTGCATTTGGATATATAGTGGTATGGAAACCCAGAACGAAGGCAGGCGCTGGTTTTATGTTGGTGATTTCCGATGTAAAAGGACGGTGGATTTGAGATCTGCCGCTGTGAGAAGCCACTGCATCAATCTCTGTCAGAGAAGTGGAAATGTGTCTGCAGACTGAAGCACCAGGAAGCAGCTAAACCAAAATATCATCTGCATAAAATCTCAGACTCCCAGGTGAGATGGGGAAATTATTCATGTATAATAAACCGGAGACATGCGCGGATATGCTATCTCATCTCAGGTCTGTACGAGTCTGTATAATCAAAGAGCAGCACTATCTCATCGACGTTTGGGTCATGTGATTATGTAGCACTACAGGAATCTTCTGCATGGATCACACATAAATGTATTGAACTGTTGAGGTCTTGTTTAAAGTTACAGCAATATTATCCCGTGACAATCAGGGTCATAAGTTGTAACAAGGCAGAGATTTTTTTTTCTGTCCCTGTCTTAACTCTAGCCCTTTCCGGACAGCAGCTGGGGTTCTTAAACAGAGCTAATTTGACACAGCAAAATACTAATAAATTAAACCAAACTAAAGTTTTCCTTAAAATTATAGCTCTGTGCTCAGTGTCAGACCTTTGTCACTGTCTCATTAAAAAGTGTGGGAAGTGAAGCAACTGCCAATATCCAGGTTTAACTTACGCTTACCATTTCACTGTGTTTTTTTTTGCTGTTTTGTTTTTTGAAAAGTTGTATCCAGCGCTGAATACTTACTTTTAAACTTTTCATCAGCTGTCCCTCCCTCAGCCTCACCTCTCTCCCCCAACAGCAGCAAAGTAACCTTTTCTGCTTCTTTTTTTATTTAAAAACTGTAAAACTGGACCCATTTTCCACAAAACACTAATACTTTACATTAAACTGAATTTTAGAGCTGACCTTGACCTTTTAACTTTGAGTTTATTGTTAGGCTCTCTGTAATTATCTCGTTAAAGCATCAAAAGCATTGCCTACATACTGTACAGTATATCCACGTTTAATTTTCTGCACTTTTATCTTAGATCATTATTGAGCTGTTCCATAACAGCTCAACAACTGCATATTTCAACAGAATAACCCATTTCTTGGTTTATTTCCTTGATTCTTCGTTGTTGACATCAGTGTCAATCAATGGGAGTGCTCCTTTTTCAGAAGCGGGCTGTGATTGGCCAAACTCCAGCTGTGGGCTGATCACAGCTGGAGTTGCAACAACAAAGTAGTTTGAATGACTAGCATGGCAATGGCTAATGTCTATGCTCTGTCTGACACAACCCTCCTGCCCAGGCTTTGGACTGGCACAGACTGGGACTGGAGTTGCTCCTCAGGAGAGTCATGTACAATAGCCCCCACCCCTGGGTTGGGTGGGTTCTCTTATCTTAATATAGTTTCTTCATTACAGTAAGTTTTTAATAATCATTGCCTTGAATGTGGCCACTGGACTTAAAGTGACTTTGCAGAAAACTAATGGAGTAATATTTTATAGAAACAAGCTCAGTTTTGCCCACTTCCAAACACCCACACACACATTTTATCCAAATGTCATCATTAGAGGCACAAAATTACCGAGGTCTAGACCTTGGCCGCCCTTAGACCCGGTCTGAACCTGTTCCACTGTGTGGTCTGCTGAAACCTGTTCGGCGACAGGTCTCCGCCTCATTTCCTCTCTGTGCTACTTTTGGCTTTTCTCTCCCGGGATCCCCTTCCTCCTGTAAAAAAAGTGAATGAAACCCAACGCACGGAAAAGCAAGAGGAAGCACTCATTATTTCTCTCTAATTGCCCACGAGTGACCCTGGCGTTCCCCCCTCTGCAGCCAGGTACGGAGCCTCATTACAGCCAGCTCCGCGCTTCTCCCCAGAGGAACCATGAAAAGGCCATGAAAGGCTCGGTCTGACAGGGGCCAGCCAGACCGCACCAATTAACAGGGTTTTTCTGCGCTCTGACTTCGCCACAACTCATCTGCGGCGGACGAGGCCCAGATGCAGACGTCCCGGGTCAGGTCTGGACGGTTTGTTCACAGAGCCCCACTTCCTGCCTGGCATTTACATGGTTCTCACGACTCCCTTTGGCCACAGGGCTCAGTGTAAAACGTTTAATTAGGAGCTGACAGAAGTTAAAGAACAGTCACATTAGCCACTAAATGCAAAGAAGTATGGTTTTTCATGTGTGGCAGAAGCTAACTCTCAAAACTCTAATGATGTTAGTTTTTACTGACTTTAAACTTGGGCTGAGAAATTACTACCCCACAAGGTACTTTTAGGGTCTAATTACTACCAGTCATTTTGTTTATGCTCATCCAAATCAGTCATAGAAAAATAATTACACACAAACAGACTTTGAATCGATTTTATGTTGTGACTCATTAAATGTACTTTCTATAAATACATGAAGTCACCCCCAGACTCTGGAACGCCCTACCCCAGTCACTGCGAGTAAACCTTTCTGTTGATTAATTTTTATTTATCAGAGTTTTATTGTTCTTTTATTAAAATTGCACTTTGTAAAGCACGTTGTGATTTATATCTGTGAAAGGTGCTATTTAAATAAAATTTACTTTACTTTAAACAAATTACTTACATTTATATTGAATTTTTAAAAAAAGATATAACTTAAAGGCCCCAAAAATACTAATAAATTACTTCAAGCCAAAGTTTAGAGCTAAAGATTAAACTTCTATCTTTGAGTTTAGCCTCAGACTGATCCTGTAATTATCTCAGACTTGAACATTTTTTCAAATATTTGACATTTTACAATTTTCATTTTTCAATAGCTTTTTTTCCACGTGGTGACTCTGAGAAAACAGACGTAGCCAGAGTTAGAATAGACACTAACTCAACTCACCCCTTCAGCTTGAACATTTATACAAACATGTAGTTGAACTTTATAGGATGTCTTAAGCTATCTTTCCTTTTACAATCTGCTGTTTCATCACAAAAACAAGAAAAAAATAATTGTAAACCCTCCAATTTTTTATTACTTTTCTAATTTTCTACAAAATAAAATATCAAATAATTCGTTTTTGATACACATATGATCCATTGGGTTGTTTAATCTTGCCCAACAAACATTTCCTTGCTGCGCATACTGTATATTTCCCCAGCTCCTACAGTAGGCCTCAGTGAAAACAGTCACTCACAACCTTTCCTTAGGTTTACTTGTCTGAGTGTCATCTCTACACTCAGGTAAATTCTTCTGAGCACTACCTTTAATAACCAGTAAACAGCTTAAGTGTGATCAAAGGTCATGTCTTTTCAAATCCAAACCTCCATTTGTTCTTCCAAAGCTCTCACCAACAATAACTTATTTATTTCACGTGGTTCCCTTCAAACAGCGTCAGACCATTTAAAATCTAAAATAGAGCTGTCTTTTTTTGAACGGCTGTTTGTGTGAAGGCTGAATGTAATTGTCTTTTGCCAGGTGACTTGGCTTGTGTCTGAATAAATGACCCAGTCAAGGTTAGTGTCGATCCAAAGACCAGCCACTAACCTTGCCACAGGGCCGTGTTGCTGTTCCCATTACACCTGCAGAAGTCCATTTCCTGCTTCCGAAGCCCATTCAGGCTCGTCCCGATCAGAGGAAACTCCGCCTCTCTATTAGCGACATGAAAGACAAGACTTTGAAAGAGCCTGGTCTCTTACGGCGCTCAAGGTCACATCAGTTTCCGCTGCAGCGATCGGAAGCAGAAACCAGATGAATGTAATCAGTAACAGAAGCCAAGGACAGTAACGGACAGTGACATGGCCAGGTCTCTCCTAACATTAGACAAAACAAGTATTTATCACATCAGAACAACCCAAAGATAGATTAATACCAGCACTATTTTCATTATGTCTTTGTATTATTGCATCGAGAGGCAGTATATTCTGTGCGTGTTGGTACTAAGTTGGACCAAACTAAATGTTTAGAATAGAAAAGATTTTTATTGGAAAACCACATAAAATATGAAAGGATAAGGGTTTTTGAAGAATAAAACTACAAACAAACATAAGAATTTAAGTTATTTTGTTCCACATAGAACAAAGAAACTGCTCTATTTAAGTGTCACAACCCATTTTCTTTTGTTGTCCCTGTCTCAGACCCACTCTCCCCCAACAGCAGCAGAGGGCTGCTTTTCTTTATTAAAAAGTAAAACTAGACCAATTTTTACTCCAATAAGAATAATTAAAAATACTAATACATTACATTAAACTGAAGTTTAGAGTTGATTATAAACATTAAGACAATTAATGACATTGGTGTCGGCCAACGGGAGCGCTTCTTTTTCCTGAAGCGAGCTGTGATTGGACAAAACTGTTCAGGACTGAAAATTTTTAATTATTAAAATCCTAAATAAAAAAAGACCAGATGACGTTTTAAGGTCTTGTTTTTCCACAGATGGTTCCTGTTACTATATGATTTTAGATTAAAGCGTTCTTTTTGTGATATGCATAAAAAACCACACTCCCCATAACCTATTTTTAATTATTTTAGATTATTTGTAAAATATGGGGCAGGTCATATAAGACTGATCTTCCTGTTCCTTTTTCATTTATGGATTCTGGTAGCTCTGCTTGTTTACATTTATTTACAATGTTTTGTGGCCTAAAGAATATCTAAAGAATACTTTAAATATGCTATTTCCATCCATGACTAGTTTTCTCATTACAGTACAACGCTGTGCAACACAAGAGAGTATAATCTTCTCATTAACTGGCACACATGTCATGTCCCAATTTTGTGTTTAGTTGAGTCAGTCTGTTATGTAGTGTATTTCATTTCCTGTGTCTTATTGTGGTGTCATGCCCCTGTCTGTTATTTCTGTATTGACTTCCTGTCCTTGTGTTTTCCCTCCCTTACCTGCTCCGCCCCTAATGTGTTCCACCTGTGCCTCATTGTGTTCCTTTTGGTCTGTGTGTTTTGCCCCTGTCCTGGGCTAGATTGTAGCTCCTCCCTGTGTGAGTATTCCAGTGGTCTGCGTATCAGTCTTCTAGTGTTTATGACCTTCGCCTTGTTTTTAACCATGTCTCTTGGATTTTGTACTTCTGCCTTCTGAAATAAACCCTTTAAACCATCTGCCTTTGTGGGGTCTGATTGTGAGTCCTTCTGCCCGTTCCTGACGGGTGTGTCCCTGACAACATAAGCTTTAGGACTGGGATTTATTAGTGAATATGAAGCTAGGTATGGCTCTAAACAGATATTTTGGTCTCAGAAAATTTACATTTGTGATATCCACCAAGATGTACAATAGCAAACCATGAAGCAATACTATCCCTCTTTCTAGAAATGTAATATACAAACATTCAGACATACACTTCCATCTTTAAACTCAACAAAAACACTTGATGGCAGTGGATTTGGACCAAGGATAGGAGCCAAACTCAGTGAGCGTCCTGGCTGTTGGGGAAACAGAGTTAGCGCCGGGCTAGGAGTCTCTGGGGCGGCGTGTTTTGCCTGAAGAGAAAGGTCATGAGAGGGAACAGGGTAACGAAGTGTGAAGGGAAGCCACCGTCCTCGTCTTCGGGGCCCTCCGAGACGCTCCCTGTAAGGTGTTAATGCAGATGCTGCGGCCGAGCCAATCCTGTTTATTACACCTTACCCAGGAAGCCGAGCAGTCAGTCGGTAAACGCCGAAAACATGCTAATCACAAGCAAAAAAATAAAAACCTGGCACCGCATCCAAGTCTCAGCACGGCTCAAAAACAGAGACGAGGCACAGGAAGAGTTGGCTGGGTTTCTGATGTCGACGCTTCATACTGTTGGACATGATAAACAGGGAAGTGTTCACAGTCTTGGTCTGGAAATAGCTCGTTTAGATCTATTTTAAAACACTCTCTTGAGTCGGCACAAAGTCTAGTCAATTAAAATGGTACCTAATATTCTGCTCTGTGCATCATTAGCAGCAAGTGTCTATGTCCTTCTGTCTATATGTCTGATAAATTTGAACATACAGACCTTTCTGACTCACGTAACTTATTTTGTTGATGCTGCCGCACTGGTTGGAAAAAAGCCCACAGCTGTACGGGAAAATAAGACCATAACTATTTAACTCAAGATATAAAAGAACCAACACAAATCCATCTCTCTCTAATCACTTAAATGTTGAAAGACATACAGGAAGTGTGGCTGAATATTTGCTGCTGGGGCCAGGGCCTAGTTTTCAAATAAAATTAAAGCTGGCAAGACAAATTTCCCCAAGTGGAACAATAAAAGTATACCTTACCTTAGTCCTCTGAAGCCAGATGATACAGTATGTTTCTTCATCTGAGCCCTGTTTGGGTTTTTATCTAGATAAGTTGAGTTTTAGTTCGATCAAAGTCTAAGTAGCATGTGTCCAGAAGTTTTATTTTGATTTAGAGCAAAATTCAATGAAATATGCAGAGCTTAAGAGTATTTAAATTGATGATTACAAGGTTGAACACTATTGACTGCAAATGGCTGACTTTTATGCAGCACACACCAAATTAAAACAAATCATTGTTTGGTTTAAACCTGGCTTAGGACAGAAAGTGGATAACCAGCCTCATGAAACAAATTAAGGTTACCCCGTTTGGATTTGTTGAGTCTTCTGCTGCCTGAAAAGTCTGCATTTAAACCAAATGCAAAAAAAAAATATTTAATGCGTTTACATTAGTCATTTAGCAGACGCTTTTATCCAAAGCGACTTCCAAGTGAGGATAAACAATGGAAACAATTTTAACAACACAAAGTAACAAAAACCACAAGTGCACTAAAAACTAGTCAGTTTAAAACCCAGCACAGTTTACAAAGCTAAGGATAAGAGAATTTTTTATTTATTTATTTTTTTTTAATAAAGAAAAGGAATAGAAAGGAAGTAGAACTCAGTGTTTGTCAGTCAGGTGTTGATGGAAGAAATGTTTTTTCAGGTGTTTTTTAAAGATGGCTACAGAATCTGCTGATCTTGTAGCAGCAGTAGATCATTCCACCAATGTGAAACAGAGCCAGAGAAGGTATGTGAGAGGGATTTTTTACCTTTTTGGGACGGTACCACCAGACGTTGTTCATTTGCAGAGCGCAGGGATCTGGTAGGAACATAGTATTAGTGAGTTAAGTTTAGAAAAACTTTCATGTCTGTGAAGCCAGGCTCTGGTCTGAAGAGTGTCAACATCTAAACAGGAATGTTGCCGTTGCTACAGTGTTTATTTGAGTATTGCTTTGACTTTAATTGACTTATGGACTACTAATTGTGTTGTTCAGAGTCGTGTGAGACGAAAAGCCCATGATTCAAATTTCTTACTGGGCAGTGTACATTTTAGGACATCCTCAGACCTCGGGCACAGAGAAAAAGGACTACTGCCTCAGACTCAGACAACACAGACTTAACGGCATCAGAAAACTTACTAATGTTTAAAACCCGGACAGATATGCATCACCTTTCAGGAAAATTCTCCAATTAAACACATTCTTCCTGAACTACCTGGTTCTTCAGTTTCTGTCTCTCTCCTCCTCCAGTCGTCTTTGTTGCAGCTCGTCGTTTTCTTTTTATGAGTTTGTTTAAGTTTATAATGTTACCACAGGAGCAGATATGGTTTTTACACACATCACTAAACTGCAGTAAAATAACTCGACCCGGTGCTGGCTTGTGCTGTCGCTGCTCTGTTTAGACACACAGAGCAGAGAAAGGAGGTGAAGTGGAGGTGACAACTGCACAGACACCTGTCTACTGTTTAAATAACCTGCACTCAATGAAGTAGCGAAGGTGGAGCTTGTGTGTGCTTCTGTGTTTAATAGTTTGCGAGTTCATGAACGTCACAACCCTAAAAGCCGTGTTGTCTGAGTCCGTGACGTCCGAGGCTGATGCTGTTTAGTCCCTTTTGTCTTTGCATGAGGATGTCTTAAAATGTACACTACTGATCTGTGAATGTAATTCAGCTCATTGCATACATCATTCGTTCTTCACTTCAGATTTCTGTCCTTTACCAAAGTTTACAAACCGTCAGAGAAATAAACCTCCAAAAACAATTACTTAGCTTAGTTTAACTGTATCAGTTTATTGTGTTTAAAGTTGGGGGAGTGTTTTGTTTAGAGTAAAGGTACAAATTGTAAAAACATTTAATAGGGCTTATGATGTATGGCAGTGGCGACCACAAATGCAAAACAATAGTCTTTTCACATGACAGAGCTATGTCTAATACTCTTTAACATTATATTTTAGAGCTTTGTGACCCTTTTTCCGTGCTCATATTGAGGCTGTTGGGGTTGAAGGTCACCGTCAAACACGGGCCGAGGACAGTAGAGTGAAAAGAGATGAGTCAACCCGTGACACGTCCAATTACTGTGAACAAGAAACAAAATAACATCTCCACTAATGTCCTTCTCACTCCTTTAACCCCCATTTTCCCTCAGTATGTCATCCTGTTAACCGCTGGAGGTGTAAAAATGTGACCCATCAAGACAGGGTTACTACAGAGAAGGTGAGTAGAGGTGACTGAGATTAGAGGAAACCCACACCCATTCGGCTAGACACGACTGGATTTGGTTTCTACAGCTGTCACTGTGCACTTCCGCTCTGAGTGGGTTTATTTTTAGCCTGGTACAGTGTTACGGTATGAGGACACTGATAGGAGACAGACTATTACAGTTGTATGTGACTGTTCAGACAAAGATGATCCTTTTGTTTTTGTCTTGGTATTTTAGGGGTCAAATATATTTTAATGGCCATTTGGTGACCTCTAGTGGTAAATGTGAATATTGTAATTACAGTCCTCGAACTTCACATTTTTTAAGTATAAGAAAAGCTATGGTAGCCCAGCAGGGACATGTTGGTGTCCATGAACAAATCCAGTGTGAACAGATCTGATGATGCGCTTTCATTTTTATTTTATTTTTTCAGTTTATTTAATATATACTCTTAATCTGCATGCAAAAATAAATAAATAAATAAGAGGAAAATATAATCGTGCTTCTCCTCCAGCAGTTCTCAGTTTGTCCTCTCTGGGCACCTTTAGGAACAGAGAGTAATGGAACTCAAGTGTCTCTTTTCACTGGTTTGTGTGAGTGTCATCTGGAGGTGATTGTACACTTTTGTCTAGATCTGAGATGTCTGAACTAATAAAAGGACATTTTCCAAAGGGCTGATGGTGAATTGATTCTTATTTCACAGGTACATGCAGGTTTTCTTTGGATTTGGACAGGTTTTATTTATTTATTTTATTTTGGTCAAAAGGACAAAACAACAAACAAAACAATACATCACCTTCTAAAAAAAGCAAAAAACCCACATGGACCAAAAAGGCATCGGTAAGGCCCCTCCCAACAAGTTGTAGTTGGATTTGAACAGGCTTTTGTTGGATTTGACCAGGTTTTATTTGGATTTGAACAAGTTTCAGTTGAATTTGAACAGGTCTTTGTTGGTTTTGACCAGGTTTCAGTTGGATTTGAACAGGTTTTTGTGTGACTTGAACAGGTTTTATTTGGATTTGAACCTGTTTGTTTAAAGCTGCTGCTGTTGGCGCCATAAACAACACATTTATCTCTGAAGCTGAGGGCCACATAAACTCTCACCGTGTGCCGTGATTGGCCCCCGGGCCGGACTTTGGTCGTGTCTGGTAAATACTTCCGACAGATTGGACAGAATTTGTTTTTATGTAGACTCCACTACTTAGATAAAACTAGACTTTTCCGCTGGACCCCAGTTTATTTCCCCCACAAAGTGAACATAGTGGTCAGCAGCTCACAAAGATCTTGATTAAAGCAATGTGTTTTTTGTTAGTGCTAATAGTGTGCCTGAACTTTACTGTTGTCTGTATATTTTTTCATACATTTCTAGTATATATAGCCTAAGTCTGTCTCTCCAGGCCACTAGTTTCTTTAAGCCGCCATTATGCCACTTGTGAGTTCAGTTTGTTGCATCTCTTTAAAACCTTCTCATATCATGTATTTCTGATATAATTCAAGTTACTGCAGAAAAATGAGAGCCTTTAGCGGCTGTTTACTGGGTCTTTATCTCCCACTAGTGGTGTTTTAGTGGCTCCTTTTCTCAGAACAAAGGCTCATTTCTCAGGAATAACTCCACTGCTGTGACACTGGCTCCTGTCACAGAGAAAGATTAAAAAATATTTCACCTAATGTTTTATCAGACTCTGAACTCGGTGAGAAGTCTGGTTTATCACAGTTCACAGAGGTCACTGTGGCTCTGGTTTCAGTCTTGTTTCAGGCCAAAGCCACCATTTCATGTATTTACATTAGAAATACACAGATGGCTTATTATTGGATCGTTGGACCAAAACTAAACCAGGCCTAAACCCCAAAAAAACCCATTTAGGACTAAACCTAGGATTAGTAAACCAGACCGAAAAAAGGACCAAACCAAGGTTAGACCTTTGACTAAAGTAGAATTAAAACAGCACTGAACTAAGACTAAACAAAGACTAAACCTAAGACTACACTAAATAAAGTTTAGATTAAGAGTAAAACTTGGATCTAAACATGATCTAAGATAAAGATTTAACCACAATTAAACCAGGACAAAATTCATGAATAAACCGCAGCTAAACCAAGTCTAGAAATGCAGGACTGAACCTGAACCAGGTGAACAGAGACAGAAGAGACAGCTCTAAAAGGCATGAATATTGGCTGAACACTATGTCGACTGTTGTTGATTGCCTATAAATTATAAATCTCTAGTCAATAACAGCAGTGACCCGTGTTGATCTAACCTGATGGAGTGCATACATTCCTGTTCAGATTTCTGTTTCCCCATCAGTAAACTTGGCAAAGAATTTTCCACTATTTTGTATTATTTATTAAAAAATGGGTTTAAGACACACCTCAGACAATATTAATATTTATATGTGCGGAACACAATATTGTGTAAAATATTGTGGTTTAAACTTAAACAAAATTTAATGCAAGTCAAAAATAATATCTAATTACACATAAAAAGACTCTTGGCATTTGTCTTACTTTGGAAACATGACATTTAAAGCTCCATAAAACACAGTGGAGCTATATTTGTTCCACTACTTCCTGTTCCCTATCAAAAGCTCCACTCGATGCTGCATCGTAGCATTATGCTATGGGGGAACATTCTTTGTGTGACCAGTTGTGAAGTACGTGTGTCAAACACGGCAAGAATTGGTTTATATAACCTCTGTTGGTGACGCAGCTCATCAGCAGCAGCTGTGTGAGCGCACCTGAATGTGATTGACACAGAAGGAGAGAGAGAGAGAGAGAGAGAGAGAGAGAGAGAGAGAGAGATATCTATAGATATAGATATATATATATATATATATATATATAGATATATATTATATAGATATAGATATATAAAGATATATATAGATATCTATCTATCTATCTATATATATATATATATATATATATATATATATATATATAGATAGATAGATATATAGATATATATCTCTATATATAGAGATATATATCTATAGATAGATATATAGATATAGATAGATAGATAGATAGATAGATAAATAGATAGATAGATAGATAGATAGATAGATAGATAGATAGATAGATAGATAGATAGATAGATAGATAGATAGATAGATATATATATATATATATATATATATATATAGATAGATAGATAGAGAGATAGAGAGAGATATAGATATAGAAAGTGTAGTGGTCACTTTCTGCTTATTCAGGATCTAAATCCAATGACAAAGTTCCACAAACGTGACTTGGATGTGTTCAGTAAAATTCAAAGTCAGGCAAAAGTGACCTCGTGTTTGGTTTAGTCCTGCAGCAACAGCAAAAACCCGTCTCTGTGAAAAGAACCGCGCTCGGACAACCGCCTGGGAGCCCGACCCTCATTATGTTTAAAATACCATTAATTAACTTTATTGAATGAGCCGCAGTAGGGGGCCCTCCACATGGTTCCCTCTGGTTTAGTCGCCCCAGACCCCACCTTGCCCCGTTCAGATCCGGAGAGCCAGCAGCCTTCACTTCAGACTGCCCGCTCGAGGTGACTTCTCTGGAAAAATACTCTAATTTCTAATGTTGTAGCAAGTCACATGATGCCATTAAAATAAACCTCTATTGAAGAATTTGTATTTTATTGACCCTTGTGTTGTCCTCGAACCAAAAGCAGGAAGAAACTTTTGTTTATGTTTTTTTAGTAGAGTCCATCCATTGTGGCTTTTTTAGCCACATATTTACTAAAACTGTGCAGGGTTTGGGGCTGAGCCGACAGCAACCTATTTAAACCAACAAGTCAAGCTTTAATTTATACTGAGAGCACTGTGTGACGTGTGAGCATCGTCTCTAAAGCAGGCTCTGAACTACAAAATGAATCTGCGTGCCTCATTAAATTACTCTTCACCCCTGTTTTTTTGTTGAGGCCGGTTGCCTTTCCTGAGCTAAACGAACTGAGCCCATTAGAAAATGTATGGATCTATCTCTGGTTTTTGGTCTAGTCCTGGTCTGCTTCTCAGATTGTCCTTTGTAAGTCCTGATTTGATTTTAGTTCTGAGTTGAGTCCAGGGAACTGCAGTACCAAACCTGTGTCAAAAGTTGGTTTGCTTTCTATCAAGGTGGATCTTTTATGAAAAATTAGTTCTGCCGAGCTGCGAGAAAACCCCTCTGGTTACAGACTTTGTTCCCGACATATCATCTGGAAAGAATCTTTTTTTCTTGTGTGGTGTCTGACAACTATTATGTGATTGGTCAGAAATTTAAAGTGGGTGTGGTTAATGTGGAAAAGCAAAGAGTTCTGCGGTTCCTGAGTGTACATTTACATTTAGTCATTTAGCAGACGCTTTTATCCAAATCGACTTACATGAAGCTTCTATTCACCAATGTTACATTTTTTTTACATTTACATTTAATTTCTTGTTGAGTAAAAAATATCCTGGCCTTGAGAAAACACACACATTTCTTTGTTCTTGTGGAGTATGTACCAGGCTTTACTCTGAATGTAAATGTAAAAATGAAAGGCTAAACTGCTCCAGATCTAGATCCAGAGATAAGATAGAAACACAACCCAGTGACCAATCAGCAACTACTTTAATGTTGTCTAGAAACATTAAAGTAGGGCCAACCCCTCAACTTTGCCTTTTTGTAAAGACTAAGACTACCCTCCATTTTTCTTTTTAGGAAATATAGAAAGATTGGATTACATTTACAAAACCAATCAGACTTTTTGTAAAACATAACACAAATATGAAGTCACAAACATAACAAAAGAAGAGAAAAAACACGCAGGAGACAAGTTTGGGCAGGTTTTAAAATTTTACAAACGTCATTAGTAATGAGTCATTTGTGAGAACAGTCTGTTCTGCTCAGAAACTTTTACGATGAGTTGTAACACCTTCCTGTGAATGTAACTTCACTTTTTTATCACTGAAGCCTGTCTTAATAGCTTTCTCAGGGAGTTTTTTTCTACATTTTTTACAATCCACTGTTTGTCATGACACATACTAAAAATACAAGACATGTTTGACAGTCCAGAAGCCATATGGATGTTTGTTAGCTCAGAAGGTTTTGTTGTCTGTGGCTGTTTCCTTTCTCTTTTGTCACATGGAAAACCATTAATTGAACACATTGTGACAATGAAATGAGTGGGTGTGGGTCTTAAACTGTGTTTTGAATGGAAATAATCTCGGTCTAGGATCTGTTCTGGGGCCAGTTCTAATTTAAATCTGTCGGGGGTGAAGGCTTGCTGGAGGAGGAGGCACATAATGAAGTCTATTAACATCAGTGGTGACAATTGTAAAGAACGTTTCAGTCATCACCAGCGCCGCCTGTAAACCAAGGAAATATGTTCATCTGTTATCGAAATGTGTGGAGAATGACAAACATAAGACAGAGTGAGCTTCGCCGACGAGAAAATGGTGGAAGACTGGACGAGGCTTTTCCCCCCCCACACACACATACATTTTATTAAAATAACAATTGTTGTATTTTTAGGCTTTATTTGTGGAGGTGGGGACAGTGGTGCACACAAGAAATAGTGGATTAAATCAGCACAAAGCACAGACAAACATGTTTTTAATGTGATGGTGTGTGTTTGTCTAACTTACTGCAGATATTATAAAGCATTGGTAAATCTCATTAAGAGCTGATCGTCTCTTTAATGTACATCTGTACTCAGTCGTTTTCATAAATATCACTGGAGGATCAAGAGAAACACATCTGGACTATTGGTTTTATCAGTTTCTGCTCCTTCCTAAATGACCCAAATTTTAATTAAAGAAATGTAGATGCATTTGATCTGGGAGAATATGTTTGTTTGTTTTTGTTTCTAATTTACACAATGTTGTTTGCCTTAGAATGAAATACCAAAAAAAGTCAGTGCTTTTGCATTGAACACTTTTTCTTCTTCTAATCTGACATCTGGGAGCCGATGCCAGACCTCGAACGGCGTCTTCCTCAGCATTATCTCATAAAAACAGAGCCTTGATAATACCGCTGCATTAGACGAACAGGGAAAACAACAATAAGTCATTTAGGCCAGAGTGAAGCGATAAACAGAGAAACCAGCGAAGACTCTCGATCGCTAACCCACGATAACTACAGCGAGCTGAAGTCTGGCACTGAGGAGCCTTTCTAAAATAAAACTGCTTCAAAGAGAAGGGAAAACATGTCCGCTGCCAGAATAATCATCAAAAGTGTGCTCGGTGCCAGGAACGTGTTTGAATGAGTGGGAATGGGAGAGCCAGGTGTTTTTGCCAAAGTGACATTATAAAAGTCAAGTACGGATCAAACAAAGCGTCGATAGCCGAGAAGTCTGGGATAAAATGTGGTGTGTTAATGGTAAACAGGATCGAGCTCGGTGTTAAACAAAGCAGATTTTTACAAACAGAACGTGAGGGTAACCATGACGACTCACATTCAGAGCCTAAAAACTGGTCTTTAAATGATTCAATTAAAATGAACTGTATTGGAGGAACTGTATTTTTTTGTTGAAAAATGGGAGAAATTAATGGACTTTTGAGCTAATGTGTGTAAAGTTTACTATTACACTTTTGTGACATTCATAGAGTCTCCAAGCAATTACTGTGGAGGAGTTCTTGTGTCCTTGTCACACTGTGTCAAAAATGGCTATTGTGGGCTATGATTGATCGCAAATGTAAAGTTGTGGCTTAAAATGTGTGTTGTACCTCACACAATCGTGCGACTGATGATTAATCTCACAATCATGACCAACACTGACTGCTATAAAAAAACAACAGTGCCATAAATGTAGGACAATCATAGAGATGGTCCATAGTAACCAAAAAGGACTGACATTGGGCAAAGGACTGGAGCTGGAATTGAACCCAGGTCACCTGAGTATGTGG
Source organism: Perccottus glenii (assembly GCA_024416835.2). NCBI lineage: Eukaryota > Metazoa > Chordata > Actinopteri > Gobiiformes > Odontobutidae > Perccottus > Perccottus glenii. The sequence goes on from CM044553.2 coordinate 3,476,755, forward strand.
AATGCACTCTACCAGATGAGCCACTGAGGCTCCCCCCTTTCAGCTCTTCTAAACCTGTCCAGACTCAGTTTCATAAACGAATAAAGGCCACTCAAGTTGGACATGGATCCTTAAGTCATGATTATCATTGGTTTTCAGTGTTGCACACTGCTGTATACAGCAAATTAAAAGGTTTGGTGTTTCCAGTTGTAGGTGTAAACCGTACACCATGTTTTGGTCCTCACTGGGTAGTAGGGTAGGACAGGAAGTCATAAAACTAAAATGGCTCCTTTTACTTGATTCTGTGGAGCTTTAAAAGCCTTGTATTCCAGGTTACACAAGTTTCTGTCTATTAAACAGTAACCTTGCACTGCAGCTTGATTCTCACGAGATTTGTGTCACAAAAAATCAATCTTGACAAAGTATTCGCTTCCAAAACGTGGCCAATTGTGTCTGTTGTGTCCAATGATGTGGCAGCTCTTACAGCTCTTAGGTTTGAGGTTTAAAGATGACTGTTTTACTGTTTCTAACACAAACAACACGGAGCTGCTCTGATTGGTTGATGTGGTTGATAAATCCAATCACGTCCAGGTGTTCATTCAAAGAACCTTATGCTTTGCAAACACTTTCAACAGGAGCCTCCAGATGGTCTGTGGAAAAGTTCTTTCTGTCAGAGTCAGGTTTTTACTGTTTGTACTAAAAAAAAAGTTTATAATAGCATTTCCTGTAAAACATCAAATTAAAGTAGGCTGACATATGGAGCTAGAGTTTGCAATAATTTATTTTATCGTTAAGACAAAACCATTCAGATGAGATCTGTTCCGGGACTTACTTCATCATAGAACTTAATTTATCTTTTTGTGAGTCTGAAGAGGCACCAGTGTTTCATTCACAGAGCCCAATGTATTATTCTTGGTCAAGGATTTATCCTAAATAAGTCATAGTGGACTATGTGGGTTTTCATTAAAAAGGCCTTTTCTTGTGTTAATTTAATGGATAATGTCCTTACTTTTAACTTAAACTTAAATCTTCTATACTCTCCTTTTGCATATTTACCTCAGAGGTAATTGGCTGTGGACCGAGGTGGCTTCTTCTTCCTTAGTTTGCAGGAAGGGTAGAAAGTTTAAAAAGCTTTAAGACCTCAAAGTCAGAGCCGTCGTCTTGGTTATGAAAATGAGACGGCAAACAAAAAGTCTTTGCGCACAGGTGACTTTCAAGACGGGAAAGACAAAGGACACATATCAAACATCCTCTTAACTCGACGCGCTGCATTCAGGCCCAGCTTCCATCTCCGAGGGATCTCATGTCCCGCACGTTCCTCTTCACCCACTCCATCGGGTCAATATTAGCACAAGAACTGCAGCTACTTGATGTACCTCCAGTCAAATTTACAAAACACTGTTTGAATCGCGCCATGAGATGTGGAGATGAAAGAATCACCAAGGGCACACAGCTCCTCAGGCTGCAAACACCTCCACTTTTAACACCACGGCGCAATTAAGAATTTAAATGTGTGACTTTGAAAATGAAAATGTCATAATTTGTGTTTAGTCCGGCCTGTGACAATGTGCTTGGTCTAATATAAGTGTGAACATGAGTTGGTAGATTTTATTTTACTGTAGGTTTATCAGTTGTTCAGGGCTGCACAGGGGTTAGCTCGAGAGTTCAAATCCTGACCAACTCGAACATTCTCGACGAGTCTGCATGTCCTCCATGTGTTACTGTGGGTTCTCTCCGGGTACTCCAGCTTCCTCCCATTGACCAAACACATGCATGTACAGGTCAAAGGGCAAATCTAAAGTGTTCCTAGTGCATGAATGTGAGTGAATGTTTGTCTGTCAGTGTATGTTAACCCTGCGACTAACTGGCCACTGTCCAGGGTGAACCCCGCCTCAGGACCACAGTTCTGGGATAGGCTCCAGTCACTCGCAATGCATTTTCTACCTGTTAGGGACTAAGCGGTTTTGCAAGAGGAAATGAATTGATGAACGAAAGGTTTCCAGTCATCGCATGTAATGCGTTTTTTAATTTATTTGTAATTATGTCGATTGAATTTTGAGGTTGTACAGCAAACTGTGGTTGTGGTGGGAAGGTGCTATTGATTGATCCAGGACATTGTGAAGGAAAGGTTAAAGCAAAGGCGTCTGGATGTAGGTTTTAAGGTGAAGACTTTTCATCTCAGAGACTTTGTCAGTTTACTGTAGCTATACTAATATTAATAGTTGGAATAGGCAAACGCGTAAATATATATTTTAAAGATTCTAATTCTATATGAGCTATATAAAAAAGTATATTGTAAAGAACAAGAAAAAAGAAGAGAGTAGGCTATTCTTGGTGCACAGAGGCTGGAGGTTCAGCCGTGTACTGCTGCAGAGCCTCTCAAAGCTTTTGTGATTTCCACCAAACACATCTGGTTTGAACCAATGGTAACACCATTACTAATGTAAACAACACTGTGTTGCTCTGATTGGAGACATTGACCAGTTGAAAGGCGGTTTATCCAATCACCTCCACGTTCTCATCTAAAGGACCTGTTTGACAAGGCTTTCTGTGAAGCATCAACTCTCTTGATAATTGACATAGCTTGAGTTTGAGTTAATTTGAAAAAAGCAAATACTTGTTTATCACAAGAACAAGACATGCCTCATTTGAGAAAGCATTTCAATTCTGATTTTCACCCATTCTCTCTCATTCAATAAACAAACTGCTCCATCTTTTAATAACAGTACCTCACTGTGGAAAGATTGTCTTATTTGTGACACTTACTTCTCCTTTTTTCACTGCAATCCTTCCTGAATCGACTCATACCATATGGCTCCAATAGAAATGTCATGGATATTAAAATAAAAAATATCTGGACAAAAGGCATCATTTATAAAAATGTGTGTACGTGTAGCCAGATCTTTAGTATCACAAAAACATTATTACACTACAAATACACCATAATACTAACTGTACAGACAAAATTAAATTAGATGTACACTTTAACAACAAATATATGAGTGGACAAACATTACAGTGAATGAAATAAGACAATCTTCTCCCATGAGAGATAAAACTAAATGGAAGGGGAAATGGGAAAGTAGAATCTTTACACAGCACAGTCTGGACACAATGAAGAAAGAAAGAAAAAGAACTCGATGAACATGCAGATACACACCAGGTAAGTCAGAAACTAATAGAAATGAACACACTGACACTGTGCAAAGTGTAAAGTCTGTTATCCTCTCTCTGATGTACTGCTGCGATACGTTATCCGTGTGATTACAGGGATAAACCGAGAGATATGACACAAAATGTAGGATAATATAATTAGCCGTGTTCTCCAGCGCTGGCCCGTGAAAATCCCAGCTCCATTTTACCGCAGGACTATTTACTCTGAGCGTGTCATTTCAACTCTATTAGAAGAGATCGAAAGACAAACATTGTACAAAGGAGAGACCGGACAATGAGCAGGAATCAGGGAGGAAAAAAAGAGGGAATGTCAGATAGAGGCCGTAAAAGGATGAGCTGAGGAAGATAAGGAATCACTGATAAAGTCTCAAAGGTGCAAAGAGGAGTGACTTATCGAGATCAAGAGTGAAAGTAACACAGTTTTATTTCGTTCCTTTCACAAGTCAGTGATATATGTTCATTCATGTCTAGAAACATATTTTCTGCACAAAGAAGGTTAAAGAGACAAAGTTTAAGCCACTTTCACACATCCAGTGCGGACGTAATCGGGGTTAGTTCAACCGGCCACAATCCATACGTCGTTAATGAATAGTTCAGTGACTGTCCTGAGAAGCAGGGAAGAGCGGGGATGACGCTTAATTAGCTTAACGTAGCTAACAGAATTATTTTGCACTAATTTTGAAACGACAGTTATTAGAACATGCGAGGACCATAACCAAACAGTTTAAAGTAAGTTTAAACAGCTGCAGAGAGAACAAGGGTTCAGCACCAGACACACGGCGTACTTGTCATCAGCTCATCGCAGACTACACTGTAAACGTTCCCTAGATGATCCTGTCAACAGCTTTTACTCTGGTGTCTCTTCAGAGGCTCATTTTACAGTTGAACTGTGGAAATACAATAATCAGACTAGAGACATGTTGTTGTTATTATTATTAGGCCGAGCCGGTGATGACCGAAATGATCCTCATTTTGACCCAGTAAACATGCACGAAAAGTCATTTTTATTGGTCCCAACATTCAAGGCCAGCGAAAAATTTATTTATTTGAAGTCCATGAAAAATGAGCTAAACATGTGTGTTCAATAAATAGCGCTTTTTCTTGTCGTTTTTGCTCGAGTTATATATTTTTTTTATTATAATTTTTCAACAAAATGATTCTAAATTTGACCCAGTACACGTGCATCGAAAAGTCAAATTTATTGGCCCCAAAATTCAAGCTCGGTGAAAAATGTATGTATTTGAAGTCCCCGAGGAAAAGAATGAAAAATGACTCAGTGGCGACCCCTGGAAAATGAAAATACATTGTGCCTATGGAAAGTGAAAGTAAATTATTTCAAATGTAGAAATACAAAACTTGGTACATCCATAGGACACCTCAGGGCAAACAGAAAAGTTTATTACAGCCATACCGTAAACTCAACAGGAAATCTACTATGTTGGGTGGAATGCGTGACCACCTAAATCGCACCCCTTGTGCTAAAGGCTTTTCATCTAAACAGCTCCAAATTTGCTGAGTATCATCTAGACACGTGTGCCAAAAAAGTTATTAATTTGTTTTTTGATACATTTGTGGCTGTGGTTGTAATGAGTCTGTGAAGAGGCAGCCATTTCTTTGGAAAATAAATGCCATTTCCCAATTGCCAGGATCCTTCCTTTGGCGGAGAATCTTGTACTTTTAGACAAGTAATATTTACATTTTGCCTTTTTAAACAGGGGGGTGCAGCGATTCCTGAGTCATCTCAAATCTCCAGCCAGTACTTTGTTTTTCTCGCCTTAGTCCAAGCATAATCTATTATTTTCAAAAGTTCAGACAGCTCCCAGGAAAACCAGGGATTGTGGAGACCTTTAACTCTAAATTACAAGGTGGTGTAGCAGGCCCCAGCAGTAACACAGGCCCGAGGTGATGAAGCAGGTTTTAATTATTATTATGATTATAGAGTTAATACAGACAGCTGAAACGTCAAATGCACTGTTTAAGACATGATTTAAATCACTTTGTAAAACAGTCGGCTTCACATGAGGCATCTGTCATAGGTCTGAAATCCTGAACTACCAGCAAACGCACTTTCATAAACAAACCAGTCCGGACCAAGACCAACTCTTTTTGTCGGAACAAAGAGCAGCTGTTTGGTCCAAACCATGGTCCACTCGAGCATTTACATCTGAAGATTTGGTTTAAATCAAACAAAGGGAGTGTAAGAGTCCGGACCGAACAGTGCAGCGCCATATATCTCACAAAACATAATCCTATAATCATTTACATTTACATTTAGTCATTTAACAGACACTTTTATCTAAAGCGACTTACAAGTGAAGAAAACAATGGAAGCAATTTTAACAACACAAGGTACAAAAAACTAGTCAGTTTAAACCAATCACAGTATACAAAGCTAAGGATAAGAGAATTTTTTTTTTTTTTTTTAGAAAGGAATCGATAGAAAGGAAGTAGGACTCAGTGTTTGTCAGTCAGGTGTTGACGGAAGAGATGTGTTTTCAGGCGTTTTTTAAAGATGGCTACAGAATCTGCTGATCTTGTAGCAGCAGTAGATCATTCCACCAATGTGGAACAGAGCCAGAGAAGGTACGTGAGAGTGATTTGTTACCTTTTGGGACGGTACCACCAGACGTTGTTCAATCATGATAACACCGTCCTGTTTCAACACTTCAGGTTAAATTTCTTACTTAATATCCTACATATAGTTTTCCTTTAAAACACAGATATTACAATTTTGAAATGTCACAAAGATTAATTTGATTTGAAAGAAAAGTGGAAAGCGTTGCAGTTGGGAGCAGTAGGAGTTTGATAAGGAACCACAGATAAAGCCTGGAGGAGCAGGAGTGCTACACAGAGGAGTGACCAGAGCACATATTCACCGAGAGCGGGTTATAAAACAGTAATGGCTGTGTGTAAAACGCCTCAGTGGGGCTTCTGCTTCGGTTTTGTCTCTGACCCGGCATCCCTCATCGCGGCGGTCGGCGAGTTCAGGATGGTGCCAGATGTTCACAGGGCGCCACACGAACCTGCTGATTCTGACAAAAGCTGCGGCAAAACTGAAAAGCCTCCAACAAAAAGGCCTCCCCAGAGTGAGAAATGAAGGATAGATGTCAACACGCCCTCGGTGCCGCGCTGTCCTTGTCTAACAAACATCAGCGGGACGCCATCGGGCCGAACGCGGGAGGCGCTCGCTAAATGCCACAGAGGAGCCGTTCAAAGTTAGGGCTTTTGACAGTTTTCTTGCCTGTTTCAAGGTTTAACTCGAGCAAAAAAGTTAAAGAAAACACATTTAGAGAGCACTTATCTACTACAAATGATAGTTTACAATAAAGTAAAAAATTAAATCAGTTCCTGGTGCAAAATAGTTCAAACAGACTCTAACACATATGTTTACATTTTATTTTGAACATAACAATGAGTGATGGACAGTTTAAATCACCAATTAGTGAAAAGAATAAGCCAGATGTGCAACAAAAAAACAGCTGGGATTGTTTTGGTAAGATTCAAAGAGAAGATATGGTCATATCTCATCAACATTGTTAATTAGGAACACTATGATTTTGTTTCATATTGTTTTGAAAGTACAGTCACTGTTGAAGGAAAAGTATTTATGAAAACACATACAGTATTATACTCTGGTTTATAGTCTACAGTTGAATTAGAACAACACTCTCACATTTGAGAAAAAGATGGGATCCAGTGCAAGAAGCCGTTACTTACAGCTGCCCTGGGACGACAAACTGAGCACTACTGGAACAGAAGAGCACTCGAGTTTCTTTTTAAACTCACAATCTTACATTAACGGTATTCTTACATGTAAAATTTTACAATTAAATTAAATTTCAGGTTTTGATTTTGTACATTTTAAAGCAAAATCCTCAAGAAAACCCGTTCTCTGGGTTTGTCTGGAGGGGCTCACAGGCTGTAAAGAGGAGGGTTGTGAGGTGTGGCTTTGCAATCTGTATGGTAGCCCTAAAGGAACATAATATAGTCTCTAAAGTCAAAATAAACCCCTGGGGAAATTATTTCCTAAACGTTAAACTACTCTACTCGGTAAATCCAAAAATACTCCATAAACTGTCTGTCACTTCGATTTTTTTTAACGGTGTAAAAAATATTTTTGTGCTTTTATATTTGTTCTGTGCATAGACACTAAAAGTCCTGAGGCGACTTAAACCCAGGCAAACAAACTCCCCTGATAGCTGTTACTAACTATACAGCGGTTCATTTTGTATCTACATAAGAATTTTTAAGGTAAATTAAATTAAATTAAATTAAAGGTAAAATTATTATGAGTTGGCAAATATTTTATTCATCGATTTGTTGGTTCTATATTTAATGTATTAAATGGATATAGTATAATACTTATGTCTACAAGAGCTCTGTTGCTCTTGCTGCATATGAAGTTACAAAGGTCAATAGGGAGAGAATAAAAGATAAACTTATTTTTTTACTGAGTAGTACAATTTTTTTAGCTGTAACTAGCAAATCAAACAAGCAGAAAATTATGTTTCTGAGTTTCATTCGACAAATTCGTAAATAATAAGATGAGACATATTAATATTTTACATTATTACTGTCAGTTACCTCCAGAAAGTGCACACTATAGGCTAATCCTTCAGTCAGGCCCAAGAGAAACTCAAGATACTGGCTCCAGATTTACAGCTTGATTAAGTTTTAAATGTAGATTTTAAAAGGAAAAAAAGATTAACAGATTGTAACAGGAATCTTCTGTGAATAAAACAAGACCATAAGAAGTCATATAGATCTTTTTATCAAAAATGTTAATAGACCTGAACAAAAGCTTTTTCTAATCACAGCTCGTTTCAGGAAAAAGGAGCGCTCCCATTGGTCGACACGGATGTCAATAAGGAATAAAACCGCAGATAAAACAGAGAAAGTGTTTATTCTGCAATGAATAAGTCTTTTTACAAAGAAACAACACAAACAGATAAATATTGTCATTTCACTCACTCAGTGTTTAATCCTGTCGTTTAAGTGTAATGCATCAGTATTATATCAGGAACAGTCCCTCTAATGCTGTTGGTGTGAAGGGTGTCTGAGACTGGCATCCTGAAGATAAGTCCTGTAAAATACATATTCAATTAAAATAAATACACTACACTTTCTTCTTTGAGCCAATCATAAAAATATAACATTTTCAAAATAATCACAACTTGTACGTAATGTGTTTTTGAGAGTATAATGTTTCCATGCAACACAGTAGTTTCTTGTGGGAATATGGTGTTGGCTCCAGGTTTAGACACATCCATCACTGCAGCTGCCGCCTGAAATATGAACGGCCAGGTACATCGCGTGGAGTGAAACTGGAGTGGGACCCTGTCAAAGTCTCCCTCACGGCTCGGCGTACACTGCTGTCAGCTGACAACACCGCTCTCAACGGGAGAAAAAAAAAGTGTTTGTGACAAATGTCTGCAGCAAAGAATTTTTTTTCATAGACACTAACCTTTTCAAAAAACAGCTAAAACCGGACAGGGACAAACCGGACAGCGACGTACGGCTGTCACAGTAACAAGCAGGAGCTGGACTTTGATTGGACGTGTCTGTAGATGAACAGCTGAAGGGAAAGGAGCTGACCCGAGGCAAAAATACTTCACTCTGAGCTGCTGTCTGGCGCTGGAAGGAAAACAAGACTTTCAGCAGATGCACTTGTACTATCAAATACTGAACAGGCAGGAAAACACATTCCTCACTATGGAAATTCACAGTTTCTGAAGTAGTTTTGCTGCTTGTTTGAAGTCATCTAGAGCTGATGTCACGTGATATAAACGTCTGTATTATCCAGAAGTCCACTGAGAAAGAGTTCTGTCGTCTTAGTGGGGCTTCCTGATTAAATGGTGAGACAGGGGTCAGGCTGGTTGGCTTTAGTTTGCTTACATACTAAAAATAAGTTAACACAATTTCAAATGTGACTTAAAAGATCTTAATTTGGAAATATATGGCTTTTGTGAAACAGTCCAGCAAAATAGTAAACGCATACAATTAACCTTCAGTTAATTATATCATATACTGTAGGTCTGTGGAGGGTCTCAGTTATCCAGGACATATTCCAGACAAGGTGTCAACACAGGCATCAGGCCCCGATGTCAGGGTTAAAACTGTCGACTGTCTAAACCAAAGAGCCATTCTGTGTTTTCTGTGCCAGAAATGTGTATTTTATAATTGTGTATGTTTACAATGGAAAAAGGAAATGCTAAGCTGCGTTAGTGTTTTTTTAGTTTTGCGGTAACATAAGTTAGAAAGATTGGAACTAAAGACTTCACATTTCATTTTGACTCTATGGATATGGTTTCTGAGATTTAAGAGTATAAACAACTGCAATGATTCTCAAAAACTCTCTTTTGTGCTGGACTAAGGCTTACTAGTGAGCTTTTGGTTGTAAAAAACAAACAAATGTATTTAACAACCTTTTATTGACAGGCCAAAATAATGCATAATAAGGATGTGCATTATCAAGTTAAAAAGTGCAAAGCCACCCCCAACATGTGTTCATACAAAACCATTCCTAAATTTAAATCCATATGACACACAAAGACATTTTTAGGCCCATGATCCTGGTGCACAATACTAATACTATTTCTAATCTCAAGAAATCTTCAGCTGAAATCTCTTTTACTCAGGTGTTGCTGTCCCGTTTGAGGAATGAGATGAGCCTTAAAACCAACATTTTTTTGTGGCGCTTTTGCGTCAGTTCTGGAGCAGGTGTGTGAACGGGGCAGCGCTCAGGGGGCTTTGGAAAGCAGGCCTTTTGGAAGCTAGTCAATCAGAGCGGGTCCTGAATGTTCACACACAGAACCGCGAGACTGTGTTATAGGCCACATCATCATCATCATCATCATCATCATCATCATCATCATCATCATCATCATCATCAGATAAACACGGGCTGAATTAGAAACACACAAAAAGAAAGTGGATCAATACAGTGTTTACTCAGAGTTGTAGATGAATAAAGTCACTCTTTATGGCCCCGACAGAAGCTTAGATCCATTGCACTGGGAGATTATGCAGCTGACAAGTATATTTTTGTGAACGCCACAGAAGTTACACATCCACCTCTTAAATGTGTTATTTGTTTTGACGACTTTTTAACAGAAATAGAAAAAGTACTCAGTATTACTACAGTCACTACATTTAAGTTTACGACTTTCCGTTTACATTGTGTAATAGTGTCATGAAGTCTGAAAAGCTCTTAGCTGTCACAGCCAGCCTTGGGCCACTTGACATCCTCTGCTTTTTACATATTTGCTTTTGCTTAATAGTATTGTATATTTTTATATTTACAGTATCACTTTAGGGGCACATTTTATCATGAATTCATGCATAAATTCATGCATGACTCATGCATTGGTACATGCATTAAAATCTCATGAATCACCAGGAATTATTGTTTTCATCATAATTTCATCCTAACATTAAAACCCCTTATCATAGGGAAGAAACAACAAGACTTCCCAGTGTACCTTTGGGCTGTTTACATGTTTGTTCCCGGACCTTTATCCACGCCTGATCCCTGGTAAAAGATTGTAGCTTCTGTCTTCTGACTCCTGGCAACTTTTACCTGTTACCGCCTGTGCTGTCTTCAGTAGTGCTAAATGAGGAGCATAAATGATGTAGAATGACTTGGCCCAATGTTTACTAATGGTTTTAGTAAATATGGGATGCTCTTTTCCACACATTTACAAATAAGCATCCCTGGCTTAGTAGATCTGGCCCTTTGTCTCAGGATTAAAATGTTGGTTTCGTTGCAGGTCTATACTGCACTATAACACAGATACCTGTTTATCATTTTGGGCCTTTGTGATTTATTGGAAATGTTAATGTCAGATGAGACGGAGACACATGTTTTCACTGATTATATGTAAAGCCACACCTACAGCCTCCCCTCATGATTCAGAAACAATTGCACTGTTCGAGCTCTTGGCTGTGGTTTAATAAAGCGAGAACTCTCCATTTTCTACCTGCATCATACATTTTCATAAGCAGAGAAAGCGGAGGGGAATATTTTGTTTTGTGAAAAGCTGACAGTTGCAAAGTGCACACATATTGACAGTGATTAGAATCTGTGAGGGCTCGCCGCCAATGAATATTCACGAGCACCTGTCGGCAGCTGAACCGCAGTTCAACAATGCGTGGTTGGAAGTGTTCAATTTGAGACTCAAAGATGGAGTCCTGCTACACTTTTAGGAAATGAGAAACTGCCGCTGTGTGTTGTACATTTTAAACGCAGCTTCTAAATTTGAAAAGGGATGTGTCATTCTCAGCGTTGTATCTTAAATGTGCTGCTCTGTGAAGTATTCACAGGTCACTGCAATAAGTTATTTTCAGTCTGCATTTTTCATTTAAAGCATGTCTTTGATTTTGACGGTTGCTGTTTGCTTTGTCAAATGGAGTTCTGGTTAAACAGTGTACTTTTCCAGTGTGTTTCCATTATAGCACTGCTTAAAGAACTACTATAAATACAAGCTAATTGGAAATCCATGAATGTGGATGTATGCAAAGTGTTTTACATTTAACTGTCAGTGGTGTAGCTGTCTTAAGAACTTTCTGTAAAGGTCATGGACCTGTCATTGTCTTGATCCCTAAAAGTCTGGGTTTTGTCTTTGTCTTAAACTCATAATTACTCAGTCCCAGGCATCAACACCTACCAAGACCACAACTGGTTTATTTGTCTTTTCAAGGAATTGGATTAAAACATCAATTATTATATATTTACATTTCAATCTTTCTCTATTTCTGCCTTGTTTTGAATCTGTGAGTCTGGACCTGGTCTAAGACTGGACCTGGTCTAAGTCTGGACCTGGTCTAAGTCTGGACTACCTCTGTTTCATTTAAACACTGACCTCCGTGAGTCTGGACCTGGTCTAAGTCTGGACTAACTCTGTCTCCTTCAAACACTGACCTCCGTGAGTCTGGACCTGGTCTAAGTCTGGACTAACTCTGTCTCCTTCACAAACACTGACCTCCGTGACTCTGGATCTGGTCTAAGTCCGGACTAACTCTGTCTCCTTCAAACACTGACCTCCGTGACTCTGGACCTGGTCTAAGTCCGGACTAACTCTGTCTCCTTCAAACGCTGACCTCCGTGACTCTGGACCTGGTCTAAGTCCGGACTAACTCTGTCTCCTTCAAACGCTGACCTCCGTGAGTCTGGACCTGGTCTAAGACCGGACTAACTCTGTCTCCTTCAAACACTGACCTCCGTGACTCTGGACCTGGTCTAAGTCCGGACTAACTCTGTCTCCTTCAAACGCTGACCTTCGTGACTCTGGACCTGGTCTAAGACCGGACTAACTCTGTCTCCTTCAAACGCTGACCTCCGTGACTCTGGACCTGGTCTAAGTCCGGACTAACTCTGTCTCCTTCAAACGCTGACCTTCGTGACTCTGGACCCGGTCTAAGACTGGACTAACTCTGTCTCCTTCAAACACTGACCTCCGTGACTCTGGACCTGGTCTATGTCTGGACTAACTCTGTTTCATTTAAACACTGACCTTCGTGACTCTGGACCTGGTCTAAGTCCGGACTAACTCTGTCTCCTTCAAACACTGACCTCCGTGAGTCTGGACCTGGTCTAAGTCCGGACTAACTCTGTCTCCTTCAAACACTGACCTCCGTGAGTCTGGACCTGGTCTAAGTCCGGACTAACTCTGTCTCCTTCAAACACTGACCTCCATGACTCTGGACCTGGTCTATGTCTGGACTAACTCTGTCTCCTTCAAACATTGACCTCCATGAGTCTGGACCTGGTCTAAGACTGGACTAACTCTGTCTCCTTCAAACACTGACCTCCACGAGTCTGGACCCGGTCTAAGACTGGACTAACTCTGTCTCCTTCAAACACTGACCTCCGTGACTCTGGACCTGGTCTATGTCTGGACTAACTCTGTCTCCTTCAAACACTGACCTCCGTGACTCTGGACCTGGTCTATGTCTGGACTAACTCTGTCTCCTTCAAACACTGACCTCCGTGACTCTGGACCTGGTCTATGTCTGGACTAACTCTGTCTCCTTCAAACACTGACCTCCGTGAGTCTGGACCTGGTCTAAGACTGGACTAACTCTGTTTCATTTAAACACTGACCTTCGTGACTCTGGACCTGGTCTAAGTCCGGACTAACTCTGTCTCCTTCAAACACTGACCTCCGTGAGTCTGGACCTGGTCTAAGTCCGGACTAACTCTGTCTCCTTCAAACGCTGACCTCCGTGAGTCTGGACCTGGTCTAAGACCGGACTAACTCTGTCTCCTTCAAACACTGACCTCCGTGACTCTGGACCTGGTCTATGTCTGGACTAACTCTGTCTCCTTCAAACACTGACCTCCGTGAGTCTGGACCTGGTCTAAGACCGGACTAACTCTGTCTCCTTCAAACACTGACCTCCGTGAGTTTTGGCTTAAACTGAAATTGAACTGTTCCCTTGAATCCATCACAGTGTATGGTACACTAGTTCTAGTCTTGACTTGGTCTTGATACTCTCTGGTCTCGGACATGTCTTGGTCCGGGTCAATGAGGTTTGGACTACAACACTAGTTCAAACACACCTACATAAAATTAAGCTCCATAAACGCCTTTATTATTTACTGGTTTAGTTTAGTCCTTTTATTTAACAGGTAATGTTGGCTCTTGAAGGTTTTTGGTTTTGAAGGGAATCAGCTGCACTTTGTGGAAACCTCAGACACAAGGACAACAATGAAACCCCAAACAGAGAGGCCCAGCTTTAGACAGAGATCGGACCAAGGTCACACTTTAAAATGTGAATTCTTGGCATGTTTCTATGTTTCAGACGAGTTTTGTTTCTTGATGATAAAAGACTCAGATCCTGACCTTAGCGTTTTGTTTCTTTTCACTTAAAGTGGCTTTAACAAGGCTTCACACTCTTTATAAACTTAATGAATTGTTTTTTGGGCCCAAACAAAAACATCAATAGTATTTTCAAAATCCACAAAATGTCCTCAGAGTTTTGAATGTTGTGTAGATGTCAATAAAGATTATATTTGAAGAGGTTTATTGCTTTTTCTCAGGTTCTTTTGACAAAATAATGGCCAATACAATGAGAAGTGTTTACATTTTATCTTGTTATACAATGCAGTTTGATTATTTTGCAATATTAAATGGAGGAGCAGCTCAGTCATCTTCATTATTTTTCATATTTTATACCAGGAATTATTTCTGTTTCTGTGGATTTCAGTTGGATTTCCAGTGGGCAGTACAAACAGACACAGAATAAACTGCCTCTCAATTCAACTGGATAGACAAACAACCAATCAGAAGAGGAAGAGTGTGACCTGACAGACTATTGTTAATAAAAGTCACCCAGTCACTCAGTCCTGTATGAGTCATCCCATAATGCCAAATATTGGCTCATTTTGGATTTCATCAGAGCTACACATTCAAAAAAAGTTGGGACAGGTAGCAATAAGAGGCCGGAAAACTTAAATGTACATATAAGAAAAAGCTGGAGGAATTATTGGCAACATGCTTGGTATAAAAAGAGCCTCTCAGAATGACAGTGTCTCTCAGAAGTCAAGATGGATATTCCCCCAGTGCTGAAGCAAAAACAGTGCAGCAATATCAGAAAGAAGTTTCTCAGAGAAAAATTGCAAAGAGTTTGAAGTTATCATCATCTACAGAGCATCCAGACGTCGTCTCTTTCAGGGAAGACCTCGATTTCCTAACAGGACAATGACCACATCCTGCATCAATTACAACATCATGTCTGCGTAGAAGAAGGATCCGGTTCTGAAATGGACAGATCTTTCACCCACAGAAAACATTTGGTGCATCATAAAGAGGAAGATGTGACAAAGAAGACCTAAGACAGATGAGCAACTAGAAGTCTGTATTAGACAAGAATGGGATAACATTCCTATTCCTAAACTTGAGCAGCTTGTCTCCTCAGTCCCAGACGTTTGCAGACTGTTATAAAAAGAAGAGGGGCCACACAGAGGTAAACATGGCCTTGTCCCAACTTTTCTGAGATGTGTTGATGCCATAACATTTAAAATCAACTTATTTTTACCTTAAAATCTTACATTTTCTAAGTTTAAACATTTGGAATGTCATCTATGATGTATTCTGAATAAAATATTTAAATTTGAAACTTCCACATCATTGCATTCTGTCTTTATTCACATTTTGTACAGTGTCCCATTTTTTGGAATCGTGTTTTTTATTTCCTGAAACTTATACAAGTGTTTACAGAATCCTGTTCATTTTTATTTTATTGTGAGTGTGATGAAGAGGAGATTCAAAGCTGGCTTCTAAAATAAGGCCCAATGACAAGAGCCAGTTTCTCACAAAGGCGGTTTATGACACAAGCTTTGACCAATCAGAGACAACTGGGCTCAAAGAGAGGGCCTTTATGATAAAGATAAAGACACAAAGCTTTTAAAATATAGACAATGGATCCAAATGTATGTGCATTGCATGGTAAGCAGCTGTCAAGTCCTGCTCAGGTTTCTATTGGACCAATTAAAACTCCAAAACCACCCGAGCGTCCGATGGGCAGCTCTGAAGCCTGCTGCTGACACTTAATGCTCTTTGTTGGGAGTAAATCCCCGCAGCCTGCTCTGACTCTGGAGGAAGCCTGAGGCCGTACGAGTGGAGCAGATTAAAACCTATGGGCTTCCAGCGACGCGCTCAACAATCAGAGCACAACACTGACACAAAACACTGACGTGGACCGAGCAGATGAGCGGGTGAAAGTCCCAGTTAGTCCTGACACCCACATCCTTCCAACTGTGAGAGTCCTCCAGCTCTGAGGTTTACCGTGAGTCACTGAACACACCACACAGGAGCAGGACACAGAAACATTAAATGTATCCATGTGAAGTCTAAGGTTACAGAGAAACAAATAGAACTCATGTTTACAATATTCTTCTTCTTATGCTTTTAAAAATAAAAAAATGGTTCCTTGAGGGTTAGCATTTAGTAAAGGAAGGATATGTTTTTAAATTAAGATAAAAGCAATCACAGGCTGTACCCTCTGCTGACCAAGACAATAAATGTCCAAAAATCAACACTACTTAAAATGTTCTGGTTGTTTGTCTTTGAACACATTGTATAATATTAACAAAAATCCCCAAAGACTCTGGACTTAAATGGCTTAAACCTCAGTTTTTCCTGTCAGAAAACAGTGCGTCCTACTTTTGTGCTGACACATCCCTCCCGCTGCGAGACTCATCCACCTCTGAGCTTTACCATGAGTCACTGAACGCACCACATGGGAAACAGGGAACAGAAGCGACCCGAAATAAACCAACAACAACAATATCTGTGTGAGGTATTCAACAATAAGGAATACGGTTTCATTTTTAACCAAAAAAACGCGCTTTGTTTGTCTCCAGGCCTTTTTGAGAGCGAGAGAGAGAGAGGGAGAGCACGCTCTATCATTACTGGGGTTTAATTTTATTTTCGTTGACTCATGTACAGTGATATAACCTCGTAAATATAGATCCGTGTTTTGGACGGGCGCCTGACGAAGCCAGCTGGTTCAGTTAAGTGTGCGCTGCTCTCTCTTTGGCTCGAGCTGTGAAAAAGCCTGGTGGGCGGCGGCGGAGCACTTTCAGGTCTGCAACTGAGCTCATTCTTTGCGGCGTGATAATATTTGATAAACGAGGCACAGAGGCCCAATGGTAAGCGTTAGCAGCAGCAGCTAACGCTTACCATTGCCACAGATATACGATTCATCAAAGGGGAACGTGAGCGCCGACGAAGAACTGGGCTTCATTACGACATGTGGTGCTTTAGCTGCAGCTGTTGACAAGGCACGCGACACAAACGCTTTTTAAATCTGATTAAAATGAGATGCTTTTACAATTAGCTGCACTGCCAAAGCTTTGTATTTGAAATGACAGTGTACACGATGGAAACAGGGTTAATTTGCTGTGAAATTAGCTATAATGTAAAATTACTATAAAGTATTTAGCTGCCAGTGTCTCGGTCTTGTTTTGGTTTTAGAAGGTCACTGAAAATCAATCAATCAATAAATCAATATAAATCAACCTGCCAGTTCCTGACAAGGCTGTAAAATCTTTGTTTTGTAGCTTAACCCATTTAAATCTGTCTATTTTCTGTGTACAATTAACCATTGTCTCCTCTGAAAGTTTGCTAACGTTAGCGTCACATCAACAGGTCAGTCTTTACAGTGCTTCTCATCAATTCATGCATAACACCGCTGTCGGTTTCAGTGGATAACAGTCCTTTTTGTTTTTGTGGTGGTCTTCTGTCTTTGAGGGAGTGAGGAAAAAGCGGTGTAAAGGGTAAGTTATAGAATTGGAATTGGTTCTTTGTCTCTTACACAATGCCTCTGCTCATTGTCTTGACCTGGTCTCACTTTGCTTTGGTCTTGGTCTTGGCCTTGGTCTTACTGTGGACTTAAACTTGACAATAGTAGCTCAGTGGGTAGAGCGGTTGTCTTTCAACCGGAAGGTAGGCGGTTCGATTCCCGCTCTCCCCACAGTTCATACTGTCGTTGTGTCCTTGGGCAAGAAACTTAACCCACCTTGCCTCCAGTGACTGTAACACTGGTAATGTAATGTAAGTCGCTTTGGATAAAAGCGTCTACTAAATGAATAAATGTAAATGTAAAATGCAATATTAGCCTAGAATTAAGTTCAATCATACAGTAAAATGTTTCCCAATGAATAATTAATGCAACTGAACACAGCAACATTGCACAGTTTGTATTTGATTTTAATTAGCAGCACAGTCCACAGTCCACAACAATAACCGCTCCATTATTCAAAACAATAGACTCATGTGGATAAATAATCCCTGATATCTGAGCTCATCTGAGGGAAGAGCAGTATTTGGTGTGAAGTGAAGCCGCTGCAGACAGACAACACTAACCCTGCCGTTCGGTAACTATGGAAACAATAATGAGGTCACCGTGCTATTTTAGATGGGTTTACTCCGAGATCATTACAGATGACACTTTTCCAGCTCAAGTTTGTGGAAGTTCAGTTCGACACAGAGACAGACGGAGAGAGTGGAGACGCTGAGGAAACCAGTGACAGTGGGTTTAAGGAGCTGCCGGCTCCAACATGGACCCGTCTCACATGGAGCTCATTAAAACAGTCTGCAAACAGTTCAAACCTATTAAAAAGATAATGCTGTAAATGTAGATCCATTTACTGTTTGTAAAGAACATGAGCTGTAAGTGCATTGAGGCAACTGCCGACAGTTCTGCATAAACGAGGTGGATTTGGTTAATATTATTCGACTGATTGCATGTGTGTGCTGTCAGTGAGAGGATAGAGAACATAAAGGAGTGGTTTGATATTGAGCTGCTTTAATTATACGAGCACTTAGTCTACAGCATTAAGGCTACAAGCTACGAGTCACTGGAGGATTAAGACGAACCAGAGTTATACACAGATAGTTTCAAGACCTGTGCTTCTTCATCAAAGACTGTTAAACTGAGTTCTGCCTACACTTTACTAGAGCAGCTAAACCTTCATTAATGCAACACACTCACTTTTTATCCCAAAAAAATCTTCATCTTTTAAAGAGTCATTTAAACAGTTTTTAAAAAGAGAAAAACATGAGCCCAAACCCCTTTAAAAGATCAAATACATCTGGTTTTAAAGATACATCATTAAGTGACGTTTAACGAAAACCCAAAGATCAATGCAACTGAAAATACCAAAATATTTAAAAGATATTTGTGAAAAGTTAACAAAGCCTTGTAAGTTTAGCCTCAGCATGTTTCCTTCAGTCCTTTAGGCCTGAACATTTACATAGTGTTATATTAAATTAAATTAAAGTATGCTCAGTGCCATTATAAACATATACTTTATACAATAACTGTTTTAAGTAAAGTAACACCCAAAAAGAGTCATCCACTTTCCAAAAGAAGGAGCTAAACACTGCAGTCAGCTGATTGGACAAGAGTTAATCTTCACTCGAGCAAATGAGAAAAATCAAAAGGAAAATCATAAAATGGAAATGCTTTCTCAAATAAAGCATGTCTTGCATGATGTATTTCAAGAGAAAAACTGCTAAATACATACCAAAAAATAAAGCTACACTTTAGCAGTTAGCTGTTTTAACAGCGTTTGCTGAGTCCGTCCATTTACAACACACAACTATTAAACATTCCAGAGTACATTATTCTATAGTTAAAACACTTACTATAATTCATTACCATGCTGTTTCCTAAAAAGTCTTTTTACTAAATTCATCATTTATTAAAATACTTTTACAGATTGTAAACAGTAAGTAAAGAGCAATACAGTAGAACCAGCGTTTGGTCGACTGATGTTGGCACAGTTGATTGTAGAGAATATGTTTTTCTTGCTCAATGTTTAAAGTTTACTGCAGCAGTATACAGTATACCTTACATCACACACAAGGATTTGCAATGATGTTATAGTTCATTCAGAAGCACCACTTTTTCTCTGACTTGTGCAGTTTTTTTTTTTAAACTTTATTTAACCAGGATAGTCCCACTGAGATTACAAATCTCTTTTGCAGGGGAGTCCTGGCCCCATGTGTGTTTGGGGGGGAAGTTTTAATGAACTAATAATAGCCACCTCCTGAAAAACCTTTTTTTTTACAATCAAATTCTGTAAAATTTGAAGATAAATGGCAGAATCTTGTGATCAAAAAGTTTCCCAGCCAACTTTGTCTTTGATTAAAACAGTTTAACTCAAAAAGAAACCAAGACTTAACCCAGAATTATGCCCAGACGTTGTCACATCTCCTCAATTTGAGCTTTGGAAGAACACAGTGGATGTAAGCTGTAGAAAAAAATAATTCATATTTGCAGCAGCGCACTGACTTTTGTGTCAAACAAGTGGAGGCAGAAGGCAGGAAATGAAGCAGTGGTGTGTTTCTAAGATGAAGTGTCATGTCGGGGTTGGACCTCACAACTCACTGTGATCCCAGCAGCTGAAAGTTTGCACAGCGTTCACTGAGCAAAAAAATAACACGTTTCAATATGACGTCTTCGGCAAAACAGAGAGAGAAAGATGACAGCTCAACTCAAGCTGACCTCGAGAAACACACAAAGAGATAAGAAATATACAGATATGGAACCAGAAGGGTTTAATGAAAGAATGGATAGAGAAGTTTAAGACCACAGCAATTGTTCATTAATACTACCTTAACGGTCGAATGTGCTGAGGAATGTTAGTTAGTTTAGAATGTTTGTTAGTTTCAGATACAGGCCACAGGGAGGAGCTAGTTCTGGGAGAGCCTGTGGATGAATTTCCCGGTTTTCCAGGATGTGCAGAAACCCATATTATTATTCTCTGGCACCAACAACTGCCCTCATTCTGGTTTTGATTCATCCGTGACTTTTACTTTGTCTTTCTGCGTGTACTGCACTCAAGGGAGACAAAATGTCCTCATCTCCCAAACCTCTGTCCATCTTTTTATACAGGCTTTGTTGCAAACTCAGAGGGGACCCATATCTGAGAGAACACTGTACAAACTGGAAATGAATGACACACAGTTAATGGAAAAGATGGCCACAAAGTCATTTTATCTTTGTTGGAAAGTTGGTTATGTGCTTTTATTCTGTTGTTTCCTTACTGTCACATATTTAAACAAGACACATTCAGAACTAAACCAAGACCAAATCAACCTAAGACTTTGTCCACATTTACAGAGTTTCTTTTTAAATCCCTGCCAGTGAAAACACACTTCCATAGCTCACAAGGTTTCTACAACTTCAAAAATGTACTATGAGTACAAGATATTTACATGCATTTATTTTGAACTAAGACTGATTTTTATCCTGTATTTGTATTTTATACAACCCCTGAACTCATCAGTCCCCAGAACCAGCTCCTCACTGTGGCATATTTAAACAGACATTTCCATAAATACTGAACAATCTGAGCCTAATTGTACATATTTGACCTCCTCCAGTATATTTTACCAGCTGCAATGTTGGTTTTTAGACATTATATATACAGTATTTGCAAAGATGTGAACGATGATAAAATTAGATTCACAAAAAGAAGTCACTTCTGACAAAAGAAAAAAGCATCTGGACATATTTTCTTTTAAGGGAGAAAACCATATCCAGGCCCTTATTACTTAATGTCTTCTGTGGTAAGTCTGTAAACCTCTCGTCACTTGTCGATGATGTAATGTGGCTCCAGATGAATTGCTCTCTGTTGTGTTTGACACGTAGCTGGTATTAGCACTCTCTGCTTCTCACCCCTTCATCTTCACGGCCCTTGCCTCCAAAATAACCAACTCTTTTTACTGTGGACTGTTTTCAAGCTTATTATCTACAATGTGCACTAAAGCGGTCAATCCTACTCCATTCTAAAGCACCAGTTCTTCTGCTGCTGATGTGTTTACGCCGCTGTACATTTTAATATTACAGCAGGGCATTTTATTTGATGAGGCTATGATCGCTGCTAAATAATAAATGAGAAACACACCAATTTGATTTAAGGAAGATTCCCGACGTGTCCCCCAAGTATCGCTCTGGTTTTAACTGTTTATTTCCTGGTAATGGCTCGCCATGATGGAAAAAGAGAAGAAGAAGAAGCCGAGAAGGAGAGACGCTGCAGAGTTAAGCCGTTGTAGCTGCAGTTTCCATAACAACTACCTGCAAAAAACCTGCTCCCATGACCGTCATTAGAATAACATTTTTACTGGAGGAAGCATTAGCGGGATCGACATTAAACGGGAGAGAGAAGAAGGAGGAGGAGGGGGTTCGATCGGACAGGAAGACACCTCGCCGGGTAATAATTACACACCGGGAGCTGCTCGAACCACGATGTGGGAGAAGCTCATTGTGCAGCCGTGGGTTTAACATGGCAAATTATTTATACGCCAGCTGTGAAGGAATACAAAGGCAGCCAACGTGGAGCTCCAGAACCTTGATCAGAAACCACAGACTGGACAGAAAGATGTTTACGGGAAGGTGTTTATGCCTGGTTTAAAATGAAGGGAAAGTCCAAATGAGCAAAGTTAATACATACAATTATTAACACAGAAGGTGAAAATAGAAAGATTGACCGTAACAGTAATTAGATAAATGCCATTGTACCATGTTAGACTTTGTCATTTTCTGTCAAAAAGAGACAATGACATGCAGAAGTTTTAATGCAGGCAGCAAGGAGCACACCATATTCTTCCCACACAAACCTTTTTGAAGCAGAAACCTTTCTCTGAAACAGGTTGAGAACAGTTCAATAGAGTTGTTTTCAGACCATTTTCCTATGCATTAGTTTGGCTCTAGCAGAGCCCTGGTTTAGGTCATTTTAATGGGACACAGTTGATTCCTTGTGGATCATTGAATAAAAAATAGAATTCGTTTAGAGGCATAATTGGTTAATGTTTAGTTTATTTTGTATTTGTCGTATAGCAGGACTACAGTTCATGCTTATGCTACTCTTATGACCAGTAAAAAAAACAAAAGAGTTGGTGGTACTTTGTATCACTTTATGATCAAGAAAGCAAAGAAAAAACAAATATGTATCTGTCTTTCTCAGGTCTCTGAGAATTGTGTTAATACATCAGCTGCACGTGTCAGAGATAGACCTGGTTTAGACCTGTTTAAGCACGCACAAAGTCCAGGTGGATTTATTGAGTCGGAGTAGGCTATAACGTGGAACAACTGCAGGAGAGACGGCGGTTAATGTGCTAATATGTGTATTCAAACCAAGAAGAAGAAGAATGGTTGCTTTTATAGAGCGTGTTTCTACCTGTGAACGCACTCAAAGAGCTTTTATATCAAGCATCCAATCCTCGAGTTGGTAACATAAGGAGCAGGGATTGAACTGGCAACCTTTTGGTGACTGGACAACAAAAAGTGATGCAAAAGAAGAAACTAAACAAAGCTTCAGTGCTCTGCTTAAAGTGCCAGTCACAGGATATAATCCAGACACTGACACACAGCACTAACCCAGAGATTAAAGTCAGTAAAGTCTGGATGATGTTTGTGTGAACAACAGCAGTTCAGTTTTTTATTTGTTTTGATCATTTTAAGTGCACAAACATGTATAATATAACGTTCAGGCTATGGATTTTGTCACAGTAAATGATGTTCATACTTAAGAGTCTGTTGCATTGAAGTTATGAGAGGCCACAGCTTCTGTTGATGCCAACTCTGTGAAACTTTAGCGTTATTCTCAAGAGAAAGTGGAGAAGGTAATAATTGCAGCCAATACTACAACAGCAGAAAAGCTCTGTCTCGTCTCTAGTTTCATTAGCGCTCTCGCAAAAGTTACTTTCTTCGCAGTAGCTTCCACTTTTAGATGAACCAGTAATTCTATTTCACTGAGTTAAAGTGGAGCTATGTGTTTTTAAAATCCAAATTACTCACAAATTATTACCATAAATGCTTGTGTAATTAATACAAACACTGGACCACACGTCCTTGTGTTGTGAGCAAAAAGAAGAGTGAGCTTTGTATCAAAAACTAAGCTCAATGTATCTCGAACATTAAAACCAACCGGGCAGCCTAAGTCTAAGAGTGATAAAGTTAAAAGATGAACGTTTAATGAGTTGTTTAAAGGTGAGAGGAGCACATTGCGCTGGTGGTGAGTGCTGGTATCATTTAGCGGCGGCGCTGCCGCTCCATCGCTGCCGGGCCGGGGCTGGCTGTGGGCTGTAACCTTGAGCGAGCGCCGGCTGGTGGGGCCCTGGTGACTTGGTGGCAAACGGGAGAGGGATTGGTTCCTGTTGCATTGGCATTCAGCTCAGCAGGCACCCGGGGGCTATAACCCTGAGAATCCGTATTAGGTGAGCCAAAGTCACCATTAATATCGAGCATTGGGCCATACTTTAACCTTACACTTCACATCTCTGGGGTGTCCTGAACGAAAGAAATGGTGCTTTGGAAACAGTCATTTGGGAGGACTTCCAGAAGTGACCTCTTAGCAAAGTCAATCTGTTTGCTTTCTCTTCTTTTAGTCATTTTTATCTGTGTTTGCTGCTCTATCTCTTTGTCTTCACTCGGCTTTTATTGAGGCTATGAGGCTCAACAATGATCATTTAACACTACAATATAGCCCCGTTACTGGAGGAAGTCTACAGTTGGCAGGTTGTGATAAAATAATGCATAAAAAGATCTAGCATTAGTTTTAATGCTATTAACCTAACATTACCAGCTCTCGTAACCAGAAAAAGAGAAGTTACAGTATTGCCTTTTCAGAAACGAATGCATTTAACCTGGACATTATTCAAGCCTTGTTTTTCATTAGTCTTTAATGAACTACCAATTGTGTCAACTCTGTTTGTATCTGTTATAAAAAATTTATTATTATAATTGTTTATATTGTTTATAGTTACTGGGTGCTCATAGTTCTCTACAGGTCATGTCAAATCATGTCATGTCCTCTATGTTAGTCCAAGCATGGAGTAGACATAACTAGAGACGTGGCTTGCCACGGGACTTCTGCACCTGGAGCTGGGGCCTTGGGGAGGGTGTATGCACCTCCTTCTAACAGCCCCCACTGCAGTGATATAAAATCTCATGTTTTGTTTACTTCTTTAAGCAAACTCACTTCTGTATCTTTGATACGTGTCTTTGCTTCATTCTTGCAAGAATAAAACCTGGCCTTTCGCTTTTTATAATATAATCTGTCTCCGTGTCTCTCTGGTATAACAGTATCTCTGCATACATCAGAAAATTTAAATGACAGTTACAATTTCCAAATACATTGAGAGTAAGTTGAGAGTAAAATAAGAAATAGTTTAAAAATGTAACTTGTGTACTATTTAGTTCTATGCTTTTATAGAAAAAGGTTGTAACAAAGTTACAATTATTATTAGGACATTAGGAATCATTGATTCAATGATTATGTTTAGTCAAGAATTGCACCTTTATTAGGACAGGGATAAAACAAATGGGACAAAGCGAGGATTGAGGAGAAGATCAAGATTCAAAAACAAGCCCAGAGGACGGTGAACGAGAGGGTGTTTATACTGTCTCACCTGGAGCTGTCCTAAGGAAGTCAGACTAGAGGGGGCGTCGTCCTCCATCAGGTAGGACGACAAAACCTGTATAAATCAACTACAAGGCACATCACGTGACTCTGAGAGACTGCAGGAAGTTAGCATCGAAACATGTCCAGGTACAATGCTCATAAACACTGGTCTGATTATTAAAGTATAAAGTATATTCAATAAACCTCTTTCTAAACTAAACTTGTCTGAGTTTCACAATGAATCACAGATAAGTGTGCTTTTGAAATTAATGTATCAACAGTTTAAGTATATTTCAAGAAACTTTACTCCAAATAAATGTGTTACTCACTGACCCCTGAGTTACTCACTGACCCCTGAGTTACTCACTGACCCCTGAGTTACTCACTGACCCCTGTGTTACCCACTGGCCCCTGTCTTACTCACTGACCCCTGAGTTACTCACTGACCCCTGAGTTACTCACTGACCCCTGTGTTACCCACTGGCCCCTGTCTTACTCACTGACCCCTGAGTTACTCACTGACCCCAGTGTTACTCGCTGGCCCCTGTGTTACTCACTGACCCCTGAGTTACTCACTGGCCCCTGTGTTACTCCTTGGCTCCTGTGTTACTCACTGACCACTGTGTTACTCGCTGGCCCCTGTATTACTCCCTGGCTCCTGTGTTACTCACTGACCCCTGAGTTACCCACTGGCCCCTGTGTTACTCCCTGGCTCCTGTGTTACTCACTGACCCCTGAGTTACCCACTGACCCCTGTGTTACTCGCTGACCCCTGAGTTACTCACTGGCTCCTGTGTTACTCACTGGCCCCTGTGTTACTCACTGACCCCTGAGTTACCCACTGACCCCTGTGTTACTCGCTGGCCCCTGTGTTACTCACTGACCCCTGAGTTACCCACTGGCCCCTGTGTTACTCACTGACCCCTGAGTTACTCGCTGGCCCCTGTGTTACTCACTGACCCCTGAGTTACCCACTGGCCCCTGAGTTACTCGCTGGCCCCTGTGTTACTCACTGACCCCTGAGTTACTCACTGACCCCTGTGTTACTCACTGACCCCTGTGTTACTCACTGACCCCTGAGTTACTCACTGACCCCTGTGTTACTCACTGACCCCTGAGTTACTCACTGACCCCTGTGTTACTCACTGGCCCCTGTGTTACTCACTGACCCCTGAGTTACTACTGACCCCCGTGTTACTCGCTGGTCCCTGTGTTACTCCCTGGCTCTTGTGTTACTCACTGACCCCTGAGTTACCCACTGGTCCCTGTGTTACTCCCTGGCTCCTGTGTTACTCACTGACCCCTGAGTTACCCACTGGCCCCTGTATTACTCACTGGTCCCTGTGTTACTCCCTGGCTCCTGTGTTACTCACTGACCCCTGAGTTACTCACTGGCCCCTGTGTTACTCCCTGGCTTCTCTGTTACCCACTGGCCCCTGTGTTACTCACTGGTCCCTGTGTTACTCCCTGGCTCCTGTGTTACTCACTGACCCCTGAGTTACTCACTGGTCCCTGTGTTACTCCCTGGCTCCTGTGTTACTCACTGACCCCTGAGTTACTCACTGGCCCCCGTGTTACTCCCTGGCTCCTGTGTTACTCACTGACCCCTGAGTTACTCACTGACCCCCGTGTTACTCACTGACCCCTGTGTTACTCCCTGGCTCCTGTGTTACTCATTGACCCCTGTGTTACTCACTGACCCCTGTGTTACTCCCTGGCTCCTGTGTTACTCATTGACCCCTGTGTTACTCACTGACCCCTGTGTTACTCACTGACCCCTGAGTTACTCACTGACCCCTGCGTTACTCACTGGCCCCTGTGTTACTCCCTGGCTCCTGTGTTACACTCCTTATGAGACTAGTACACATGTGATTGATAGAAAATGATGCAACCCCTGGATTAGTTGAAAAAACAGCAGTGAAGAAAAGCAGGTTTCAGAGAAAAACAGTTCCATTCAAAGGAAAAAGGTGTTACCCATTTTTGAGCAGAACAGACTGTTCTCAGAAATGACTCATTACTCGATGTAAAATACTGACACATCAAAACCTGCCAACTGTACGCTCACACGTTTTAGAAAAGAGTGGAAAAGTAACGCCATGCATCCTTCAAAAATGGAAAAATGTGAAAAATAAGGGTTTTACCTGAGCTTGTAAATGTATGTCACTAATGTCACTGAAATACAAAAGAAGTCCAGGGATTTTTTTATAATGAAAAGAGTAACACCATATTTACATTTTGTGTGAGACCCCCCCTTAACAGCAGCATCTTTTTTTGCTTTTTTATTTAAAAAAGAAAAGGTCAAAGCAGACCAATTTTCAAAAAAACATTATTGTTATATTACAAATTACATTAAACCAAAGTTTAGAACTGACCTTGAACTTATATCTCTGAGTTTACCGTTAGACTGTATTCATCCTGTGATTATTGCTTTTTAATTTGCTGCCCTTTTCTCAAATTATTTATAGTTTATTTCTTTTGCTGTAAAACAATATTATTTTGCAAAAGAATAACAATTTTCTGTTTTTTTTGTTGTTGTTGACACCAGTGTCTACCAATGGAAGCGCTCCTTTTTTCCTAAAGCGAGCTGTGATTTGCCAAACTCTTGCAGTGGGATAATTATTCTCATCTATCAAAATAATTCAAATAAAAAGCCTAGATGCTGTCTTAATGTCTTCTTTTTTCACAGATGATTCCTGTTACAATGAGCTGATTACAAAACTGATTGGTTATGTTATAATCAAGGGTTAAGTGTCTTGCAGAAGTGTGTTTTTTATACTTTTTCTTATTAAATAAGATTTGTGTCAGGTGATCACCTACGTAATCTGTGCCTGTGTTGGGATTCAACAGACATTGGAATGGAATGGTTTCCATACTTGTAGAGATGCTGATTCAATGGAAAAATTGCAGTGGTCTGTTATTTTTTTCCAAAACTGTAAATAACAATAAGTAAACATAAGGTGCAATGTAAAAAAATACAAATAAAGGCATGCAGGAATGATCTATTTCTTAGAAATGATAAAGTGCAAAAAATAAATACCACATAAACAAAACGGATTAGAGTCAGTGTGTCAAGCAAAAACCCACAACTTTAGACACAACAAAGATGTACAAAACTGTGACTCACATGAGGAATGTGTCGGGAGAGAGAGAAGCTGCAGCCCATCGCCATATTTAATACATTAATTAATTAAAAGCTTCATGTGGATGATTTGAATTCTTCACTTGATGCTCATTGTAATTTAAACCAGTATACATGTCTGTCTGAAACCTTAACTTCACAGTTAGTCCAAGATGCATTTGTAAAATGAGATGTAAATCATATGTGTTTACTTTTACTTTCCCTTCACTGTTGACCTGTTGGGCTCCTCTCAGAGACCGGTCCAACGCTGTGATTGACACACAGCTCCCACACATCCACTGTCAGACTGGACCGGGGCTACGTCAGGACACACTGGCTGCTTACCATTCAACACAAAACACACAAGTCGGTCTGTTTCAGCGAGTTATTGTAGCATTTTAACCTAAAATATACTTAATAAGTAATTAAACATAATTCATAATACTATAAGTAAGTGAAGGCTAAATTAGGTACAATACAGAAAGGATTGTGTCATTAAAATGTAACTGAAAGTGAAAGATTAGCGACGTTTCAGGTTCATTCAAAATAAAACGCCACATACACCATTAATCTTTATCTCAACAGAGCAGTGAGGGCATAAACTCATTTACCTCCATAAACTGTGGCCTTTTACCAAACTGCACTGACCCCATCTGACTTTACATTGACTGATAAAAGCTGATAACAGTCTACAAAATGCTTTTCTCACTTACAGGAATGAAATGATAAGAAAGAGTTGTTATCTGTTTATGGAAGACTGTCCTTTGTGGTATCTCTGACCAAACTCACTGTTGTCTAATACTTTTCACAGAAGAGTTGAAATTGTGGGAGCTATTATATTGTCAGATTAAAATAACACTGAGCTACATTGTAAATGTTGTGTCAGTGTTAAATAAATGCTGGCAAGAAATGGTAAACTTAACAAATCAATGCAGTAAGCTAAAGAAAGAGAGTTTGCAGCTGATTAAAAACTATTTTAAACTTATCATCTGCAGGAATATTCAGACAGGGGCAAGTGAAGGCCATTCTTGACTATTTGAAAATAAACTGGATGTAAAGTTGGACAAAGGCATAAGTGTATAAAATGAGGGCTTTACTCTCTAGCTCCCTCTTGAGTGTGGCTGCAGTACATGTCATATGTTACTTCTCCTTGTTTTCTTTTGTTAAATAAGAGATTTAGGAGATGGAAAAAAGACCAAAGAGCAGTTTACCGCCACTTTTGAACGAACTTACTACACTTCACCTGTTTGGGTTTGGGGAGTTTTTGTGGATTTTAATGTAATCCTATGTACCTGATGATTTTGCCGGCAACAGCGCAGGACAGTCTAAAACACACAGGTGTAAAGCAGGTGTGAGGACAAGTGTGAGGACAAGTGTGAGGGTGGGTGTGTGAGGACAAGTGTGAGGGCAAGTGTGAGGGCAAGTGTGAGGGTGGGTGTGAGGGCAAGTGTGAGGGCAAGTGTGAGGGTGGGTGTGTGAGGACAAGTGTGAGGACAAAGTGTGAGGGTGGGTGTGTGAGGACAAGTGTGAGGACAAAGTGTGAGGGCGGGTGAGAGGGCGGGTTTATCAGAAATATCCCTATAATAACAGTGAAAAGAAGCACGAAAGACGACAAACTCATTCACAAACCCATCAGCAAGGTCCTTTTCTACCTGTATTTTTCCCACCTGAGGTCATCATGAAGTTAAAATAAATAGTTCCCGTTTCTGCTCTGACACAAGTTTTATATTTACTGTAAGAAAACTGTTCATAAAGGAAAACCATGGCCCTGTGACGGCGTATGGTTCCTGTCATATGTTACTATATAAACATCGTCGTAAGATGGTCGGCCCTGGGCTCCGAGAGAATATATGAATAAATCCCTGAAGGAGCCGCTCTCTGGGCTGGAGAGACATTGTGGATTCAGTTTTTAATGCAACAGAAATAAATACCTGGGCTATGTTTTTTGTAAAAGGATGTTTCTTTATATCGTGTACATTACACTGAGCTGTGGGCAACTGAAGGAGGCTTTTCTGTTTTTTTGCAAAGGCTAAAACTGGGATAAAGTCCACTTCAGTGCAATGACTTTCAAAGAGGTTTGGTTTTAAATTAATTTATTTGAGACATTTGCCTTTAGGTGGCGCATATCCTGAAAATTGTCACTTTAAATGTACTGACTAATTACTATGATCTGATCAGATTGTGTTGGGTAGGACTGCTCAAGGTTAGAACCAGTTTTGTCCATTAAAACTAAACACTCCCATGTGACGCCAAACGGCAGCAGTAATCTTTGCACTTAAACAAAACTGTGATCTTTCATTTAACCTTAAAAAGTGCCGCGTTAACGGCAGTAAAACGACAAAACGGGAAGTTAAATGTTGCTATGTCTTTGTGAGAAGTTAAAAAAATCATCTGTCAGCGGCGCACAACCTTTCATTTGAGCAGAGACCGCCTTCGGAGCTCGTTTTCCCTGAATTTGATCTGGGTTCAATTTGATTTCTGTCGTGCTGTCACTGGTTTAACACCGAGCCGTCCGCTGGGGAGAGCAATGAACTTAGTAATTCATCTCTGAAAAGGGCAGTGTCAGAGGAAGCCCATCGCTAAATATAATGCGCCGCCGGCCATTCATGGAAACCAGAGTCGCCTTTAACCTTTGGCCTTTTCAGACGGTCGACCTTTGGCAGGTGAACCACAGCAGCGACAGGATGTGTGTCTGGGGTTGGAGTGTTTATACAGAGAGCTGTGCAGATTCATTACTATCATGTCATGTCCTTTACACTTTTACCAAGTTGTTTTACATTTTTACTGCATAATTAAACCAAAAGGAAGAGCTTGGGTCTAGTTTTACACTTTTAATTAAGTATTGTTCAGTTACTAAGACTTTCTATCTTGTAATTTGTGCATTAAGGCCTTTTTTTACAATTATAATATGTTGTTAATTTGTCTAATTCACTGCTTTTAAGAAAGTTTTATAGATGTCATGGCCAATTTGACTAAATTTATACAATTATTGGAGATATTAATGTTGTAGCTAAGACCACATTGACCGATCTCAAGACTGAGTCAAGACCAAGACTGTGTCAGGGCCAGACCAGTTCAAGACCAGAACCAGTGCACAATACTCTAATAGATACATTGAAACAGTTCAAAAATCCATACACTTCAAATCCAGTCTTAGACCAGGTCCAGACTCACGGAGGTCAGTGTTTGAAGGAGACAGAGTTAGTCCGGTCTTAGACCAGGTCCAGACTCACGGAGGTCAGTGTTTGAAGGAGACAGAGTTAGTCCGGTCTTAGACCAGGTCCAGACTCACGGAGGTTAGTGTTTGAAGGAGACAGAGTTAGTCCAGACTTAGACCAGCTCCAGACTCACGGAGGTCAGTGTTTGAAGGAGACAGAGTTAGTCCAGTCTAAGACCAGGTCCAGACTCACGGAGGTCAGTGTTTGAAGGAGACAGAGTTAGTCCGGTCTTAGACCAGGTCCAGACTCACGGAGGTCAGCGTTTGAAGGAGACAGAGTTAGTCCCGTCTTAGACCAGGTCCAGACTCACGGAGGTCAGTGTTTGAAGGAGACAGAGTTAGTCATGTCTTAGACCAGGTCCAGACTCACGGAGGTCAGTGTTTGAAGGAGACAGAGTTAGTCCAGTCTTAGACCAGGTCCAGACTCACGGAGGTCAGTGTTTGAAGGAGACAGAGTTAGTCCCGTCTTAGACCAGGTCCAGACTCACGGAGGTCAGTGTTTGAAGGAGACAGAGTTAGCCCTATCTTAGACCAGGTCCAGACTCACGGAGGTCAGTGTTTGAAGGAGACAGAGTTAGTCCAGACTTAGACCAGGTCCAGACTCACGGAGGTCAGTGTTTGAAGGAGACAGAGTTAGTCCAGACTTAGACCAGGTCCAGACTCACGGAGGTCAGTGTTTGAAGGAGACAGAGTTAGTCCAGTCTTAGACCAGGTCCAGTCTAAGACCAGGTCCAGATTTATGGAGGTCAGTGTTTGAAGGAGACAGAGTTAGTCCGGTCTTAGACCAGGTCCAGACTCACGGAGGTCAGTGTTTGAAGGAGAAAGAGTTAGTCCGGTCTTAGACCAGGTCCAGACTCACGGAGGTCAGTGAAGGAGGTAAAACATGTGGAGTTAAAACAAGATGAATTGAATATCAAATGATTGAGGTTTTTATCCAATACCGAAACAGAAAAAATATACCAGTCTTGTTTGGTCTTAATGTCCGAGATTGAGACAAATTAGTTCATAATGAATAAAAATTTAAAAGCAGCCAAACCATACTGATAATTCAACAATATTCACCATTAGCTTTACCCATCTAAGCTCTTTTCTTAGCCTCAGACCTGCTGAGATCCATCTGCAGGTTTCCTTTTATATCCATTACTCATTCCTTTGCTCTGACGGTTCCTCGCTGCGAGCGGATGTCGGTGATGGTCACTCGTCCAGAGCTTCAGCTGCTGAACCGTTTAGTGACCTTTTCCACACATGACCTGTCCTTCCTCGGGATTGACAGCTGTTATTGAGAGTAGATTGGCTTTTTCCTGCTCCTCGTGTGATACTCAGGGCCAGGGACAGGGCTGGTTAACGTCGGCAGTTTTAACACAATAAATTATAATGCTATTCAAATAGAAATAAAGACATGAGTTTGTGTTAAATAATACACAACTGTAAAATACTGCTGGACACATGGCATCAAAAAAATTGAGGAATAAATGCCTGAGACTTTTTAGACGCAAAATACTATACTATACTACACTATAATATAATTGAAGTTCATTTGCAAAAACAGATAAATGCTTGTAATTTATTCTTTGCATAGCCCTGTTTTCAAAGCCCAAATCCATATTAGTGGTCCTAATTGGACAAAGCCACTCAAGTTTGGTTTGACTGATTTCACCTTTAGCAAATAATAAATAAAATGTAAAACTGACAATTTATAAATGATCTGCTTTTGCAAATGAACTCTTCATATATCATTTATAAACATGCATTAAGCTTGAGGTCAGGTTTAGTGTGATCGAAGGTTTTACATTAAGCCTTACATTTCTTTGTTTTTTCCATTTTTTCCATTTCCATTTTAAATTGATTGACAAATAGATTTAAAAAATGCAATAAAATAAAAACGATTGAAAGGAATGAATCTGAATCATTATATCCCCCTCATTTTTATTCTGTTCATTTTGATCTTGTAATTCTCTTTAGCCCACCCAAATTGAAACACCTACTGTACTTGTCTTTCAGCTACAAATGAGTAAAAGAATGAATTAACAGCGACAATAACGGCTTGTGTTGATGGATTGGATGTAATTTGTTTCTGACCACAGCCTGTGTCTTCTCCAGAGAAGGCACTGCGTATCGTGTTAAGTCTAATGTCTAAATCGTGTAGGTTTTAGAGATTTTGTGCAGGAAGAGATAAATCATTAGAAATGTTTCCAGGACTCTGAATGACACCACACACCTTTTCTTTTCTAATCAAACTATTCACTGAGTGCAGTGCTTATGCGCTCTGTTGTTGACAGATTACAGCAGCTGATGGACATATATCAGGTTCATTATTGTTGATTATTAATTAATAATATTTTAAACAAAGCCAAATGGAAGCAGCACTCCTGCACCCCCTACTGAGCCGAGTCGAGCTCCGGTCCTTCACAGATGACATTTTTACCGTTATAGAAGCTTGTGGTCTTAGAGAAAACGCTGCGATGGGGAATAAGATTGCAAACTGACTTTAGCCAGGGTCAAAGAATATGGCCTTTTCTGCCACAACAGAGGCCAGATTAAACTCTCCTTCCGCCGAGCCACCGAGCGCTCTCCGGGGCGAGAGGCGGCTCGGGTGGGGGTCGCAGGGTTTGATTGGCACCTGTGAACGAGGGCAGGGACCATATCAGAGAGGATCAGCTGGGGCACGCTCCGACCCCGCTGTTATTAGGTGCCAGGAATGAGAGGGACGCTCTATAGCCCTTCAAGAAATCATTTAACCAGCGGTGGCTGAGAGGAGTCCACGCATGCACGCACACGCTCCAAACGTACAGCAAAGACCAAAGGTTAGAGGTGTGCATTAACCGTGTGCGTCGAGGTTTCTGCCGATGGAAATGTGTCGCCAAAACAAAGGTTGAGTTGAAACAGGTTTGATGGGGCTAAACAGTGAAATAAAATGTCAAAAGTGCAATTTCTCACAAATGCATTCAGATTGACAGACACATTAAGGTGTGCTAATATGTTTGAAAGCATATATTTTTGATTTGTGCAGTTTCCAATAACTTTGACTGAAGAGACTTTTATTGCGACCTTTCTGAAATGTAGAAGACCATTAGTGCCAGTTCGAACCTGGCATTTGGATGTGTTTGTCCTCGTGGCCGCATTAGTCGCTCTGTTCTGACTTTGTGTTAACATCTGTCCGACTGTCTGACTTTCAACTGCATCATGAATATTAGATCAACCTGATCTCTATGTATTCACTACAACTGTGCCTGAAATTACCTTTTTGACTTTATAACCGTGTCATCATGCTCCAACTGCAGTGGCAGCAGGTCCGAGTAGCTTCTGCTGGTTTATTGCTTCAGTGACTGTGATTCTTTATGCTAGAGTGTTGCTTATTTGTAAATATGTGTCTCATTAAGTTGTAGGTAAAAGTGAAAATGTCTGCACATACCCCCATTTCCCCTATTTATTCGGAAAACCGTTGTTCTTCCATACAGTGTACTTCGCAATAGTGCTGCTTCCTGCTTAGATTCAAGATTCAATTGTTTATTGCTATTTCAATGAGAGCATTGACTGGAATTTGTCTTGGTGATAGAAAGCATTAGACAACACAGAAGACCAAACAAATACACAGATGCTTTTAGTGAAATCAATGAATAAATACAATGTCATTAATGTTACAAAATTAAAAACAATACAAAAGTAAAAAAAGAACCTCTGTTGCGTTGTGAGAAATCCTACAAGGTGACTTAGCTGGTGGTTGGCAACGAGTTTAAACCTCATATGAGGCTTGTGTACATGTAATAAAAAAGCAAGTATATTTTTGGCCTAAACACTCATTTACTGGACTCTGCTTAAGAAATTATTGAATAAAATACAGATAAAAACATTGCAGTGTATCTGTTTCTATCACAGTGGATGAACGCTTGTACCAACAAACACCTAGTCCTCTTTACTGCTAGAATATAACTTTTAGATATGACATCACTGATCTGTCCCGTCATCAAACACATTGGTCCAAAATGAACAGTATTTATTACAGTTTTATTGCACTGCTTTAAGTTTTAAGTCAAACTATTCTGGTTTCAGAAAAGTCTTGGGTTTGGGCTTTGTGCGGAGTTTGACAGAGGATATTCTCTGTCTGATGAGTTAATCACACAAAGGTTAAAGAATGAAAGGAATGAGGTGAAGGGATTGGTATTTGGGTTGACCATACTTTTGAATATTCATTGTGGTTTGACAACATGGCATTGAACAAAGGGTCAAAGGACATGCTCATTGAACATAGCATTGTATAATATGTATTACAGAAATGCTGGTTCATTGGCAGTTAAGAACGTACGCTCCAGTCTTAATCCCTGACATCACTTCCTGTCTGCAACTCCCCCTCGTCCCGATCTCCTCCTGGAGCCCGAGGCCTATCCACTTTCTCAGACTCACAGCAGCGTGGCTCCGAGGTGAAGTGGGGTTTTTCACAAACTGCAAATTTGGCAGTTCAATCTTCTGTTAATTAACCTGAGTGTCCTCGGGCGAGAAGTGAATCCCCAGAGATTATGAACGGGAAGCTCTCTCCGCAACTGAGCTCAGATGGAAAAGTGCTAGAAATGCAAAAAACTAAAAGCAACATACGTACAAGGTTCTTTAAGGAAGTTAGTTGTGCTTCATGATGTACAAGTTTAAAGAGAGAGAAGAAGAAACTTGGATGGTATAGTACTCTTCCAACCCATTTTTTTGTAATAGAATCTCCATGTTGCTTTGGATATGTTGATATTCCATTAAGAGTAAATGTACATTATACAGTGATGCATTAGTCAAAAGCAGGTGCAGAGCCAATCTAGTACTTGGACTGTCCACATCCCAAATATTTCTTTGTATGTTCCTGTCTGAGTAAAGAGAGAGGACTCTTCTGTGTCTGGACGGCCCACAGTTTGTTCATAACAAATATTGCTGTCACTTCTGGCCCCCTCATCGCTCTCAGTGCAGCCCCTGCTCATCAGCCGTGTCTCTGTTACCGTCTGCCCATTTGTCGTGTCCCGGCGCAGGGGGCCCCTGGAGGGACCGCTT
The DNA here is from genome assembly GCA_024416835.2 of Perccottus glenii. Taxonomy (NCBI): domain Eukaryota; kingdom Metazoa; phylum Chordata; class Actinopteri; order Gobiiformes; family Odontobutidae; genus Perccottus; species Perccottus glenii. The sequence goes on from CM044553.2 coordinate 3,513,187, forward strand.
CACTCAGGACTCCACTGTTGTGTCTCGGCACTGCTCTGCCCTTTGCACAAACATATCGATCACAACCGCTGCTCCTCCTTTGTCCCCTTTTCTGTCACGAGCTAAAAATACATTTCTTAACCAAACAGTGTCGAGGACCACCTTCAGAGACCACCTCCTCCTTCATCCTCTGACCTCTTTACTGCCTCTGCCTTAATCTTGTTCATTAGGGACGCCCTGAAGGGTCAGAGCTGATATTGGTATGTTTTCAGAAGATTGAGATTTACACAAACCGAGTCCTCGTCCTTATTTAACCTTTACCAGCTAAACTAAACATGTTTTGGAGCTGTCCACTTGAGCAAAATAGGCCTATCCCAAAGGGTAAATTCTATTCTAACTTTGTAAATTCACAAAGCAATGGCTAAACTCTGTGTGGGGCAGCTTACACAACTCCCCCCCCCAAAAAGTAGAATAATAAAAACAATCACATAGAGCTCTCATCTGTTACTGTAGTAAGTCTCCAGGCCAGTAAGGGGCACTGTGACACACACCATTACAGTCAATACACACAATCATTTAACTTTTTTATCCTGAAATTTTGTAGAGCAGTGCTAATAAACTCTCAAGCACTGTTGTTCGTTTTCTGGTTGTTGTGTCATTGTTTTTCTCTGGCGGCCATCCTGACCGTTTACACAACAATGCTGCAACAAAACACCTCCTCAGCTGTAATCTAAGTTTTTATCTGAGAATGTCATCCTTGTGTAAAAAAAATAAATAAACAGACAAAGAACAACAGAACATTTACGTTTTGAGAGAAACTGTTGACCCCCATAAAGAAAACACTGTTTATATTATGGCACTATGTTACACAATATCACATTTACTGTTTATAATGAGACAAGCTTTGATTGAGAAAGGGATGATCTGTTTCTGTTTTTAAAGATTCATTGTTGTCCAATGATTTCAGTGTTGAACTCTTTAACACATGTTCCACTGTGACCCAGAAGGAGGGCTGTCCAAAGTATAGTGCCCATTCGTGACCCTTCTTACTAGAAATCCATCTAAAAGCTTGTTGTATTTTACACTTAAAATACCTTTTAGTATTGAAGTTACATAATTTTAGTCTTTATGTTTTTGTTAAGTCCAACATTTGATTTAACTGCACCAAACACAGGAACACAACTTTGTACACCACTTTCAAAGGAAATTCAAGCACTTTAAAGGCATGACGATGAACGTGCTTAAGAGCTTTAAGAAGATACAAATATTGAGAATAATTTGTTTTTATGTAAGCTCTTCAACTTCACCAAGGATTAAGACGACCGTGAAACCTTCAAAGATTCAGCATCAAGCACCTGTGGCAACACTTTTGAATGGTTTACAATGTAATTAATGACATATATTAAACATATATTGTAAAGTGATGCCTTAAGAGAAAAGCCACAGTGTTTTATTGTCAAGTCCAAGTTTGTGTCCAAAAAAAATTGTGCCTCAGCTGTGCCCTGGTTGGGCCCCATCGATGAAATCTCACCTGTGATCCTCTTATCTCTTTGACAAGTCTGACAATAACAAGGTCAGCATAAAGACACAGCTTCAGTCTGGAAATAACAAGTTAGGCTTTGGTAAAAGACGCAGTACGGCCCAGTGCTGTCCAGATCAGTGGACCACACGCATGTCCTCGTCCAGAACAAGGAACATCTATTTGTGTGAGACTTTTCCGAAGGTCGCGGCATCTCGTTCGAACGCCTCAATCAGAGTTTAGGGTCACGGAGTGGCCACTGCGGGCTGCTGCCGACAGTACTTAACCCTGGACGAGCAGCTAATGGAGGGAGTCATCCACGGCAGAGTCAGTGAACAGATTTAAACAGGCATGCACTCACTAATGGCCCGATAAATATGGACCTGCTAAGTGCTCCAAAGTTAGAGGAGAGGCACATGAAAGGGAACAGCACTAATAAAAACACAAACTGTTTATGGAAGAGTTGAAACTATTGGTCCATTATTTTGGTGGTATAAGTTCAGTAAGATTTAATATAGTGTATAATCACTATGACACTCTTTGTATTTGTCCATGTGGTAAGTTGACATTTAAAGAACTGCAGAACCCAATACTACTTTCTGTTTTTCTTCCCAGGGCTGCCTCAAAATGACAAACTGAGCAATACTGGAGGAGAAGCACACTCATGTTTCCTTTTGACACATTCTTGCAGAAAGACTTAGGGCAGATTTTGAATTGAAAAGTGAAATGACTATCACACATATAGACGTGTCATATTTCGCCAAACTACCCACCTATAACTAGCCGCAATTGTAAGTAAAAAAAGAAAAGACATTTATTTTTGTGTCACCTAATATCACAGCAACAGCTCCCACAAAGGGCTTAACAAACTGCACCAGACAACACCCCCTATTTGTAGATCCTCCATCAGAGTGAGGAAAACTTAAAAAAGAAAAACAGCCGGGAAAATAGGGAAACCTCATTTACGTACATTTGATGGTTATGTTGCACGCTAAAGATCAAGTGACTGGCATCCTTTCTCCTTTTTTTTCCAAAAGTCAGAAAGAACTCTTTAAAAACACTGTGGGCTGTAAGTTCAAATAATGTTGGAGAAAACTAATAGCAGGAACCGTAGCCACGTGGATGTTTGTAAGTTTGTTGTTGTTTTCTAACCTTCACCAAACTTTCACCAAGACTTTAACTTACATGAACAGATATTTGATGGTTTATTTTGGTAAGATGAGGTATTGGAGATTGAATGACATTAAAGGAGCGAATTTAAAATAGCCTGAAAAATATAGCATTAAAAAAATCATATTAAAGGGATGGCAGTGTGACGAAAAGTGAGCGGTGATAATAATAAGCTCTGATGGGGCCCTCTTATGGCCCATCGATTTCCAATAGCCGGGATCATACAAAGCTGGGGGGTAATTACACTGAGCAAGCAGAGGTCGTCTTGAGCAAACATCATCATCATCAGATTAGAATGAAGGGGCCAGCGTCGAGTGAAGGGGACGCAGAGGAGAGGCCCGCTTTTTTCACCTGTCATCTGTCTCAATGTCCCCCCGCTGAGGATCCACCGCTCCGCGGGTCAGTCCTACATCACCCTGACACCAACCAGGGGAGGGGGCAGGTCACACGGGCGCGCCATTCATCAGCCTCCGACAAGGGCCGTGATGAGAGCGTGGCTTCGGAGGCAAACGTGAACAGAGGGACAAGCGCTAAGTGGGACGTATGATACAGAGAGTGTGCATCTGAAAACGTTTAAGTTGGATTTTCTACAACATTAGAGAAAGAAACCACAAGAAATGTCAACGGAGGGACAATTCACTGGACTATTTTAAGTAGTACCTGCATTGTCAAACTGCTCTATCTTAATAAGTCTGTGGTACTCAGTAAATACAGTTGTCAGAAAGCTTTAAAGGCCGTTACTTTTGATAAAAACCTGGAGGGGATTGGATAAACAGTTATCCAACCACCATTTTATCCAAATTAAAGAAACACCATGTATTTTAAATGTATAATGACTTCATCATCAAACCTAAAAACACATCTATAGCCTGCCTAAACTGTTACCTGAACCGGAGGCCAGTCTGGAGAAATTCCATAGCCTTTAGAAAAATTTCAGTGAATTTAGAAAGTCCAAAAAGCTCTCAAGAATTCATATGCTCTTTTAAACATGACAGAGCATTATCTCGAGCTTGAAAGTGTGAATAACAGGCTGTTTTGTGCTGATATTACCTTGTTATATTACACTGACATCTTTTTGTGTGTGTCATGTGAGTGCAAATTGTTTCTGTGAGATATAAATTTTATTTGAAGTGAACTTTTAAACATAAACATTAGATTAAACACTTTATAGATCTTGAGAGCATTAACACCGGGTAAACGATCAATCCGTAGCTAAGGTGTGACTTATTTGAGAGGTATCTGTACTCATTTGCGTTTCAGGCTAAGGAGTGTCGACGCACATTATTTGTTGAGTAGGACTCCCAGCATGCCCCTCACCTCAACATCTCCTCCTGCCTTCTCCTTGAGCTCAGAGGGATCCTGGGTGGTGGCACCGTGACGAGCCGCTGACGTCTCTATCTTTGCTTCGACTTCATTAACATAAACACGGCAAACTGTGGGGGTCCGGCTGTCAGGGGCTGTCACGGCTGAGGACAGGGCAGAGACGCCTCGGCATTAACCTTCGGGCTTATCACACTCTCAGGGCGTCCCGCTGAAAAAAACGGTGGGATTAGTACTCAGTCAGGAATTGCTTTTGGGTCCTTGTCACTCGTGCACGATTATCGAACGGCTCCTTCAGACTATTATTCTCCTCTTCCTCCGCGACTGGGCCCAAAGGCGGGGAATCTCTGGGGTTTAAAGTGGAAACAAACAGATCTCAGAGCGCTTTATTGTAGTGACACTTCACATGATAAGATGCCACTGCTGCTATTCTTACAATGACACTGAGGAAGTCTGGATCTGGCAATTTGTATCAATCAACAGACTATGTATAATTATCTGATGAAAAGTAGCAGCTGTCATTACAATGATTATATTTATCAGATTCAAGGTGATCCAATATCATTACTACCATTCACATTTTGATAAAGTGGTGTGATGTAAAAGATGTGTTGACAAGACCCAAAGTTTTAAGAAATCTATACATGCAGTGTCCATTGAACCCACATTTTCATTAAAGGGAACAATACAGGTTCTTAAAGCACAGTTTAGTTCAGGTAACCTCTCAAAACACTGTGCTGTGTTCAGAAAGAGACATCTGCTTCAGAAACAATGTCATACAAAACAAGCTGTGTTTCCGTGTTTGTGCCTTTAAGTATAATGAAGAAGAAAAGAGAGACTTGTGTTTTTAATTTACAAAGCAATTGCAATATCTGATGACAGTATCTAGCGCTTAAGTGTCAACCAAAGTCGCAGCTGAACTCTAAAATTACTTTTACATTTACAGTTCTTAACTATTCCAGCTACACGGGAAGGAGGAGGTGTACTTTTTGTGCCCAAATTAATGGAGATGGTTTTGTCTGGAAGGGCATCTGAGGGAGATTCACAGTTCCTGAGGGAATACCTGCTCTGTCAAACCAATGCAAGACTTTAATAAACCTCAAGTTCAGCATTTACACCATTACTGCTGATAATTGCCATGTTCACACATTTTAAGCCACAACTTTCTTCACATGAGAAATGCATAGTTGACACTGGACAACATTAGCAAGTATTACTCAGTACTGGAGTACCATTCCATTCCATACTCGTACCAGTAGGGTGCGCCAAGCCATCTCTGTGCAACTACTGTCACGCGATATTTGAAAGAAGAGACTTTCCAAGTGGCAAATTTGGAAGAAAGAACTTGTCTCTGAAGTATATTTAGTACAAATAGGACTCTGTAGGTTCCACTGTATTAGACTTTTTTTTTTATTATTCTGTGAATTGTGTGGTAGAGCCTCACCCTCAACATAAGAGAGCAGATCTATTTTTGGACTAAAAGTTACACAGGGCAGCTTTATGGGATAGAAAATGGATGAATGAATTAATAAACGACTTTTTAATGTTAAAAGATTATTGTTTATATGTAATAGTCATCTACTCTAAGGCATTTCAATGGATAAGACAAACCAGACAAAGGGTGTCCCATTGATGGCTGTGTTCATTTTACAGAATTTTTTTTTTTTTTATTTACCCTTTCATTTATCCAGGATAGTCCCACTGAGATTACAAATCTCTTTTGCTGGGGAGTCCTGTCCCCATGTGTGTTTGGGGTGACTATTGTCTTTATTTTAATTTTTAATTTAACTTCTGCAGAAATGAATGAAAACATGGGGTCTCATCTTCTCTCTCAATTTCTCTCTATTTACATTAAACTTGTGCAAAGAAATCACTAAAGTCAAAAGTCCCTTCATTGATTGACTACTCCTCCACACTGACGTATAGATGACGCATTTCCATTCTGATCGAACCTCTATTCCAATTATTGGTGAAATATCGCTTATGTTCTGCAGCCTCCACATCAGCTGCACTTCGGGTGTGGCAGGTTCTCTTCGGCTCATAATGACTTCCCATCTCAGAAAAACCTCAGTCGATAAGTCCTCACTCAGCACATTCTTGACAATCTCCGAGTGCCAGCCTGTGCTGTCAGCATCAATGATGCTCCTCCGAGGGAGACGAGCCTTAATGGTGAGCTCCGACGCACTCTTCCTGTTTGTGTTGACAGCAGAAGAAGAGGGAGCCCTTCCTCTTTCTTCAGTCTGATACTCTTCCTCACAAAGTATCATGTGGCAACACTAGCTCTCAAACCCAAATACATGTGTGTGGCTTTTCCCCAAACAGAGATGATAAATTACTGACTAGGTCATGTTTATAATTAAAAACCTCATGTGTTACAAAAATCTCGCAAATGGCAAAAGGCTGTCAGTGAGTAGGTAGATAACATTAGCATTTAGCTGCTCTGTTTGTACTAGCATTTACGCTACAGCTGCTAAAGGCTACAAGCTAGTTGCTGGGTAATGAAGGGAATGCATCAAAGGCTGATTATTGTCTCCTTGACTCTTTAACTTCTCTATTGAACTGTCCCAAAGCTCTTAACGCTGCTCCGAGAAGTGAGGACCAAGGAGGATGAGCTACAACAAGTAAATTTGAGAATTTGCTTACTTAATCTTCTGTCCTCTCCGGTCTCCTCTGTGGGTGGGCCTAAGACCCAAATGGGAAAGATAAAGAATGAGACTAGAGACATCGGAGTTATACACAGATGGTTTTAAGACCTGTGCTTCCTCATCAAAGACTGTTAAACTGAGATCTGCCTGAAGATATTAGCAGACACATTGCTTAAGGTACAGATATAGGTGAGATTTAATACACAAGCAAGGACAAAGTTTCCGACACAAAAGTGAAACTTACAGCGGAGAAGAAAACCCCGCCCACTGCACGCACTGTTGAACAAGACGCACAAGTGTCTCTCATGTTTGGTTTGTGAAGAACTTCAGCACAGACCAGAAAAGTGTCTCTTGGATGCAATGGGTGATCTGTGAATGTTATAAATGTTTGTGAACCATATATTTGTATAAAAAAAGACAAAGAACATCATATATAAATATACACCACATATTCTTGGCAAACATTTAGAACAGTTAATTTGATTAACTGCAGAACTAATTTTAATGTTGCTGCTGATCCAGTTGTGTCCATGTGATCAAAAATATATTGCTGCAGGTGACACTCCCAGGAATTTTGCCCCATGAAAAGATTTCTGACTAGGAACTATTGGTGTGAGCCTGCTTTATTTTTATTTAATTAACACAGACTTAAAACATACACAAACGTTCATTCGTACATACAGACACACAGACAAAAAGGACAAACAATACCAAATGTAGTAAGAACATTATGTAAAATTTTAAAGGACATATATACATTCATGATATATTATAATCTCTAACCTAATAATCAGATCTTGTTTTGTTTTTTAAAATCAACAATTTCCCAACCAAATTATTACATTTCACATTTTTATACAATCCCATTCCAAAACGCCCAAAATAATAGTCTGAGGTGTTACATCAAACGTTATCTTAGAACCAGAATTTTAATACATGTGAAAATGTATCTTCCTCACAAACCTGCAATCTAGGGAGGATTACGCTTATAATAGGCCCTAAAATTAGGAATCTGTATTTAATGGATGACCAAATGATTGTAGCAAGAATTGTTGACCTTGTGATCGTCCTTCAGATGTGAACATTTCTAAACCTCAAAGAGAGTGAAACAGTCACCTATTAACTGGATTAAGTTGATTAACTAAAGAAACTAACCTTTCATTTTCCACAGAACAAACCCATAAAACCAAGGACAACTTTATGGCACCTCATTTTAGATCCACAGACACATCTTGGAACGTCTTTAAAGATGGTTGACGTGATAAAGACCCTCAGCGGAGCTCTCAGCCTTTGCTGCCACCTACAGGTGACATTTAAAAACAAGGAATGCTGACGAATTCTGACAAAGTCTGAACAACTCTTATGTGAAGAAAATGAGTCCAACAGGATCCTAACAGACATGAGCAAACCTCTTCCTTGTGGTATTTTTCAGTTTAATAAATAAGAAAATCAATGTAGATGATGCCAGTCTAACACAAGTTTATTGTGTGTTATGCGCTTATGTTTCTAAACTTTGAGATCCAGCCAGAGTATGACACATGACACATCTTAAGACGGTAAACTGGTCGGGAGAAATCACACTACAACTTTTATTTATAAGTGGCTCAGTGGTAGAGCGGTCGTCCTTCAACCGGAAGGTAGGTGGTTCGATTCCCGCTCTCCCCACAGTTCATACTGTTGTTGTGTCCTTGGGCAAGACACTTAACCCACTTTGCCTCCAGTGGTGTTCCAGCTGTAACACTGGTGAATGGAACCTTAATGTAAGTCGCTTTGGACAAAAGCGTTTGCTAAATGACCTAATGTAAATGTAAAATGTATTTCATTGCAAATTTTTGTTTCCTTTTTTTAAATTTTTAATCTCCAATTCAATTGTATTTTATTAATGAAGCACAACAATGTGTAGAACACATGTAATTAAAAATGCTACAAAACAGGCATAAAATGTAATTCTCCAAAAAGAGCCAAATAAAAAAAGCTAAAGAGAAAAGATATGTTTGAAAAGGAAATTTAAAAACAGGAACTGAATGGATCTGATGTGCAACGGCAGCTCATTTCACAGTTTTGGAGCAGCAACTGAAAAATATATACTTTTTTCTCAGGTCATTTTCACACTCGTAACTTCTTAAAATGATCCCATTCTTCTGTGGACACTCCTGTGCCGCTCATTGAGCTCATACTGAAGTACTAAAGCCCAGTTTTATTTGCAGTGAAGGAGGCTTTACGTCATTGTGTGTCCTGAGAAGTACTGTAAACACAAATTAGTCATGAGAATACTCCAGGACCAGGCTGCACATGGCCTTGTGGCAGACAGCCAACAAAACACCGCAGCATTCTGTAAAAGCATAATCCATATCGGCGCAGCTCGGGCCTGATCAAACAGTGGGAAAGCAGGACCGAGTCAATAGCTGCTTAATTACTAACGAGAGCAATAATAATCCCGTTGCTTTTCCAGCTGACGTAATTAAGTCAGGCACCAAAGGCGATACCGACGGGAACGCTGCCTCCGAGCAAGGCACAATTAGGGCAGCAGCCATGGAGGCAGCTCATGGCAAAAGACGAGCGGCAAACGGAGCAGCAGCAGCAGCCACATTTTTTTTTTTGTCTAACACCTTGTCGTCCTTTCAGGCATCAGTTTCATCACACAGCGCCAGGCTTTGACAGCAGCGCGCTTCATTATAACGACAGAGTTGGAGCCGCACACTGACAGAAAAACAGGAGTGAGCAGAGGTTTGTCGGACTTTCGTTGATTCCCGGAACATAACAAACTTAGACAGAATTTTTCCAGTTGAAGTTCTGGTCTTATTGTTTTTAATTTTAACCTTTTGTGGAAGTATTACCATAGATTATTGCTCCTTCAAATGTGATTTAGAATCGTTGATTAACATAAAGACAAAATGTGATAATACTGACGAGTATTTTAGGGGTGCTGTTAACCTTGAGAGCAAACCTGGTGACCCTCATGCTTCACATTTTCTCAGCACTTTAAAGGGAGTGTAACCGACTGAGCTTATTGCACACACTTCTGGCTACATACATTCAACACTAATATCCTTGTAAGAAGACTTTTGGGGCTCTGTGGTTCTTCTAAATCCAGAACATTACTCATTATGATAGTGGCATAGAGATACGGTTAGTTATCTAAAGTTCAGGAGGAGGACCACACACATTAAACCCGCCTCTTCCTTTGATAGGCCAATAAACAGCATGCAGTCTCATCCCTTTTTAGTTTTAATCTTTTGCGCCTCTTCTATGTGTTACCTTCTCTCTGTCTATTAGGTACAGGGGGTCAGTTAGGCATGATGCCTGACTGCTCGTCATCTTCAAGAAAGCCCCAAAACGCCTCAGACTCCGACGCCTGTGGTCCTTGCTTGTAAAAATGATAAAGGTCTGGGCTTACTGGTGTAAATACTGACATCAGGTCCATCTAGAGAAGGAAACGTCCTTTGAAGTTCACATTGTTGGCATTATTTGGTATTTAGTTATGTGGAATAGGTGTTTGTTTCTGTCTTTTTGAGTTATGTATCCTATTTGAGGTAAGTTCCTCTCGACAACCAGAGAAGGGAAGAGTTTGTATTGATGGTTTTAACTCTTTAAACTTGGGCATATCCCAGTATTCTCTGTAATGTCTTGTCCAGCAGTTGTTCTGTGTTGAACTGTTAACTGTACTCATTGTACAGACTGGCACTGCACTTTTATATCAAAATTGCAGACAGCCTAGTTACAAGAGAACTTACAGCAGACAGCCGCGCTTAGTCTGAGGTCATCGGTTGAGTTGTGGCGGTGTGAGTGCAGACAGTGGGTTAGAAAAGGAAAGACAATCATGAGACAAATTCTCCAGATAAAAACATAACCAATCACATTTTTTATTTTAGTCAGTCTGTCAGGAAAAACACAATAAAATACATGAAAGCAAGGTTTATGAGAAGAACTGCAGTCGTACACCGTTGATAAGTTGTCTTTCAATAATATACAGTTTAAAACCCATCTGTTTTTCTCTTGTGTGGTGCTGGCGGCCATCTTTAATGACCCTCCTTCCTCTCAGCTCTGGCTCAGACTGGGCACAGCATGAGACTTGAAACACACAATTTCTGTAATGGCTGGAAATGGAGTAAATACCCCTTGCGCCCTGCATTTGTTACCCGTCCGAGGCCTGTTATCACTCGCCGCCAAATTTCTCACCGCACTGACAAAGGCTGATGGGTGTTTCCAAAGACCCGTGTGATTTTTTTTTTTTTTTTTGGCTTCTGTTCATTTCACAGCAATTATCCCGAGTCACTCGCCCTGTTCTGCCGCCGAAACGCAGGAAGGACCTTTCAACTAATTGCTTTCAAATGGAAATAAAAAATAATCACACGGCTACTTTGTCAAAATGACTCTTGTTACGCAGCGTTCAGGACGGGGAAATTGAGGCGGGGTTCCTCTTTAATGTCCCATTTACGTCGGCTCCGGCTCCATTTCCAGATGATTTTGAAGAAGTTTGGGGTGAAGCTCTGACTCGGCACGCACCTCGATGATTCACACTTAATAAATCAGAGACAGACACAGCAGCTTTAAGCACAAAAGGCACAAATTGTTGCTTTTTTTTCTTGCGTCTGCCGGGAACAACATTGGAGAAGAATAAAAGAGTTCCAATACTTCTCCAGATATATATGAGATAAAAAAATATGCTTTTAGATCAGTTAAAAACATGTTTTAAACTTTACATTACTTATTGATATCAAAAATCTTGGAGTAGCCAATGCTAAGCTGGTTGCTGAGCCTCACTCGTTGTAAACAGTGATATGTTTTCTCGACTGATATTCTTCTGTCATTCTTGAGAGTTCATTCTTGAATTTAAGCCGGGTGTAAACTGTGCAATCTATTGCTCGAATATGAAGCATTTATTGATTCCATGTCAGTTTTTTGAGTCAAATTTGTGCGTCCTTGTCCTGCTATATACGTAGGGTTAAGAGGCGATTAACCCCTACCAACTCGGCAATCAGATGGTCGGACATTCTGAGATGTCAGAGATTTGGGTTGCAGCAAACTATCGTGGTGACTGAACACATAAAATTATGGGATTAAACTCAAACTGTGTGTACATTGTATCACCAGATTTACAGACAGTTGCAAATAGCAGCAGGAATTTTAACCAACTCAAAATAGCTTTCTATATATTTTTCCTCAAACCTATAACTCCAATAGGTTTGTTTATAAACCTAAGCAGGAGGGTTTTGCTAAGCTAGGACTATTGAGCTCAATCTGTCGTCATGCCTAAAACTAACAATTCCAATAATAGCTGCAAAAATGACCATAACAGTGCATAACATATTTAACTGTAGCATACCGCTTGATGGAAAAAAGCCAACAGGGTTGTGCTATGATTACAATGTTTGTGACCCTTTTCAAACCCCAATAAAGTGATCATCTGTGGAAGTTTCTGAAGTTCATAGAGTCGTTACAGAGTCAGTGTTTCAACAAGAGCACGGTGACATTTCGGTGGTTGTTTTGGCAGTAATTTTGTGATCCGTCTGTTCTGGTGACAGGAGCAGACGCTGAGCACTAAAAGCAGTCACACTTAGTCACTCTCGGTGCTTCATCCTGTGTCATGCTTCAGGATAACAGTCAGCTATAAACTCCTCCATGTCTTTTACTCGTGTCACGCTCTCAGATATTTAGGCTAATATCTGCTCACTTTAAGAGAAATAGACAAAATTAACACACATCTGAAATTTTTAAAAGTCCGTACAGTCCATTGCTCTTGGAATTGTAGTGTTGCGGTCAAGACCAAGTACAGGGACTGAGAACGAGCCAGTTTTGTAGAGAGAAGCTTTCAGTTTATTCAATAGCACATATATTGTATATAAAAGCAGGTTGTGTGTCTAAGATCCCATTCCTCACTGCAGGAAAGCTACAGTTGCACTTGGACACACGCCGAGGAGGAAGAAAGAGGAGAAATTACTATGAAATTGAAATATATGACACAACTGTGGGTGACGCTGCGGCCTTCCTGTAAGTATGAGCTCAAGAGCTGAATCAGCACAAGTCACAGTAATACCGCGCTGTATGCTAATGCTATATTCTAATGTTTTATGCTAATGTTATATGCTGATGCTACAGTATATGCTAATGATTACTGTCTGCAGTTTATGATGTTACTTTGGAAAGTTGTGACGTAAGGTTGCTTATTGCACTGGATTCAATTGGATGTGACTCAATCTATTCCTTTTTTTTTAAAATGGGCCGAAAAAAGAAAAAAAAAGTCCATCTTAAACCAGTTAAAACTGCACAAATCAAAAGAAAAAGTTTCAAAATTTCCTCATAAGACATTTCTACCATTAACAAAAAGCATTTCACATCCACACAAATAAAGCCTGTTAATCACCTAAGACTGTTCTGAACATATAAATCTTTGCTTAAATTCTGTAACGGTTGGACAAATATACATTCAAATTGAACATGTTACAAAAAATTAAAACCGTTGAACAGTATTCCTTAAAATCCAGCTTCCTCTTTAACGGGGTTTGACTGTGTTTGAAGGAGTTTGGTGGGAGGCAGGCCATTCGTTTGCCTCTGTGCTGCGTTCATTCGAGGGCTCTTTTGGTACATCTCTGAGTCACAGCGAGGATTCACGATATTATTACGGAGGTGTGCCGCCTGCCCTGCTCTCGACGCTTCAAATACAGCTTTAGACCTGCTCTGAGCTCGTTGCTTATTACTGTGAGAGATGTGAGTTAAAGGCGTTAGAGTTAAAGATGTAATTTCTGTCAGATTACATGCTTTAATAACACGAGTGGAAAAGGTCACCGGGTGAACTCAGGATGATATAAGAAGAGTCTCTGTGTAACAGGTACTTCGCACTCTTTTACAATAAAAGCTTTTGGGGTTCCTCTAAATTCCTCTTAATCTTATCTACTGATATGTTCTTTGAATGAATGACCCATATTTAGACCTCAAAGTTTAGCCAGAGGCAGTCCATGTAAGACCAGATCAAGACCAGAACCAGTTTATAATTCACTGTAATTGATTCAAAGAAACAGTTAAAAATCTAAACAGTCCAAGTCCAGTATTAGACCAGGTCCAGACTCATGGAGGTCAGTGTTTGAAAGAGACAGAGTTAGCCCAGTCTTAGACCAGGTCCAGACACAGAGTTTTAACTATAAAATAGTAAAATGTAAAATGACTGAGGTTGGGCGCAGTGGCTCAGTGGTAGAGCAGTTGTCTCTTAACCGGAAGGTTGGTGGTTCGATTCCCGCTCTCCCCACAGTTCATGCTGTCGTTGTGTCCTTGAGCAAGACACTTAACCCACCTTGCCTCCAGTGCCACAGCTCTGGTGTATGAATGTCAGATGTTTGGAGGTTGGAGAGTCCATAGGCGCAAAATGGCTGCCACGTCTCCACCACCAGTGATTGACTGTGGAGTGAATTAATAATGGACTCTGTAAAGTGCTTTGACAGTCTTGAAAAATGGTGATGACCGGGAGGGCCCATTGTTTTTGCTCGAGTTATCTTTTTTTTTTTTTTTCTTCTGCAAAATGATCCTCAATTTGACCCAGTGAACATGCACAAAAAGTCATTTTTATTGGTCCCAGACTTCAAGCCCGGCAAAGAATTGATGTATTTGAAGTCCCCGAAATAAAAATATAAAAAAATGACTCAGTGGCGATCCCTGGAAAAGTCAAAATACATTGGGTCTCCAGTCAGTACTTTGTTTTTCTCGCCTTAGCCCAAGCATAATCTATTATTTTCAAAGGTTCAGACAGCTCCCAGGAAAACCAGGGATTGTGGAGACCTTTAACTCTAAATTACAAGGTGGTGTAGCAGGCCCCAGCAGTAGCACAGGCCCGAGGTGATGAAGCAGGCTCCAGCCAGAAGAAGCTTTAAAGCACAAAATGCAATCCTCCGAGTGCATGTGTCCCTGTGGTCTCAAGGGAGGCGATGGCCTTTATTATTATTATTATTCATTTGAGAACAGACAAATATGCCATTTGTGGTCTTGGTTTGTTTTGACATGTGAGACTAAGACAAGACCTTTACAAAATAGTCTCAAGTCAAAGACTGATGCATGAAAGTTGTGGGTTTGATTCCCTTGAGATTTTTGTCACATCATCAGATTATGAGCCTTAATGAATATTCTGACAAGGCAATTTGATAAAGCCACTTTTATTGAAAAAATAAGCACAGTTTTGAGTAATTGCAGGTTTTTAAGGTAATAATCTCAAACTGTTAGAATAAAATAACAGAGCCTTCACTAAACGGCACAACGGGAGGCTTGCTTTCCCTTTCTTTCTTATTCTCTGCATTTGTCGTTTGTCTGAACCTCCACAGAGTCAGTATTATCTGGAGTGAAACAGCCACTGCACTTAATCTGTAGTTTAAATGCTCTTAAACGTATGGCACGGGGAAACGAAATGTCACTGATGAGCTGCCGTTTGAAGCATTGTGTGAGACATAAAGGCAGAACGAGTAAATGTTAATGAATTGTCAGAGGAATAGGAGATCAGAGGAGCCAAACGAATTTCATATCACACCTAAAGACCTGGCATTTAATTAAAGTGGCCTGAAAAATGGCTGCCTGCTTGGCTGACAACAGTTTCTCTTCTTGAAGCAAATTAAAGAAATCAATTAAAGTGTAATGGCAGCACACGGGAGCCCCAGAGCGCCGTCGCAGTGAGACATCAGGAGTAACGGAGCGGGCCACATGTGACAGGCCTGGATTCAGAGTTTATCAAATCCACGGCCCACGCGCCGGATTAAAAACCTGCAGCCTCTTCCACTCTGCCCCCAGCACTTACTCACTCACTCCGTCGCATATGTTCCACACAACGGCTGCAAACGGCAACATGTTCCCGGCTCAAGAACAATGTATATCACTGCCCAGTGTTTCACATACTCACTTATTATTAGGTCACAGTTTGTATTTGGTCTGACATGGACTTTAGTTAAGCAGGCTCAGACAGACCTGTCAGTGCTGCCACATCATTGGTCGAATCACAGCAGGTCAAGACGTAGATACTTTGCTTGGAGCGGGACACGATTAATTTTAGTGAGTTCGGAAAATCGAAAATCTCACAAGAATCCAAAGATATCACACTCGCACCTATCTGTTTTTTTTTTTTTATTAAAACTTACAATTTGAGAGTTATAAACTCTCAGACCATTCTATCTTTGAACTAACAAAGTCCCACAGGTAAGAGGCGAAACATCTTCTGTTTCCAAACTTTGACCAGATGCCTTCTTTTTTAACCTTTTAGCATTACAACTACTTGTCTGTGAAGGTTCTCAGTCATCCAGGACATCTTGAAAAAAAGGTTGAAGTCAAAGCATCTGGACTCGGTTTTCAAGGTGAAGATGTTTCATCTCTAATTCCAAGAGGCTTTATCAATTCTGAGGGAATTGATAATTTTAACCACTCTACAGTAGATTTAGCCTTGAATTAGCATGTGTAAAAATCATGTGTCAAAGGTGTCACAGCAGTAAAACTAAACCACTGATGCATGTAATGTATTGTATTCACAGAAAAGACAGCCTTATTTACTTCACACTTGGTTAAAGAGCATTAATTTAGAAAACAACTGAAGAGGAAAGCCACAATGGACTCGAGCGGAAATAATTACTTCCGAAAAGAAGAGCGACTGTTTGTGTCTATGTCACATTCCCGCTGTTCAGTTTTAACGAGAGTTACATAAACTGTGAGGCGCAACTGACAGCCACCTTCTATTTGTTGATATGGAGATCTAAAATCATGTCAACACAACATTCACGTACAGTATCTCAGGGGAAGAGAGGCAGAAGTCCACTTAAACCCACCTCAGGAAGAAAGTAGTGCCCTCAAATGTTAAAACAATGCATCATGAAAAGTAGTCAACATTTATGTCACCACTCAATATTCCGTCAAAAACGTCCATAAAAACAAACAAAATTGGTGTGGACCGCATGCGTGCGCATCTTGGAGCCGTCAGTTAAACCAACCCCAATGCCTTTTCAATGAAAGGATTAGCATTAGCTCTAAAATAGTATGTTGTAAAAGGTTTTTCTTTTGTAGTATACCAAATATTTACGTGGTTAAATATGGGCTGTATTTTGTATTTTTATTCTTTTTGATGTATTGGTCCTGCTGCTGTGTTGTGTCCCTTACACACATGAAATTCCTGAAAATATGTACTGTACAGTGGGGCATAAAAGTGTGGTGTGAAGAAATCGACTGTGGGAGGCCTCTCTCATCTTTTTTAGTGGGAGAACTTGCACAGTTGGTGGTTGACTAAATACTTTTTTGCCCACTGTATCTTATTTTCCTCATTGTTTTGCAAAATTCATTAAAACTTTTAGTCTCTTGGCATTATTTTATGAATTCCAACATATTTTGCATTTCACTTTCATTGTTGAGTATTGCTCCATATCTACCAGACAATTTTTTAGAGATCCTTTTATCCTCCTCCTTTTTCTTTTTTTTTACTTCTATGATTAAATCCATTGATTGTTTGAAATGGTTGTGATTTCTTTAGACATAAAGTTTTGCAACCTTTGAATTTCCTTGAATACTTTTTTCGGCCCTGAGATTTGGCTGTAGGACAGGACGTCTTAGCTGTTACCGGGTCGGGTAGGATTTAGATTATAGGAAAATATCCTATAAACAAGCAAAGAACACACAATAGAGTTTGCACCAAGCCTCTCTCATGGAACTCCTTAAAAGGGCCTCGAGTGAGGGCGCCTCCATACAGCAAAATACCTCCGTCCACCAGAGGGCAGGCTCCAAAAGCATAAATATATAGAGAAATCCAATGGTAACTTTACAAGTGTAAAAAATCCTACATGACAACTATGGGAGGAGGTGAATTTTTTATCAATACATTTGTTTATGCTATTTGAAAACTATTGTTTAACTATACAGTAACCGTAGAAAAGCCCGGATGCAACCACCATTTTATTGCCCTGTGGTAAGGCCACTATCAGTGATTGGGGGAGCAATGGGCACACATCCATTTTTGTTTTTACATTTTATGGTTTGCACACCGGACACAAGGGAGGGCTCGGCAGCGCTAGTTAGCTCACCGCTTAACCACTTTCAGCGCCTGTAACAGTTGTAAACAGTAATCGAGTAAACCGTAGCCATGTCCAGGTAGTTCTGCTGTTGTCTGTTGTTTCAGGTTCAGTTCGTCATTTTGGGCAGTAAACAGGGGGCCAAGCACTCCAAAAGGTCCTTGTCTTACAGTTATTAACAACTTTATCAAGGCTAGGTTAGCACGCTAGCTAACCACTGTTAGTGATTGTGACATGTGCTGTTTTGCAGTGTTCGTAATCTATAGCCCTGGTCTAAAACAAGAATATTAAGTCAGTAACCAGATTTTTCCAATCAAATCACAAGTAAGGACAAGTGTGAGTTTTTTAAACAGAGACAAAATAACCAGAGGCTGAGTTCATGGAACCCAGTGGTTAATAAACTACTTTAATTACTATTTTGGTTCAGATGCAATCATCTTTTAAAAATTTGACAGGTTAACCACAGTTTTTGAGTCATATATGTTTTATTTTTGTTTTTTCAAATGCACCATGTCGAGAGGAGCTGGCGACATGTGATGACGAACACACAGACACACACAGACAGAGGTGTTACTCACAGAGACTAACAGCTTTTTCTGTTTCAACATAGGCTTGTGACAGGTGTGAACATGTCCCCGTCACTACTGTTACTCTGGTCTAGATCATTCCCCTTCAGCTTCAGTTTGGTTTCTTTTGTGCAGTAAAACACCAAGACCAACCCAACACTAAACACAGAATAAGACATAAACTAAAACTGTTGGGCAAATCCTTACAAAACCAAGAATAAACCTGGTATACAAAACCTTAACCTTAAAACCTTAAAATTTTTAAGTATTCCATTAAGTATCCCAAGGCTAAACTAAGACACTGGACACAATTAAGACCCAAACAAACCAAAAACAAGGATAAATAAAATCAAAACAAGAAGACAATACCAGTCCCACAGCAATACATCTGGAAAAAAACTGATACAACTCAAAGGCAGCATTAAACCAGAACTAAATCCAGTTACCAGGACCAAACGCATGAAGACTAAGCAAGAATTTCCCTTGAACAGACACAGGACTGAACTCAAAAATACCTCAAATAAACTATAACTAAAGCTGGTCTTTCACAAAGACTAAATCAAAACTCAACGAGGACTAAAATTAAACTAAACAAGTCCTCCATCAGCAGTAAAAGAGCCAGGACTAAACAGGGGCCATGGATTAAACTAAACCATAACTAAACCTGATTGAGTTTTAGCCCAGGGCTAAAACTCAATCAGAACAAGTCAGGAGTTTTATACTAGGATTAAACCCAGGATCAAACCAAGATAATTCCCGGACAAAACCAGGCCAAGAGAACCCAATTACGTAAACATAGACTAACCAAAGAATAAACCAGGACTTAACCAGGCCTTAACTAGAACTTGCTCTGCTCTAGTCCATGCCCCGCCAACTCCTCTGGGAACGGTTACATCAGTAGAATTCATCTCAGACACTCAGGAATTCAGACCTGAGTCCTGCTAAATGGTCTATGGACGAATACAAGAGGGTGTAGGCTTTGATATATTAACGTTTACTTTAAAACGGTTTGCCTCTGATTCACAAAACAGTGTCAGGTATTTTTTTTTTTTAAAAAGCAGCAGCAGTTTGGCTCCAGCTGAGTTTTCCTGTGGCTCGTAGTTTTCCGGCTGAACTTATTCATGTCAAACCTGGTAATAAGGCGCTCATGCATTAACAGTTTGTTTTGCTCACAATTTAAAACATCGACCTGGACTTGTTGGAGTGGACTCAATGGTCTGCTTCAGCCGCAGCGGGAGGAGACGCAGTGTGTCGTTCAGACGCTTAAACAGGGCGATCACAGATGATAAGAGTTTATTCCTGCTGTAAATGTTTTAACACTACCCTTTTAGCAGCAGAAACAGTGACGAGCAAGTAAACATGTTTTTCTTTTCAAAGATGTAAATTAGTTAGTTTGGAAATAAGCTGCATAATGAGCTGCTGCCATTCTATCTCCATGTTTCAAGCATTGAGCGTCCTTGGGTTGTATTGGGGTTGCCATGTTTAAGAGCAAAAAAATAAACTTTTTTTTTTTATTACAGGGGCCATTGATATGATGTCCAAATTAATCAACCAACTCTGGTCGATAACGTAAAGAAAATACTCCATATTGTGTCTGCCAGGCCAGTAGGGGTGCTGTGAACCCTGCCACAGTCGTTAGACACAAGAAGAAGTACAAATCCCACTCTAATGTCAGAGATTTAAAGACAATATTAATCCCGGGGTTTGCTGTAGAAGTGCTAATAAACTCTAAAGAACCGGAGTGGATTTATACACTTACTTGTGTTTCACCAATGTTTAGTTATGGATTTATATATTATGGTTTTGATTTTAACAACTCAAATGCCTTTGTGTCCTCTATTCAGATGCTTTTGTCCTGGATGACTGAGAACCTCCACAGACGTTTTGAGTTTAAGTTCTTTGTTCAGTGTTAGGTCAGTCGTAGGTTTAGTTCTTGTAAAACACCGGCTGCAATAGAGACGTATGGACGGACAAAACAGAGATGTAAGTATCCGATGTTAGAGTTGTTGATGTGTGTCTTGAGGATGTGTGTAACAACTACAATAACCACAGCAGCTGTGAACCGGGTCTATAAGGACCAACATTTCACTGCAAAACACATTACAGGTAAACTTATGGTGCATTTAGGTAGTCCTCAGAAACTCAAAGTATCCGAGTTAGGAAGCCGTTCTCCCAACTTTGGTGGGTCCATGTGTTTTCAGGTCAGGAGAAAGTCAGAACATTTAAAACCATAAGTTAACATTACATTAAAATAATGGACGTAAAGAAATAAATACCTTTGTATATAGTCAAAATAAGCCTATTGGGACAAAAAACAAGTGCTATCATGTTATCAAGTTATTAACAGTCTGTATGAAAAGCTTTTAAATGACTGATATTGCTATAATATCTTAAACGTTTGCTTTTCTTCACCATGTTGACGATTTAAAAAACGTCAACACGGAATGACAAGCAACTCCAACTCACCCGAGTTCCGACTTTAGAAGGTGTTCATGGGCATTTTTCAAATGGGAAAAAAGTTTTCCCGGGTTCCCGAGGGTTACATGAATGCACTATTAGCATTATTACATCACTTCAGTCTGAAGCACTCATTAGCTGCACACACCACATTTTCGGCTGAAAATCCTTCAGTAACGGATCCGCTCTTCTCTTTTTGTATATGTAAATGTGTCTTTAGACAACACTTCCACCTCGGCATCTGTGACACAAATCAACTCACCGAGTTTAGTGCTGCCAAAACTGTTACTCTGTGGTTTCTGGCAGAGTGTTTACCGCCATCTTGTGGTGTTTAATGCGTTTACAGTGGAGCTGTGTGGAAGGAGATTCTTTTCAAAACGCTCTCGTCTGGACAGAAATATTTTTATAAACAGAGACAAAACGTATGTATTATAAAAAATATCTGTTTGTGTAGCCAGGGCCTTAGTCCCAGTTAAGTCATAGTTCTGGGTTTAGTCCTTGCTTAGTTCTACTTTGGTCCTGGTTTGTTTGTTTTCTTTCATTATTATTATTTATTATCTATCATTTTTTGTTGCATTAATTCTTTATTGTTTGCCTTGGGTTTTTAAATGTTCTTGTATCTGCAAATCCTAAAAGTGGTATTACTTTTTGTCAATCCTTTTGGCCAATAATCCTGAATGTGTCAAAAATCCATCTCCACAAACAACAGGCAGATCCCCTCTGACTTCAGATCTTATAGAATAATTCATGTCCACTTTTGAACCGTGGTGTTGTACTGTGGTGATGCAGTAGGTGAGGGCCGGCAGCAGGGAGTGCTAAAGGCAAAGATCTACAAAAAAAACTCTGAGGGTCTGTCTGCTGCAGGAAAAAAGAGAGTCAGATAAAGTTTGTAGTGTTCTTTTTTGATAAAGTTCTCATCGTGAGGGTCTGAGTCTGAGCGCTCCTGATAATGCTGACTGCATGGAGTTGTAATAATCGAATAGTAGTCTGAGTCCTTATGTGTAATTTTATTTGCATTGACAAGCATTTAGGTCCAATCTCCCTAACCACAACGGCCAGTGAACAAAGTCTGTCTAGGCCTGACAGTAATAATGTTGCTGGTATTATAATTTTAAAGTAACCATACTTTTACTTTGACATATTACTTGTTCCTCTTCTGGAGATCACATGACAAAGCTAATGAATATAAATGAGGAAAATGAAAGCTGATGAGTGCTATCTCTTATCTTTGTAAAGATTAGACAATTCCCTTGAACCTCCACCAAGGACACTTTTGCACAAATATGAAAGGTCTGTTTTATAGATAAGATTAAATTGAAACACCACAACCATTTTTTAACCGTTTGCCCGTCGTCAAAAATCAATTCTTAAAGAAGACTATCCTGAGGCGAACATACATTACAGTACAGTTATTAAAATGAATACATCTATTAGTGGCTTTTGGTCCCTCGGGACCACCGCGAGCCGAGATATATACTCTCATTTTCCTGTTCATTTTCCCGATGTCAGATCAATCATGCAGCATCCCCACTCAAGGTGAAACCCATCAAAGTGTCATTGCCCCATTTTTGTTTGATTCACCAGACGGCCTCTCTCTGGGAGCAGACAAACAGAAAGACAGCAGCATCAATGTGCGAGTTAAAGGGAAAACAAACAACCACGATGCCCAAAGAGATTAATATGGTTTACTACCAGCACTCAAGAACAAAAACACTGGGTGGAGAAAAAACAACATGACTTTCTTGAAGCCATAAAAGTCGTAAACGTCAGCTAAAATCCAGTCAATCTCTGATAAGATAAGTTGGAGAAACTTTGCTCGGAGCTGTTGCAAACCTCAGAAGTGAAAAGACTTGGTCTGCTGCAGCTTCAAGATAGATCCGGATCAGAAACAAAAATGAAGTGGAGTCCAGTTCTGTGCCTCGTCTGGGCAATGGTGGTGTACGCGGCGCCGGTGAACAAACAAAGACAGAAGCTGCTTTTGGTTTCCTTTGACGGTTTTCGATGGGATTACGACCGAGACGTGGACACACCAAATCTAGACCAGATGGCCAGAGACGGGGTGAAGGCGCAGTACGTGACGCCACCGTATCTTACCCTCACCAGTCCTACGCACTTCACTCTGCTCACAGGTAACCGGCCGCTAAAAGAGAAACCAACTGTGTAAAATCAATGCTAAAGTTGGGCCAAAGGTTTTTGATTTTTTGATTTTGGAAATCCATCAGAGGTTCATATTTTGTAATACACACAAAAAGGGCCATTTTTATTTTTAGTGTTTTAAACAAAAATGGGAATTCAATATTTAATGTTAATGAATGAAACTTTTTTTGCGCAAAGGGGAATTTGTTCTGTACCAAGAGCAAAAGAAGACATGGAAACATTAAAACACTGAAGACAGGACAAGACCGGAGCTATAACACAACAATTAAGGGCACAAAAAATACAACCATAGGTGTCACAAGTCCAGTACAATCATTTAGATTTTTACTAAACTATGTCCTTATCGCTCCACACGATTCGGACAAACAAGTTATGTTTTAGGGTAATTACTGCGCCTTCTGTCTGATGGGGTTGTGTTTAAAAAGTTTGATGAAGCTTGTACCAAACCTCTTTGTGGGCCTGAAAAGCTCGACCTGTTCGTTCTGCGGGCACTCTCTGATTCTAGTGACACTGGATACAACAAACACCGAGGGACATTCATAAATCATTAAAAAAAACTGAACTGATCTGATATGGCTTCACTGGTTCAACTCCCTGAATTTGACTTTGTCAAATTAATATGTACCATCCATTTTCCCACCTGGCCTCTGAACCCCCGTCTGAGAAAGGGCGGCACAGTGGCAAAGTGGTTAGCACGCCTGCCTCACAGCAAGAAGGTCCTGGGTTCGATTCCCATCCAGGGCAGGGCCTTTCTGTGTGGAGTTTGCATGTTCTTCCTGTGTCTGCGTAGGTTTCCTCCGGGTACTCCGGTTTCCCCTACCACAAAAAACATGTACAATATAGGACTACAGATGGAAATTAGCTGTTAAGCTATAATCTGGTACAAGCATCTCTGCTCCGGCTTAATGTACTGTACGCTGTACGACTGTACGCTGTCCTAAAGAAATAAACAAAATCTAATGAACCGCCGAAACTCAGTAGCGGTAACGACATAGTTTAGTGCCGTACTGTGCCTCTCTAACAGGACAAGCCCTCTACATTCATGCTTTCCAGAATGACAGCAGGATTTTTTTTATAGTAATACAGTCAAGTGCAGTAACAAAACACATCATGTCCCATTATTTATTCACTGTTTTAACTCTTTAAGTGGAAAAAACTGGGAAACCATTCTGTTTTTAGTTTGTGAGGAGTAGAAAAGGCAGAAGGAATAAAAGGCATTAGCAGTAATTGAATGTCCCAGGGTCCGACGGCGTTTACAGCAGAGTAAGATGATTATGGCTGGATGAGTGAGGGATGAGTTCGCCTCTTCTTTTCTTATTTTGACTCTGAAATCATCAATGCCGGCTCAGAGAAATTTAACTTCCTTCAAATTAAATTCTGCTAATCTCCAAAGTTCGTGGTAAGACCTTGTCCAAAAGCGTCACGCCACTCAAGTCTGTTGAGTCGATCAAATTTTTAATGAGGAGGAATAAGAATGAGCTGTTCTCCTCCACAGGCCTCTATGATATGTGTGTAGTAGGAAACAAATAATAATAAGGAAAGAATAATATTGGGTTTTCTAGGCTGAGAGACTGACAGTGCTTCTCGTCCACAGGTCTCTACGTCGAAAACCACGGTGTCATCCACAACATGTGGTTCAACCCAACCACAGCCGAGAAGCTTCCGTACTATCAGACCCAGTTCAAGAATGTCTGGTGGGACAATGGCTCTCTCCCGATCTGGATCACGGCTCAGAGACAGGTCTGTGTCACTACTTTCTGTGTCTACATTTGACTTAACAGCTCTGAAGATGGAGGAAAGCTTTGGGGATAAATACAGGCTCCTCAACTGAGTGTGGTTTGTATCACATAAGTCCCGAAATACTACAGTATAGTCTGCTGTTGGGACATGCCTTTACAGGGCAGCGTAACCATATTGACACTTAGCAAATTTATTCAAATACAAAACAGCTAAAGAGTTACCAGAAGCAAAATACCAAACTTCAGGACAAGAGCTGTAAACCCTGGAAATCATTACCATCTGATATTAAAACCATATCTGACTAAAAATGTTTTCTTCCAGGCTTACGTTGTGGCTAAAGACAAACCAAAACCCTAAAAAATTCTGTATGAGTGAAAGTTTAAAGAAATGTGAATGTTTTATACTTGCATGAGTGATGTACTTTGAAAACCCCAACCAAGGAAAATTAGCATCAGCTATAAACTCTAGATGCAGGATTTGTATCGTAACTATGTTTGACTGCATTATCCTTGTTAAATACAGAAAGAAATAAAAAATATTGGACACATTTTTGGGGAGCTTTCAATAGCTACTCACAAAATAATCAGCAAGTTAGAAAATATTTCAACATGAGGATAAAATCAAAGAAACGTAAGTGCTAAAGAGTGAAGTTGTTGAGGTTAAGAGCGACATTTACGCCACTGTGTTCCTCTGTCCTGTATATGAGAGGAAATGATGCCAATAAAAAAATGGTGTTGTCTTTTCTGTTTTGAGAAGGACAAGAGTTGGCAAATTAAATGTCATTAAGTTGACATATTACAACTCACCTTTTTATTCGTCCACATGAGTTTTAATCTCAATTACGTGCAATAGCCACTCAGAGAAAGATGTGGACAATGTAACCTTGTGCCTTGTGTTTCTGTTTTCTGAAATACACTGGCTTGGTTTAAAAGCTAGTTTTCTGTATTCTTGTGCTTAATAAATGTGTGGCCACTGTATTTGTCTCTATCTCTGGCTCTTTTTTCTTTTTTATCTTGTGTCTAGCCCCAGAACGGACACTGCAGCGACCTCTGTTCTTGTTCTCATTTCAAACACATGTCATATTAATGCACAAAATGTTAACGCAGGCTGTTTTTCCGACCTTTTGCAGGGTCTCAAGGCCGGCTCCCTCCATTTTCCTGGCACCGCTTCCAGCTACAACGGAGAGACCACTCTGGTGCGAGAGGTCGAACCACTGCTTTACAACTACAAGAACGAGACGTTCTGGCACAACAACGTAAACAAAGTCATGGGCTGGTTCAGAGACCAGGATCTGGACTTTATTTCCATGTATTTTGGCGAACCGGACGGCACTGGACACAAATATGGGCCCAATTCCCCTGAAATACGAGAAATGGTGAAACAAGTTGACCGGACGGTTGGGTACATTCGAGAAACAGCGAAAAACTACGGCCTGAAGGATGAGCTGAACATCATCATCACAGCAGATCACGGCATGAGCAACATCTACCGCAATGGCCTCGTGGAAGAGATCACTCTGTCCAAGATCCCGGGGTTTTCCTTCAAAGATTTGTCGTTTCATATCGTGGACTACGGGCCCAGTGGGATGTTGCTGCCCAAACCCGGGATGATTGACAAGGTTTACAACGCCCTAAAGGGGGCGCATCCACACCTCCACGTTTACAAGAAAGAGGACCTGCCGGAACGCATGCACTTTAGTAAAAACGATCGGATCCTTCCCATCATCCTCTGGGCTGACTCTGGATATGTCATAAACGGGGTGAGTGGAACCAGTTGGTTTTCTTTTGGGCTAAGATACTTCAGCCTTGTTTCCACTGGAGCGGTCAGTTTTTTCAATTGAAGCTTGTCTTGTTCTTGTGACAAATGTCTTACTTTTTTTCAAAACAAATCATGTTTATTAGCCACAGATTTACTCTGATTAATACAAATCTGGTTGTGTACAGATGATAATATAAGCTCAGGAATGTTTTTTCTCCTGAAAGTCAGCACCAAGCCCTAAGAACTCAGTGTTTGTTTGGTTCAGTAACTATTTGTTTCACACTCTTTTTTTAAAACGGACCATCACACTTTCCCTGATGCTGTGATTACTGTTGCGTATGTGTCTGTTCAGAGGCTTATTCTACAGTTGAACTGGAGAAATGCGCCTATAGAGACATATTATAATTAATACAAAGTTAATGTAATTATTTATAATAATTATGTTTATGTATGGGGTGCACGTGGCAGAGTGGTTAGCTCTGCCTCACAGCAAGAAGGTCGTGAGTTCAAAACCCGGCCGACTCTGGTCTTTCTGTGAGGAGTCTGCATGTCCTCCATGTGTTACCGTGGGTTCTCTCCGGGTACTCCGGCTTCCTCCCACCGTCCAAAGACATGTATGTATAGGTTAATTGACAACTCTAAAGTGTCCCTAGTGAATGAATGTGAGAGTGAATGGTTGTCTGTCACTGTCTGTCTCTAAATGTCAGCCCTGCGACTAACTGGCCACTGTCCAGGGTGTACCCCGCCTCAGGCCCAAAGCTGCTGGGATAGGCTCCAGTCACCCGCGACCCCTAACGGGACAAAGCGGTAGAAAATGAATGAATGAATGAATTGTTTAAACTATCATTAAGCTTGTCTATTAGACATGTAGATCTATAAGAAAAACCAGGCAACACTTGTAAACAGTCCCAGTCCAGTCCATGTGGGTTCATTAATGTTTGATGAAGGAGGCAGAAAAAGGTTATCAGTGAAGGTTTTTAATATCTCAGTTGATCTACAGTTGGGTTAAAAGTCAGGACATCACATGCTAGGACTTTATTCACCTGATCAATGCTTGGTTTGATTGTGAGGCGTTAACGAGGTGATTATCAGGTGGATAGTTTTCAAGGTGAGGTTTTGTCTCCAATTCCAAGAGACTTTATCAATTCTGGTCTCTTGGAATTAGAGACGAAACGTCTTCACCTTGAAAACTGAGCTTTTGCTTTAACCTTTTCTTCAAGATGACCTTCACAGACTTCAGGTGGGTAACGTATATGAAACTTCTACTGTCACTTATACAATCTTTAATATATCTTCCAATCTTTCACATTTAGCAATCGGAGATGATTCAGATAAAGGAGTTAGGGCCAAGTGCATGTCAAGCCTTAGACCAGGTCCAGACTCACGGAGGTCAGTGTTTGAAGGAGACAGAGTTAGTCCGGTCTTAGACCAGGTCCAGACTCACGGAGGTCAGTGTTTGAAGGAGACAGAGTTAGTCGGTCTTAGACCAGGTCCAGACTCATGGAGGTCAGTGTTTGAAGGAGACAGAGTTAGTCGGTCTTAGACCAGGTCCAGACTCACGGAGGTCAGTGTTTGAAGGAGACAGAGTTAGTCCGGTCTTAGACCAGGTCCAGACTCGTGGAGGTCAGTGTTTGAAGGAGACAGAGTTAGTCCGGTCTTAGACCAGGTCCAGACTCACGGAGGTCAGTGTTTGAAGGAGACAGAGTTAGTCCGGTCTTAGACCAGGTCCAGACTCGTGGAGGTCAGTGTTTGAAGGAGACAGAGTTAGTCCGGTCTTAGACCAGGTCCAGACTCACGGAGGTCAGTGTTTGAAGGAGACAGAGTTAGTCTAGTCTTAGACCAGGTCCAGACTCACGGAGGTCAGTGTTTGAAGGAGACAGAGTTAGTCCAGACTTAGACCAGGTCCAGACTCACGGAGGTCAGCGTTTGAAGGAGACAGAGTTAGTCCAGACTTAGACCAGGTCCAGTCTTAGACCAGGTCCAGTCTTAGACCAGGTCCAGACTCACGGAGGTCAGTGTTTGAAGGAGACAGAGTTAGTCCGGACTTAGACTAGCTCCAGATTCATGGAGGTCAGTGTTCGGTGAATCAGAGTCAGAATCAGAATTACTTTTATTAATCCCCAAGGGGAAATTCTTTTTATTACAAACATGCAAACGACCAGTGCAAGAATAGAAGTTTCTTTTTAAAGTAGATATAACTTAACTATAAACTATGATATCCCTAACAAACAATAAATAGTCTATTTACATATTCACATGATGTACAATTTACAAGTTTACAAGTGCACTTCCAGGCTCATGGAGGTCAGTGTTCGGTGAAGGAGACAAAGTTAGTCCAGTTTTAGTAATGAATTTGAGAACAAGACAAGACCAAGGTCACCTGTTTCAAGTCCAACTATATCACTAACATTTTGCATGATTTATTTTAAAATATAATGAAGAAGAACACTTCACATGCTTTATTTTGTCTTCGGTTTGTTTTACTCAAGTAAAGATTATCTATTGTTTAATCAGACTGCAGTGTTTAGCTCTGCCTTTTGGAAAGTAGACCACACACCTTTTGGGAAACTTCAACCCCTTACAGATACTGACCTGTACTGCTCCAGTGGAAACAAAGCTGTCTACAGTAGCCATATAGATGTGTGTTAGCTCAGTGGGTTAGGTTTGTTGTGCATAAAGTAAGACACAATTACTTTTCCTTTATACAAAAAAATGAAATGCTAATCTCAGTACATTTACATATTCTTATGTTAATTCAGACGTTTGCCGATGACACATGGTTATCTCAAATGCCTCATGAAGCTACCTACGGCTAAAAATTCAAACATTAGCATTTTCATTTTGCAGCTGAGTGTGCCTGTAGTCAGGAGAAGAAACGATCCAGTTCTAACTCGATTTAAAACGACGACACATCTCCTCAAACATAATCCAGGTTATCTGAAGTCTACAGGTTATGACCGGCCATCGCTGTGTTATCGAGCATTTTGTTCTGCTTTTACTGCCACTTAAACTGCTTTTCTAAAGATGGATAATCGTCTTACATAACAGCGAGGCACCACAATGATCGAGGGTCTATTTATAACTGTCTTAAGAGACAAACTAGATCTACATTTAAAGAGACGGCTTCTAAATACAGTCATTTAATGTTGGTTTGTATTTCTGATTTGAGGTTATATTGGTCTTTCATAACACAGAAAAGAAATACCTTTGTTGTATCAAATGGAGGAGGTGGTCCATTTGTTGGTCTATACCGCCCTCTGCTGGTGAAACTGGAGTAAGGCAAGGCAAGACAGTTTTATTTATATAGCACAAGTCATACATAGAACAATTCAAAGAGACAGGTTTAAAACACAAGTACAACAATTATCAATAAAATAAATTAAAATAAAATAAAATAAATCAATTAAAACAAAACTAAAAGAGAGGAGTGCAGTTTTCATAAGCACAGTTAAACAGAAGTGTTTTCAGCCTGGACTTGAACATTGTCAGAGGTCTGTCACTCCTCCTCTGGAAGAAAACTGAAACACTCCCTCACTGTGTTTAGTCCTGACCCTGGGCACCAGCGGGAGACCTGTCCCTGAGGTCCTCAGAGTCCCAGAGGGTTTATATGGGACTAACATGTCAGAGATGGACTTTGGCGCTGAGCCATGGAGAGCCTTATACACCAGCAGAGCTGCTTTAAACCATATCCTCTGAGACAGGAAGTGTTGAGACCTGAGGACAGGACTAATATGGTCACACTTTCTGGTCCTGGTCAGGACTCTGTTTGTACTGCAGCTGTCTTACAGTTCGCTCAGTGAGTCCAGTGCAGACCATTGCAGTAGTCTAACCTGCTGAAGATAAATGGATCGATAAGTCTCTCTAAGTCTGCTTTAGACACAATACCATTGACTCTGGCAATGTTTTGAGATACTAAAAAGCTGTTGTTGTTTTTGCTTTGATGTGGCTGGTTTAATGTGGCTGTTAAAGTTCAAGCCTGAGTCCATTATTACCCCAGATTTCTAACCTGATTTTTAGGATTTAGAGGGAAAGGGACCTCTGTCTTGTTGGGGTTCAGTTGTAGAAAGTAGTTTTGCCTCCACACACTGATCTGTTGGAGGCAGTGACAGAGAACATCTTGCTTCAAACCAGGAGATGGGTCAGACACACAATTCCAAAGCTGCCTTTACAGTTTGTCATTATACAAAGACAAAGTCAGTGCAGTGATACTAATGTGATTGGGAAATGTTTCTGCTGTATCTGTTTTTTTTTTTTTACATATCTCCACTCTGAAACTTCTGTAAGGAAATGCTTGTTTGCAAATATATTTACCATACATTTACATAGGTATAACAGGACTGCTTCTTCGGAGTGCAGCTCTAAGGGTATTTGACAAAGATATGGATTCTGGTTGGCTCTATGGTTTAGATCAGGGGTTCCCAAACTTTTCAGACCGCGACCCCCAATATTAGATTGCTGACGATCCGCGACCTTTGTTCCTCTTTTCTTCTTCTAAATGCATGTAGCCTACATGCAAATTATTATTATTTAGCCTATTGTATTTATTTTTGGAATGTATTTATTTATTTATTATTTAATTTATGATTATAAAGGGGTGCACTTAAGACAGTATGTTTATCATAAAATAATTAATGAATGTTTTATTTAAAAAAAAAAAAAAGAAAGAGACAGTTTTTACAGTTTTAGAAATGTTTGTGTACTATTCATTCTTAACATGAAGATTTGTTTTGGTGATTTTATTATACTATGCTTTTTGCCCAAAATGGACTTTAAAAGATAAAAATAAAGACTAAATGATGTTTTGATGTTGGTGGGGGAAACCGGAGTAGTAGTACTGGTAGTATTAGACAAAGTTTTTATATTTAACGCAGTAAAATTGCCAAATGCCATGCAAAAAACTCTACACTCTTACAGTTACTCTTTTAGAATGTTTTATCACCATAATCTAAATCATTAAACATCCGGAGTTATTTTACTAAAGCAACTTTTGATTTATCCAGTCATCTAAAACAATCAATATTTTGCATAAAACAACAGTTTATAAAGTGAATAAGACTATGTTGTGGCTCTTTTCTGTCTGTTTTTGTTTTTCTCTGAAGTACTTCCCAGTGCAGTTCAACAAAGGAGAGCACGGCTTCGACAACAGTGATATGGACATGAAGCCCTTCTTTAGAGCCGTGGGGCCTGCGTTTAAGAAAAACCTGGAGGTGGGGCCCTTCGAGACGGTCAACATCTACCCATTAATGTGCCACATCCTGGGGATCAACCCTGAGCCTAACAACGGCAGCCTGAGCCTCACCGAACACATGCTTCTGGGCCGAGACTCCAGCAACCGTGAGTTTTGAGTCTGTCCCTAAAAACTGTGTTGCTCCAGCAGCTACTTCTGTTACAAGACCGAGGTTTTAGGACTCTTTACAGTAACAACTGGTTTTAAAATATACTGTTGTATCTGAAGACCTGGTGGTAATACTCTGATTACAGTTGGGTTTTCTGCAGAAGACTCTATAGTTATGGTTTCCTAACAGTGGGTTGTGGGATATTTTGTTTGGGTCACAAAAACAAAGTCTAACTCAGTAATTTCATTCATTCATTCATTTTCTACCGCTTAGTCTCGTTAGGAGTCGCGGGTGACTGGAGCCTATCCCAGCAGCTTTGGGCTTGAGGCGGGGTACATTCTGGACAATGGCCAGTTAATCACAGGGCTCAGTAATTTCAGAAATCCATAAAAAATATTTTACAAAAATAAATATTTGTAAAAGTAGATGGGAAAACATACGTTTGATGCTTTTGGAAATTGGAATGACACTATGCTAAGGATAACTCAATAAATGCCTAAAAGCAACAAAACTATGATGAAGTTCTAAATAGTCCTAAATAGAGTAATAAAAGAATTGAATAGCACTACAAAAAATCTGTTTTCAGCCAAACATTAGCCCTAGAGAAAGTATTTATGTTTCCTTTAAAGCTACACAACTTTAAAGAAGGGCGCAGATTCCTTGGCAGCCATGTTTATGTAGAAACGGTCCAAACGGAAGCTTTCCATTCTGAAATGGTCATTCTAGTATATTTTGTACAAATACAACTTTTAGTGTATTTTGAAAATTTTAAGCGTAGTGTGGTAGAGCGTGTCTGTCTTTTTGTGTCAACCAAGCCAAGTACTGTAGTGTAATAGACTTTTAATATATTTGTAGAACATACTGTAGTTTGAGCTCAGTGCTTCATAGTAAATGTTCAAGAGATATAAAAGTGTCATGGCTCCATCAAGTGGTGACTCAGTGAAACAGTCTCCTTAAGAGAGACGGTCACAGAGCACTGTAAACCTAATCTGGGCTCAGTTAGACTATCTGTGTTTAACCTCTTAACAATGACTAATTATCCACATAAGCACTTTTTTATTGGCTCATAATCAAATCCAGCATTGAGCAAGTGCAGGTCACTGAGAGTAAGGATCACAAAACTGCAACAATGCATTTCAGAATCAGAATTGTGTATGTAACACGTGAACAGATAACACTATCAGCTACAAAACAAAGTTGAGCAGTGCTAATGAGCTGAAAGTACAATTGTCAGTTATACATAAACTGTTAACGTGTGCATGTGGTCTTGATAAAGCCAATAAAGTGCAATGTAGAAAAAATGTTAAATGCTAAGCTGCAAAACAAAGCAAGGGTTTACCTCTAATACTTTTACTGCATAAGGTTATTTGCTGAATATATTCTATCAGTACTATTAGGATACAGAAGACAAGTGCCTTTTGAACAGTTAAACCTCTCTAGAGCAACTTTCCCTAAAGTGTTCTCTCTGATGACTCCGTTGACTTGCATTGTAACTGCATGGTTGACCTCTTTTTTGCCGGTATTTTGCTGTAGTAAAAACTGTAGTAAAAACTCTGAAAATGAATCTCAGGCTATTTAATCCTTATTCACCTCATTGGGAATTGTAGCACCGATTATATCGTCTGGTTTACTCTGATGTACAGAAATATTATTGTCTGAAAGCAGTTTTTTAAAAAGTAACTCAGTGCTGCGCAGGATGGATGGCATGAATCAGATTGTAAAATGTATATCTATAATGCCTCAGAACAGGCCCGCTGACAGAATTGATGGGGCCCTGGACAAACCATATGGCCAGAGGCCCCCTATATAATTTTGTCGATATTACTAAAGCATAGGTCGGCTTAGTTTTAACCCACCCAGACCCTGAGGCCTGGGGCAACTGTTCTGATTGTAATTGTTCATTTTCTATTTACTATAAACCTAGCTAGATAGTAAATTTAGGTTAGTCCTATGAACATCTGTAAAGAGATGTAGCAGTATAGTAAAACATTTTGTTGCAGATGCCCAGGATAACCCTAACAATTTGAGCACATAATGCCCAAATTTACCCTGAACTGGCAGGTTGACCAGCTGGTTGACTTGCATATCTGCTTCCTGATTGGGTAATCTGACAAACAAAACCTAAAATAAGGCTAATGAAGAGGCAAGCAACACTGTTTTACTAAGGATTAAACACTTTCCTTAATGATCTCATATTATTCTCTGATACCACTGCCTCACAGAGAAAGGTCAACAATTAATATATGTTGACATAATAAAGCCTTAAATACAGCAGTGTGTGTTGCTTTGGGTGAAAAAAAAAAAAACGTTGTTGATGTAGGTTGTGTTTAATTTTTCCTTCTTGTATTTTTTCTTCTTCAGGTATAAATGTCTTGCCAAATGTCTTCACTGGTTTGGCTGCGGTGTCTGGATTTCTGGTTTTAGTTTTCATGCTTTACACGACGCACACGATCATCCATAGACGGAAAAAGAGGTACAACAGTTGATTATCTCTGAATTACACTAATATTTTAAAAACTCCTAGACATATACTGAAAGTGTGACTTGTATGTTTCAGTTCAGAATGTTTCAACAAAACGTCGGAGGAAAAAGGAGAACAAACCTCATTTTGATTCATGTCATAAAAAAAAAAGACCTTTTGATAATTTGTTTAATTGTATATTTAATTTAAACTCAATAAAATTGCTTTGTTATAAATGTGTATTTATTATTTGTGCGTCTTTATTTTATTATTTAGTAAATTATCACTTTTACTGTAATTGTAGGATCTCGTAAACTGCAAATAAGGCCAGATGCTGTTGCATTAACCTTTTCTTCAAGATGACCTGGATGACTGAGAACCTCCACAGACTTCATTAAAACCATTTTATGCAACAGTCCCAAGTTACATAAAGCACACGCCTACTTCTGTTTGAAAAGCCTGTTTATTAAAATGGGACATGACACACTGTAAATATGTAGTAAATGTAATGCAGTGTGTCCTTTTATCAGCAGAAAGATTGTAGTTTTAGAGCATTATCCCTTCATTAATCAAAAATATATTTATGGACGGTGGCCTCAGAGGGACATTACCAAACGCCACACTTCTCTCTGTTGCTCGCCTCTCTTTGTGCTTCTGTCAAGTGAACTAGAGAAAACAGACAGTTCCTGTTTGGGCTTTCAAAATAAAGGTGTTTTGAGGCAAAATTGGCAAATGGGATGGAATAAGAGGCCTTCCCATTCTGAGGATTAATTAAAATTTTCAAGAATAAAAAAGAGAAGAGAGGTCTTTGATGTGAGTATTTTAATCTATTGGGAACCTGTTCTTTTGTGCCAAAAAACACAAAAAAGCTTGTGAGTAGTATATATATATATATATATATATATATATATATATATATATATATATATATGTGTGTGTGTGGTTTTTTTTTTTTTTTACTTGATTGTCCTAATACCTCTATTCTTCAGCCCTAAAGTGAAAGAGAATTCGAAAAATGGCTGACTTTATCTAAGTTCAAGGAATTATTTTGTAATTTCTTTTTGCCAAAAGTAGACCTTAATCAAAAAGTTCTATAGGATTTTAAAACTTTCTTATTGAATTTGCAAAATCCTATTAGAATCCTATAAAAACATTATTTATTGAATGTAGTTGATTATTATTTCAGATTTTAGTTTTTTTTAACAATAGAATCCTATAAGATTGTAATAAGTTTGGCAAAATCCTAAAAGATTTCTAAAATCATACGTTTATTATAACATAACATTATAACATGCAAAATTCCAAAGGACACCCGTACTGTGTCCTACAGATTTTATAAATGTATCTAAAATCAATACTTTTGTTTTTTGGACGCATTCTACTAGAAAAAGCCTAGATGATTACATTTTCATAGTTATATATACTTTTATAGTTATACCTAGGTAACAGATTTTTTTTACTACATTTTTATCATTATTATAAAAAAATACGCAAAAACTTTTTTTACTGATAAATTAGCTTTTTTAACATTGCTTCTTAATAGAGTTATTGAGATCGTAATAGAACAATATTTCGCGTTGGTCATTTTGACATGGTTGGGGGCTTATATTGTGAAGTTCCGCGAGTACACTTCCGGTCTCCTCGCCTCTGTTTCTTTCCGTGGCGCTGTTTCTCTTACAGCCCCCGGTTTGTTCTCTGTTTGTTCTGAAGCTGAGCAGACATGGAGGAGCTGAGCGCCGTGGGAGAGCAGGTCTTTGATGCCGAGTGTATTCTCAACAAACGTCTCCGTAAGGTCAGATCCAGAAACAATTACTTTTGTAATTACAAGATTTCCGCGCGTTTTCCTTTACCTAGTCGGGTCTGACTCTTTGTCCCGCGCTGTTTCTGTCGTTTCAGGGGAAGTTGGAGTTTCTGGTGAAGTGGAGGGGATGGTCGGCCAAGTGAGTGCTGCCTTAAACAATGAAAACAACCACAACGAGCCGCTTGTTGCGTTACTTTTTCAAAAAATAACGGTCACATTTAAATTTAATTCTAACGGACTTTAACCGCTAACGTTTAACGTTTATATTCAGTTAGTTACTTATTTTAAAAAGCTGCCTGTTCTGCCTTTATTTGCCTTCTTTTGTTCATTTTACCCCAAATTGTTCAAGTTAGCAATGGCTATAATACGTATTTATTACACATTACACTATATTTCACGGATACGGTTAACATATTTATCTCTTATTCTATTACGACGTACACAAAGTGCATGTAGCTGTTTGAAATTTTTGAATTTAACCATGTTTATTTGGGAAATAGTCTTTCAGTTGTCAAATTGATTCAGGGCCACAATATAAATTATTTTATTTTGTTCAATTATTGCTACCTTTCCTTGTCTTTCAAACTGGCATTCACATTTGTTTTTAATTAAATGATATGTTTTAGGTTTTTTTATGGTATAACTACATTATACCCGGCTTTGAACAGATTTTGCAACACGTTTAACGAAAAGGTCCAACTGCAAATGAAAAAAGTATTTAAAAAATTATTTCATCCCAAGATATTGGTTATTGTTGCCTACATATTAACACTCATGCTACATTGGTGTGGTCTTTTGAGGGTCCAAAATTGAAAGTAGTTTGTCCATTTTGTAGCTGTCATATGCTTATCTGCTTGGAAACCTGGACATAGCTATTCAAATACCTACTATGTTATTAGTTAAGGTATAGTTTATTAGCTTTTAACGTGGAAAGTCAGATTCAAATATATTGCTCCTTAGTATTAAATGATGAATGCTAACAAAATCTCAAATCTAGGTTTAGCTGACTGGTAAATACTGTACTGCAATCGAGCTAGCTTTTCTAGCTAGTCCAGGTCTCTCTTGTTGTATTTCTAATGTGATACATGGAAACAGTTAAGTTTATATTTCTAACCCAAGTCCAGATTCTTGCACAACCAAATTTCTCAAAACAGAACAAATATATAGACCACAAACCAGTTGTCTTCTTTTGATATGTGTCTGAATGTGTCGCAGTAATTAGATTCTCGTCTGTTTATGTAAACTGTTGGTCTAATGGCAATCAAGGTAGCTTTTCTAACTATTCCAGGCCTCTCTTAATAATGAACCCATATTATAAACTGTATGCAAGCAAATAGTCTAGCAAAACAGCTACTTAATATTGTCAAAACATATAAAGCACAGTATGAAAACAGATTTTTAACTAAGTTTCCAAGTTCTTTTTCTGACTAGAACATGTGTGCATTTTTCACATCAAATATCCAACACTACTTGAATTTAGCATTTATCACATGTCAACATTTATGGCTTCTTTGTCCATATACAACCCATTTGTAAGACATTTTTCCCAAATCTGAAAATTATGTCTTTGTCTGTAAAATCTACTTTATACTACTCTGACAAAGACTAGAATTGATAGTTACTGCTGCTCTGGTCATAATGGTCACAAATATATAATTAAAATTGGCAGGTGAAAATATTATTACTGACTTTTTACCTTCCAAAAAGCATTTTATCTTTATGTTATATTAGCTACTTATTTTCAAGTGTTATGTTTCCATTCATCCACATCCTTTTCCACTATATGAAATAATATGACCTTTTAATTTTACAAAGGCCAAAACTATTATGTCATTTATGAATAGTTTCTCAAGTTGAAATTAACTCCTACCATATATTTTCCAAATTGAATTCAAATTTTTAAACAAAGGCTTTTTATGTTATTGCATCACCAGTAGTATTTTCTTTTAACATAAATCTAGTTTGTTAGTGAAATTAACCACTAACTCACTTATGCTTCAGCCATTTCTTAATTTTCTTTGTCTATAACTACTTTATTTAGTGCCACAAAATGCATCACATGACTTAATTTCATTCCACTTTGCCACTAACATCTGCCGGCCCTTCATTTCTCGCCCCTGTTCCTTTCTGTCGCTCACATTGTTGCTGTATAATCCCTCCATCAAAGCTCAGTGTCGTTGTGCGGCCCTGTGGCTCTGCTGGGACCGGCTCTTTTGTGTTTGAACGGAGACAGAAGAAAAGGGGTGGCGTCTGGTGGGGGTTCGATCAGTAAAAAGGACCATTGACAAGGAGCGAGGGGTCATTTTACATGCGCAGGGTTCAGAGCACTTCACGCCAAAGCAAACGGCCGGCTGCCTGTCACTTCCAGCTGGAGCTGGAGTTTTTGTTTTGTTAATTAGTTTTCACGGAGACTGAATAGAGGCTGTTATCAGTGTTTGGACAAGTAACACACCCTAAAATACACCATTAGAAAGTTATGGTCCAAAAGTGCAGCTCAGAAATAAAAACTCAAACCAAGCAAATGTCCCACTCAATATTTACACATACAGTGTACAATGTGTAATACAAACTGAAAATTAGTTAATATTTGAATTATTATTCAAGTATCAATGCATTTTTTTTTCTCTGTTCATTGTTGACCGTAGAAGTAAGGTGCAATGTTGGGCAGAAGTAACTTAAAATTATACATGTACAAGTGTATAAAGCTTACATCAACTTACTTTAAAAGTCTGCAGGTTTTTCTAATCCCTCAGTGTTACTGTCTCATGAGAAACTTGCTATATTCAGATTTGTCATCTATTTTAATGTGACGCATGTAAATAAATAAATCAGTTATATAATTCTAGCCCAAGTCCAAAGTCTTTCACAGCTAAAGTATTCAAGGGTAGTTAAAACTACCCAACAAAGAAAACCTCAAAACCAGGCCAGTCTTCAATGTTAACTTTGTGAGGACCATGATTTTTACTCAACAGGACAAAGCAAAAAGACAATAGACTTTAAACCTGTGTCTTAATGCTTTAACAGTATGTTGTGTCAGTCTTGTTCTCATTTTCATGCAAACATGACAAAGACAGTTCTCCAGGTAAATGGTCTAATTGAGCAGTGAACAAAGCCCAACTAAACTGTGCACAAAAATGTATTGTCTCTAAATAACTTAGTTGTAATCTAAAATTTCTAACTTGTTGTTTAGTCCAAGTTTAATCTAAGGTTAAGTCCTAAAGTTAGTTCTGTGTTGAGTTCTGATTAAACACAGAGTTTAGTCTTGGTTGGTCCTATTTAGGTCCTAGTTTAGTGGTTTGCTATTGATAAGGTCATTAGAGCTGAAGAAATTTAGATTTAATCTCTTTAACTATATGTCTTTATATTTATTCATTTAG
This sequence comes from Perccottus glenii, assembly GCA_024416835.2. Lineage (NCBI taxonomy): Eukaryota > Metazoa > Chordata > Actinopteri > Gobiiformes > Odontobutidae > Perccottus > Perccottus glenii. The sequence goes on from CM044553.2 coordinate 3,552,491, forward strand.
GTCAGCACACCCTGTGAGAGATAAGCCTTCCCTCTGCTCCAAGGTTGTAGCCTGTTTAGTCTAGACATTAATAAACACCATGGCGTGGCCTGATCCTTGACGAACGAGGCTATATAATCTTATGTATTCCAGAAGCATTACAGACTAGTTATTCAGTGCTACTCTGTGTTGAGAGTCCTGTCTCCAAGTCCCAAGGTCAATAAATTTCTCCAACAATAAGGTCTCTCCATTTATAAATAGACAAGTAAAGTATAATAGTGAAGACAAAAGGTGAAATATTACATTCAAAATTTGAAGCTGGTCAAATTAGCATCTTTATCTTTGGCAAATGTACCAGGAATGATGTGAAGTGTGGCACTAATCATGCTATAGTTTTTTTTTTCTTTCACATGTCCAACATGGTCTGAAAAATCCATGATGAAACCAAAATAATTATTTTGTCATAATGTCAAATAGGTTAGACGTCACTCTCTTGAAACACTGCACTACTACTGTTATTCTCTCGATTTCCCATAAACACGCCGCCATCTCCAAACCTCACATACCCTCTCTTCCTTCCTGCCCGTTCGGCTGCTGCTCTTGTTTGTTGGTGTTAAAGATGAATAACTTTGCAGTGAATCCATCAGATTTAGGAGCTGCTGGAGACAAGCTGTGAAGGGCCTCCTGTCGTATTTCACCCCAACGACCCAACACTACATTCTCCACATATTTTTCCAACAGAGACTCACAACATGCATCAAGCTCTCCGCCATTCTCAAATTTTTGTGGAGCCCATATTTCAAAATGATGATCCATCTTTTCCCAGTAGACTTCTCAGTTATATCTAGCTTATACTTTTTAGTGTCTTGAGCCCTGTGTTGGAAAAATGTCCAATAGCACCAGTTATTGAAGTACCTGCCCTTTGCAAATGCTTTCTCTTGAAGCCCAGTGGCACAGTGGAACAGACACAGACCATCTGTTGACCCAGGTTAGCTCAACCAAGCACTTAACCAGGACTAAACTAAGATTAAATTTATTAGTGAACCAAGTCAAGGACAAAACCATGCATTTTATTTGGTCTCCCAACAGTTAGGGTTAACACAATTAAAGTGGTTTCTGAAGACAGTTTGGTTGTAGTGTATTTTAACATTTAGCTTAGGTTTTGTTAACTTAAAAGTTATAAACTTTAAGATTTTTAACGTTTTGTATTGTTATTATAGTATATTTCCTGTTGTAGATTACTGTCTGCTTGGATGCACTCTGGAAAAAAGAAGCAGTGAACAGCTGTATACAAAGCATTTTAGTGTCAGTAAAAGTACATTTCAAACAAATGTGAAGTGTACTATTACTTTGGGTAGAAATGTTTTATTTTTACTTTTTTCTTCCTAACACTAAAGACTGCTTATCTGGCAATTTGTAACATCTGCATGCACTGGGGTTCAAAATCAATTCTCAATTCAAAAATGATTCTCCAATTTGAATAAAATCTTGACTTGATATATATTTAATTATATTTTATTTGAGTTTGCAGTTTAGTGTTACTCTTTGTTTTCCTATTTGACTGTGTTGGACAGTCTTAAAAAATACAACTACCACTGCAATCAAAACCTGAATTTATTTTGCACAATAAACAGCTGATAATATAAAAAAATAAATTCAATAAAATAATTTAACAAAAATAAGGTGTTGAGTGCACAAATTTAATAAAATAAAACAAGTTGCTAAATGTATTTACAATGTGCCACAGTAACAATAACTTGTTATTGTACACTCAAAGTTTCTCACAATGCATCAGTAAAAGAATTGAGCAGCAATCGTCCCTAGACGGTCAAAATAGACTGTGGCATGTTTATTTGAACAAAACAGCTTTGAATGAAATGAGTTAGAGGCACAGGTTTATTTTATAGAAATGTATTTAGTAGGGATGCACCGAAAGGAAAATTCTTGGCCGAAATCGAAAATGAGAAAACCAAGGCCGAAAACCGAAACACCGAAAGAAATTATGCCAATTATTAGTACCATTGCATTTATGGCTGACTGTGTACTAACTTCACCTGTTACGGTGCACTAGTAATTGGGGTCATTTTGGCTGTGTAATGTGACTTCTCCAAATTAAAATGTTTGCTGTTATTGAACCCTCTGGAATTTAAATACAAGTGTGGGCTCTTTGTAAAGGTAACAAGTTTCACCCACAACAGTCAGAATCTCTCTAAGTACTACTGATACAATTTTATACACTTTGGAACACACAGAGAAAATTATTTTTTGTGTCCTCGCCTGAAATGCTTAGTGAAAATAAAGGTGTCAAAAGCTTCAGCAGGTAGTTGAGGACTAAAACACACTATGGGCCAAAATAATAACTTGATGACTACTCACATTTCAAACTTGAAAAGAATATCTGTAAAAATAAATTTTATAGATTTTTATTTTTTTATGTTGGTAGGTCCATGCGTTGTCTAGAGGAACCATAGTTTATCCAAAATGTATCCAAATTGGAGACATTTGGAAAACGTATGAAAAAGTGCAATAGGTTCTGAATGCTTCAACCCACAGGCATCAATGAGGGCTCTACTGAAAGCTTACATCTAGAGGAATCTGTGTTTACAAACAATCACTCTATAGTTATGAAAAATAATATTCCATAATAATAACACAATAAAATTGACATGTTTACATAAAAAATAGTCAAAATGAGTGTTATGGGCCAAAATATATATTTTTAAATAATATCCACACATAAAAAACTTACTGCAAACTAAATACATAGGTTATAAAACAGTTGGTCAATGTTACAAAATATGTGTCAATGTTGCAAAATATGTGCAACATTGTTGCAGTCTCTTGTTGCAGAAAGCACAAGAGCATGTCACATGTGGAGCATTTTACTGGGGTTTTCTTGGTGTTTACTGCACCTCTGTGAAAGGACAAAGAGAAGGTGTGATATCTTGATCTTCACATCAGACCACCCCCTTCCCAGGTGACGACTGCTCCTCCTCCTGTTATGTAATATATTTACAAAATAGTCACTTACTCATCCATTTTATTGTCAATAATTGTGTCTGTATTTATTATTGTACATGTTATAGTGTCTGCCAATCTTATTTTTTATCTAAAATATAGTCAAAATCACAATATAAACACACGTATGAGTATTATAATTAGTGATGGGAAGTTCAGTTCATTTTACTGACTCAGTTCTTTAAGTCTCGTTCAGCAAAATGAACGAATCTTTTTTCAAGTCATTTCGTTCATTTCGTTCATTTCAGCAGAATCTAATTAAAATGTTGAATATTACAATTTTTAATACATTTAGTACTTTTGGAATAAAAACTATAATAACTATAAGCTAATGCATTTATGGCCAAACTTTGAAAAATAAATTAAATATTAATTGCAGCTTACTTCAGGCAGAGAGTTCAACTCACCTCTTAATCCAAATAGTTGTTTTCCTTTGTCACTTTATATTTAGCTTAGCATTAATTCCGTCAACATGTCTGGTCTGGGCCGTGACAGCCTTATGTAGCTGTAGCTAATACATCCGTCTGTCCGGAAACAGAAAGGACTCATTCATCTCCCGAGTCGTTCGTTTCGTTCGTTCGTTCGTTCACCAAGTCCCAGTCCCATAGAGAAAGAGTATGCAGTTACCGGAAACAGAAAGGAACTGTTCATCTCCCGAGTCGTTCGTTCGTTCGTTCACTTTCTGTTTCAGAAAGGAGCGAGCGACCGGAGATGAACAGTTCCTTTCTGTTTCGGTAACTGCATACTCTTTCTATGGGGCTGACTTGGTGAACGAATCTAACGGCAACAACAGCGAAGAGATAAATGAGTCCTTTCTGTTTCCTGTATGAGATGTGGTGCAATGCGCATGCGCGGGTCTACACAAAAATGAACGACTCGCTCTCTGAGATGACTAGTCGTTCCCGAGTCATATTAAAGACTCGTTCAAAAAGAACGAATCGTTCATGAACGACTCATCACTAATTATAATCCAGCCCATTATCGATTCAACCAGGAAATATACGCTTTCTTTCCGACTGCTGCTGGTCCAAATTGTTAATAGAAAGAAATGTACATGCCTCCGCTACATCCTCTAACAAGTATTTTATTATTTCTGTAAGTTTTGCCATAGTTTTTACTCAAAAAAGACTGTGAAAGCACAATAAACATGCGCGCGTCATATGACGCACGAGCTGTCTCATTGAGGAGAATTGCCTTTACGCCAAGGCACAGGCGCTTCAGGCCGAAGGAAACCCAGGCATATTTAGTATCGTCGAAATCTGTAGCTCATTGGCTGGTCAACATGACACTCTAAGAGTGTACTTTTTATTGTTTTCACTCCGTGGTCCGTCTCAACCTCTTTGCTTAGGAGACGCTTTAGTGCTGCGATTAAAGGAATAACGTCAGTTACAGATGCATTAGAGGAGTTGATCTCTTTAGTTAGCTGCTCAAAGGGGCCAAGAAGAGTGTTCTCTATTAAGACCCACTGGTGTGAAGTAAATGTCGAGGGGAGCTTGTGGTCTGCGCTATATGCAGTCAAGACTCGCTTTTGCGTCATCATGTAAAAAGTGCTGTTCCACCGTGACCGTGTGTCTTTCTTAGATATACTGAAATACAGCCACACCGCAGACATGTTGCTTCAGACAAGCACGTGCAGGTCGCGGTTTCTGTTTGCGTCATCACAACATGACGGTCGTACAGTTTCGGTGATAAAAGTCTTTTTGGCCGAAAATGCACTTTTGGGTCATTTTCGCCCGAACATATTCGGTGGCCGAATATTTGGTGCATCCCTAGTATTTAGTTGTAAATTGTTATTGATAAACCGTACTCTAGTCTGTCCGGGTGGGGCACACTTTAGGTTCCTTCCTTTTAGTACAACAGCACATTTTTTTTAAATAACAATAAATTAGTTTTTTTTATTATTTCAAATTGTAAAATAATTTTATTGTGAGTCAAATCTGAATCTATTTTTTTTTCTCCCGCCCTTAGTATGCATGCTAGAGCTAATAGAAATACCACACAACACTACAAAATTACCAAAATGTTACAAATGTGTACAAGCTGCCAACACAGAACCCTTTCGTTGAAAATTTTATTTTATTTTTTTGAGTCTACACCAAGCCTCTCCCATGGAACCTCTAAAATGGTCCTCGTGTAAGGGCGCCGCCATACGGTGATTTTATAGCGAAATACAGCGATATACCTCCGTCCACCAGAGGGCAGGATCCAAAAGCGGAAATATAAGGAGAAACCCAATGGCGACTTTACAAGAGTAAAACTCATGTTTACAGCCTGGTACAAATGATGGCTCCGGTCTCTAGAGCTAAGTTTTTACTACATGACAACTCTGGGGGGGGGGGATTTTTGATTAATATTTTTGTTTATGCTATCTAAAAACTATTATTTTACTATGGAAAAAGCCCGGATGTAACGGCCATTTTATTGCCCATTCATAATGACAATATTGGTGAATAGGGGACCAATGGGCGGATATCATCTATATTTATACTATCTATGGTCTACACGGTCCCCTCGTTCTTGTATAAGCCACAGCTTTGTTTATTTTCATTCACGGATTTTACTCTTGTTTTGTCAATGTCTTTTCAGACACAACAGCTGGGAGCCGCAGGAAAACATCCTTGACCCTCGATTGTTGGCTGCGTTCAACAAGAAGTGAGTGGCTTCTGTCAAAACATTTCTCCATAAATTAATAGTTATTTTCTTCTAGGATCAAAAACAAAATGCTTATGCAGTAGAAAATAAGATTAGAAAGTAGGCATCTGAACAGTTTCAAAGACATTTCACCCACAACAATGTTCTATAACAACCACATTTCTTCTTTCAAATATAGTTTCAAATGTAACACAAAGTACATGTGTTTTACAGAGAGCAAGAAAAGGAGCTGCTGCTGAGTAAACGAGGAAAAAGGCCCAGAGGACGACCACGAAAAATTCCAGTGAGTTATACACTCAGACAAGTCATTTTGTGGCTAATTTAAAACATTACTAGCTATGTTTATCTTACTTATTGTAATTTCTAATCCAGGAAGATGCACCAGAACCTCAAAAGTCCAGCAGCTCATCTGGCTCTGGCTCTTCCTCATCTTCCTCTGACTCCTCCTCCTCGTGCTCCTCATCCTCCTCCTCATCCGAAGACGAAGACGACGACAATATCACACAACAGCCTCCTCCGATAAGGACCCGAGACCTGCACCCTGTCCCGCAGAAGAAAGCCCAGATCGTCATGGCCAAACCGGAGCCACCCAGAAAACGAGGCCGAAAACCAATGCCTCCTGAGTTAAAGGAGTACCACAACAAAGCAAAGAGACCAGTTAAAGAGCTGGAAGTCCCAGGGGCTATCAAGAAACCGGTTCATCCTGCTAGTTTCACTTTTATGGGCTTTCATCGTAACATAATTGGCCAAAATAGGAGCCCTATGGCCCAAAGCGGAGGTCTTGGTAAGTCGAGCCAGCCACAGAGCAACCTTTCTGCCAACAAAACCGCCCAGAACAAGAATAGCACTGATGGAAAGCTAACTGCCTCGAACGTTAGCAGCGGTACAAGCTTGGATTTGAAAACGGCGGCGAGTAAATCAAAAGGAGTAGCCGCTTTAAATTTGAACACAACCAAACACCCCACTCAAGGGACGCCGCAGCACACGTTAAGTCCTCCAAACGCACAAAAGAAATCACAAGGTACCACCTCGGCGTTGCAAAGGACACCAAACACAAAAGCTGTAACTGCTTTGGCGTCCAAAAATGGGCCGTCCATTCAGGGAACAGCCCAACAACCGCTTAATCTTCAAAAATCAAAGACGCCGCAAGGTAAAGACGCTCCAGGAAAGGGAGCTACACCGACATCTGGGATTAAAAACGTGACAAATCCAGCTCGGAAGACACCCCAAAATCAGGAGTATGCCTCGCCCAAGAGTCCAGCTACTCCACTTCAAACGAGAAAAAATGGAAATGACAAAGCAAAAGAGTTGGCAGAGATCAAAAACTCAAGAAACGTGGTGCATAAACCCAACACTGAGGTTTCTAAAGATGGCAAGAAGGTGAATGAGTTGAGTGCTGGGGAAGATGGAAGCAGCTCAGATTCAGATGCAGATTACGGAAATCAGATGGTCTCAAACAACGAGTGGAAACCTCCGAGAAGTCTAATCGAACATGTTTTTGTCACGGATGTTACAGCTAATTTAGTAACGGTCACAGTCAAAGAGTCACCAACCAGTGTGGGTTTTTTCAGCATTCGTAACTACTGAGTCTATTGTTAAACTAGGTTACAACCGGACAGAGAAACCTACTTTGCGCTTCAGTTTCTTTTAGTAAAACTATTGTTAATGAAAAAGACTCTTATTTATTTTTTCTTATCTTTTATACTTATGTGACAGAACGTCTAACCTGAAAGCCTTAAACCTGCTTAAGGGCTATAAGGCTGCTTTTTGGCTGATAATCTCAAAGAAATCACTGCTTGGAAAGTGTCAAAATGGTATACGAAAGAGGAAGAGGAGCAGCGTGTTTTGTAAAGACACTGATGGAAACTGGAAGACACTGTACTCATTTAAAGAAGACAAATGTAAGGTAAAAACTCACCAGAAATAATGCTGCCATTGTACGTTTTCACAGAGTTTTTCCGTTCATATCTTAATATAATATATCTCCCTTTAATTTACCTTAGGTCATTTTCACTGAGCAGTATTGCCCAGTGTTGGAACAGCATTCCTTGATGTGTGTTGTGTGTTTGATTGTGTTCTATAATATTTAAATAGTGGCTTTAGCTACATAAACAGTGAGGTCTACCAAGATTTGTTTTTTGAATGAGATGTAAGACATTCAACACAAACCTAATGACAAGCGCAGTGACATGAGAGGCTGGAGGTGTAGCTGTATACTGCTGCTATGTACAGTAGAAGACGAAGCAAGGGTTATGCTGTTTCTCAGCTTTCTCAACTCAGAGAAGAAGTTAAGAACTCCAATAGATTCAAACCTGGGACTGAGTCAGTGCAGTTACAAGGCACCAGAGTAAGTCAAATTATTGCCTTAGTTTGACTGGAATAACAGTCATTTGAAATGGTCTTAGTCAAGCTAACATAACCTATAATTGACTTCAAAGACATGCTATTGCTGCATTATACAGCTTAGTTATAATGAAGGTTGGACCAAGCTCTGCCAGCTTTGTAAGCCAGAAACACAGGCACAGAGTAATGCAGGTAAACAAATGAGGAAAGACACAAAGACTAGTGTTAGCATTGTTTTTACACTAGCCAAGATACATACTTGAGGTCAATCTGTTGCTGTCAGACTTGTTTGTCGGTTGTTTAGTTCTTTCACTCGCCTAAATGAGGATTCTCTGTCCTCCACAGACTGCAGTGTGTTGAGCTCCTCTGTCTTGAAACCCAAAAGAGAGACAATATGGTTTACACTCCCTGACAATGGACGCTGTTTTGAGCTAAACTGTACAATGCTGCCTCGTAGAAACAGTGCTTGGTAAAAAACAAACCCCTTTAACTTACTGTAATCTCCAAAGAATCACTGTTAACATGTTTATTTTATTTAACCTTTATTTAACCAGGTAATTGAGAACCAATTCTCATTTATAATAAAGACCTGGCCATTTCTAGCCCTATCGAGCGCTTACGTTTAACATAAGCTATTTTTTATGTTTACTGAAATGCGCAATGGCAGCATTTAATTCTGGCAAGAGGCTGGAGGTTAACCAATTGTGTGCTTAGTGATACTAACACCTATAAAAGAAGATAGTGAGTGAACCTTTTTATCTGTGGCTCATGTTATATTTGTGTTGTGAGTCATTTAAATCCTTTAGTCTTTAGTTTATTTTTGTAATAATCTAAATTTAGCTACCTCTTGTATTCAATCTTTGTATGTACAATGCATTCTTTTATTGTGAAGGGACTAGGACTCTTTCCTCCCAGGGTATAATGTGATCATGTGTATAATAGTTTTTATATATATCTGCTGTATTAATGAATTTGTGTAAAGACTTACTGGATGAGTTTGAGTTGTGTCTTCAGACATGTCAGACAAGGCTGGGTGTCATTAACAGTAAACAGAAAGTTTTCTCTTGAATCCTCGTTCCCAATAACCTCTTTTACACTCATCATAATATGTGAGGGGATTTCTCTCACCTGTATCCCAACTATCACTTTAAGGTTAAGGGATCAAGACAGTAAAAAGTTAAGTCACTGTGAGCTTCTAAATACATCCTGGCAATTACAATTAGTTGTTTTTTTCTATTGTATACAAAGATATTGCCTGGTCTCTGTGGATTTGATTTTGATTTGGCAGTACCAATATCAATTTGAGATGAACGGTTCATTTCCTTTGAGTGGAAATAGCTTGAGTTAGCCAAAGCAATATTTTTGGCTTGACAGGTTAGGAAAAACCGCTGTGAAAAGCATTTATAATTTGGATTGGATTATTTAACAAGAATACAGCATATCAAACAATCTTTTGTAGCCATCTTTCAGAATCTACCGTTTTGTTTGTTTTAACCTCTTACCACCTTCCTTTTGTGGAATAAAATGCAAATACTGTAATCCCTATGCCATAATAAGACGTTTCAGCCAGTGATGGGCTGGGGAGAGAAAGTGGCCCGGGAGTTCTTGACAGACTGGCACACTTGGTCAACTTCTGGGTTTGTTTTGTGAAACTTATTGAAAAAAGAATAAGCATATTATAAGCAAAATATTTACTAATTAGTTAGTTGTAATTTTGATTCCACTATATCAACATTTGGCCAGCCAGACTTGTACACAAAATTAATTAATGAATACAAATAAAATTACCAAATAATTCACAGCAACAAGAATTTATAAAAAAATATATATATATATTAACTTTAACAAAGCCACATAATTGCTTACGTTTTTGTAATATAACTTAAAACATATCAACTTAAACCTGATAAAATCAAAAGCGGGAAAGAAAAAGTGAAAAGCTAATGTATTAGTAAATCTACTTTGTTCACTCCATGAGTAACCATAACTTTTTGAGACACTGATTTATTGAACTGGTGTTGAGAAGCCTATCAGGAACACAGCAACAGCCCACAAAACATCATAATAAGCCCCCCAGGCCCAGAGAGAACTTGTGTCGCGGGCCAGGGCTTAATGACAACATGTGTGGAGTTTTTCTTCTGCTCTCCGCTGCTCCCTGTCTCAGCTGGGCTGCCCTACTCTGCTTCAGCTAGTGTTCATGTTTGTACTCCGCGGCCGCTGACCCCTCCTGGTATTCCCGTATGCCAGTCCGCCCCTGGTTTCAACGACTACGTTATCAAAGTTAATAAAGATAAATACTTTGATAACGTAGATTTTAAAACCCTGCGCCTAATACTTCATTAACATCTATAACACACTCTGTCTGTCCATTAGCATCAGTAACTAAGAACAACTGCCCTTTCATTGAAGTTAGTATTGTGCCATAAACTCAACATGAAGACAACAATTTAGACATGCTTCTAGTTTTCTCAGTGTTGATGTCACAGTTGTATTTGTCCACATCTTTGTATCACCATTGCCTTCAGTTGAAACAAATTTACTCTTGTTGCCTGACTCTCACGTGATAAGCTTTAGGAATCAATCTTCCAAATAAAATGGCTATAGTCTCGCAGGGGTTTCTTCTGTATTGAAGCTGAAATCTGAACTGTCTTTTGGCAGTGCCTTTTGAATTTATTCTATGAGAGGAAGAAAGACTGAGTCTGGGGCAGTGTTAGACAATGGAGGTCCAATCCAGGAGCTTTGTTCTCTAACTTTACTCGAGGGAGCAGAGAGTAGAGTATATTGTTGAGGTCTTTGTTTTGGTACATCTGATAAAATCTGTTATTTTTAAGAAAAGGTTGGGCTTAAAGTGAAACAAGATGTTAGTCTTGTCTTTGTCTGGGTCTGGGCCTGGTCTGACTAAAGATATCAGATATTGGAAAAGCATTGCTTAAAACAGTGGAACACACTTAAATTAATGGAAGTATAAGTGAAAATATGCCTTTAAACAAAAACAATTATTATTAGAACTGTATATCAGATCTGAAAAATATCAAATGTGTGAGCGACAGGAGACTGCAGAACGTGAGGATATGAAATTCAATGACAAACTAAATTGTGTAAGAGACCTGAGTCTGAAGGGGATCCATTTAGAATGGGAGTCAGTTAAGACGTGGGGTGAAATTCCTCAACTTTTGAAGCTCTAATTCAAATTTGGTAAATTACAAAGCTTTGAAAGTTTTATTTTCTAAAAGAGCACAAATATGTTGTGATTTCTAAAAAAAATCTTGTGATTAAGTAAAATAACTGGAAGTGAAAAGGGCTAAAACATGAAAGTTGTTAACAAATCTGAAAAGTTAGAGCAACTGTCGACCACCCTTGACAGTTGACGCATAGCAACCATAACAACGTATGTAAAACCCTAACTCCAGTAAAATCTATAGGTTACACAAAGGTACACAAACGTCTGCTTAAGTTTATTCAACCCTACTGCCTAGAGCTAAAGTTGGTCTTTTTTTTATTTCCAACCAAAGAAAACGTATCTTCTACTTCACAAATCCTATCTCCTTATCATCAGGTGTCATCCCGGCACTTGTTTTAGCCGTATCAGTTACAAGCCTGAGCAGACTGTAGTGGCTGGTGAATAGGCAGAAGAGGATTGATTGTAGCAAACCTCAGCCTCAGAGTCTAGTCCTTATCTGAGCTTTAGGGAGGAACAGATACCATATCTGACTCCTACATGGTTCAGCCTCGTTGAGAAACCTGTGCTGATAACGTGGCTGCACTGAGGAATGAAACTTTTTTTTCCAAGCAGATAGAGGTATGCACAGTTGAAGAGAAAGATGCACTCAAATCTTTGACAGTAAAAATTTTTCAAAAAATAAAACATGGCATTAATGGGCAAATGCATTAAAGAGAAAGTCTTTGTCAGTTTCCATTTTCTAGAATACGATAAAATAGTCCTTTGTACATAAATTCAGGAAGTGACAGTTGCAATGTTAGCTAATGTTTGCTATTAATGCTAATGGCCAGAAAAGTAGCACAGATGTTTCAGTAGAGCACATTCAATTTGGTCTTTTTTAGCTAACAGACACAAACTCCACGCACAGTAAAGCATCCTGTCTTTGATGAAATCACTGTTCGTATTTTCAAAGAAAGGAGTTTTGAAAATATGTCTGTATAACTAATGTGACAGCTTGTTATTTGGTCACGAAACAAAGTAAAAATGAGTGGACAATATTACCATTGGGAGTCAGATCAGTTCAGAAAATGTTAACGTTAGCAAATGTTAGCTGCCTTTGCTAATGGCCAGAAAAATAGCACAAACGTTGAGAAAGCTTAGGTAAAGCATAGTATATTTAGTCTTTCTTACCACAAACACTAACTACAATCACAGTAGAGCAGCTTGTTCAATATATTTACTGTTAGCATTTTATAGAAACAAGCTTCATTGCAGCTAGGGGCAAGCAACACAGAGCAAAAATCTGCAGATAGACCTCCAGTGTACAAAAGTCCCAACAACACAGAATAACATAAAACAAACAACTATGGTATGTTTATCATGTGTCTTAGTTGTAGAGTTAGCCACCATTAGCTACAAATGCTAATGAACAACCCCAAACTACAGAGAAGCTTTAGTAGAGCACATTGTATTTCATCACATGCTTCACCTCAGACACAATACAGTAAAGTCACAATAGAGCAGCTTTAATAAAATCACATATACAGCTAATTACTGCCATCTAGGTGCACTCCTTTTCATTATCAATGCTTTATAACCTGCTTTCAGGGATTTAAGTTTCCATTTTACACATCACAGTAAAAGTCACTTACTAAAACTGAACTGAGGGTTAAAATGTGGGGAAGAAAAACTGTTCATATGGACGTACTTTATTGCATATGATAAGAGAAAATGTGTATGTTTTCAGTTTTTCTCTACTAACCTTTTTTCTGAACCTTTTGTACTTTTCTATGGTCTATTTATTTCAGATAAAGCCCTTCAGGGTTAACAAAAGTGTCATCTTGGATTGTGCCTTTTTGATGAATTTTCTAATAAAATTGTACAATCTGAAGTGTCTGGTTCATGTTGTGAATAATTGTACACCACATCAGGCCTCCAGGGACTACAGGGTCATTAGTTATCACATTTTTCAGGTCAAATATAACGTCTCCTTAGTTTTATCAGTCCTGAGAAAGACAGGCTGATTCTCAAACCAGACCCAGACATTTATCTCTTTGTGATAAATTGAAGTGGAGTCTTCAAATGTTAGAAAACATGTTCTGGGACACGGATATACAGGCAATGATTATTTAATGTAAAAATGGCATTGCATTTTTCCAATGATGACTTTTGATAGTGTTGAGTTTTAATTGAACAGTACAGCTTAATAATTTATAGAATTTATATGGATAGTCAAAGCCTTGATTACTTTTTAAGCACAGGCCTATTATAGAATGTACTCAGATAATAATACAAATTAAATTGTTTAAATATAGTTATTTATAATTACATTTTTAAATTAATAAATACAAATGAGTTTACTAAAAAATCCCTAATTATCTCCACTTAATGCCTTCTCACTTTCCAGAGAAAGGAGAACGCAACTGCTGATTTTTTTGTTTGTTTTGTTTTGTTTTCAGGTGGAGCCAGCTGTAAACACTAATAATTTTACTTGTTTTAGTAACATTAAAAGCATATGCTATTATTAATTAGATTTATCCTCTGATGCAAATGCAACTCTGCAGCCACAAGATGGAGTCGTAGCACTAAAAGCCAAAGACGATATGATGATAGGTCTTGTCTATAAGTCAATGTCTTTTTATTTAAACGCTGTTTTCTATTGATATTGCAACTTTATTTATTATCACTGTTATAGTAAAGTTCATTTAAACTGTATTTATTGTAATATCTAACCTATATTATTAGAGTTATATGTTTCCAGTTCAAAATGCAAAGTCAAATGTCCCAATGACTCTCTGTTTCCATCGAGATAACACCGTCAGCGGATTTGACCCTGATTCAATCAAAGCCATTAGCTCCATTTCATTTGGCTTCAGTTTGGACATTTAATGAATAGATATGTGCTTTGGCCGAGGCTCTGCAGTGGGTCTGTTACCTCCGGACAGATCCCAGGACAAGTTTAGACCTGGACTACAGCCGAGGCAGAATAATTTTACCTCGGACTTGGCGCTCAGTTGTTAAATTGAATAATCTCAGAGGAGCAGCAGGAAGGCAGTGTCTGAGCCCGCAGCAGAAAACATCTTTATGGATCAGCTTAAAGGGTGTTGTAAGGTCACTAAAATATTAAATATATGTACCAAAAAAAAGCTTCAAAGTTTGATTTCTAGTTTGTTTAAATCAATCGTCTCCAGACTCACAATTAAAGTCAGAACAAGACATTTTCTCCTAAAGACTGTATTTTTCAAAGCTTTTGAAATATCTTGGTGGGTGTTTAGCCTCACTTTCTGTTACCTTGTGAGGTAGATAAGTAACACAATCATGCAAGTGATGTAGACAAAGACAAGCTCTCTGTCTACATCACTCGAGCCACAAGGGGTCACAAGCCAGTAAACCTTTATGCCGGTCTCTGAATTTAAAGTTTTGAAAGTTGGGAATAAGACTGGAAACCATTTGGAAACCATTTTCCTCCAAATTGACTCGCTCCCACTTCTACTGCAAACAAAAATGTAATCTAGCAGGTCTTGTCTTTTCAGAGTCAGAATTGTTTATAAATGGCCACACAACAAGTTGGTGGAATTGGTTGCTGAGATGTGTGACTATGCGCTTTAGTTTTTTGTTTGAATGAGAGTATAAGTCAAGCAGACTATTATTGAGGAAGATAAGAATGCTTTGAATTATGGCTGAATAGAATTAGAGGAGGATACTATGACTAAGTTTGAATTGTTTGAGTTGTCTTTGAAAGAACAGTCTTTTATCTGTTTTTTTGTAGATTTGGTCTGTTTCCACTTGAGTTGCTGATGTATGTACCCATTGGTCAGTAGAGATGAAGACTTGGGGATTAAGGGTAGGCCTTCAGGAGACAACAATCAGTTCCTGTGTTTTTGATGTGTTGAGCTGTAGGCTGTTGTGTTGACACCACGTGGCTACTTGGGCAACCTGCTCACGCCGGTGGTGTTCTTTGTTGCCGGTGTTGAGCCCAGTTATTGTTGTTGTGAACGTACTTGAGGACTTTTCCAGCAAAGTATTTTTGATATTACAAACTATTCATCTTCACATTAATACCTGTAGTAGTAGACATCATAAAAAAATGTATTATTTTAATGCAGTGGTGTCAAACTCAAAGTCGTGAGGACCTGCAATAGTATAATAAGAATCCTTTCAGTTACACTTTGTTAGATCTTACAGTGTTTGAATGTAAAGTTTTATCTTAATTTTTCTGTCTGTCTCAGATTAATGTGCAAAGTCCCAAAAATATTACCAACCAAATGTATTAGAGGGCCAAACAAAACATTGTTCCTGTTGGCTTGAGTTTGACATGTCGGCTCTAAAGTAAGGCAGAACTTTATTTGCTTGAAGTATCATCCATGTCGAGCAGAAGAAATATCTGTGGTTGGTGGGAGAGGTTTTGAAAACAGATGAAAAAATACTGTTGGCCTTCATTTTTGATACAAACACTAAGACAATTGGCATCAGCATTTTAAAAACAAATGTCCAACACTTCAAGAAAAAGGGTAACAACTCATTCTATCAGCAACTTCTGTCAAGCTTCTGTATTTTGTCATCTACACTGCATCTTAATAGTAGTTCCCACAGATGAACTTTAATTTCCAGGTTTGGGCTCTGAGGAGAGAAATGTGAGTTTAGATTACTTTTACTCATAACTCAAACTCATTTGGTTTTAATTTCAAAGTAACAGTGTCTTTACTTGACTTTGGCTCCTGTGGATATAGTTCAGTTTGTTGGTGTTGCAGATGAGACAAAGGGAAAAGGCCTAAGCAGGTTAAACCCAGAGCCTTGTTATTGTTTGAGGAGAAAGTCTGCAGCACCTTTCAACACCTCCTCTGTATTTACTGGCTCTTAAAGACCGGGCTGCCTTTCTGACAACAGTTATCATTTACACAAAGCGCTTCTCGATTCCCATAATTTATAGAGATCCCCGCTCTAGTCGTGTGGATGTCTCCCAAAATAAACCTGAGTAAACACTTACGCGACACAGAGGCACTCACACCAGGGCTGGTATGCACAAACAGTGGGAACAGTGTGACAGTGTAATCCCACCACTCAGACCCGGCTTGGGCCTGGACACGGGCCTAAAGCTGCCCCCCGCTGATCCCCAAACTCAGGCCAAAGACCCACACCTGACTCATGGCAAAATAAGACCCAGTCCATCCATCTTCAGGGTTTACACTCTTTTAAGAGATGATTTTCCAAGACTTTTCCAGGACCTCCTTCAAATTACAAATGTCCAGCTTTATTCGTTCTTTTTACACCTTTCAAAAAAGCATTTTCATATTACCTCATAGAAATTTCAAGAACCGATGGAAACCCTTAAAAAACCTATTTGAACATTTTTTGAAAATGCGTAATACTAGTCATGACCAAAGTCTGGCCCGGGGGTCAAGTATGGCACAAGGTGAGAATTTATGTGGCCCTCAGCTTCAGAGATAAAATGTATTGTTTAAGAAACAACACATTTACCTGTACAATACCTGTTAACAAACAGGTTCAAATCCAACTAAAACCTGTTCAAATCCAACTACAACCTGTTCAAATCCAATTAAAACCTGTCCAAATCCAACTAGAACCTGTTCAAATCCAACTAAAACCTGTTCAAATCCAACCAAAACCTGTTCGAATCCAATTAAAAACTTGTTCAAATCCAACTAAAACAATCTGTACTTGTGGAATAAGAATCAGAAGAAAGCCCTTGGAAGCCCTTTTTGTTTTATCAAATGCTGCAAAAAGTTTGGACACCTCTGGGTAATACAATACAATGTGAATAATTAAGTCTCAGTGAGATTAAAGTCGTATTTTCAAGCACATTATCCAAAATTAAATCACATCTAAGGATTTTAAAGGACCCGTGGGAAATAGTGAGGTAACCCAGGAGCCGAGAGAGACAGATGTAGGTCTGTGGCAGCGAGACTGGGCGACTCCGCTCGGTGATGGATGGACAGTGAGCTAAGACGGATGACATGTTGTAGTGTCGTCAGAGCCGAGGAGCGCCGCTCGTCTGAAGCTCTCAGTATCAGCGCGTTTGTTTACTCTGTGGCAAAAAGAGCCGTTTAAAAAAAGGAGAGAGACGTTCTGCTCGCTGGAGGGTCAAGTTTCCAAACAGAGCCTTTGAAATCAAATCTGCAAGTGTTTTAAACCTCACTGTTTGATAAAGCTCAACATAAAGAACCAATAAACACAAATTAAAAAGCAATGTCAGAGTTGGCCTTTGAATGAAAACGGGTGCACTGAACTTTTATTGTCAGCTGTTCAGGAGATTGTGTTTGTTCTCAGCTCAAACATTGAAATTTGAGTATCATTACAGCTTTTAGTGTCCTATTTTATTATAATTAAATATATTAACAATTAAATCTTTTGAAAAGTAAGCAAATGTACAACTTCCATTTTCAGGCCATTTTGCCTTTTGTGGCCTAAAAAGTCGAATCAGGGCTGGCACTCAGGGGCGCAACTACCCAATGCTAGAGGGCTATGCAGCAACAATTTTGGCCAGTTCTCAGTCCAATACTAGTAACAATGTTGCTACCAAACATTCTAGAGCATTCTCTAGTTCTTAATAAATTGTAACAAGAGTATATTATATTATATACATATATAATTATATATATGTTTAAATTTTTATATTTAAGATGTTTAAGAAATATAGCACAGACCTTTATAGAGAGAGAAAGAGATGTAAGCCTGTAATTAGACCCAACAGATGTATGTCTGACAGCTAACATCAACAGCTAATGCTTAAAAGCTAATGTTTAAACAAAATATATTAATGATTCCATAGTAAACCAGACTTATTGCATAAGTTATGTTTTTCAGCTTCTAGTCATTTATTGTGCTACCTTATATTTACCAGTATTTTACCTTAATAAAATTGAGATATGTCATGCATAGGATTGGTACCATAAGGTTTAACCAAAATCCAAATGTAGCTTGTAGCAATATTTACTTAATTAATAAAGTTAGCAAACACTAACCAGTCTGTTAACATTAAGCCTCTGAGTTTGGAGCAAATCTTTGCATGATATCTTGGTAAACCAGAGATATTGCATTAGTTGTTTTCCAAATGATTGTAATTTATTGTACATGGCATGCTGCCTTATATTTTCCAGTTTTCAGTTTAGCACATTAAGCTAGCATTAATTTAAACCCCATTTGGCTGCTATATTTCCAGTGTTAGCAAACGCTAGCTAGTCTGAACATGAATATTGCAAGCCTCAAAACACAGACGTCACACTTTAAATCCTACATGCCATCTCCTTTTCCCTCTTTTTCTGTTTGTTGCCCCTGACAGCTTTTTTGCTTTATCCATCTTTCAAAGACAACTGTGTGCGTACTGTGACAACTGTACGTTCCTGCGCGCTCTGCGTGCTCACGACGCCCCCACCAGCCACGCCCACTCGCGATATTCCATTCCAATGAGGGCGCCTACTGTAGCCACGGCAGACAAAGTCGACTTGACGTGCACAAACACAATGTATCGAGTAACGCTAAGTGTCAGTTCAAATGTGGAGTAAAGAGTACAAGTATTCAATCAAAAATGTAGTTGAGTAGAGAGTAAAAGTTGCTTATATTTTTGATACTCAGTACAAGTACAAAGTAGCCAAAAAATACTTAAGTACAGTAACGAAGTACATTTACTTAAGTACTTTACACCTCTGACAGAAAGTGTACAGAAAGTAACTTAAACTGTTCCAAGTAAAGCAGAGGAAAGACATTTTTTCTGACGGGAAGAGCCCTGTGTCATTACAGAGCTCAGGTCAGAGTTGAAGGTAACAGAGTCAGAGTGTATCTGTGAGACAGCAGCTGCTGGTGGGACGTCTGCCTCCTGAAGTCTGTGTTACATGTGCTCACAGCTTCTCTCTTTACACCCCTCCCTTCGCTCACAGCCTTTCGTCCTAATCTGATTCAGCCATAGGCAGATTTTGAGTTTTGCGCTGAGGGGCAAACATTTTTACCCAGTACACAGTCGAACTATTGAAGGAATAGCCACGGGAATGTATTTTGAGTAGAGGGTGCAGAAAACATGGGGTTTCAGGAGTGCTGCTTTCCTTTGTTTAAAAAAATACATGCACATACATACAAGTATAAAGCGGCAGTGGGCCCAGTTCATACTGTTGTTTTGTCCTTGGAATAGACTTCACCCACCTTGCCTCCAGTGGTGTTCCAGCTGGGACACTGGTGGATGTATGTTTGGTGGTGGTTGGAAGGGCTGTAGTCACAAAAATGGCTGCCACGACTCCACCACGAGTGTGCGACTGTGGAGTGAATAAATAATGGACTGTAAAGTGCTTTGAGTCCCTTAGTGAGGGAAAAGTGCTACAAAATACAAATACAAATCTTCCTCTTATAAAAATGAAGTGTTGTTTGTGATTTATTCGGTCTACATTCATGAATGAGGATATATTGGTAGTTCTCTTTGTTTATTTATTTGTTTTATTTTTTCACAACAAATAATTTTTAAACATTAAAAATGGTTTACCACATTTGATACGCCTGTAACTGGTTGAGTAAAGCCAAATGGAACTGAGTAAAAGCAGCGTAACTTCTTCACAAATTTACTCAACCTTAAAAGTAAAACACATGAGGCAGTAAAACTACTCTTAGCAATACTTTAGAAGTACTCACGTAAATGTAATAGGGTAAATGTAACTTATTACTACCCACCTCTGCTCTGGGATAATGGGAGAAATTACATTTGCCCTCAGACACCATCTTCTTCACGTCAGGCTTATGTGCATGCAGTCCTCCAAAGACTAGTTCGACAGGCGGTTCCGCTCACTTGTCTTTGAAAAGTTGTGCTCAAACATACGGTACCCTGACAGAATTTGTTATTGTGTGGCCATTTTTTACAACAACTGTACAGTATGTTGAACCAAACATGGTGAGCAAGTACATAGATTGCCAGTGTCTTAAGTGTGCCATAGTCTTGGGGACAAGCCAGCCAAAGCACACTAAGCTTTCAGCACCTCGGAGAGCAGCAGGTCACTGGCAGCCTGGAGCTCAACAAGCTCACTTTGAACACCATCACCTTCTGCACATTAGCAGAAAAATCTCCACCTTTACATTTACATTTTACATTTAGCAGATGCTTTTATCCAAAGCGACTTACATTAAGGTTCCATTCACCAGTGTTACAGCTGGAACACCACTGGAGGCAAGGTGGGTTATGTGTCTTGCCCAAGGACACAACGACAGTATGAACTGTCGTTACCTTCCAGTTGAAGGACGACCGCTCTACCACTGAGCTACTGACATTGGAGTTCAACATTGAAGTGTTCCAGTGCTTTGCCCTGACTGAGCCAGCCCAGCACACATCAATGTAGAGTAAAAGGTCATCGTGAGTGGGTTAAGATTCCAGCACAAGTTTACAGAAAAGGCGGTGCTAGGTGTTTGAACTCCCATGCACAAAAAAGCACAGCATGCTTTGGTGAATGATGCAGTGAACTGCATTTACATCAGGAGCCACAGTCTTAACTCTGCTTTTAAAAGAGCTCCTCCAACTTTTCAAATATAATGCCTCCCGTGGTGTTGCCTTCCAGTGGAATTAGTGCCAACAACTTCTTTCTAAAATATTGTCCATCAAAATATCTGACTAAAACGCACAGCTGGGAAATGTCGGTATTGTCGGTGGACTCGTCAATGGCCAGCGAAATGTGTTTGGATGCCTTAACTCCATCAATATCAAGTCACTGGAGTTTTTTTTCTCATAAATCTGAATCAGTGCTTGAACCAGGCCCGGTGCCGTCCTCAGACTCGTGAGCAACAGGATGACTCTCAGTGAATTTCACAGGCCATTACTCTGGCTCCAGCCGCAGCAGCCTCCAAAGGCTCTGGAGACGGCCGGCTTTCTCCCGGAGACAACAGCTCACTGGGCTTTGTGCGGGCTAAACAAGCGTGTCTGTCTCACAGCGGTAGATTAATGTCCAGATAGAGGCTTGCTGCTCAGAGACAGACCTGCGCAGGGGCCATCCATCAACCTTTGGAGCCCTTTACACAAAACAACACGAGTGCAGAGAGGCTCAGTGACTTGGCTCTGTTCTGAGAGGTTAGAGAAAACACTCATTGAATTGGCTCCTGACAGTTTTAAGAAGTAGTAAGTAATAAATAAAAAGGATTGTAACGAACAGAAGGATCCAATTTCTGGTATCCCCTTTTCTCTAATGGTCAGAGCTTTAAATAGTTTGAATGTGCTATGAGTTCACAGATTGTGTAGCAGGCACAGAGCTGGATTTAACTCTAAAGTAGACATTAGTTTAGTTAGACTGGCTTTCAGGCGCCGACTTGTAGTTGCCCATGGTAATATTAGGTTGGTTGGCAACAAATACATAAATATGGATCAAACGTTTAGAGTAAAAAAGCATGGAATAATGTTTTCAAGGTATTAAGACATTCACAATATGAGCTGAGAATAATTGATGCCCAATAAGCAAATTTATTATTTATGTCCTTATATTGTTTGTGATTGGTTCTTTACACCTGTCAGTCAAAACACAGCCCGTCCATCAACTGCACATGAACAAACTCATACATTCAGTGGTGAGTATTTTCAAAATAATGGTCTGAAAGTCCCTGTGTGAAGAGAGAGGACTCCAGATGAATCAGTGACACAAGTGTCAACACTGTCCGGAGAAAAAAAAGTCACACACTCAATATTTCATTGGACCGCCTTTAGCTTTGATTACTATCCAGGAAGTCAGCTGACCTCATACTTTGGGCACATAACGTTGCTGAATCTAGACCTGACCAACTGCAGCAGCCCCGCCCCCTCTTTCAAGATTTTTTTTCAAGCACATTTCTTTCTCAAAGATGATGGTTCCTGACTATCCTTCCAGTTTTTAGTAATGCGTTGGACAATTCTTTACCCAATTATAGTCATTTCAGCAATCTCCCTAGAAGTTTTCTTTGTTTGATGCCAATAATGTGACCCTTCATCCCTGCACGACCTGTCCGTCCTGGGAGTGGATCCCTCCTTCTGTGGTTCTCCCTGAGGTTTCTCTTTTTTCCCGGCTGTTTTTTTTTTTTTTTTTTCCTTACCCTGATGGAGGGTCTAAGGACAAGGGATGTTGTCTAGTGCAGTCTGTTAACTGTCAACTGTTGTTGTGATATTTATACAAAAATAAATGTCTTATCTTGTCTTCTGAAACAGATTAACACCTTTTCCACGACCACAGGATGTGTCTCTCACATGGTTGTTTAAGAAAATGAAAAACTACTCTCTCATCTTTAACCCCACTGCAGTTAGGGTTAAAGAACATTATGCAGCTGAAACAATCAGCCATGCAGTTATTATCCAATGGAAGGCTCTTACCTACGTGCATTAGTTAAATCCGTCGCAGTGGCTCAGTGGTAGAGTCGTTGTCCTTTAACCGGAAGGTAGGCGGTTTGATTCCCGCTCCAGCTGTAACACTGGTTGACGCTTTAAATGAAATCGTCAACTAAAAATGTAAATGACAAAATGTCTGTATTTCAATCACTTGTGTTTTTCAAACACATAACACCTTCTTGACCAGATTCAAAGATTTCCGTGTAAATGTGTAAATGAAGAACCTTTATTCAACAGAACATTTGAATTTTGGACTGTGTTGTGTAAACTTCAGACCCTGACATGGTGTGAAAGTCCAGCTGAAGTCACCAGTTGTCAAACAAAAAGCTGTGAAAGTTGCCTCTGACGGGGCCATTGAGCGTTGGTTTTCACTGCGAGGCTGACGCGGCTGAAGCGTCCTGTGTGAGGGCTGTGTGGTAAACACACATGAATGACAGTAAACACACAGGAGCCGAGGCGTCCCCCGGCTCTGGCCCCCGCAGTCTCACCTCACACAAACACCGCATCTCACTGCCACTTAATTTGTTTAAAGCGCTTCATTCAAACAAGACCCCAACAGAGCGGCAATCTCGTTTCCAGGCTGTTGCCACGACTCGGCCTCGTCCAGGAGGAAGCCGTACTCAGCTGACTCGCAGCACACATCGCTTCACAGGCGCCAGCTCATAATTAACACTTGGCCGATTATGTTTACAGGGCCAACACGGTCTGCCTGAGTTTTATTACCGCCTGGGGCGCACTGCTGCCCTGAGGGGACACAAAACACTCTCTGTTTGACGCTGCTGTCCGCTCAGAGCCTCTGAGGTCTGACCAGGAACCCCCTACAGTCAGAGCAGGGCCACGGTCGGACAGTCCTGTGGAGGGAGGGCCAAAAAGACACTCTATGTAAGAAGACCATTCTGTAATTTAAAACTCATAATACATAGAGTTTTTAGAGTTTTCTGTGTAAACTGGAGCAGAGAACAGTGCATTGTTGGTAAAATAAGGCTAAAGCGCCTCAAAACATATTTCAATTCCTTGTTCTTTAACATATTATAAAATCTATTTTATTTATGGGAAATGTTTGCATTTAAACATAATAATTGATAATTGTCTTCTATTTGTTGTGTACTTCTTCATCAACACAGATATTAGTCCTGCCTCAGTTTTAATCAAACTGATGGGAAACAAAATGGAAAACTTGGCTTATATCAACTCTCTGTGGTTTAACACTGTTATTTCTCATGTGTGAACACTCTGTAACTTTGAGATTTGCTCATTGCAGTTTTAATGAGACTCTACTCTTGTCGAGTCTCTCAGTGTGACAGCATTAATCTAGTCCTGTCTCAGTCTCGGGTTCCCACTGCTCCTCAGTTTGACTCGAACTAATCCATTTGTTGGCAGCAGAAAGCGGACACCGAAGAGTCAGCAGAGATAAGAGCCTGGTTTAATTGAGCTGTAATTATTTTGTGGTGGCTCCACGTCGACTGCTGTGACTCCAGGTTAACGCGTTTGGGTAATAAAGCAGAGTAATGTGCCACTGACTCAGAGCTGCAGGCCGCCTCTGTCAGCTTCGGTTAAACAGGGAATGTGCAGGAGGTCTGTCCAAGACTACATCATTTAGTCCTGTTCCACCAAGAGTTTAGTTCAGTTTAGTGTGGTATGGAGTATGGAAAAGCTGCATTGAAATTAATTTACTCAAGCATGTGCCGAAGTCGTTATGTTCGGCTTATTTACTTTTTTTTATACCTTTTTACCACTTGGTAGAAAATGAACACAAAGTAAACTTTATCTTTATCTTTATCCCAGGCCTCATTTCCACCGGAACTGTACAGTATGGGTCAAGTGTCCAAGTGTGTGATCCACTTTACAAAAAGTGGAACTAAACCCTGCCGTCTCTTAATTGGACAGTAGATAAGCAAAAGGAAAAACATTCATTTATCTTGCCCTTAGTCCCGTGAGGGGTCGCCGGTGACTAGGGACTAACCCAGCAATTTTTTATTTATTGGGGGAGGGTTACACTCTAGACAATGTTAGTTACGGGATTAACACAACCTTTCAAACTCACATTGAGTCACTGGAGGCAATGCAGAGACACCAATTCACCTGCACATGCTTGTCTTTGGACAAGAGAGGCCCTACTAAACTAAATTAAAATTTTGACACAAACTTTTAATTTAGTTTTAGTCTTAGTCTTTTGACTATAATTCTTTTTAGTTTTAGTCAAGTTTTAGTCATCTGATTTGTTTTAATTTTAGTCTTATTTTAGTCACTAAAATAAGACTAAAATCAATAACAGATTTACTAGACAATTTTTTAAGTTTGGTATAGAAAATAAACTTAACCAAAATATATAAAACACAAATTCAACTTTATGTCAACACAACGGTGTCTTTATTTCAATTCAAAAGCTTTAATGCAGCAACAAACACTGTCATGGTAATGTAAACAATAACTAGCTGCCAATTCACCATCAATAAAAGAAAAATAAAGTTAGGTCCAGGACCTTAAAGCTTACAGCTGAGCTGAACAATAAGTGCAAACATTTTTAATTTCGAATCTAAAGTGCACTGAACGACATTTTCTTCTTGCTACCCCAATGCTGGCAATTCAACCACAGAATAGTAACACTTATTTACCTCTATTCATTTTCAAGAAAGCACTTCGTGCTAAAGTGACTTTTGCTCTGTTACGCTTTCCCCTGGTTAGGTCACCTGTGACATTTTGTCGCTCTTTGAATGCCGTCTTCCCGGGAGCTCAGTCAAATAAGTCAGTCTCTGATTGGTTCTCTTCTTCTCATGCAGTTTCGTTCTTCTTCTTCTCTAGTATTAATGGCGGGTCGCAACCAATTTTTTTCGGTGCATACTGCCACCTACTGTACTGGAGTGTGTTCGCCTGTTCCGTTTTGCGGATTGGTTCTTTTGTTCATCTCTCCCGTCTGCTAATTGGATTTTCGTCACAGTCTATTTTCGGCTCGTCCTTTATTCGTTGAAGATAATGTCAATCAATTTAGTTATAGCGTTGAAGATAATGTCAATCAATTTAGTTATAGTTTTAGTCTCCATCAGTGACTTCCTTTTTAGTTTTCGTTTCGTTTTCGTCCGCAAAAAAATATTCGTGACAAAAATAATGACGAAAATATTTCGTCAACGAAATTAACACCGTGTCAATGTTGCGGTGAGGCAGGCTTTCAATCACTCTTAAATGAAGTATGCCTTGTTCTTTTGATAAACAGTCATATTTGAAAGAAAGCATTATAAAGTACACATTAAAAGGTAATTGTGTATGCTCTTTGAATTTAATGTAGAGAAAGTTGGTTGTGGAAAACATAAGGAACGTGTCCTGAGGCTCCTCTACAGGACACGTTCCTTATGTTCAGTTAAATCCATTTGCTGAAGCTGTCATAGGTCTTTCTTCAATAAAAAAGAAAGTTTGATGTCTTCCAGTCATGGTCTCAGTCTAAAAATAGATTTGACGTTTATTTGAAGATCCTCAGAGTCAAACGTAGACAACGCAGCAGAAAGGTGTCAGCGTCGACGGAAAAAGGCCTGGTTCAACATTTATCTCCC
This sequence comes from Perccottus glenii, assembly GCA_024416835.2. Lineage (NCBI taxonomy): Eukaryota > Metazoa > Chordata > Actinopteri > Gobiiformes > Odontobutidae > Perccottus > Perccottus glenii. The sequence continues at coordinate 3,578,520 of CM044553.2, forward strand.
GCTTCGTTATAAACACTTCAGACTGAATTAAAGTGAAGTGCCCGCCAGCTCGGGGGTTTAGTCATAAATCCACTGTTGTCTTTTATGAGCGCTCTTCTTCTGTTTGTTCAGGACACAATGAGACGCATTGGTCACAAACAGGAAACAACCAGAGACAATAAGGACGTCCATTAGCATCAGCACAAAAAAGGATACACCGTCTGACAGCTTTAATGGCATCCTGTAGTTTATTGTTTTTTTTTATTTACGTTTTAAACTCCTGTTCAAACCAGAAGAAAGGGTTAGATATTTCCTTGTTGCTTATTGATTTTTGCCACAAGCTGAGTCTGGAAACAATTTTCATAGATCTTACTTTGTAATTTTTTCAGATCCTGGTCAGATCTTTACCATCTGAACAAAGCCCTGCCAAGTTGTGTCATTAATGGATTGCGTCCGGTGGTTGTTTGACTCAGTGAGATAATGGGACGATTGCAGAAAATTGGCACATGATGAGTACAAATAAATAAACTGAGGCCAAGGTAAAAATGTACATATTGTTAATAGTATTTCCCTGAAAGCGTTTTACGTAATAGCGATAAGTGACTGGGCAGATACAATAGAAGAACTTCCTGATTTGTTTAAGTGTTTGATTTGAGAGGAAAGACAAAAAGGTTCCTTGGACCATTGAATAAAAAAAGGATGAATACCACCAAAAGGATAAGAGTCGGAGGGAATGAGGCAGACATTCTGACTTTACAGTCTTTTCTACCCGTTTCTGTGGGGAACATTCATGAGAATCACCTCCAGAGTATTCCTTTACATGTACCGATCGTCTGAGGATATAAAAGGATTTGTTTTTATGCAGGAAAGATAGATAAACCCTTTTCCCCTGAGATTCGGACTCTACATTGTTCTTACCTGCTAGGCCTGAAAGTGTGAACATTTTCACCTGGAGCTGATCCTTCAGGGCCCAGACAAGCCCGAGGCGCTTTAATGTGTGAACGCTGACAGTAGACGCTCCGCGATGAGCTGGTGACCGCAAAGGAGTCAACTCATTTGTCTGTTAGCTTCGTGTTAGCTCGGTCAAGATAATTAAGTGTCACTCTCCCCGCTTCTCAGTAAAACCATCTGGTTAGCTCATAACATGTACAAATACAAAGAATGTCGGGGACGAGGGCAGAAGAAATAACTCTGATTACATCTGAGTAGAATGTGTGAAAAGGGCTATGGTTTTACCGAAAACAGTGAGGTATGGCTAGAGCCTGAGGGAGCGAGGTATGACACACAGTAAAGATGACAGCATTAATGGCAGTTGATGCACTAATATCAATAATTTTTCACATCTCATCCCTAAAGTAAAATATAAAAATATGTTGTAATGAGTATAAGGCTTCAGCGATATGTGTACTCTGCTTACAGCATCAGTCACATGATACAAGAGAAACTATATTTACTGCCAAAATACTACTACTTCCAGACTAGACTTGAAAATGCAAACATCTTGGTGTGACTAGAACAAATCTAAAACTTTTTTAATTAACCTAACCCATTTAGATAATCCGTTCATAACCAAAATACTACGGCATGTTAGTGGGACTGGAGCTGGACTAGGCCTCTGCCTTGCTCTACAGCACAGAGCCAACAGAAGTAAACCAAAGAGAGTAAGTCTATTTTTGTTGTATCTTTTGTTTGTATTTTGTAAGAAGGCCAGAGTGGAGAGTGATATTAACACATACAGTTTATGCCACTATGTCACTCGCTGGAAGTGTTAGAGGTTAAGAATCCCAGTTTCTGACCCTATTTGTTGCTAACACAAAGCACAAGCACACATTTAATCTTACAAACATATCTGTGTAGACTTCCATTTGAAGCCAGTGGAAGTCAATGGGGGCCAAACGATGGCCGATTTACACGTAACTTTAGTGAAAAGACCGTAGCAAGGTGACGCCAGAGGAGGCAGACTGGGGTCTGTCCAAAGCCCAGAACAAAAGACCGGGGCCACTGTGCAATAGTGAGTTTTCTTTTTCAGACCCCACAGATCTTCTATGACCCTAGAGATGTAATGTTTTAAATTTCAACATCCAAACACTGACAATAATATTTTATGTATTTATAGATAACATGTCAGCAAATAATTGATAATAAATGACTGAAGTTACCAAAATAAATTGTGAATATTCTAACCATTTTAATTTGAAATGCATTTAACAACAACAACAACAACAACAACAGATAAACGCTAACAAATAGTACACCTGATTATTTCAGCAGGTTATATTTTGCTATGTGGTGGCTGTCTGCTGTCATCTCTGTGCATAGGTGCTGATGTCGGAGGTCAGATAGAGCACTATGGAGCAGAGATGACCTGAATTGTATCTTTAATGATGACAACGCTGAGAAGCTGGTGCTGCAAATCCGAATAATGAACAGTGACGAAAACAAGTCTTTGGTACTGGGTGTGTTTTTACAAGTACGAGTACAAGTACACATGGTTAGTATCGGGTCCGATACCGATACGTATCAGTATGGTACCTGATATAAACAATAGACTACTGTCAGCCTTGCAGTTTGATTTATTTGAGCTGGTGTGAAAGCTGTCCATCTAACTCTGGTGCAGACTATCAAACCATATCGAGTCCAGAAAAGGCTGGTCTTGGCCTGCTTTTAATCTGACTGATGTACTTTTTGTTTGTGGTGAGAACACAAACCGGCCTTGAAATTCTTAAGAAAAATTTCCTTCTTCCGATATGCATTTGGCAAATTAAAGCAAATGCATTTGAACATTACATTTGAAGTTGTTAGTGGTGACGATATAATAACAACAATAAAATGTACTTCTAGTGTAGTGTCTTGGTCTGTTCATTTATTTTCTCTGTTAAAACCGTAGGCAACACATATTTAGCCCAGAGCACGGCACGACTCTGTGACTGATGATGACTCTGATCTGGACACTAATTATAAAAAACCCAGTATCCTTCTTCCCAGTATCAGTCTTCTAAACTATTTGTAGAAGCTCTGCGTGCGTTTATGAACCTCTCCCTCTGTCTTTATGCTTCTCAGGAGATGCTCTCGTACATATGAGTGCACTTAAAGGCCCTTGTTAACTAACACGACCCTGTCCTGCTCACAGTAGTCCATGGACAAGAGCCAGGGCGTGTCCGGGGCCGCTCCGTTTAGCTCCCAGGCTTGGCAGTGCTTTCTCCGGCCCATCAAAGCCCTCTGACCTTGCATACCAGATGAGGTTTCAATTAACGAGGCCCGCACATCAAAAAGGAGCCCCCACAGATCATCAATCTAAGATCTGACAAAAACTACGAAGGAACAAATATCAAAATTAACATCTCACACGGCTTTGAGGCTTGTTTCTGAACACTGTGACCAGAGCCGGGGCAAAGCAAAAAGAGAGGATTTTATAGGCATCCAATTATCGAAGAGTGTGTGTGGAGAGCGGGCCCACAGCCAAACGGCATCTTTTACCAAACAAATAAAACTTTTGACAGAACGTGTCAGACATTAAACACAAGGTAGGTAAGAAACTCAAAAGTCACCATTGATTATTTAGTTTACTACAGTATGTTCACCTCAAGAAAAAAATATTAGTAATTAAAGTCTTAAAATATGTGTTGTCAGTTTTTATACTAGTTCTAGAGGATCCACAGCTGGTTTAAGTCAAGTCCCAGTAGTATAATAGTCATAGTCATATTAACAGTTAGCCTTGGAGGTCCACAGGGCTTGCTACTAGGACCTATACTCTTTACGTCAAAACTGTTTAAGAATTAATTTAAAACACTACAACGTTCTTAATTATCTTGGTTCTTTATCTTAGTTTTAAATGGTGCTTTACCTTTAACCTCAGTCACTGTTATGAGTCTGTTGACTGTTATCACTCATTCATTTGACCCACTGCTGATTTGTATTTCTTTCAGAGTCGGACAGTGCTGCCTCTGCTCACATCTGTCAGTACGGTCAAATCTGAAGAGGGCGGCCTGTTTGAGGGACGTCCCGCTGTGGCTGAATGAAACAGGTGTTGAGCCCCCAACAGAGAACAGCTGTGACTCTGGTCACACCTCTCCCAGATAAACCAGACCTGACGAAGAGCAGGAATGGTGTAAGGCACATGATATCACACCGGGACAGCAAATGACTGAACACAGGAGTTTAACAGAGGCAAATATATCACAGACAATTGAGGGCAAGTCGAGTCGTCATAGTAAAAAAACAAAAAGGTCTGTCGATGAAGTAAAAGTAGAAGTTGACAAACAAATGAGTAACTGTTACTTGAGGTATATTTGATTCATTGAAGAGATAAGTCAATGACCATAAGAGAACTGTTACATTTGCTTGTATCTTCCCTTTGCAAAGAATTTCTGTGGAAGCCCCTCGATGGTTCAGTGGAACAGATTATTGGGACAGCAGGTTATGACAAGAACAGCAGTGATTCATAATTTCTCCAAATCAGATTAACACACCTTGATAATGTTATGTTGCATCATTGTCAGACTATTGCTGCATGAATACGACTGAGTCTGACTAAAGCTCAACTATGTTCTCTGCAGTGGTTTCTCTGGGTTAGCACACATTTTCAAGTCACTGTTTCTTGTCACTGCTAAATTTTCATCTGAATATCAAAAAACGCATGAAGCATTGTAAACACATTAAGCAGAGTCTCCCCTAAGCCTCTAAGTCTCAGTTTTGAATAGTCCTTGTGTCCCTAGTCAACCAATTATACAAAACATACAGCAAACTTCAATACAGTTGCCCACAGAGTTTTAAAATAATTATACCATTCCCCGTCACATATTTCTTTCTGCTGCCAGCTCAAGGTTCAAGGAGGATCTTTTCATCTCGACATAAAAGCCATAACTCTGCATCATCTCATTACAGTTCTCCATTGAGCTCTTTCTAAACTCATCACTCCGCTCTGCGCTCTTTCATCTGCTTCAACATCATTAACATTTCTGCAGAATAAACATGCCTTTGTGATTGTATTCATAATGGAGGTGCCACAGACGCTATACCTTTGGCCTAATAACGAGCCGGGGGAAAGTTATTAACCGTAATTTTATCATCACAAATGAAAAATGAACGGCTGCTTTTTGATACTTTTGGCCGAAGCTAATGAGGAAGGTTAGCTTTGATCAGGGAAGTATCGAGGCCTTCAGGAGAATTTAATCAGTGGCATTTTGGCTTCGGCCGAGCGTCTGCGGAGGAGAACCGGCTGATGAGGTTAAAGCTGGAGGAGGCATTAGGAATCCCACATCATTAAAGTAATGGATTGTAGAGAGAGCGGTGCATTTTGGGTATTAGACAGAGAGGTATTATTAGAACAAGAATGGAGCTACTGAGATTTTTATGTGGTATTTTAGATAATGCAATAAATTTAAAATCAGATAAATCCAAAGTTTTTGAAAGTCAGCTTCAAATATGATTTGTATCTCATAAGCCTCATTTCCACTGGGGCAGTACGATGTAGGTCCGGTCGGTACCAAAAGGAATCCAACGGGTTCTCAGAAAGATTAACGAACTACTTTGGGGTCGCCACAATCTGGGGTCTCAAGTGGGTCCGGCTTGTGGTACACTTTGGGCAGAGCATAGTTAAACACTGCAGTCAGCTGATTTAACAATTACGCCTTGGTTTTTGTGAAAGAAATTCATATTCCAGGAGAAGACATATCAGAAAATATTGTGCTTTTTCCTCACACGAAAGACAGCTAACAGCTAGCTTAAGCAACAGCTGGTTTTAAACAGAGTCAGTGTGGACGTGGGTCGAGATCTGCGGCGTTTGAAAACCTCTGTAGGTGAGAAGTGACAATGATCCTGGCGGTTAGCCTGAGATATGTCCCGTCAAAGCCGCTCATGTCAGGTTCAGAGCTGACAATCCTCTTGTATCCACTATTTCAGGCCCAATGTGTCAGCGTCAGGCGTTCAGAGCTCAGAGGATCACAGTCCGTCACTCAGCAGCTGCTCAGAGTAAACACTAAACAAACTGACAAGTCTCATATTCAACACTGTCAGTCTGTTTAGATCATTCTACAGCCTGACTTTTAAATATGTTAGTGTCACGAGTGTTTTTGGTTTATTCACGTCTTTCTAAACTTTAAATTCAAAAGCTGCAGCGGTTTCCTACATTTAAGGGCCTTCTTTTTTAATGTCACAGGTTCAGCCTGTTTTAGACCACAATTTCAATGTCCATCACAAAGAAAGTGCAGTTTAAGTCTGTGTCCTTCATTAATAATGGTGAATTCTTGATACAGTTTTTGAGAAAGGGCATGAATAATTTGACTCTGGGCTGTAATCAGACATGGACTTGGCTTTGAACATGCATCAAACATCTGTCCATCTGTCCTCAAACCTAAAACAGGATGTAGGGCACAGCAGGTGAGACAATGCACTCCACCCTAACATCGAACAGGAATTTCCAAAAGGGACTGAACATTTTCTTCCTAAATTTTAGGAAGAAAATGTTCCTCAGGGTATCAGACATGGCTTTTATCTGAACCACGTTTCAGAGAATATGAATGATAACACAATAACCTTTTTATCACTCATAGTTTGTGGTTGGGTGAAGCAATTAGTTGTAAAACAACTGTAATTACTCTTTTTAAATCATAAGGACCACAGAAAATACCTTGATCAAAGGTTGACATACCCTGGAGCATGCATGTTATCAAAAAATACTGGAGGAAAATTTGCATTCATCAGCCCGGAAGCTGCGCATGGGACGTACTTGGACGTTCCAACATGACAACGATCCAAAGCACAAGGCCAAGTCGACCTGTCATTGTCTACAGCAGTTATTTAGTCAGGATGGAATTATTGACCAGTCATTGATGTTAAAGGTGCAATACAAGGTATTAAGAACTGGGGTATGTAAACTTTTGATCAGGGTCATTTGGGTAGTTTCTGTTGTCATTAAGATTTAAAAAGAGTAAACACAATTGTTTGATAATAAATGGCTTCACCCAACCACTAACTATGAGTGAAAGAAAGATTTTTGTTTTTTCATTCATTTTCTCAAAAAAATCAAATCCTGCCTGGAAGTGTAAACTTATGAGCACAACTGTACATGGCAACTAAAGCCAGGGTATTTCCCTTTAATTTATTTAGGCACAAAAGTTAAAGACACTAGACAACATTCTACTGATGGACTTCATGTGGTCAGGCTAAATACAGTTTTAGTGAACTGCTTGTGATTCCGGCCAACCCAAAGACCTACCACAACCTCTCCATTCAACTAGGCCCATCAACCATTACACTATCCAGCACTGTCAGAAATCTGGGAGTGGTAGATGATCCACTAAACTTCACAAGTCACGTCACCAGCACTACCCGGTCCTGTAGATTCACTCTCTACAACATTAGGAAAGTTAGACTTTTCCTGCCTGCAGAACAATACCTCTGCAGCTGATCCAGAATACAGCGGCAAGAGTGGTCTTTAATGAACCAAAGAGAGCACATGTGCCTGAAAACACACCTCTTCCATCAACACCTGACTGACAAACACTGAATTCTACTTCATTTCTATCTTTTCCTTTTCTTCAAAATATTTTGGTGCACTTGTGCTTTTTGCTACCTTCTGTTGTTTGAATTGCTTCCATTGTTTTCCTCACTTGTAAGTCGCTTTGGATAAAAGCGTCTGCTAAATGACTAAATGTAAGAGGGTTAGTTTGCTGAAGAAAGCTGAGTTAGAGGGAGTTTTAAGTAACCAAGACCAGATCAAAAACGTTGAGTATTACTGCTGAGGTCTATTGCTGTTGTGTTCATTACCATTAGCATTTGAAACTAATGCAAAGAAGCTATTTGTCAGTTTTGTTCATGTGCCTGTAGCTTGTAGCCTTTAGTGGCTGTAGCTTAGACACTTTTTTATTTTAGAGCTACTAACTATAAAGCCCCTCTTTAATGTTCTCTATCCACTCAGTGACAGCACTCTATAGTCAGGTGACATTACTAACTTTAAGAGATAAAAATGGACGTTGACAAAACACATTTCACTACACATCAGGTTATTAAGTTAAGGCTCATGGCCTTATGTTAATTTGCTTGAAGAAATCCCTTGATAAGCTTTCTTCAGATTCTAATACATCGCTTTTGTGTCATCTATTGTACCTTTAACATATTTGCAATTCATTTATTAACAAGCCTCCACAGTCCTCGGACCATATGCTTTTTATTTTACCTGATGTGTATTTGTATAATGTCTATGTTACTGTATGCATGTACTGTATCTTGTAGCTCTTGAGTGTTGTTTACCCACTCACTGACAGCACACACATAGTCAGTCGGTTAATATTTGCTAAAACATTATTTTATGCTGAATTTTGTGGCATATGCTTTCTGTTTTTTAAAACTGTAATCCCTTGATATAGTCCTTCAGATCTAACTTTGAGAGACAGAGGTGGGCTTTGACATTTTAAAGCTCACGACCCAAAAGCCCTGCAGGTCCCACTGCAGACAGCCCCCTCCCCGAGGCCTGTCTCCTGCTGGGACACAAATGTGAGAAGTGAGAACTGTTAGCAGCTGCTCAGTGTCTGAATATACTTCCTTTATCAGCTGCTAATGGGTTTGAAGTACGACTAACAGGCTCAGTGTGGAGATGAGACACATTCATCCACCGCTAACGCCTGATCTTTTAGTTAACAAACTTTTCTATTGTCTTTAATAATTCATTTAGGAAAACTGCCTAAATGTACGTAATTTAACTTTATGTTAAACGCTAAAAGCTCTGCAAAAGCACAAAACAGTTTATCACTCAAAAGACAACACAATGCAAATATTAAATTGAGTTAGAAAGCCAAATTGAAATTTTATTTTCTGGATAAATCTCTTAAACTACTTCAGCTCTGCTCAAAACTACCATATATTCAATCATTTTCAGGATTTTAACACTTTAAATGGCAGTTGAAAACATAATGTTACTGTTATTTATAAACACAAGCACAAAAAAAAAAAAAATATTTTCACTTTAAATCTGACACCATAAATAAAAATAAAAATTATAATAATTTTTATGAAGAATAAAAGCAGGGAAAACATTTTATAATTATCGTAGTGTTTTTTTTTTTTCTCGAGGTCCTCAGAAGACAGTACATTGGAGGTAATTATTTTACAAGAGTTAAATAGCAAAATAAAAGTTTAAACAAAAGAAATCAATCGCGATGCTATACAACTTCAGTCTTCTTCTCCAATAAAAAAAAATGATGGTACATCTCTAATGTACCAGAGGAAGCTGCTCTGAACTTTATTTAATATTTAAAAGTTAGTCGATTTAATTACTGTTAGAGGGATCTGTTTTTTTTTTTTATTAAGCCGCCTATAATTTATAAACTGTTCACAAATGTATTATATGTAGTTCTGTGTGGTTCCGTGTGGTCCCATATGACACTTCAATTGCCGTGTTTAACTTGACATGTGACGCAATACAGTTAGGAAAGAACTAGTGAATATTAAATGTGCTTTAATGTATTCACAGCTTTGTTTAATGAACCAAGACATGAACAAAACATATTCTCATTTCAGTGTTTTATTGTACGAATATAAAGAATAAATAGCTAATTTCCTTAATTTACAGGATAAAACAAGTCTGTAGCAGTCAATATATGAGGTCCAACAACATTATAAACATAACAGTCCATATGTGGCTCTATGTCCATAAATACAAATATATATATAAACCATATAAACCAATACTCTGCACAAATAAACTCTGGTTACAATAATAATACTGACTTTATACACGAGGAGTTACAACTGCATAATACATTCTTTACACCGAGTAGTGCACCATAAAAATTAGCATCATTTATAACGGCTGCACACTGCACATAAAAAACTGTAATAATGTCATGGGATTGAATGTGCCAGGCTTTTATACTTTTATACACATCTGAATATTAGTCCAACCAGAACAAACTAAATGAAAGGTTATGGGTGGTTAAAACATAATCAAATATTGCAAAAGGTCACGTTGGCAGCCATTTTAATCCGATCCGGTTTTTCAACATAAAGGGGGCAGTGACCAAAAAAAAATCAAATAATAATACAGTTTTTCTGCTTGAATTGGATTGAATTGATATAATTTTAAATAATGTCTGACAAAGCAAGCTTTAACTCCAATCGTTTCCATTTAAATGTCACGTATCATAAACCTCGCCACACAATGCAATAATTAATTGAATTTATTTTGTAGAAATGTTCTGGAAAAAAACATATTTATGGTATGCAGCCCTTTGAGTCTTCTGTCAGGTTTGCTTGAATGTGTGTTTTAAATCCCTGTGTTCTCTTGAAGATGTTGTCTCATAAGACCTTTCACAACACATGACGTGTCACTGCTTCATGAAATGTTGCAGTTTCATCATTTTGCAGAAAGGGTTATACACATGTGTCAAACTCTTACAATCATCCCTCTTTACTCTATCCACCGTGTGTCTCCACAAGCTCTAACCCATTCACAAATACAAATACCTGTTTTGGCAAATATTTAAGGCACAAAGGGCTTTTCCTTGGCATTCTGACTTTTAGGAAATGGAAACACAGCTATATCGAACTTTTTTGCTTTTACTTCAAAAGTTGTTCTTATTACAACAAGCGTGTATGGAAAATGTATATCATTATGGAAATACACTCATTGTTTGAATAAACATGACCAACAATGAAGAAAAAGTTGCCCCAAATTAAATAATTCTTAACTTACAGCTGCTGAAGCCAGATAATTCAGTTTGACCAGAAATTTTAGAGTTTATGGGTTATTTAATGTTACATAGTTTCATAATGCACAACAAACATATAGGAGTTAGATATGTTTCTGTCTATTTTAAATGTTTCTGTGGCTTGAAGACCAGAAACAGTAAGCAGTGCTCTTCTTCTGCTGAATTAAAAACAGTTTTTTACTAATATTTTAACATTTTAAATGCTGTTAAAGTTAAAATTCATGAAGTTGTCCAAACTGGAGACGTCTCTTGTTTCTCGTTGCTAGGAAGCAGTTGCTAGGAAACGTGAAGGAACATTCTTCTTCGACTGCAATTCAAACAGCAGTTAAACAATAAAATTCTAAACCTCCAGCTGCCATTTTGTTCAGTTTTTGGGACAGATTTTTGTGATATTTTAAGATTTTAGGTTGATTACATTGTCGACAGAGGCGGTTCTAGAGACACTGGGGCCCCTCGGCAGAAAGAACCAGGGATTGTTCAAACCAAATATCTTGCCATAGAGATTTATAATATTAAAGTTTTTATTTGCAAAAACACTTTACTGTTCTTTTATACAGATATGGTCATCCATCTTTGAATCCCCAGTTTCATTTACTTGCCTCTGATTGAATGCAAAGTGTCGAAAATGAATAAATGCAAAATAAATGTCCTGTTGCTAGGAGACAACAGGAATTTAGAGTTCTTCTACTGCATTTCAAACAGCAGTAAATAATAAAGTTTGATACCTCAAGCTTTGTTTTTTGGGGGGTTTTATTACAGCGTCACTATGAAAGTTTGCTTAAAACCGACCATCTTCAGTCTTTAGCTGGACAGGAGCACTTACAGCCCGTGATAACTGGGTACTGCATCGGTAACCAGATGCATTTCAACCCTCCTTTCCGGTAAACGCACCTCCACCTCAGGACAGTGATGTGCGTGAGGTTAGATGGCTGGCACTGCATCCCCTCTGGCACCGAGCAGGAACGTTTGTTCAGGCAGTGTCCCACTCGGATGTACCTCGGCCAGAAGCGGGTCCCCAAGTCCGTCCAGGTGTAAACCACCGGGCAGAAGGAGTGCACCCACAGCCACTGCTGCAGACGCCGCTTCAGCTTCTTATTCGCCTTGAGTTTCTTCCCCAAATGTGAGTCAAAGTCCATGGCACGGATTTCTTTTGGCAGAACTCCACTTGGTTTTTGTATTTCTTGGAAGTCCTCAGAGAATCCCTCAATGTTCATCGGAGAGTAAACGGATAAAAAACGACTGTCAAAGTCTCCCAAAGTGCTCCTCAGCTCGGTTTCGTTAAGATCACGCTCCTTTGGGTCAAAAACGGGATCCGGATCTTCTTTAAGCTCCACCAAAGGTAAACTGTCACTGGGAATAGGTCGGAGGAGTAAGAAATGCTGGCAAATCCCACTGTGTATAAAGAGCCCCAGAGAAAACAGCAGCAAAAACATGATGTCCATTTTGGGGAAAGATAAAAAATAAAGCCAAAAGATCATTTAAAATAAAGGTCCCATGTCAGAAACAGGACAGAGTATCGGCGTGGGCTCGGCTCTGGGACAAATGTTTCGTCCTGTGGCTCCTCATTGCACTCTGTGGAGAGTCCTGACGCTCACTGAGGAGCACAGCAGCCACCGGGGGTTTATATACGAACTGAGGGCAGAGGGGGTGTGACTAAAAGTAGTACACGGCCCACCGAGCAGGGGCAGAGGGGGCGTGGGTCCTGCTGAATGTAAACTACTCACTACAGCTTTAGTTAGAGGCTGTTTATGGGATGGTACAAATAAAAGGGGTTTCCTCTGGAGCTGGGTTCTCGTGAACTAGTCTTGATTTTACAGTAGTTCTGGTTTAGCACTGATTTAGTCCCTTTAAGATCTGATATAGTCCAGATTTAAGTTCTGAATTTAGTCTTTCAAGTTGGATTAGCCCAAGTTTGCTCTTAGTTAAGTCTTCCTTACTTTTGTCTGGACTTTAGCCCTGGTTCAATCCAAGTTTAATCCTGAATTTAGTCCTAGTTAGGCACTGTTTAATCTTTGTTTTGTCCTGCGTTTAGTCTAGTCCTGATTTAGTATTTGGTTTAAAGTGTAATTTTGTATTTCTTTAACTCTAGTCTGGTTTCGTTCTTGTTTTAGTCTTGGATTTAGTCTTCTCGTAGTTCTGTATTAGCCCTTTGTTCAGAACTGGTCTAGTGTTAGTCCTCGTTTTAATCCTGGTTAAGTCCTGGTTTACTCTTGGTGTGATTTAGACCCAGGTTTAGTCTTAGTCTTTAGTCCGTGTTTAGTTCAAGCCCCACATATTGACCTTGGAATAGTCCTGGAATAGTCCTGGTTCAGTCCTGGTTTAATCATGGGTTTTATCAAGATCCAGACCTGAGTCTTGTTTGATCCAACAGTCTAGTGTGGATTTTAGTCTTTGCTCCAGTCTCCTGTCATAGTCCTGGTTTAGACTTTGTGTTGGGTTTAGTCCTCACTCTGATCTCGTTTAGTTACGACTTAGACCTGGGTTCTTTAGTCCTGGTTCATGAGCCGGTAACAAATTAATCAACTGAAAACCAGACTAATATAAAAATAACTGAATCTGAATCATGTTTTCAGGCCGAAGGGGAGCACACAGTCTGCAGAGCAGCGGTGTACTCTGAGGTTATGTAACGTCAGGACTCTGTCTCCAACACGTCCCGTCACAGAAACCAGAGAGGAACACGCCTCCTGACAGTTCCACCCGGCCCCCAAAACCTCAGACTCGCTCCTACAGGGGAGGGTTTACACGAGACAACATATATTAAAAAGTACAAGCCTCAACAAAAGACACAGAGTCTTCTGTGGCTGTCAGGAGTTTTCTAGATGATAAAATAAAGTGGCATAACACCAGCAGCTTGACCATGATAGCGACATTTCTTTTTATAAAACTGATAATAATTTGTTGTTTCAATCCAAAGTTTAGAGCTGACCTTAATCACTTAAAAACTTTATTGATCCACAAGGGAAATTACTTTGTAATTACAAATTACACAGGAGCTCAGTTTCAGACAAAAACTCATTAAAAAAAAAAATATATATATATATATATATATTTATATCTTTACCTATAAAAAAAGAAGAAAAGCTTTTCAAAGCGTGAATTAAATCTGTTCATAGGAGTAGGATCTTATTACAAACTGAGCTGTTCTACCTTAGACCTGACTTAATCCAGGTTTAGTCCTGATTAAAGTTACATTATATTAGAGTAAATTACAAGAATCAATCAAGAGACAAATGTTGATTTAGTCCAGGTTTAACAAAACATTGCTTAAAAAGAGCTGAACAAATGATAAATAAACAGCAAAAAAACTAAATAAAACAGACTAAATTGTGGATGAATCTTGAAATGTATGACATCAAACAGAAACATGTGGGTCCCGGAGCATTTAAATTGGTTGAGAAGTCTCATTTTGGAGGAATACTTACATAAAAACACATCTTTTTTGAAATGTTGCAGTCATAAAAACATGTGTTGTTGCTTTGAGAGTCCGGGTCTGGACATTTGTGCAGCGTGTTTACGGCTCGTGTCCAGCTCGAGTGGGACACTATTTCTACTTCTCACAGCAGCGCGCCCCTCAATAAAGCTCCCAAATAAACATCGACGACACTCGCAGCCGCAGTTATGGAAAGTATCACAATTTGCAAAAGCTGTCTAAACTCCAAGAATCACCCAAATAATTTAATGGAAGAACTTAGGCAGCTGCTCCATCGGCCGTAAAGCATCAGCGCAGATAAATGCATCTCTGTTTTCCATTTGAATGAGCTAATTCACACGAGCAGCGCACGACTCATTTACTTTATGGTTAAATGATGCTGAAAAGTCTGGAAAATGTCACCCTCATATTTTTCACCTGAGCAGCACGTATCATAAACCATCGCTCACCGAGACGTCTGACACACGCTCGGCTCGATCACGGCTCACACGAGACGGTAAACATCTCAAGCACGCAGCGAACGCAGCGCAGAACACAGATAAAAGACACTGGATCTGACCGGGTTCTGTGATAATTCAGTCTAAATGAACTTTGACCTTGTTTTAAAATGGATAATGTTGGAGAAAAAGCTTGTAGAAGTAAATTTAACACCGAAACGTGACTTTAGCAGGTTTATTTAAAGCAACAAGCGGCCAATTAATTAATAAAGACCTGCCTTGTAAAGGTTTTACACAATAATTAAAATGTCAAACTGATGTTTTTAATGTTATATATTTGGTTCAGCTACTACTTTAAAAAAATAAAAAAGAACTGTACTGCTGTGTAGGTTTTCTGTCACATCTGCATTAGAAACACAAAAAAAAACTGTGAGTCTAAATAGTGAGTTTTACAATGTGGTCTGGGCGTTATTCAATATTTCATTTGAGAACTAAAACTTGAATAAGAAAGATGCATAGGCACACTTTAAAATAGGTAAATAACAAGCCCTTTATGCAGTTCAGTGTGCACTGTAAAAGTGTACTTTAGGGTAGGTAGGTGACTGTTGTATTGGTTTTATGTTTGTTTTTTCTGGGGCTACAGATGAAAACTAGCATTGTGGTAAATCTACCGTATTTATAACAATACAGTGTGAACTTATACATTACATTATTGTATGTTCATGAATATGCACTGCATTAAAATAAACAAATAAATGACCTTCATATTTCTAATGTGTTTTTCATTAAACCTTCTATATTGTTGGATTTTTCACCAATTAGTTTAAGTTTCGTTGATGATGTCTACATAAAGCACAGGACGGATGCTGGTTTGGATGTTTGGTGATATTTTGGGGAACTGTTTAAGATTTAAATTCATATATTTATTGATGAAAACAGTGCATTTGGAAGCACATTATTTCTCTGTCGGACTAAAGTCTCTGGCCCTTTCCTCACTTCCAGCAAGTGTAGATCAAACCGAAGGATATTACCCACAGTCCTTTTCACTGTGATGTTTCGAACGGACGGGGCTTTCGTTTCTAAGCAACAAAACTCAACAAGCAAAAATTATTGAAAGCCTGTAAAATGTATTAAAAGCTAAATCTGTAAGATAATTGAATAAATAAACGTGTTGCCGCGGTAACAACACTGTACAAATATTGTGCCAACTGTCTGCTGTTTGTTTTTGGATAATTCATCCATCCATTTACAGGACTGTCCCAGTTCTTTACAGCTTTGGGCCCTTCGTGCTCTTTCATTAAAAGGACACTTCAAGGTAGTGCTTAGGACGCAGTGCGAGAGTTGGGACGAAGCCGAACAGAGTCTGCATCAGGACTCGCCTCCAACATTGTTCATGCAAAGAGACAACTGCTAGCTCTGCACAACACAACCACGGAAGGCAAGAAGCATGAAATCCCCACTGATCTGAGGAGGTGCAGGAGGCAGATGTTCAGTCTGTGGCTCGAGTGCACTGTTCCTAGGGACCATCATCCCACATTTAACCGCTTCACCTTCAACCCATAGGTTGGGCCTCACAAAACACGCTCATCCAAAGCAAAGCCTATTAGGGCAGCAGCACTTCTATTGCCCCATTGACCAAAATCAGCTGTTTTTCTTTTAACTGATGAAAACTGGGCTGTCTAAAAGTATTTTACAAAAAGAATGATCAGTGGAAAAAAGACCTTAAGACAACATATAGGCTTTATTAGCTTAAGCTTAAGCTAAACGATTTTTATTTGATGACTTAAGAATGTGGCGGCAAGCTTTGGTCAATCACATGTTCACGTGCACAGGGGTCTGCTCCCATTAACTGATGGTTTACATTGAATCAACGGCGGCGGAAAGTCCTACTGAAAAAGGTTTAATTCTAGCAATAACTTAATCTGCTTCTAAAGAGAAACGTTCCAAAAAGAACAGAAAAGGAAGAAAAGGAAGCAGCAGAGTGAATGGATAAAGTTGAGGGAAGAAGTTTTCGGCTACAGCAGATTTAACAATCACAAATCAAATCTCCAGTCTCTTACCCTCACGTGACTTTTGTAACACTACCTTCATGTTTTGTTTATGCAATTAATTCACTTTAATGTGGAATATTTGGTTTCTATTGCGTCTGGATGGGACAGGTCCAAACGTGGTTCCCATTAAGTGTCATCATGGATTTGCCAGACTTGTTTTTTCGTTTCTTCTAATCCCTTCCTACTGTTTTACCACAGGAACATTTTGATAGTGAAACATATTCCTCCTCGAACAGTCGCTCCACTTGAGACAGACGCCGGGCTAATTGAAGAGCGTTCTTTTTTTTGTATCCTGAGCTAACCAAACACGGCTCTGGATAATAAAGCAGCCGCTGTAATGACCTTTTCACAGCGAGGTCTGGTGGCGCAGAAGACTTTAAAACTCAGCGCTTAAGGTATATGTGCTCGAAATGGGTCGTCCCGTTTGAGCCCGGTGCGGGTCATTGAAGGCTTCCTGCTGCTTTTCTCGTTCGCTGAAGAAAGCCAGACGCAGCTCTTGGCAGACGCCTCCGAGACGGGGACCAAAAAAAGGCACGCTCAGGTAAGAAGCACAGCCGACTCTCATCAGTCAAACACTGGAGCAGAGCTGGAGTTTTAGTCGTGTGGATTTGTTATAAGCTCAACCAGAAATGCACAAAGTGAGGCTCGTGGGCTAAAGATGATCTACTGCGACGTTAGATTTGGTCTGTCAGAGCTTTTAAGAAGACAATACAAATGTTCTTTCACACAAATCTACTTTAGGCATTCCATTTAGGCACCTTTGAGAGCTTGGTGCAAATGAATTCCTCCAAAAAAAACAACAACATGCTGAGCTTCCAGACGCAAAGAGCCAAGAAAAATTTTACCAGTAGCACCTGAAAATACCAGTGTCTTCATTTGTTCTGTTACCAAAACACAACAAAAAGACAAAAATGTGATAAAATGAGAAAAACAATGCAATGAAATAATGTAGAACCTCAACAAAAAAGGCACAAAACCCTGATTATAAATTTAGTAATTTAGCACAAAACAGAAAACGATAACAGATCTCCTCCACAGCTGCCACTCTGCCAGTATCTCAGTGGACTACTGAGAAGCCTGGACACGGGGCGGGGGAGGGATAATGCAGTTTCCAGGGACACAGAAGGTCCCGGGGGACCCGCTGCCGCTCTGCAACTCGTCTTATGATCTTCTATTCGGACCATAAGACGCAGGCACTTTTCCTCCCACTATTTGGTGAAGAAAAAGTGCGTCTTATGGTCCGAAAAATACGGTAAATGTGATCTAAAAATGGCAATAAACAATAATTTGTTTTATTGTGGTCTAAGGGGACATCCTTTTATGGGGTGCCATACCTGGTGGGCAGAGGGGGCACATATATATAGGTAGGGTATATATTTGGTGTTTGAGTTTGCAAGTGCACAATGTCACTGTTTAAAGACCTGTTCACAAAAATGTACTTGCCAGTAGGATGGTAGGACTGTTGGTGGTTTCATTCAGAAAGAAAGACTAAACAAAGTACAATGCTTAAAGAAATGGCTAAAGAAAAGTCCAGATGCCTGCGTTTGAAACTACATCTACCTGTCAGAATGAAAACACCACACACTAAATGTCTTATCAAGGACAGGGGTCTGAGGCATGTTTTGAAACCACACACCAGAGAAAAATCTGAATTTCCCTAAAAATGCGCTCTTGGACTGGTTCATGACAGATCTGTGAATCACAGGAGTCAGTGCAGCTCCTGGAGAAGAGTCACATTAACACTGGGAGAGGTGTAAGTGAGTAAATTTACTGTACAGTGCGGTCACTCCTCGGCCACAGTTTAACCCCAGCCACAGAGCTCTGGTTGTTCGAGGGTTTGCTGCCGGTCGCGTCACCACCGTCTCACACTGAAGCTACACACAGACTCCTGCTGCGGCCGACTGTGGTTTATCACTGCCCTCTTTTCAGTCTGTCATACCTTTAACTCAGACTACTTTACGTGTAATGAAAAATCTTTCTCCCACAAACAACGAGACAGTTAATACGTTACCTGCACAGTTCAGTGGAGCTATCTTTCTGGACTTCTGACTTACTGTGTCCCCAGCTTTTCCTCAAAATGTCAAACTGAGTTGTTTGTAGATTTAAACACTAATAAGAACCAGCTAACCCTCAAATTCAGGGAGGATTAGGGTTAGAAGATGCATGGTTCTTTAATATGAGTTCCCTTATATTTGCTTCAATTAAAACCTCAAAGTGATCCAGAAAAAGGAATAATAGATAATAAACCCTGCTAATCCTGCACACACTGGTGTCGAGCTGCAGTGTGTTGATTGACTTTTGTGAAGAGTTATTATTGGAGTATTAGTAAAAATCAGCAGGAGAGACAAAATCCAATTAAAGAATGTTTTAAAGTGTGTTTTAACCATTTCACAGTGGATCCATATTTCAAAAGCCCAAATAAGCCTTGACCCATTTCCTGTCTTAGCCTTAATTCTTTTATGTTTCTCACTTAGTTTTTAGTGTCTTTTCCATTATTCTTTGCATAGTGTCAATCTTGATCATTTACAGAAGCAGCTATAATTATATCAAATACTCACTGACTTTCACAAACAGTTGTATAAATTACTGAGTTGCATTATTTTGGCGACCCACTGTTTGGTCCTGAAGGTTTGGGAAGCACAGTTTTTAAGGACAGCTGCTGTGAAAGGGATTATATGATATCATGAATTAAAGTGTTTAGACATATCTTGAATTTTTCTTCTCTGAGCATTATACTGGGAACATTGGTGGGATATAATTGGAAAAGTCCCAGTGACAGAGCTGCTCCGTTTGACACAAAGCCTCCTTCAGCTTTTATCGGAGCTGCACCGGTTCACACCTCGTGTTAATTGAGGCCAAGCTGAATACACACAGACAGCGAGCGCGAGCTGTTCTGTTTACTCTGGCACTCGAGGTGTGCAATTTGCAAGTTTGTTTAACACTAACCCCCCCCATTCCTCTGCAATGTGAGAGCACACAATGACAATAATCAGTCCCCGCTGTGAGTTTAATTAAACTGAACTGCTGCCACAGACCATCACTGTCATTAGTCGCTTTACAAATGAACCTGCTCACTTCAAAATACTGACATTTAGACTGACATGAACTTATTTACTTCTGTGAAGATACTATTATTACAATTATTACAAACTGGTAGCTCAAAATGACATTTGTCACCCATTAAAAAAAAGCAGGTAGCCATTATTAAAGCATTGTTTCCCAAAGAGTGGCTTGGAACCTCAAACTCTGTTGTTATAGATTTGTCCATGTTAAGAAAAAACATAAACCAGGTTAGTTTGTTTCTGTTGTCGATGCACATAACATGCATACTGACTCATAAAGAAATATCTCATCAGCGAGCAACATAAGAGTGTAGATTTGACTAAAACACTCGGGTTTACATAGGGTTGGGTCAAACAATGGCACCATGTGTAAAGTCAATTAAAGTTGTTTTTGTAGTAAAATTAAGAGCGTTGTCAGTCCAATGCATTGGGCTGATCTATTGTGAGTGTGTCCTAATAGCCAGCCTCTGAAAACACAAACCTGATTAAAATACCCTGCTTTAAAATACAGTAGTCAAAAATCATTTAATACTTGATTTCAGGTTGTAGACACATTAACAACAGCTGCCATTTGCACATTTAGCTCATTTTTCCCACAGGTTGGAGCTGGTGAAGCTGACTGAATGTTCCTTGTATTCGACTGTAACTCTGCGTCCAAACAGTCATTAACCAATAAACACTGTTTATTTGTCCAAGTTTGGATCAGCCACTGAGTAAAAAAAAAAAAAAAGGTGGATTTTTACTGGAATAGCTCACATTAAGAGCAGTATATGGTGGTGTACATGCTCCTAGTTTGGACATGGAGCAGTTACTAAAAAGAGAAATTCAGAAAGTGGACAAAATATAGTCACTGCATATTGTTGGATGTAGACTATACTGTATGTGGTGCTATCCTTCTGTACAACTCCAGCTAATTCAGAGCCTAAATGCAGCTGAACATGAGCCACCTGCTAATGTTCTCCACTTACCAACAGCCTCAAAAATGTAGTCATGTTCAGCGTTTGTTGTATGATCAGATTTATCATTGAAGTGACCAGAACATAGTTCAAATTTAGAGAAAAAAAAAGACCACCTTATTTGTCAACAAGAGATCATCCAGAGTGTAGCAGGTTTTAAACCTTGATGGGACCTCTCAGACCAGTCGTCTCTTTGACTGTTCACAAGTCTTTATTGATTAAGATAAGAGCCAACCAAAGCTGTAGATTTCAGAGGTTGGCTCGTTACTACACAGAGCAAGTGAGGGAGGGGACCAGAGTGACACTGGCAGGAACTCTGGAGGGGACCAGGGCGACACTGGCAGGAACTCTGGAGGGGACCGGGGCGACACTGGCAGGAACTCTGGAACAGACCGGGGCAACACTGGCAAGTCCTCTGGAGGGGACCAGGATGACACTGGTATGAACCCTGGAGGGGACCAGGGAGACACCGGCAGGAACTCTGGAGGGGACCAGGGCGACACTGGCAGGAACTCTGGAACAGACCGGGGCAACACTGGCAAGTCCTCTGGAGGGGACCAGGGCGACACTGGTATGAACCCTGGAGGGGACCAGGGTGACACTGGCAGGAACTCTGGACCAGACTGGGGCGACACTTGCGGAAAAAGGAATTGGCTGTAATCAAAAAGCAAGAAGCCTAATGAAAAAGATGCAGGTGAAATGAAATTGAATTTCTGGTTCTGGGAGAAAACAGCAGGGAGTTGAGCAGATTTGCTGGAGTAGGCTACTTGTTCCTTCTTTGAGAACAATGAACAATATACCGGGGGAATTGCAATAGGCTGCAGGTGTGGATACAGGTGTGGCAGAGGAAGTAAAGGAGGGAGTGAAAATCTCAAGTTATTAGGGCCATGTCAGAACCACAGTGATGTTTAACTGTTCAACCTTCATTTTCCGACGTCAGGCATCAACAGCTTTAGGACAGTAGCTTTGGCAGCAGATATTAACCTTATATGCTATGAGCCCCAGACACAAAAACAGCTTGTCAAATTAAAGTCAATACTAAAGGCAAAAACTAAAATCACAGACAGACAATTTATTCATTGCTGTCTAGTTTAATTCGGTTAAACTTTCCCTTTCCCTTCACAGCTCCGTCCCATCAGAGAGCTCCCTCAGCGGTTTCACATCAGCTTTTATTTGTGCAGATTCTGAGTAAACAGTGTTGATGGATGATTCAACTCTCCACCGTGTGGTACAAATGAAGCCTGACCAGACTCACAGCAGGTACAGGGCTCTATAGTGGGATTTGGACTGATTTCTACAGCGTAATGTAAATAAATGTTTCTGTACTTTCTGTACCTTTCTACAGTACACAGGTAAACTAAATAAGGCTATTTTTAGTCCTGAGCCTCATCAGCCTGCTCAGTGACAGTGAGTGGAGACAAGCATTTTTGTCGATGAAATAATGAATTGGACTCACGTACGTTTAATAAATTACTTTTAAGGCAACTAGTTAATATACAATAACCATATTAATAAAATTACAACTTTACGTCGAGTTAATGATGTATATAATATCATCTTTGTGCCAAACTTTAAACCAAGTTCTTTTTCTAGTCTCTAGCTCAATTCAGTCTACTTTATTGTCAATCCTGTACAGCAACTATAGAAAATTAAAAACCAATAACAATACGTAAACACTATATACAGTATGATGTAAAAAATACAAATAAGAACCTGCACAAAAAATCTAATATAAATGACAAAAGGTACAAAAAATAACCTCAACATAAAGCCTGGTTTACACTGTATAGTTTTTTTGTCTTAATCTCCTGCATGTTTACACTTAGAAATGGAACAAACGTTGAGTTGTGTCGTACATTTCAGACTCTGAACGCAGTCTGATTGTGTCATTGGTCTGTGTCTATCCCGAGCTGTCAGGGTGCTGGTGAATTGTAAATTAGCGCAGCTTTTATGTGCATTGAAAATAAAAAAAATAAAAAGAAGAACAGGAGAATGTGGTCTTGTCCGTGGCTGGAAAAAGGGGGCAACATGGGATGCCGGCGTTAGAAATGGAACTCGCGTTATTAACAGAAGTTTACACACACGCGCTAACAAGTACGTTATTTTCCGGCACATTCCTATTTGTTAGGAACAAAGACTGCAGGGGCAGTGAGAAATGATTCTTTTCTGACACTGCTTAGTGTCTGTCGCAGCTCGTCTTTGGTGTAAGATGGTTCTATCTTTCATCTTTGTCCCTGACATACGACCTCCGTCTCTGAGCTACGACGGACGGTTTTTCCCACAATTGCACGTTTCGTCTGAGACGGACAAAATCTAAACCAAGCTTAAAGCACATAACAAATTAAAGTAGACTGAAACTGTTAAATGCAGTTTCAAAAGGAAACTGGTAAATTTAGAAAGACCAAAGGAGTGAAGAGAGACACAATATCTTGTAAAAAAATATTTAATCATCTGCCAACTTCTAAAGATGATAAAAATGTATTATTAAAGAAGAATTAAGGACAATCAGAAGATCTAAATAGATCAAAAATGCAGAAGGAGATTTGACATTACTGTAACATTGTTTCAATTTTTGATTGCAGAATAAAACGATAATGGTGGGTTTCCAAAAATCACTTTTTTTTCCTGGTTAATTTAGGGCAGAACGTTTTTTCTTCTTCGCTAACCTCATCTCGTCAAATTTGGTCGACTGTGACAAAGACTATGACCAGGTCCTGTTGCCCTAAAGTTACGTTTCTACCACCTTCTCGGACCAGATACACTCTAAAGAGGAGTTTAAAAGAAAGACATTAGCTCTTGTCTTTGTGCTGCATGCATGAGGCTCTGGTCTGATGCAGGTCGTAACAGTCGTATTAGTCAGAAACAGAGCTGCAGAAGGCGTGAGGTCTCTCTGCACAGACGGCTGTTTGTGGCACCAGCCTCGACCCCCACTGCGCTGTCCAACGCTCAGCTCCTAATTCACACTTCATAAATCAAGATGGACCGTCCCCAGGTGAATTCATGTCTCTGCTGTGGATCACACTGGAGCTATTGTTCCAGCACAGACATGAACTGCATCACTTTGAACTGAGCATTACTTCTGCACAACATCTGAATCTCCATTTCTTCTAGACTTTTAGCCTGGTTTAGTGTCTAATATGTTAAAGTCTGAAGACCACATGAAGGTAAACTATTGTAATGCATTGCTTCTGTGGCTCAAAAGTCTCTGGCTTGAGTTGCCACTGTTACTTCCCAAAGGGCATTTTTTGAGAAACCCTTTGAATGAAGGACTTAAAGCCTGAAGCAATATTTGAGTCATAAAACTCCCATCATTGTGGAACTTTATTATGACACAAAACAATAGAAAAACAGAAACAGGAGCTTTGATTCGAGCCACAATATAACGCACTCACATTAGGGTCACGTGAACCATGTCCTGTCTAATCATGACTGTCCCCCTCCTTTTCCCTCCACTGTCTGCTCTTACACTGCCCCAGGTCCAAGTATTTCAAGTATATTTGATAAGTTATTTTTTATACAAGATATAAATCTAAATTGCAGTTAACTTTTGTCAGTGTGTTGCCATTCACTCGAGAAAACAAGTGATTGAATCTTTGTGTGTCGTGATAAAAACATTGGCGGTAAAGCCATGTAGTGCTGCAGTAGAAGGAAAATGTCGGGTTGGTTTTAAGCTTTCTAAACTCGAAAGATAAACATCTACAGAGCTGTAGCAGTGACCAGCGTGTCTTTTGACGATAGAAATGCCTCTAAAATCAGGCTGTACCCAATCTTTGTGAGACAAGACATTTTATAAATCTCACAAGAAGACTGAGATTGTATTGTATAAAGATCCGATGCTTCCTGAGTAAAACAGACCATAATTTAAATTGTTGTTACACATTTTGGAGCATATACCATATATTTTCATACAAGCCATACATTCTATCCAGTGCCTCCGGGTTCTGTCAGATAATAGTGGCGCTTCTGTCCCACTCTCAGTGAAATGCGGGCCTTGGTCGCTCCAGCAGCTCCTGGACGTCTGACTGAAATTGCCGTGTCAGGCCACGTCTGCGCACCTATATTTTCAGCTCTTTTGGCAGCTCCAGCAGTTCCAAAAATAAGAACACTAATTGGACGGTGTTTATTTCTGTTCGGGAGGAATAGTCTAAGTGTTTTTAGCAGGTTGTTTGTGGCGCAATGGTTTAACAGGCGAGGCTCTCTGGGAGGTACTGCCGCATGGAAAAAGAGCCGCGACCATTTTTTTACTAAATAAGCTCTTTTATACAGCACAGTGCGGTGGTGTATGTTTCTGGCAGCGCGGAGCGTGACATCATGAGTGTTGACTCCGGGGCAGATGAGTGATGCACACCGATGACTGTCAGGACGAGGGACGTTTAATGAAGCCACGACGACGGGACCCGGGGGGCACAGGCACAGAAACGCTCCTGACTACTCCTATAGACAAGTATAGATGGGCCACAACTGTGCTTTACTCTTTACTCTAAGCATACGACATGTCTGGCCTCAGGAGAGTCTGAGACACTCTTCAACAGGAAAGACTAATGTTATACATTGTTTTTTCACTGCAGGCTTTTTACTAAGATGCTACAGGAATATGTTAAGGCTCCCCACAGTTAAAACTTTAACCTCTCATCTGAATTCCTTTCCATTGGCTTTTAACCCAGCAGAAACACGTCTGGTCCTCTGTTGGCTTTTACTAATCTTATTGTATTTCTTATTACTTATTCCTGTTTGTTTATTTTGTAGATGATGTTGTCATGTTGGCTTCATTGAACCAGGACCTTCAGCGTGCACAGTGCTTGTGGCTGGAGTGAGAATCCATAGTCCGAGTCCATGGTTCTCAGTTGGGAAAAGAATGGCTTGTTCCCTTCAGGTTGGTGGAGAGTTCCTGCCCCAAGTGGAGTTTAAGTATCTAGGGGTCTTGTTCACGAGGGAAGGATGGATTAGACACACCCACACATTCTCTGTTGTAAGTTGATATTTGTTCTCACGTACAGTCTGTGAGCTGAGGGTTGGATACAAACGACTCAAATGAGTTACAGTACATCAGGGTGGCTCGTTGCATTCTTAGAGAGATGGTGAAGAGGTCAGAGTAGAGTTTCTTCTGTCCCTGACACCTCCCAGGACACACTGGAGGGGCCTGGAACACCTTGGTATTCTCCCGAAAGAGCTGGAGGAAGTGTCTGGGGAGAGGGAAGTCTGGGTGCCTCTGCTCAGACTGTTGCCCCTGTGACCCGGCCCTGGATTAAAAGGAACAGCTGGAGGATTGTAATGTTCTGAGATGCACTATTTACACATGAAGCATTCTTATTCTTCAAATCTTGAAAGTTCATATTTGTCCTTTGCAGGGTCTTGTTGTGAACTCACGGTGAAAAAAAATAATGTCAAAGTCGGTCCCAGACAGATACTGGTGCCGGGGACACACAAGGAGTAAAATTATAGTATAATATAATACATTATGTTCATTGGACACACAAATACTGTGACCTACTGTGGAAATGAAACTGCATAAAGATATATTTTATGAATATTATAAGAAAAAAATGGTTCCAAACTCTACAGTTTATTTATGAATTGTATTTAATTTTTTTGACCATTTTGTCTTATAAAGCATAAACCAATGCTTTATCTTTGTTGTAATGGTTAGTTTTAAAGACTGCCTTTTGTCTGGTTTGACGTTCTAAAATAATAATAGTCACCATTTTTATACCATATTTTAATAATATTGTTAATGATGCAGTGGCTTGAAACTCAGCGGCTGTGGCCTGTCTCCCAAAAGTTTACCTCTGTCAGAGCAGGACGACCGAAGCAGACCGTCCTGAGTGAAACGAGAGAGCAATGGATGGGACAGAGGAACTGGGACTAGCCCTGGTCGAGAGGGTCTGAGAGGATCTGCAGTGAAAGGGTTAAAGCAGACAGTAAAGTGAATCCAGATGTGCTGTTATTATTAATATCTGTGGCTGATGAATGGGAAGGTAAAATTACAGGCGCCAGCCAGAGAGGCCCCGAGTGCTGCCCTGCCACCCAGGAGCGCTCCCCGTGATGTCAGGACGTCCCGCTCCAGACACAGTCCCAGGACAGAGAGAGACCGGCCTTAGACCTGGAGCAGAGCTGTGAGACCTACAAGAGCAACAATACAGGACAGGACCGACCCCGACAGACACGAGTGGCACAGAGACAGATGCAGTTTGTTTTTATTGGATAGTGGCTCGTGTGTCCGTCAGACGACATTTGGAAGACAGATGGAAGAGGGTAAAAAATGACAAAAGTATTTATTTTTATACATTTTTAAATTAAAGGTATGACAGTATGACAGATGTGTTTTTGTGGTCCATTTCAAACACAGTACAAACTATAAAACTCTTTACTATAAAAATATTTTTACTCCTGCCTTTTTTCAGACAATTTAACCTCTTAAAGCTCATTGTAACAGGAATCATCTGAAAAAAATGAGACCTGAAGGCTTTATAATGAAGGATTTTAATAAATAAGAATGATCCGCCCACAGCAGGAGTTTGGCCAATCACAGCTCACTTCAGGAAAACAGAGCCACTCCCATTGGTCGACACTTTATTAATACTAGCATAAATAATGCTGTGTAATGGAGCAGCAACCATGCGTATGTGTGTTAGCTTGATGAATATTAACAAACCCTAACTGCTTTTTCTCCTCTTCTTGTGACGTTCAACACGACGCATGATGCAGTCACTTGAAGACACCAGTTTATTTCCAAAACCATCCCCTTGTGAAACCACTCCAGTGCGTTTTTGCCCTGATTGAGTGTAAATAAAACCAAAGTGTCATGTCTGTGTGAAAAGAGCCATCCATAATGGGTTTACAGCTTCTATCAGCTCCTCACACCTCGTGTTGTTCCTGGAGAATCCACACACACAGACGGACCAGTCACTAAAACTAGGACCACATCATGGAATCTAACCAAGGTTTGATTTGTGGCTTATTCAGGATTAAAACAAAGATTCAACATAAGATTAAACTTGGGATTTAACCAGAGCTAACACAAGGGTTGTCTGCAGTAAAACAGACCTAAAGATTGGATTAAACCAGGACTATACTCAGATCTAAAGCTGGTCTTAATTTAGATTTAAAAGAAGACTAAACACTGGACTAACACCACAACAAAACAAGAGCTTAAAAAGACTACATCTGGACAAACCCAGGTCTGAACCCTATTTAACCCAAGACCGAGTTTGATACAGGAAGAAAACAGGATCAAGATCAAACCAGGACCTTTTAATATTTTATTATTTTCTTTTGTACTACATAAAGTAACTTAATGTTTGTATGTGTCGGGGTTTGGATGTGAAGCCTGTATGTTTGTCTACGTATAAACCACAAACACAAAGGAAAAATAAAAGATCAAACCAGGACCGAACATTTCTAAAACCCAGTCTGGAATAGATCCAGACCTACACCCAGACTAAACCAGGACTAGATCATGGACTAGGCCTGAACAAAACTAAACCTAAACCAGACCTAACATTAGGTTTGATAAAGTCATACAACAGCAAAAGTTGCACGGTTGAAACCAAGTCTAAACCAGGACTCAACAAGGAATTGAACCAGGTCTAGAGCCAAACAAAAGTCAAGGCAAAGAACAAACATGGAAGAAAGAAAAAAAGGAAGAGTCGGAGCAAATGTAAGAATGAATAGTTTGACACAAATGCCTGGTCACTGATGTTCATAATGAGTGGCTCTTTGGTTTATTCAACAGAGACAACACACAAAGCACCAGATCCATTACTTTCACAGAGTTTTTGCTTGTGACCTTGCTGCGTGTTTGGGCAAATGGGACACATGGTGTTGCTCTGATTGGATAGAAGGTCACAGGTGGTTCACGCAATCACCTCCTGGTTTTTAATCGAAAGTACCTGCCCTGGGGTAAGGTTAGTTCCTCTCAGCAGCATTAGTCTGTTCACCAAAGAGGTAAATGTCACAGAGATACTCCTGGGAGCTGAGGGCTGAGGTAGTCTCCAGTTTTGCATTTGTGTATCTTAAAAAAATACTTTTAAAGCTTCAAAGAACCCAGTGAAAAGATACAGAGAGGACAAACTGAGCCCTGCCAAAGGAGAACTTTTCAGATCTGCTTTTACTGATTTTGTTCATAGACAACAGTGTGTCCCTGCAGGGCTACCATAGTTGTTCACACACAATAAATAGGAAGCATGTGGAGTTAGAATCAGTATTTTTACCTCCGGATATCTCCAAAAAGACTAAACAACCCATCGTTTAATTTGTAAAATGCCTTAACATTTTATTGTTTGGAGTCTTCTGTAACTCCACAGTCGGATGTCCCATCTACCAACCCAACCAGTCAACCTCTGTTTTATTTAAACTGGTGTTAAATTACAAAGCAGCATCTAAACAGGAAGACGCTCATCGATTCCTAATCACTGTAACCGAGCCGGCTTCAGAAAACAAAGATTTAATTTGTGGGAGTCTGAAAAATGAGGAGGTTGGTTTGAACAGAGCTGGAGTCGGCCTGATTGCTCCCAGAGGAGACATTTCAGCCCCAGTGTCCCACAGACGACATGCTGAGTGTAACGTAATCCTGTGTCTTTAAAGAGGTGACGCATTCCTCCCTCAGTCTCACACGCTCTGTTTGTTTGGGCAGGAGTTCAAACGATGGAGAGAACTGTCAATACCACTGAGTAAACCTCGCAAAATCCAAGAGATATTTAAGCAACAGTCCCACATTTTGAAGACTAAGATTTAGCTTTTAGAGTAACACTGTGTAACTTTGATCTAAATAAGTCATGAGACAAAGCTGCGAGCATCGTGGTGCCTGGAGGTCCTCCGCAAACAAGACGTAGCTGAACGAGTCACAGAGCCTTGTTTCCACTTTGGGTACGGGTCGGGTCGGTACGGGTCGGGTCGGTACGGGTCAGTGTGGGTCGGTCCGGGAGGGTTTCCGTTCCAGAGGCACATGTTTCCACTCTGCAGGGTCCAGGAGAGCAGCGCCTACTCTAAAAGCTTTGGAGCGCCACAAAAGTCATGTCGCTATCTGAGATATATAAACTGTATTTGAAGAAGACTTTTATAAACTTGGAGGAATTGTCAATGAATATTATATAGAAAGAATAAGACCTGGTGTTTAGCATCAAGAAGGGATCAGGAGCTGCTGAACAAACATTAGACTGACAGCTTTCTACACTTTAAATAAAAAGAGCTGCAGCTTTTTGGGGACGCTTCGGAAACGTGCCAGAACCAACCCGAACCCATGGATGTGTTATTAGAACTGGATATAGAGAGAATAAAAATAAAAAACATGGGCGTCCATTGTTTTCGATTGTAGTTGCTCAGTGGGACAGGAAGACAAACATTTTTTTTTTACTTTTGCATACATTTTCTTCAAACCAGCAAACAGAAATATTTTGGGTCACACTGCCACTGGCTTTTGTTTGTCGGCTTATTTTATTTATTTATTTATTTTTTAACATGTTGTAAAACTTAAAGAAAAGAAACGTAGCTTTCGGAATACTTTGTTGTTTAAGTAAATGAACTTATACAAATAAGTCAGGTTTAACATTAGCTTCTTTTCTCTTTTTTCCCAGGCTTAATGCTGTTAAATACTAAGAACACGTGAAAACAGCTGAGAGGCTTTCATTTGGCTGTGAGCATCACAGAGCAAGGTACTGTCTGCTGGAGAGAGCTGATAAAATGACAGTTAACATTTTCCTGCTGCTGCATGTTAAGAGTCAGAAATATTGTAGCTTAATAAGTCTTAATAATCTCCAAAAGGCAGATACAGAATAACACAAAGTCCTTTTCAAGAAAATGTTGGGAATTAATGTGAGCAAAACAGTAAAGAGAGTGAGCCACTGTAACGTTTCCTCGCCCAGAGCCACAGTGGGGTCTTAAATGGAGATTCTTGTGGTCGGATTTATTACACTGTGAAATCTAACATCTGCCAAACACACAAGAAAATTAACAGGCAATCTGTAACGTTGGAGATCTGTTTGAGATGAAATTAGGACCATCACAGAGACTCACAAACAGAGACCTTTTCCACCGCTTCAGGCTGTGCTCTGTTTGTTTTCTGAGACATTTTTCTCACGAACGAAGCAACGTAAAAGCTTCTTCCTCCAGGATTCACAACAGGGCACCTACTCAGAATAATTTTATAAAGTTTAAGTACAATTAAGAAGCTAGATTTCCCACTGGAGCAGCTCAGAAAAGGTTGTGTAGAGACACACTTTACGTTGGATTTGTAATAACCTGATTTTGTGTGAAGCTCATTGTCGAGCGCCTTGTAAAAACCAGCAGGCCTCAGATAAGTTTGGTTCTCTGGGACCTCTCGGTGATAGATGGCCCTCTCTGCTGTGACACGTTTGGCCTGGTCCTGGCGCGCCGTCACCAGCCTCAGTGATCAAAGGTGTCCTGGGGGTCGACAGGACACAAACAGCGTGGCTCCAACAGCCTCTGCCCCCCCCCAGCGTGACTCTGGACCCCTTCAGAGCTGTTACTCTCTGTTCTCAGTCTCATGCTTCAATTCAATTTAGAGCTACTTAACTTAACAGTGTCCTTAACCTACATTAGAGACCATCTATTTATTTGTCTCGCAAACTCGTTATAAAGTCCGTCATGTGAAAGCATACCCAGACTTGTTTAATGCTACTTCACTGTGTTGACTGTCTCTGGGCCTGTATGTGTTGGTCCTGTCTAAGACATCTAAAATATCTCACGCCTGTCTTTTTCTCTCGTGTGACTTCTGAAGGACAGCTCAAATATTTCAAAATTGAAGCCATGTATTTCCCGTTGATGTAACACTGTCACTGAGAGTAGTTTTTTGAAGCTGTAGAAGCAGACCTTAGAAGCACTGCTCCCGTCTGCTTCTCCGACTGTGCTCACAGTTACTTACCGTAGGGCTGCCACTTTATGCCCTGTCAGTGAATGCACCACACACACATTAATTTTACATAAAATAATTTGTTTATTTAAAGCATGTCTGTTGTTATCTTTATAAAATAGTAATGTGGTGCTTTAATACAAGAAATTTAGGTTAAAAACAAGAGATACTTCTAAAATCCAACAGGTGGCAATAGTTCAAAGACAGCTTCTGTAAGACAACATGCAAGAAGAAGACTTAAACTGCATCTTCCCACTTTTACATTTTTGGCAGACATTTGCTGTTGGACTTTGTCTGAGAGTTTTTCTTTTCTCTTTTATTTTTGACAAAAATCTATATTTCATGTCTGTGTATCTTAAACATTAATTTAAGAAGTTGCAAATATGCAAAACTTTATTAAAAATGTTTTGCTTCTAATGCCCATTTAGTGTTTGAAATCACACTGAGCCTGGTGGAACCCCATGGTTCTAATCAACACAAGTAGATGGAAAAAGTTGACAAAATATATTTAATTATTATTTTTTGTTTTTTTATTTTTGTCAAGAAGATAAAACTGAAAAAAAGAAAGATTACATCACCATAAAAATAAATAGCATTGACCAAAAGGGAATAAGAAGTAAAAAATGTTTTATTAATTAATTAAAGTCAACATTAGATTGTATTGAGTTAGTCACAGTCAGTTCTCCTTCACTGCTGATCGTTCACTGAGACGGAAAATAAACTCGAACAAGAGGTCACTCCATCAATCGCAGTGGGACTCCAGGTGTGTTGCAGTGCTTTAAGAAAACAGCACATACTGTTCCTTAATTTTATTTTTAATAAAACACGTAGTGATCAAAAAAGAAGCAAGAGAATAAATAAAAAAACACTGCAGTCGAGTCCGATCAGTCACAAGGTCTTTATCCTTAAAGGAGTCCCTCGGTTTATTCACTGTTGTCTCTTTGGTTTGTGATGTAATAAATACTATAAACAGATCATTTTTCTTGAATTAAATGCATCAGTAATGTAGTGCCATAAAGTCATTATTCTCCATTAAAGAGTGTCACTTGTGTTGAAGTCTGTTCCCACTCCACCGAACAAAAGCTTTATTTCAGCGTTTATATTTTAGATTATATTTTATATTTTTCAACATACTTACAAATTTAAGAGAATAAATACAAATTAGAGCAACACGTTAGTTATTATATTGAAGCGTCACTTCAGTTTATCCCCCCATGTTTGGTATTTACAGCTACCATAAACCCTTTAAAGAACTGTTTACTGAGCGGCTCACTTTCCCTTCAGTTCTAATATAACACACACCATTAACCGTTTAATGCGTTAATTACGACTTTTATTGTAACTCTAAAAGCTCCGTCCTGTCCAAACTCGGCAGGGATCAAAGAGACTCTGGGTGTCGTCCAGCTCCGGGTCAGTGTCAGGCAGAGACGGGACGGGAGTGTGGGCAAACAGCCGGCTGACACTGATATATGTGGAAACACAGACACTTGGGTTCAGATTTGTGAGAGCGGTCCGACTCCGAGACTTAAACACAGGCTTTATTAAAGAAAAACAGGAGACGTGCTAAAGAGCGGAGCGTCAGGAGGCTGCTGTGAACATGTGGGGAGGGTTATTGAAGAGGTACAGCGAGTTTAGTGACGAGTCAATAAGAGGTACTTCTGACGGACGACTGTCAATGCATTCCTCAGACTCTGAATTATGTAACAAGGCACAAACCTGGAAATTAGCACATAATACATCAAAAGGACTTTGTTAAAGGGGTTTATGATAAAGATAAGGGTTATTTTATTACTTTTCGTCGAGGAATTGGACAAAAAAAAAGACCACACTAGTTAAAAAAGAAATGAAGAGCTTAAGTTGAGATTTGAAATTCTTACCCAACTTTGAAAACAGGTGGCATCTCACACAAAAAAGAGAATCTAAAAAGCTCATTTGTATCTGTCTCTCTTTCTGTTTTCATGCAGCAGCAGCTGTGCAGTAGAACCGGACTCAGAAATGCTGTTTGGGATAAGACTTTCATTTTACTGCAAAGTGGTTTGGCAAGAAGGTCCAGAGTTTGACTCCCGGGTCGGGCGAGACCTTTCCAGCAATCTTCTGCATCAATGGCTACAATCCACTTCACCAAGTGTTTAGACATGCATTATCCAACAGTTTACTTAATGTGTCACAAATACAAATTCAATATTTCCACTGAATGTTTCCCACAGACTGTACGGTGATGCCGATTAAAACACATCTCTGTTTTGAGCGCTGACGCATATTTAGGTCTGAAAATGGATGTCTATCACATAAATCACATCTGTACAATTGAGTAAATGGTTTGCAGTCCGTCACATTAGATATTTATCCTCCTTATTCATGTTGTCACAGCTGACAAATCTCTGTTTTACCACAGAATAAAAGCACATTTAGTTTAAACAGTGAGTAATACCCTGCTTTAATTTGATGTCATTTTAATGTGGCTCAGTCAGACGGATGGAGGGAGCGCTGTCTGTGATGAATATGACATCTGTTTTTACATTTGCTCATACGTCGCTTCACTCTGAACAGCTCCTTTTCAGTAAATCCATCATAAACGCTCCAGCGCTGCAGCTTTCCAGACGTCCAGGTATGAAGAGTCAAAATAGTTCTCTGTAAAAATGGATTGGACGCCAAACAAGACCATGAGGCAGCAGATAATCAGGAGTCACTCAAGTTACTGGAGCAACAGACAGAAGTGAAGATCCTGCTGAGAAGATCACCTCAGACCACCCACATCTCAGAGTTTAAGAAAAAAAAGTTTTGAGATAATTAAGACAAAGGAAAAGTAGATTTATAAATTAATCCTATGAACAGAAAGAAAAATACAATTATAAATGGTCTAAAGTATGAGACAGGACTCAAAGACTCAGAAAACAACAACAAAATCTGCTGAAGATGCACTTTGTGTGACCAATTCAAAATGGTGGTGCTTTTAAGCCACACTTTTTGCTAGTTGATGTAATGAATGTTTTTGTCATCACCTCAAAGCTCTTCTTTTTGGAACTCAGTTCTTTTTTAAAACATGCACAGCCCAAACAAAGAGGCCACACCCTTTATCTTACAGGTCTTGTTATTGTCTCAGGCAAACCATCTAGTACTAAAATCACACTTCCCAAATATTTCAACCATGGAGAGACTCAATCAGACACAAATAATGTGGTTGAACAAATGGACCCTGGGGCCTAGACACTGGGGGTGGTGAGAAAAAAAAGTGCAAGAGCGAGCTGCTGCTGATGAGGGGGTGGGGCTGATAAAAGCTGAATGGCAGAGAGGGAGCTAAAATATGAACAGGTGAGTGATGATTGGCTGAGAAGTGAAGAGGAAGGTTTTGATTGTGAACAGAGAGAACCTGGTTGAATTTTTACTTAAACTTCATGTTTATGTAGATGAAGTATTGCTGTGGACCTTGTTTCCCTTTTGGGACGGTCTGGACTAGTATGGGTCAGTTTGCATTATCAAGTGGTTTGAAGTGAACTGTTCTACTTTGGTTGCACTTTGGCTGTGGTTCCATCAGTGTGGTGGAGTTAAACACTGCAGTCTGTCGGACAAAAAAAAAAAACATGAAATAATTCTCCCAAATGAATAAAGTAAAGTCTTGTTCTTATGATACACAATACTCCAAGAAACAAAGTTAGTGTTTATTAGCAACAAGTGTTTTCAGTTTTTGGTAGAATCTCTTGCTTCAGGAGCAGAACCTGTGACATGAAAGAGTGAGCCCCTGAAATCCAGGAAACTGCTGTAGTCTCTGAATTTAAAGTTTAGAAAAAAAAATTTAATTGTCTCATAAAAAAACACAGCCCAGTGGAAACCTCTTCTGAAGAAACTCAACCAAACTGAGCCTTGTAGTCTACAATTCAAAGAAAGGTAGCCTTAACTTGTTCAAGGAACTAACACAGCTCTAGTATACCCACAGCAACTCATTTCTTTGTGGCTCTGTTTGTCTAACTTTACACTGAAGAAAAGAGAAGAGTTTGTGGAATTTGCTAAATAAACTACAGAGCAAAGTCCTCAGGTCTTTTTTTTAATCACTGACGGAAAATGTTTTCACAAATTTGCAATATATAAAAAAAAAAAAAAAAAAAGAAGTTGTTTCCTGAAAAGAGTTATTCTGTGTTAGTTAAAGAGAAGTGACATAGGCCCTGTTACGAAAGCTCACTGTGTATGACGCGTGGCTTCCTCTCGGCTGATGTCTGTGATAACACACCGAGGCCTTTCACAGAAATCTGCTGCAGAAACAAACAGCGGCGAGGACAGGCAGCACAGTGTTGACAGTGTAAGACGAGGAGACTGAGGTGGAGATGTTTTTATTGTTTTTCTGATTCAGGGGCTAACCCTCTGGCTCCGCAGCGACTCATCAGACGTCTACTGTTCTCTGAATTACACCAAAAACAAAGGCTACTGTTAGACAATCTGAAATTTCACCTGGGTGTATTTCCTCCTTTAAACCTCTTTGAACACTGGGTGGGACATGTAGTGTCTTTTTCTATGACATTATTACTTTGGGTTTTACATTAATTACAATCCTAATTGTTTGGTTCGTCCTCAAACAGACAGATACTTACTTTGAATACCTTATTACAAAGATCCGTAAATAACTGTGAAAGTGTTTTGTGTGTTTTCTGACGAGCTCTAACTGTAGCTCAAATTTGCAAAATTACATAAACAATATTGCAATAATGCAAATTAATATTTCAACAGATCTTAGTTTGTTTGTAATAAAGGCTTACAATGGAGGAACGGATATAATACTTTGCGGCATCCCACAGGGGTTCATACTTGGGCCATTTTTATTTTGTAATCACAAGAAGGATTGATCTAACATTTTGACTTATTTGTATATTCTATTCATATAGTCATGTTTGTTAATGAAAGAACCTTAATGCACACATGTCAACCTTTTAAAAGGTCAAATAAGGCCAAGTGACACAAATTAGTGATGTGTGAAAATGGGGCATAAAAGGAGGAGGTTAATGTTAAAGACAACATTATATGAGGTGTGTGTGTAAGATAAAGCCTTACTTTCAAACCATTTGAAAGCTTAAATAAAGCTCCCCAAGTGTCACAGTCTTTGGCCCCTGAAATGGCATCTAATTTCAACTCCTCTGTGAAAAGAGCGGAGGTTGGGATTTAACTTGGCCAAGAAAATATAGGGCTCATCAAAATGGAGCAGAGATTCCTAAATTCTCCAGATGCTTTTGAGTGTCCTCTGTTGGGTTAGGGTACTTTCTGAGGTCAGTAATAGACTCCAGTCACCGGTCGGACAGTGTTTTTTTTTGGTTTTGGGACAGAGCGAGCGTCGACAGTGAGTGATGTGCTGCTCCAACTCCAGCAGAGCCCCGTCTCCACAGGCTTCAGGACACGAGACTCACAAACCGAGGTCAGACTAAACAAAGACACGGCTCTCTGAGGATTACAAAGGACTAAATCTACTGACCAGGACTTAGACCAGGACTCAGTAAGGGTCAGAGCAGAGACGGTCGAGAGATCACCAAACACTTTAAAGGAGCAATGTTAGTTTCTTTACACAGACACTTTTTTAACCTCTTCACTTGAAAAGCATTTTAAAATCTCCAGTTTTTCAGTTCAGCAAAAAAGTCTGTGTTTAAATGAGAACCAACCAGAGCTAAAATTCCTTTTTACCACCTAATCCGTGATACATTTATTCAATATGGCAATGGATTCCCCGTGTTATGCCGTCTGTACATGTTTATATGATACCACTTACACTTGGCAAAGCAGAAGTATTCTAAAGTAACAAAGATGGATAACGAGAAAACAAAAACCTTATATAAACCTGAGAAGATGAACTTTTTTATGTAATTAATCCTAGTCCAGCTCAACTTGTTTTTGAACTGACAGAAATGTGGCCTGCAGCGTCTGTGGAGTTTGTTGAATGTAATAAAGTTATTTGTGACAGGGCCCAGATGATAAATGTATAATGATGTAGTGATCGTTGCCAAACATGCAGCTCCGGGCAATAAACTGTTTCATAACACGGCTTTTTTTCCACTCAGTGTTGTTCATGGTGCCTCAGTGACTTCAGTAACACACACAGAGAAGGTTACACTCTGATACAACTCTGATAAAGATGATTCATTGAAGTGGCTTCTGTCAAAATGAGAGTTGTAAGAGCTGCTACTTATATTTGGTTTTGTGAAACTGATGGAACAGAAGATGCACAAAAGTTGCCAGATGCAGCAGTTTTCTCCTGTCTAGTCTTCTGATTTTATTCTGATTTTTAAGTTTGTAAGATTTTAATTCTTTATTGACCCTCTGTTATAGGACATGAAAAAATGCCAGTCTATAAAGTATAATAACCCCCAAAGTCATTAAGAAGTAGGGAGCTGATTGTATTATATTATTGTTGTTGCTTAGTTCTTTCCAAGAATTCCAAGAAATTAGCTAACCCAAGGGATTTTTTTGATAAATCTGGCTCATTTTGCTGTGATTTCCATTTGAAGCAGGTTCGACTCAATCATCAGGAAACTTGTGTTTAGTTTAGTCTGGTCCTGGTCCAGAGCTGGTTTAAGCTCAAGCCCAACATTTGGTGGATTGGAGAATGTGAGATGGACACATTTTTCATAATATATCTGTGTTTTACATTTTCCCACAGCGTTACTGTTTCTGGAGAATTGTTTTTTTTAAATGAAGACAAAATGAGAGTAGGTTTTATTTTTACGTATTTAAACACAATTGAAGAGTTAATTTGCAAAAAACAGATAAATGTCAATTTTGGAAATCAGTAAACTAAGGCTTGTAATTTATTCTTTGGATCGCCCTGTTTTCAAAACCCAAATCCATTTTATTGCTCCTAATTGGACAAAGCCACTGAAGTTTGGTTTGACTGATATCACCTTTAGCAAATAATAAAATAAATAAAAAACTGACAATTTGTTAAAACATTGACAAATTCATCCAGTGTTTAAGGGATGTTTTTGGAGGAGGGTTTTCAGTGTTCAGCTAACACACAGCAGTATCGCAGCTTTAACTTTAGTCTGGCTCTGGGTCCAGTCTAGTCTTATGGAACCACTTCAAACCCAACACTAACTAGAACTCGGGCTGTGAGCCATGTTTTTCTGAGCGGCCTTGATGGAACACCCCCTGAAGCCTTTTAATTGCCCGTTTTTTCCCTCTATGTACAAACAGTAATGACTCACTCTCAGGGAATCCTTTATCTTGGTGTTTTTCCAAAGTGATATAAAGCTGACACGTTACAATTAGAAGCTCATCATCTTTACACTACATTTACACTAAACGCATGGCTTCATTTTAAAATGCTGCTTGTCTGCACCAGAGTGAGGTTGATTGCATAACTCTTCCAGACTGAGCATTTGTTTTCCTGCTGATTATTAATAATAATGGTGTCAGACTGGCACCTCTTCAGCGTCACAGCTCCAACATCAGACCGTGGAGCAGCTACAGACCGTGAAAAGAGGAGCGGTGTTTACCTGCGTCGCTCTTCTTCTGTGGTTTCTTTGGCTGCTGGAGGCAGATTCCTGAGCGTCTATCGGTGCAATCAGACCTGGAGTCGGCCAAGCAGCGTGAAACTAAACAGAGCAAGAGACGAACGGATGTGAAGTGGATCCTTTTGGAGACGTTGGTAAATATGGAACTTCTCCATCTCAGGTCTTTCCTTTGAAGCAAATCATTTTTATTCATTTCTTTTTTTTTTTTTTTGAGTCCAACTGGAATGACAGAAATTTAGCTTTCTTTATTGAGGTAACATACAGATATAATGTATTTAAAGGTTTATCATCCCAATACAGGGTTTTAATGATCCCCAAAAAGTATTACTATCAGATTGTAATCCTCAGAGGAAAGCTAAAGGGCACACTCACGTTCAGTGTCCATGCACAAGTGGGGAGGGGTCTCTGGCTGACCTGCACTCACACCTGCAGAAACAATCCGTGCCTGGACCTAGTGGCGTCATTCAGTCGGACGTCGGCAGATTCCTACATCACATGTGTCGTTTGCATAATCGCTCGACACTGAGTAAACATTCGCCCAGATTTCCAAAAGAGCTTCTGTTTCTCCATCGGACCACTGTGAATATTTTGACTCCGTTGTTTAAAAGGATTGTGAGATGAACTGACGCATCTATTACGTCATGTACACGGCTCAACCGTTCCATCTCGAGCTGAAGCCATGGAAGTTCTCCGTTCTCAAACACGGATGTTTTCAGTTAAAGGACCAGGCCTTTAATAGGCTTTTTAATGTGATATAAGATCTCTGTGTATTTTTTTGTTTGTTGTTGCTGCTGTGGTATGTGTAAACACCTAATTCAGAGTACGTTCTTACCCTGAATATGAATAATGATTAAGTACAGTGTCTTGTGTCTTTATCAAACTGAATGTATTTATCCAGAGTTCAAAGTGTTAAACCAAAACTGTTACCATTTTAAGACAATAACCAAACCTTTCTTCATCTTAATTAATCCAGTTTAGTAAATATATGCACCTTTCACTCATTTGACAAACATTTCAACCTCCTCCATTTGTCAAACCCAGCAGCAGATCTATTTTCCCTTTCGCTGAGCCACACCTCCACATAAAAGCGAAGTGTGTGCTGATGTGCTAAACGTTGTGCTCAAGAGGCTGGGGTTGTAAAGTATGAGTCTTGAGAATGAAGGCAATGAAGAGACATGTTTACTGAGGAATGATAAATAGAAGGATTTGAGCTGGCACCGTTCAAAGTGCTTTTCTTGGAGCGAGGCGTTTAACCTTCGGCCATTATTTGGATTGGGTTAAATCACTGTGATGGTGAACAGTAGACAGAAAATACAGGTCTGATGAAGAAATACGTGAGATTTGTCTCTTTGAAAAGGGAACAAGCTTTTGACAAATTAATGCTGTAAATTAAGGAATATTACAATGGTTCACTAAATGGTTTTAGTGAAAAAACGGTAATAAATCATACTGAGAGCCCAAAAAGAAATGGTATAATCACATTAAAATAATGACATAGTAAAGATACTTAAAGTTTTATATAACTCCTGCTTCTACAACAGCCCAGACAGAACAAACTAAGCACTGCTGAAGGAGAAGCACAATGTAGGACATTTAGACTTAAATAGGTTGTTTCCAATTTTTTTATGAGGACTAGGGCCGCTCGATATTAAACATGATCTCCAATGAGTATTGTAAATTTTGCAATCAAACTACACCTGATATTTTTTCTTCTAGTTGGGAAAATGGTTTAAACCCCAAATAGTTTATTGTAAAAAAAAAAAAAAGAAATTGCAAAACAACAAACGACAAACCTTGGCCAATCAATGCTCATACAAACCACATGCTCGAAATAGGAGCGCTCCCATTGGTCGACACCATAAATGGATGTCATCCGCTCATTGGTATTCACCAATATTTTCATTACGACAGGGCAATAAAATAGCGGTTACATCCGGGCTTTTCGTCTTTTACTGCACAGTAAAACCATAGTTTTCAGATAGCATTAACAGACATATTAAACAAAATACTACATGACAACCCCCCCGAGTTGTCATGTAGTAAAAACTTAGCTCTAGAGACCGGAGCCATCTTTTGTACCAGGCTGTAAACATGAGTTTTACACTTGTAAAGTCACCATTGGGTTTCTCCTTATTTCTGCTTTTGGAGCCTGCCCTCTGGTGGACGGAGGTATATCACTGTATTTCGCTGTAAAATCACCGTATGGCGGCGCCCTTACACGAGGACCATTTAGGAGGTTCCATGAGAGACGCTTGGTCGACACCAGCTGGGTATGTCTTTTAACTCAGAGTCTTTTAAACAGCTCAAAACAGAAAAACGGGAGGCAACACAAGACATTGATAAATACAATTAATTTGCCTTTGTTCAAGTTGTATGTTTTAGCTACAATGCATTGCCCACGAGAGTCATATTAAATCCCTCTCTGTAATCAGTTTTAGTGATGTTGCTCCTCATTTGCATTGTAACGTTAGATCTTAAACCTGCTCAAATTCAGAAAACTTCATGTATCCCATTAGGCCATTTCAGTTGGCAGTCATCGTTAACTGAGCGACAAATACATATCAACAATTATCATCCTCATTCAACCGCCTGTCAGACTGTCAAGGATACATAGACCCCATACCAGCCTCAAACTAGACTAGTGCGGGACCCTCTTTATTTAAAGCCTCTAACTGAAAACTACAGCTATTTCCAATCTAATCTAATCTATTAATAATTACAATCATAAAAGTGACTTTTTGGTGACACTGGTCTGAATATTTTTAAAAAACGTACACGCTGTAATGTTTTCACATTGTCTCTTTTATGATTAACAGAGACCACAGTTCATTTAAACCTTCAGCTTCTGCCAAAAACAACCTCTTATTTCAATCATAAACTTACAGCTCACACATAATCACTGCTTATTATCGTCATTTATCCGGTGCCTAATTGTCCTTTAACTTGTAGTTTGCCCTCGGGTTTGTGGCTCGTTGAAGGCTGTTATTATAAAATTAAAGCTTGTGCAGACACCGAAGCAGCAGATATGAATCATAGTGTCTCCTTGTTTGTTTGCTTTTCCCTAACCTCTCACTTTTTGTGCAGCCGTCAAATACTTTTAGGAGATTTTTTTTTTCACACAGTAAAGTCGTCTGTGAACTTCAGCTAAAAAAAAAAAAAACGGAGACTGCTCTGTGTTGGCCAAAGATGGATAGGGGTACATTTTGGGACCAATAAACACA
This sequence comes from Perccottus glenii, assembly GCA_024416835.2. Classification (NCBI taxonomy): domain Eukaryota; kingdom Metazoa; phylum Chordata; class Actinopteri; order Gobiiformes; family Odontobutidae; genus Perccottus; species Perccottus glenii. Next base: position 3,620,716 of record CM044553.2, read on the forward strand.
GCTTCCACAAATAAGATGTCTCATTGTGAGTCTGTGGACTGATTTAACCGATGCTGAATCAAAGGCCACGCTCCCCTCGTTCTGTCGCGTTTCATAAAGTCCGAGAAGTCGAGGGAGGAACCCAGGACGGCGCCGGGAACACGAATGTTATCACTTCAACTCTCGCTGTAAAGACTCCTGCGAAAACATGTAAATCTAAAACGTCTGGCTCGAGTCCCGTCATAATTACTGCCGAGTATTTGGCAGCTGTTATTGGACAATTATTTAAGAGCTAGCGATTATTAAAATAAGAGACAGTCTGTAGTCCTTTTGTAAAATGAAGTTATGTAGAGACAGATGAAGGTTATCAGAAAAGATTCCACCGCCGTTGTTGGTTAATCACGAGCTGGTTTTATTGCTTTTACGAGAGCTGCCGTTTTGCTGCTTTGACGTAAATAGAGTCAGTCTTCGAGGCACAAGCTGCTATCTGAGTCTGAGCAGCTCTACTGACATAAAAACATATTCTAAATGCACCTTTTATATGTCTCTTTGCCCAAAAGATGTACTGATGTGAAATTCCACTCAACTCAACTCAACAGTCCAACCATAAAACAGAAAAACAGCCACAGTTCTGATACTTGTAGGTTAATCAAAGGAGTGCTTTATGAACTGACTGTAGAAGTACAGCGAGAAAAAGAAAAGGGCTTTAGTTTCTTAATTTCCTTTATTTTTATTTGATCATAGCTTCATTGTTACATCCCACTAAAAGCTCTCTTGCAGATGTGTGAGTAGTATTCAGGGCTGGTCTTAGCCACATTTAAAGGTCTTGTTTGACACATTCTAGTAACTGTTCACTGAGATTTTTTCAGCATAATAAACTGATGTTGGATTTGACTCAATGTTGATCGTTAATATCTTGGTCTCACCATAAGGCTCCAGAGCATTGCAATAGACTTTTTAATAATGTTTTTAAGAAGGTTTTCTATAAAAAAATAATAATGCAAATTTTGCTTATTTTTAACATTTTTTTCCCTTTTTCATTTTTTTGTTTAGCAAAATTTATAAAATCTTTTTTTATTCTTATTATTATTTTTTTTTTACATGCATTGGTGTTAACTATAAACTGAAACTGCTCTTTTTTTACAAATTGTTTTATTATTCTAAAAAACTTGCTTTTTTTCCATTATTCAAATAAAATTTTTGGTTTCATTGGAGCTCTGCTATACACTTAATAATAGTTGCGAATATTGGAATAAAGTCTTGTAGCTACTTAAATAATTCTGAATAATTTTATATTGAAATGTTTTCTTCAGAAGCGGCTCTCAATGAAAACTAAAAAAATAAAGAATGGAGATATCTTATTGTGTGCTCTGACCCGTTCTGATCTGGGACAGTTTTCCACTCTTATTCCTCTGTCGGGACACGTGGCTGTACGGATCGTGTTTCGGAGCCGCTGGGCTGTGGTAAAGGAGCACATCTTGCAGCGTCATTAATGCCACGGCTCATTACAGCTCGGCCTTTGATTCCTCACAAACTGGCCTCAATGTTTTTAACGACTGCAGCTCTGGCAAAGCTAACTCTCTCAAAGCCATATTTCCACAAAGAATGCACCTAAATGTTTGTTTTCCTCGAGTTTAGAGCCATGTCTTATATGTTCCACTGCTGCTGTAAATAAATAAAAACATAATAATGTGAATATTACCCTGGACTGTAATGACAGGGTTTGATTTGCATGATTTAGGCCTAGTCCACACGGACACGGGTATTTTTATAACCATGACTTTTTTTACACGGTTCGTTCGTCTACACATAAATGCAGTATCAGGTCACTGAAACCGAACATTTTTGAAAACCCCTGCCAGGGTGAGGATTTTCAGAATCGCCAGTTGCAGCGTTGTCATGTGGACAGTAAAAGCGGCGTTTTTGCCTTGCGACGTCAGACAGAGTGTGCGCCGTTATCCGCTGGTCTGATTAGCCAACATGCCTTTACGATTAGGGTGATATCGCCGCCTGCTGGTGTGGCATGCTCTTGACAGTGCTTTATAGCGGGTTTTTGCGTTTTAATGCGAGCGTTTGTGGACAGGATTTTTTTTTTAAATGCAGGAGGAAAAACTCCGGTTATAAAAATACCCGTGTCCGTGTGGACTAGGCCTTAAACTTATAACTGGTTTTGCAAAGTCACATTTACTAAAGTATTGATGAATCCGTCTGAAGGTATCCCAAAAATATAAACTGTATTCAAATAATTTAGACTTTCATACTTGTCTCTTCAGATTCCACTCAGTGAGCCTGTGTCTGAACAAACGATTGCTTTAAGATAAAAAAATTCACGGTAAAGTTAATATTGTTAATCATTGCTGATGAAAATATAGGCTGTAAGGCGCAATCCCAGTTCTACCCCTTGCCCCTTAGCTCTTTGTCTTGCGTGTCGGAGATGACAATTTAAAAGAAGGGGTACCTTCCCAGCATGCAGTGCACTCACCAACACCACGGCAAAGATAAAGATATTTAACAGTCTTGTTTTATGTTTATGTTCCTTTGTTATTGTCAATATCAGTCTGTGACCAGGGCCTGAGCAAACACCTAGAAGTAGAAAAAAAGGATGGGCTGGACCAACACAGTAACCTACAGTAAACCATGCTTTTTGTGAATTTAAAAGAGTGCAGCTGAACTGGTTCCAGCGACAGTTTTTAGAGACAAACTTTTCTTTCATACAACTCAGTTTCCTTCATTAATTTGCTGCTGGAAATGAAAGTACAAGTTGCTGATGAAACCATTACTAGAGTAAATAATGAACCCTCTTTTGTCTCCAATATTGTGGCTATTATTCCTCAGATGGTATCAGTTAAAGGCCTACATTGAAAACTCTCCATCCATAAACAGCAGAGTTACACAAATATCACCACCGTGTTCCTAAACCTCGCTTTAGTCTGGTTATTTTGTCAAGAGTGTTTTTGGAGCGGGAGGCTTGTCCTGTTGACTTCACTTTGTGTTTGTAATTGGTTTAATTTAACGGTTATTAAGGCGTCGCTCAAACACTGGCAGGAGTTCAGGCAGAGTTAATTCTCACAGAGTTGGATGTTTAAGGCTCGTCTTCGGGTCCTGGGCTAAGGAGCTCTTATTGGACTGTTTTTTTTTAAAGATCTAAGAGTAAAAAAGGAATGGACTAATACAATTTGGTGCCACCAATTGTATTAAACAAAGCCTTAGATATTCATCTTCTAAAAAAGTTACACAGGAAACATTTATCATGTTTGAATATTTTATATCAACAGAATATAAACCACAATATTCATAATCACAAAGAAATAATTGAATTAAAGCCAAATTGACAATTTTTCCAGGGCCATAAATCAAACTGCAGTGACACAATCACAACAATAGGCCTTTGGGGGAGGGGCTTAAAGGGACGGAAACATTGTGATTCCTGGGAATCAAAATGTTATTGTATATAAATATAGTTGTGTGCTTTTCTTATTGATGTTTTTATTCCATTTTTTAACTGGTGTTATTATTCAATTGTATTGGATCAAAATTATGAAAAATATAGACAGGACACTGACTTTGTGACAAAGATAAAAGATCTATACATGAAATTAACTAAATTTAGTCTTTTGAAACTATTCATTAAGATTAAGTTATTGTGAATAAAGTTGAGCCTGATACAGAAGGCCTTAAACGTACCCCTCTTAGTATTATTCTCCAGAGAGCAGCAGAATCTATCACAGAAACCTATTAAAGTCACTAAAACAACACTGAGAGGAATGGTTTCCAAGCAGAGCCATTATTTTGTTACCTCTGGCAGACACTGAGGCACCTGGGAAATGTGAGCTGACGTTTAGAGGAGCCTCATTATCCTCGAGTGTTCCCGATCACAGCGAGCGCCTCCAAACACGGGACTACATTTGTCTTCACGGAAAAACTACAGCCTCCAGCATCATTCAAGACTTTAACCTGGATTCTGCACAAAAGTGAAATAAACTGCTGTGAAACATTTGTTCTGGACAAAAAGAACTCTTCCTCAACAACACGTGGTTCTGCTGCTTTGGTGTGACCCTCAATCCTTATGTTTCCTTTAGAAAAAAAACATTATTGTCTATATTTTTGGGGGTCGCCTTCTTTAACCCTCGCACTGTCCTCGTGGGTCTAGTCTTTCTCCGGGATCTCCGCGCTGTGCTCCCAGGCTCTAAGAGGGTGAGACAGTGTCTGAGGGCATTGGAACCCTGGGTCAGGTCATGGACTTTAATCTTTTGTGAGTGCGTTCCTCTGTACAAGACCTTTCCCGGGTCCCATAGTGTGTGTTCAGAACATGTCTACAGAAGATGTCTCTGTGTTTGTCTCATACAACTGTTATCTTAACGTCTGCTGTGTTTTTCAAATGAAATAAACCAACCTGAAGGTGGCGCTGTGCTGGTGAAATAATGCAGGCTTTGCTGAGCATTTCTGCATCAGACCCTACTGCACTTGAGACAGTCTGACCTGAATATTTAAAAGTGTCTGCTGTGTAAGTTTTCTGCAAGTCATGGCCTTAACCAGCAGATGGAGACATAGAGCCTGGAATGAACAAGTCACAGTTGTGTCGAAACATCCGCTTAATAAAGTGAATATCTCATGACAGAGACCAGGCCTTTCGAGGGGATATGCAGGCCGTCACTGTGGGCTGTGGACAGTTTTATAGGACATGAGAGAATAAACTAATAAATGATGTAAATGTAAAAGACAGCCCTATTATTCTTTATTACTTTGTCAAGTGTCATTTTTTTCATCTTAATGCTTTTTTTATGTTTTTGACACAAGCATTTATTTTAGGTAAAAACTTTACACTCTTGAAGTTACAAATGGGAAGGATAATGTGTGGACTCTAAATTCCAGGAATACCAACCATCTTGTGTAGAGACCACCTCGAGCCAGAGCTCCTTTACACAAGGTTTATAAAAATAAAATCAACATCAATGATCCAGTCTGAAGCCCAGATGCTGTTGGAGAATGTTCTGACACATTTCATCTTAATTTAGTTTGTGCTTGGTGTTTTAGCTGTGCTCTGTTGGAAACAAGGGTCTGAATGTGATGAAGCAGAGGAGCAGCTTCACTGAACTCAGTCTAAATCTGAGCTCGGACACAGAAGCTTCAGTCTCAGAGACAAAGTCCTTAAAAACTTCCAAACCCTCCTGAACCAGTTTAGGTCTGGACACTCATTTAAACCCCTTTCACTTTCACTTTCTTTTTCTTCCTGCTTTGGATTCACCACAATAACACTACTGCTACTTCCTGAAGCCTTTCAGAATAAAATACTTTATCACATCTGAGGTAAACTCTAAACTAAATGGTCTGAGTTTAAATAAACTCATTAAGGATTAGATTTGCTTTGTGAACAGCGGCAGATATTTTCTTCTAATGCTGGATTAGTCCTGGTTTAGTTTCTTTTATCTTAGATGACAATGACCCAAAACACACAGCCAAGGCCACAAAGGAGTGGTTCAGAAGAGACACATGAAGGTTCTGGAGTGGCACAGCCAGTCTCCAGACCATAATCTCATAGATGATCTGTGAAGGGTCGAGTTGAGCCTTGAAAACGTACAAAATCAGCCGGAGATAATGTTTTTACTCACTGTACAACACTGTCAGAGCGGAGTGTGCAGCAGTCTCATGTGTTGCACAAGAGTTTACAGTGTTTCCATCTTTGTGCAAGTCTTGTGTTCACCACAAACTGAACCACATCCTGTTTCTGAGTTTAAGAAAGTAGCTTCACTGCAGCAACAACCAAGAGGTGAGTTTTCTCTTCGGTCTCTTTGCTTTTAGCTGATTGTTATAAAAATGATAAAATAATAAACAGAAAGGATGTTAGAGATAAGAGTTCAGTTGGGGCTGACGGATCAAAGACGTGACTGAGACTGATGTCACGTCTGAAGTTCACGTGCAACCCAGGCTCCCAAATAAAACGTACACAATGAATGTTTTTTTTAGTCACACAATACGTTCATTATGTAACTACATTATTTAAGAAACACTATAAAGGCTGCCGGCTACGCGTTGCTATAGCGACAGAGGACGCAAAGAAACTCGTACCTCGCTATTCATAAATTTAAGCTTTATGAAATGAATAATATCTCTGTTTATGATTTGATGACTACAAAGGTGAATTATTAAAATGCTTAAAGTAAACGAAAGAGTGAAAGTTTAATCAGACTGTTACCTCGAAGTGGAGAAAATCAACTTCCGGTTCTTTCTTCCTTTGCAGCTCCAGCTGAGAGTCGCTTTATGTCCAAATATCTCCCTCAGGAGTTTTAAATAAGTACTTTTACTTCACTCTGGAAGGTTTTTGTCAATGTTACTATAATTTATTATTACAAAAGGATTTACATTTATATATTTAAAGTCCTGGACCGTCACCAGGTTCGGACAGAGCAGCGCCTCCCAGAGTACTGTGAGTGTAACTGCACCCAAGTGTCAGAAGTGTACACCCAGTGTAGCTTAGAATAAAACGTATTTTAAAAATAAAGACTATTTCCTATAGCATTTATGTGTCCAAATACACACATAGAGTCAGAGTATTGTAAGCTTTAAACACATTTATTTTGAGGTAGCCAACATTAGTTGTAAGAAATATGAAATAAAGTTATCTTTATTTCCTTGTCATACACTTGTTTTGTGCTCTTACTTAAAACATGTTTATCTCTATATATTCCCATTCTTATTATTATTCAATATTCATATAGTTACTTCATTCTTTTCATTTAAGTTATTGAAATGAAGTGTGGTTTTAGTGTAAAACCTAATAATCAAAAACAACTCAAAAGTAAATAAAATTAAAGCATTTATTTAAATTAAACAATAGCATTAGATGTTATACAAAAAAAGCCCAGGCTCTCTGCCGATCGAGGCTCTGTGTTTCTTGAAACACAAATAAAAAAATTGGAGTAAATAAATGTAAATATGTAAATGTTCCTAAAAAAGCATTAACCCTCTGTCTCTGTGTCAGAAAGAAGATTTCAGACCTGACAACTTTACAGTGAGACAAGGCCATAGGAAAGTCCCTGGCTCTGATCTGATGACCATTACAAAACTACATTTAATGTACCAGCACCTTTATTCTGTTGACTAAACACACTGACAAGTTCAACAGACACGAGTCATGTGACCAAGGCACCACAGACTGTATGCAGTACTTAAAGCCCGTCACAGGTGTTGTTTACTGATGTTTAGAAGGTAAAGTCACAAGAACAGGTGATGTTTAGGGTTTAACAATAACCTGCATTAACAAAAATATTGGGATATAAAAAATGATAGTAAAAGTAATATTCCATTGCAAAGCCTGCATAGACTCAAAAGCACAACAAGTGAGATGCATGTGTTATTATAGCATCAGGTTTATATAAGTGACTTCACAGAGCAGGACGTTTCTGTGTCAACTTTGTCCCACAGAGTTTGTACAATATCTCTTTTGTAATGATATTAAATTTTAGGGGCAATGCTTAAATAATATCTGAATTTAAATGCATTCTTCATAATCTGGAGATGTTTGTATTGTTTTATTGTTGTAAGATTTTACTTTAGTTTTTCTTTCCATTATAAGCTCCATCCTATGGTCTAACTTTCACAGGATCACAGTCTGTGATTCCTCAGGGATGATGAGGGCAAGACTCCTCCTTCATCTGTTCACACAAAGACAAGCACATGACTCAATTACAACTCAAAGACATTAAAGCAGGTAAACATTTTGTACTTGTATTGCAGTTTTTAATGATGGTGACAGAAACAGAATCAAGTATTGTTTGAAACATAACAATATTAGTTTTATTTGGTTTAACCCTGTTTCAGTTTCTTTAAATCTAGATGTAGTCCCTGATTTAATCCTTGTGCAGTAGTTTGTGTATAACTAAAGTAACTGCTCTGTGGCTGTAGGGGGCAGTGTAGGACAGAGCTGTTTGTGATGGAAAGGATAAATGAGTGTCCTTTTTGTCATTTTGTAGGGCTCTGGACTGAGCATGGATCAGAGTGAGCACAGAGAGGACGGAGCCCCTCCCTCTAAAACCACTGACCCCCCCAAAGCCCAGAGGTGAGATGAGGATCTCTAACGGTCCACCACTGTTCTCCAGGTCAGAGGTCAGCATTAAAACACTGCACCATCTTTATCCACAGACCTGCTCCTGGGCCCAGCTGTGTCCCCTTTAAAAGTGATGACTCCATGGAACGAGGGATTGAGTTTAAAAGAGAACATGATCCACAGTAAGTTAGCATCAGAATACTTTATAATAACAACTATAATGGGGATCATTTTCCACTAGAACTGATCTGAACATAGCACCTCTCCCAGATATAAACACATTATTCTGATAATTGATGGGCTGTAATTGCTGTAAACAGTTTCTGGTCCAAGTTTAATAAAGGGAGACTGGTCGATATGAACCATTCTCTTTCTTTGGTTTCAACAGTAAGATCTGATAGTTCTATGAAAGCTTTTATTAGAATGAATTCATATATTCATCACAGATCCTAGAGTAACGTCAGGATAATGGTTGGAGTTTTGTTTTTGTAAAGCCGGTTCAAATGCAGGTTCAGAGCTGGATCCCAGTTGTGTCTCTTTAGATGTGGCTGGAGCCTGTCATTTATTGTTAAAAGTATTTGTTTAATAATTCAGAAAACAGCTTTGTGGCTGTGACATCATTAGAATCAGACAAACACATTAAAATGTTCACTGTCAGCAAAAAAACTCTGGATTTAATTTCAAAAGTAGATCTAGTCTTCTAAATGTTTGACAAATTTACATCTTTTTATTTATGAACCAGGATGCACCAGAAACCAGTCTTTTCTGAACCTGGCCCCAGCTGCGAGTCCTTCAGGAGCGACCGGTCGATGAGAGAACCATGGAATTTTGCAACAGAGCCGTAAGATTCTCTCAGTGTGCATTAAAATAATAGGATAAAAGACTTGTATATAACTTCAATGTTCCAGATCCAAAAGTAACTAATAGTAAACACAGATCTTTAAGTTACGTATTACTCTAAAAAGTAATCTGAGTGCTCTAACACATCAGTGTAATGTGTTACCCCCAACCCTTTCTGTGACTGACCCCCCTCTGAGCAGGTCTTTGGACTTTAAGTGACACATTAATATGGACTGTTCTGAAACTGTTTTTCTTCCTTTTCTTAAATTTGTTTAATATAGCTGTCATAAAAAAGAGAAATGATAAGTTTCGAGAGTCTTTGTTGTGTTCTCATCCACAGAGTGATCCAGCAGGGGTCAGAGGTCATCAGTGATCAGCAACATGAGACACAGCTGGACTCCATATTTATGGTCTGTCATTCACTAAAGTTTGGAAATGTATAAATGAATGAGAACTTGTTTTACACAGATCTGAACACTGACTGCATTTGTGTTGTTTATAATGTATCTGCTCAGCTTCTGGAGGAGAACATATTCACGTTTTGTCAAGAAGGAGCTGAAGAAGCTCCACAAAGTTCTGAGCACAGATTACCCAGAATGCTTAGAGCATCTGAAGGATGAGGATGAAGAGCAGAAGAACAGCAGTGAGGCTTTTCTGAAGATCACTCTGAACTTCCTGATGAGGATGAAGCAGAAGGAGCTGGCTGAGCGTCTGTGGAGCAGTAGGACCATTTAACACATTTAACAAAAGGCTCACAGTCCTTTTATATTCTCTGAGACTCAAGGCTTTATCTGTTGTCTTTATTCAGGAAGTTCTTCTGGAGATTTTCAGAGTAAATTGAAGTCTAACCTGCAGCAGAAGTTTCAGTGTGTGTTTGAGGGCATCGCTAAAGCAGGAAACTACACCCTTCTGAACCAGATCTACACAGAGCTCTACATCACAGAGGGAGGGGCTTCAGAGGTCAACCAGGAACATGAGGTCAGACAGATTGAAACCACCTCCAGGAAAGCAGGCAGACCAGAGACAGCCATCACATGTGAAGACATCTTTAAAGGCCCAGCTGACACAGATGGACCAATCAGAACAGTGCTGACAAAGGGAGTGGCTGGCATCGGGAAAACAGTGCTCACTCAGAAGTTCAGTCTGGACTGGGCTGAAGGCAAAGCCAACCAGGACATACAGCTGCTGTTCCCGTTCACTTTCAGAACACTCAATGTGCTGAAAGAGAGACAGTTCAGTTTGGTGCATCTTGTTCAACACTTCTTTAGTGAAATTAAAGAAGTGTTGAACAAGACTCTGCAGCTTTGAAGACTCTGCAGCTTTGAAGACCTCCAGGTGGTCTTCATCTTTGACGGTCTGGACGAGTGCAGACTTCCTCTGGACTTCACCAAAACCAAGGCCCTGACTGACGCCACAGAGTCCAGCTCAGTGGATGTGCTGCTGGTAAACCTCATCAGGGGGACCCTGCTTCCCTCCGCTCGCCTCTGGATAACCACACGACCCGCGGCGGCCAATCAGATCCCAGCTGAGTGTGTCACCATGGTAACAGAGGTCCAAGGGTTCACCGACCCACAGAAGAAGGAGTACTTCAGGAAGAGGTTCAGAGACAAGGCTGGCACAATCATCTCGCACATCAGGACGTCCCGTAGCCTCCACATCATGTGCCACATACCAGTCTTCTGCTGGATCACTGCCACAGTCCTGGAGCAGGTGCTGAAAACCAGAGAGAGAGAAGAGCTGCCCAAGACCCTGACTCAGATGTACATCCACTTCCTGGTGGTTCAGGCCAAAGTCAAGAACATCAAGTATAAAGAAGGATCTGAGACAGACCCACACTGGAGTCCAGAGACCAGGAAGATGGTGGAGTCTCTGGGAAAACTGGCCTTTGAGCAGCTGCAGAAAGGAAACCTGATCTTCTACGAGTCAGACCTGAGCGAGTGTGGCCTCGACACCACAGCAGCCTCAGTGTACTCTGGAGTGTTCACACAGGTCTTTAGAGAGGAGCCAGGTCTGTACCAGGACAAGGTCTACTGCTTTGTCCATCTGAGTGTCCAGGAGTTTCTGGCTGCTCTTCACGTCCATCAGACCTTCATCAACACTGGACTCAACCTGCTCTTAGCAAAGGCCAAAAACCATACACATTTAGTACATCTTCACCAAACAGCTGTGGACCAGGCCTTACAGAGTCCAAATGGACACCTGGACTTGTTCCTCCGCTTCCTCCTGGGTCTCTCACTGCCGACCAATCAGAGCCTTCTACAGGGTCTGCTGACACAGACAGGAAGTAGCTCTCAAACCAATCAGGAAACAGCTGAGTACATTAAGAAGAAGATGAGCGAGGATGTGTCTGCAGAGAGAAGCATTAACCTGTTGCACTGTCTGAATGAAGTGGATGACCGTTCTCTGGTGGAGCAGATCCAACAGTACCTGAGTTCAGGACGTCTGTCTGAAGCTGGACTGTCTCCTGCTCAGTGGTCAGCTCTGGCTTTTATCTTACTGTCATCAGAAGAAGATCTGGATGTGTTTGAGCTGAAGAAATACTCTGCTTCAGAGGAGGCTCTCCTGAGGCTGGTGCCAGTGGTCAAAGCCTCCAACAAAGCTCTGTGAGCTTTGCTTATTTTACTAAATAGTGTTTTATTATTCTTGTACAGATCAAAACAATTTATATTTTTTCAGACTGAGCAGCTGTAACTTGTCAGAGAGAAGCTGTGAAGCTCTGTCCTCAGTCCTCAGCTCCCAGTCCTCTAGTCTGAGAGTCCTGGATCTCGGTAACAGCGACTTGAAGAACTCAGGGCTGAAGATGCTGTCTGTTGGACTGAAGAGTCCTCACTGTAAACTGGAACAACTCAGGTCAGAATTCAAAAACATGACCTTAACATTATTCACTATTTGTTTGTCAGAAATACTTATTTCAGGTCTTAGTGTCTTGTTAACGTCCTTTAAGACATAAGGATCAAGTGCTCAAGTGCTTTAAAAAAACAGATGCTTTAATCCAGGGGTTCCCAAACTTTTCAGACCGCGACCACCAATATTAGACTGCTGACGATCCGCGAGAAATGTTTGTGTACTATTCATTCTTAACATGAAGACTTGTTTTGGTGATTTTATTATACTATGATTTTTGCCCAAAATGGACTTTAAACGATAAAAATAATGACTAAATAACAAATCTCTCTCTCTCTCTCTCTCTCTCTCTCTCCATGAAAAACAGCCCGCGGCAACTGTGTTAAAGTACCCCGCGGACTTGGCAACACACCGTCACTTAACTGTCATAATTAATCGGAGCAAACAAAGTTTTACTAATTTTTACAAAGGTTTACTTTCAGTTTATTTTAATTATCCTAAATTTATACTCGCATCATTACAACCTTTTTAAAAATAAATAAAAATAATAATCATAAAAAAAAAAAAAATTCTGGAAATCATCTCGCGACCCCCCACCCACCACTCGCGACCCCACACACTTTGGGAACCAGTGCTTTAATCTGTAATTAAACCATTTGTTTTTAGGTTTTCAACACCATGTTGTGAACTGAATGTCTGCTGGAATGTAAAGACTTGTTACTGACTGACGATCTGTTTAATATTTTGTGTTTGCAGTCTCTCAGGTTGTCTGATCTCAGAGGAAGGTTGTGTTTCTCTGGCCTCAGCTCTGAGGTCCAACCCCTCCCATCTGAGACAGCTGGATCTGAGCTACAACCATCCAGGAGACACAGGAGTAAAGCTCCTGTCTGCTCTACAGGAGGACCCCCTCTGCAGACTGGACACTCTCAGGTATGGACAGCTCTGAGATAATGGGTCTTACCATCAAACTCACCTGGGATTTATTGGGGCGCAGTAGCTCAGTGGTAGAGTGGTCGTCCTATTACCAGAAGGTTGGTGGTTCGATTCCCGGTCTCCCCACAGTTCATACTGTTGTTGTGTCCTTGGGCAAGACACTTAACCCACCATGCTTCCAGTGGTGTTCCAGCTGTAACACTGGTGAATGGAACCTTAATGTAAGTCGCTTTGGATAAAAGCGTCTGCTAAATGTAAATGTAAATGATAAGGTATGTTGAGGAGTCAGACTCCAATCAGCTGCCTTTATCAGACACTCTTTTTATTCCTGATAACTTCAAAGCTGTTGTTTGTAAGTATCAGAACAAAAATAGGTATTCTTTGCAAACAATACTAATTTGAAAAAAGAGCAGTATTATAAACAAAACCTGTTTAGGAAGCCAATAAAAATAAATTAGGTTAAATATCAGATACATATTATTTGTATAATAATAATTCAGTCCTTTGCCTTTGTGAGATTCAAAATAAAAGCTTGAGTGGATCAGACTGATGTTATGTCTCTGTTTTCCTTCAGACTGGATCCTGCTGGAGTCCACTGGATCAGACCAGGTCTCAGGAAGTGTAAGTGTGACAGTCTCATTGATTTAGACCAAGACATCTCTGAACCACAGGCTTTGCTCTAAACTCACAGAAGTAAAACTTCAGAAATAAATAATAAATTGGAGAAGCTCTTTTTGTACAAACTGCAGATGTTTCTTCTCTTCCACTTGATGTAAAGTTAGTTTTTTATCTGAGAAATAATGATTGTAAATGCTGTTATTAATCTTTTGTTCATTTAGACAAACTCTATACTGGACTTACAATGGGATCTGTCTCTGTCCAAACTCTGAGCCAGACACAAACTCAGGAACAAAAGTGATTTTTTTTTTCCCACATTGGCCTGAAAAGTGTGTGTGACTCTGAGCATTACTTTGTTGCAGAGTTAGTGTGACTCCTGCAGACACCTGTATAAGCTGGAGCTGTATGAGAGTGTGTCTGTAGCAGAGTTAGGGGCTGCTCCTCTCCACACTCACCCCCAGTGTGTCTTTAGACCTGAACACAAGCCTCAATGCAGCAGGAACACACCTTAGAAAATGTGTTGGATTAAAGCTGTGTCAGTGACTTATCAATACCAGAGCACAGTGCTGTTGGACAAAATGAGAGAAATCAAATAAAGCCACGTTTTACACACGTCACAATAAAAGTGAATGTGTCTGTTTGAGGTTTTAGTCAGAACCAGATCTGATTGAAACATTTGTGATAAAGACTGTCTCACAGATGTATGTATTTGCCTCAGAACAGATGAATATTTAGATCTGAGCCAGACAACAGCTCTTTAAATGGAATCAACTCTGTTTTCCATGCATCTATTAATAATCAGTGTCATAATAAACAGCTATACTTTCACTTTGTTAATCTCATGTGTTCAGAGAGGACAGAGGACTAACTGCAGCTATTGTGTCTTGTCTCCATCAGATTTCTGTGAACTCACTCTGGATCCAAACACAGCTCACAGACTCCTCAAACTGTCTGACAACAACAAGAAGGCGACATGTGTGGAAGAGGAGCAGCCATATCCAGATCATCAGGACAGATTTGAGGGCTGGCCTCAGCTGCTGTGTTCGACTGGTCTGACTGGTCGCTGTTACTGGGAGGTCCAGTGGAGCGGTGGGTTTCGTAGCAGTGTCTTACAGAGGAATCGGAAGGAAAGGACGCACTGATGACTGTGTGTTTGGATTTAATGATCAGTCCTGGTGTCTGTACTGCTCTAAAGATCGTTACTCTATTCGCATAAAAACGAGCACATCAACCTCCCTTGCTCCAGGTCCTCCCCTTCTGGGACAGTAGCAGTGTATGTGGACTGTCCTGCTGGCTCTGTGTCCTTCTACACAGTCTCCTCTGACCGACTGATCCACCTCCACACCTTCAACACCACATTCACTCAGACTCTGTTTCCTGGGTTTAGGCTCTGGTCTGACGCCTCAGTGTCGTTGTTAACTCTGTGGGACTGAGAGTGTCCTCTTGTAGAGAAACATCCTCACTGCTGTTCAGATAGTCCAGTCTGCCTGACCTCACACACTCACACATATTTTAGAAAAGATTATAAAAGACTCCAAACACACTTAAATGATCAGAGATGGACTTTTTTTAGTTTGAGCTGGTCTCATTTGATAAAACAGTGCAGGGCCGCAGCCAGAGTTTAGGTTCGATTTTATTTAAATATATTTATGTTTTGAGTTTTAATCAGGGTAATTGAAATAGAGTCTCTTTGTCCTTTGACTTCTTTGACCCTGTTGACTGTTCTTTCTCTGCTGATGTTTTTGGTGATGCATGTGTATTTTGTTGAACAGCAGAGAGTCTGTCAGAGATTTAAGAGCTCAGGCCTCATGAGGCGAGCAGCGAAAGCAGGTTCATCCAACTCAGCAGCAGGAGGTCTGCGGGTCTGTTGCTGCTCTTTTGAGGTGATTAAACGGGTGTTCTCAATGAACTGATTAGCCAGGTGGGCTCACTGGCAGGAGTTCAGGCAGAGTGGATTATCGAGTGGATTTGATGTTTAAGGCTCGTCTCTGGGTCAAGTCAAAGACTTTAATAATAAAAAGAAGTGAGCAGATAAAATGTGGTGTCTCTCATTGTATTAAACAAACAATCCTCCACATGGACCGTCACAACTGTGGATCGACAGACTGACCAATCAGAGCACACTGGGCTTTAGGGGAGGGGCTTAAAGAGACAAACACTAGAAAAGAGTTTTGATTCAGAAACTGAATGTTTTTCAGATTCAAGTTTCCACATTTTTTCAGAATATTTTCATGTTTACAAAATACAAATTTATTTTTATTGACAATTTTTTTTTTTTTTTTTTACAAAGTTTGTGGAATATTTTTACTGGACCCTCAATCTTTGTTCTTTTTTATCTAAAACACAAACTTCTGAATCAGAAAGAAGAGGCTGAGACTGAAAAGTTAAAGTAGAAGGGCAGCACAATGCAAATTACACATTTTTCAAAACTCATGTCTAAATTTTGTTTTCTTCTTCACTTTGCATTTTATGGAAACGGCTACATCTGCTTTTCTGAAACAAAGTATACCTCCTTTATTATCCTTAATGCAGAGGTCACTAAGGTCAAAAGGTGTTGCATAATTAACTTCTGCCACACAAGAGACAAACGTATTCTTCACAAATGTATTGTAGTAAAGAAATGATGGATGGTTTTGAATTGAATTTCTTGCTTTTCGTTTCACCTTAATGTTCTTGTTTTTCATCAAATGTGACTCTCTTTGAAAAGTTGTAGAAGCATATTTGAAGCAGGTAAAGTCATTTGTTTTATTTTACACACATTTATTGGTCATAACAACAGTGTTCCCAGATAATTGTAATTGTCTATTCTCCCTTTATGCCCCAGTGGCATAATGTTTTGGCTGATCATCTTTATATACAAAAAACTTCCTTTTATAATCTCTTGATGCAACCGAGCCCTTTCTCCAGCAGAGGGAGCCACTACATCAAACAGTGTGAGCAACAGCTGGTCAAAAACTGTTCATGTTCACACTTACTTGAGTAGAGTCATATTTTTACCTAAAATTTGACCAGTTCCTCCTTTGCAGTTGCCTCGTTTTTGTTAAATCCTACTTAGTTCTGTTTCTTTGTAACTTTTTTTAGACCAGCTTGAATCCTTAAAAGAACACGAGGTAATATTGTGACTATTGTTTTGAAGAATAGATATTTAAAGCAACAAAAACAAAAAACCCAGTGGAAAGAGTTATTTTAGTTCTATTACTCTCAACAAATATCTATATTTTTGATTTTTCAAATGTGAAATCATATTTTCTATGATGTTTCCCACAACTACTGCATTAACATTGAGGCCCGCATCACACCACTACTGAAGAAACCCACTCTTAACCCTACTCTGCTTGAAAATTACAGACCGGTTTCCCTCCTTCCCTTCATTGCCAAAGCTCTGGAGCGAGTTGTGTTTACTCAGCTCTCATCCTTTCTCACACGGAACAACCTCCTGGACCAGAACCAGTCTGGGTTCAAGAGCGGTCATTCCACCGAAACTGCCCTGCTCTCAGTCATCGAAGCTCTGAGACTGGCAAAGGCAACATACAAGTCATCTGTACTCATCTTACTGGATCTGTCTGCTGCTTTTGACACTGTTAATCATCACATCCTCCTGTCCTCTCTCAGGGCGATGGGTGTCTCTGGAATGGCGTTGCAATGGTTCAAGTCTTACCTCTCGGATAGGTCATTCAGAGTATCCTGGAGAAATGAGGTCTCTGAGTCCCAACATCTCAATACAGGGGTGCCACAGGGCTCAGTGCTCGGACCGCTACTCTTTTCCATATACATGACATCCCTTGGCTCTGTCATCCAGAAGCATGTTTTTTCCCATCACTGCTGCAGATGACACTCAACTCCACCTGTCATTTCATCCTGACGATCCGACAGTCTCTGCTCGCGTCTCGGCATGTCTGAGCGACATCTCACTTTGGATGAAGGACCATCACCTGCAGCTGAACCTTACAAAAACAGAACTGCTTGTGATTCCGGCCAATCCAAAGACCCACCACAACCTCTCCATTCAACTAGGCCCATCAACCATTACACCGTCCAGCACTGCCAGAAATCTGGGAGTGGTAATTGATGATCAGCTAGACTTCACAAGTCATGTCGCCAGCACCACCCGGTCCTGTAGATTCATCCTCTACAACATTAGAAAAATTAGACCTTTTCTATCAGAGCACTCCATCGCAAATTCTAGTCCAGGCTCTTGTCTTGTCCAAACTGGATTATTGCAATGCTCTACTGGCTGGACTCCCTGCTGCACAACCAAACCTCTGCAGCTGATCCAGAATGCAGCGGCAAGAGTGGTCTTTAATGAACTGAAGAGAGCGCACGTATCTCCTCTATTCATTAGGCTATAGTCAAGTTCAAAGCTATGCTCTTGGCCTACAAGACCACCTCTGGTTCTGCACCCCCATATCTTCACTCACTAATACAGACCTACGTTCCTACCAGATCCCTGCGCTCTGCAAATGAACAACGTCTGGTAGTACCGTCCCAAAAAGGTACAAAATCACTCTCACGTACCTTCTCTGGATCTGTTCCACATTGGTGGAATGATCTACTGCTGCTACAAGATCAGCAGATTCTGTAGCCATCTTTAAAAAACACCTGAAAACACATCTCTTCCGTCAACACCTGACTGACAAACACTGAGTCCTACTTCCTTTCTATCAATTCCTTTCTATAAAAAAAAAACAAAAAACAAAATTTCTCTTATCCATAACATTGTAAACTGCGCTGGGTTTAAACTGACTAGTTTTTTGTGCACTTATGCTTTTTGTACCTTGTGTTGTTAAAATTGCTTCCATTGTTATCCTCACTTGTAAGTCGCTTTGGATAAAAGCGTCTGCTAAATGTCTAAATGTAAATGTAAATGTAAGATTGAGAACTAATAAAATGGACGTGAACATAAAGAGTTCTCCTAAATTACACAAACTCAAGACCCGGGGGCCTTTTGCAATGTTGCATTTGGCCCTTCAATACATTTGGTAAGTAATATTTTTGGGACTTTAGGACAGGTTTTAGTTAGATCTAAACAGGGTTTAGTTGGATTTAAATTGGATTTAGTTTGATCTAAACAGGGTTTAGTAGGATTTAAACAGGATTTAGTTGGATTTAAACAGGATTTAGTTGGATCTAAACAGGGTTTAGTTGGATTTAAATTGGATTTAGTTGGATCTAAACAGGGTTTAGTAGGATTTAAACAGAATTTAGTTGGATTTAAACAGGATTTAGTTGGATTTAAACATGTTTTAGGTGGATTTAAACAGGGTTTAGTTGGATTTAAACAGGCTTTAGTTGGATCTTGACAGGGTTTAGTTGGATTTAAACAGGATTTAGTTGGATCTAAACAGGGTTTAGTTGGATTTAAACAGGATTTAGTTGGATCTTGACAGGGTTTAGTTGACTGTAAATGGATTCTTTTTACAATTGTGGCCCCTTCCCACTTTGAGTTTGACACCACTGCCTTAATCCATGAGTGACTAAAGTAGTGCTTTCTAAAGACTGGAGAAAGTATCTGATAATAACCCCCCCTACACACGCTCACACACACACTTTTCTCGGTGTCGTCACACAGAGAAAAGAGCCTCCTTCAGGAAACATCTGGCCTCAGAACGGCGTCACGGTTCAGGATCATAAAGAGAAGAAAATCCGAGGGAAGAGAGGTCAGGGCCCGGCTTCACTCAGAGCCCAATCCAGACTTTAACACCTCAAAACGGACGTGAACCTGCTGTCCATTGTTTCCAGTCACAGCCCCTCGGAGACAGATGAGGATAAATCACAGATCACACCGTTTAGACTAAAAAAATAATAGAAACAAATGTTTGCTGGGAATAAAGTGGTTCAGGACCGTTTTATTAAAAGAACATCTTGAATTAAGTCTAAAAATGCCAGGATGGAGAGTATCTAGAGCTATACTTCCTGACAAATGGAGGTTTGGACTACATTTTCAAAGATTTCTCAAGATTCTCCCATACATTGGGTAATTTAAAGTGCTTTACAGAAATAAAAGACAATTTACAACATTTAGAATAAGAAACACAACAAAAACTAAAACATTTTAAAAGATGAAGATAAAAAAAACACAGCAAAGTTGCCTTTATTGAGTGTAGGTGGAGCTAAAGAAGAAGGTTTTTGAACGTTGTTTAAGTTGAGGCTTGTTTTACTTCATCTGGGAGACTGTTCCAGGTTTTTGCTGCTGACACTTAAACTCTTCTTCACCCTGTTTAGTTCTAACTCTGGGCACGAGCAGAAGGCCTGTCCCAGATGTTCTCAGAGTCCGAGGAGGTTCATAAGTAACTAGCATGTCAGAGATATATTCTGGTGCTAAACCATTTAGAGACTTGTAAACCAGAAGTGCTGTTTTAAAGTCTATTCTCTGAGCAACAGGAAGCCAGTGCAAAGATTTTAAAACTGATGTGATGTGGTTGTACTTCCTGGTTTTGGTGAGAACCCGAGCAGCCGCGTTCTGAATAAGCTGCAGCTGTCTTAACCCTCGTTTTGAGAGACCAGTGAGCAGGCCGTTACAGTAATCTAACCTGCTGGAGACAAAAGCATGGATAAGTTTCTCTAAGTCTGGTTGAGACATCATCCCTTTGACTCTGGAAATGTTTTTAAGGTGATAAAATGCAGATGATGTAATTGACTTAATGTGACTGTTGAAATTCAAGTCTGAGTCCATGATGACCTCTAGATTTCTAACCTGATTTTAAGATTTTAGAGAAAGAGACTCGAAAAAGAGATTTTAGAAAAATGATTTAATCATAAATACATTTTATTAGAGGTAAGCATGTGGTTTGATGAAACATAAAACTGATCTAAATGATATTTGGAATAAAATTTAGAATATCAGGAAACGGAACATTTAGACTTTGTTGAATGCATGGATAAAAGACATATTTTAAAAGAAAAAAATGACAATTCTAAGCAAAATTATGATATTAAGATTAGTTTATTTTCTTTAGGACAGCATACAATGTACATTAAGCCGGAGCAGAGATGCTTGTACCAGATTAGCTTAACAGCTTATTTCCATCTATGGTCCTATATTGTACATGTCTTAGTGGTAGGGGAAACTGGAGTACCTGGAGGAAACCTACGCAGACACAGAAAGGCCCTGGATGGGAATTGAACCCAGGACCTTCTTGCCGTGAGGCCAGAGTGCTAACCACTGTGACGAATGAGAGGTTATCTGTTGCATCAAGTTTCAACGACTTAAATAAAGAGGCATAGTATGGTCAATATTAATACAATACTACATGTTGACCATAAGGTTTACACATTAACATTATTTAAAGTTTTGAAAGTCACATTTTCTAAAAGAGGATAACTTTGTGTGATTTAATTAATATGAGAAGTATAAGTCATAAAGACATTCAGCAGTCCGACGTGTTCCAGATAAAATGTATTGATGTCTTTACAGCTGTGAGTATTACACAGTAATAGTCCACTCATCATTCAAACCTGTATCAGAGGAATAGAGCTGCTTATGAAATAAAACGGAGCAACATACGCCTACAGTAAACACACAGAATACAGTCCATTTAAAGAAAAGAATGCAAAATCCAGAGTTTTTTCCCATTTTACAATCAATGCAAATAACAAGAGGTAAAAAAAAACATTTACAAACAGAATACAGCGAAAAGTGCAGCACCTTTTAAACATTTTAGTTTGTTTTTAAATTTGTTCAAGTCTGGGGTATGGCCTGTAAAGCCTCCAAATAAACCTTCTGCCAAAATGAGCCTTTTCTAGTTGTGCTTGATGAGAGCACACATTATAAAAGGTAATTGTATTTATTTGCACTAAAACAGAGGTGTCCAAACTCTTTGATGAAATGCCACATTTGATGAAAGGAACATTTCCAAGGGCCAACTGTCTCTTCTGTTTTTTATTCTTATTATTCAAGTGTTATAGGTTCAACGGTCACAACAAGAAGGTTGTGAGTTTGAGCCTGGGTTTTTCTGTGAGGAGTCTGCAGGTCCACCACTTGTTACTGTGGGTACTTTCTGGGTCCGGTTTTCTCCGACCGTCTAAAGACAAGCACGTTTTTACATTTACATTTACATTTATTCATTTAGCTGACGCTTTTATCCAAAGCGACTTACATTGTTCTAATGTAATTACCAGTGTTACAGCCACTGGAGGCAAGGTGGGTTAAGTGTCTTGCCCAAGGACACAACGACAGTATGAACTTTGGGGAGAGTGGGAATCGAACCGCCTACCTTCCGGTTGAAAGACGACCACTCTACCCACTGAGCTACTGCCGTATTGGGCTATTGGCGAAGAATCCCTGGTGAAAGTGTCAGCCCTGTGACCAACTGGCCATAGTCCAGGGTGTACCCCGCCTCAGGTACAGGTTTAACTTGGATTTAAACAGTTTTTAGATACATTTGAACAGTTTTTAGTCAGATTTGTTTAAAGCGGCTGCTGTTGGGGCCATAAACACTTTTAATTTTATCTCTGAAGGTGAGGGCCACATAAAACCTCACCTTGTGCCGTGATTGGCCCCGGGGTCTGAGTTTGGACATGTCTGCTTTAAAACAAATGGAATAAATTGTAGTTGTCATTATTTAAAGGTTATTATTTTATTGAACCGGCCCACTTTGGAAGAAATTGGTTTGTACAGTATGTGGCCCCTGAACTAAAATAAGTTTGACACCTTGCCTAGACTAAAAACGGTTCTAGGCAGCTTTACCCAATTAGATAATTTATCCTGATATTACAAAACTATACAATTACAATATTTAGTTTGATTAGAGGAATACAATGCACTTCCATAGAAAACCATATTATTGCAATATTTCTTAACATTGCACATAACTTGACAAAACCATTTTCAATAAAGTTTCCAACACCTGAGAGTTGAACTGTAAACCTGTACAAAGGAGTGTCATTTCATCTGAGCACTGACTGCAGATAATAAAAAAGTAAGATGATAAAACATTGATTGCACAAAAAGACAATATGAAAATAGCTTTAACCTAAAAAACCTGAAAGAGTCGTCCAACACCACCCACATCCCATAATCTTTAAAACCTGGAGCAAAGCCCTTTAAAAGCAGCAGCAGTGTTTATCGGAGAGCTCACTTCTTCTCACAGTAGGATTGGTAGTTGTTGCAGGCCTTTTGCATGTCCTTTAAAAACCCCGGGACCCCGCTCTGTGAATGAAAAGAGAAGAGAAAGAGGGTCATAGGTCTGAGGGTCAGGAACATTTGTGCAAAGACGACCCAAACACGTCTGCTCCTGATAAAATGAAAAGGAGGCTCTGACACTTTCACACCAGCTTTCCACCTGTTCAGAGGTTTTCATGGGAAATGGTTTTGGTCTTGTTCTGACACATTAATAAAGTTTTTTAAATGTAGTTGAAAAAGTAATTTGTGAGGAAACATATTTAGTACAATACTTGAGCCTCTGTTTGCATTGGTTTGAATGTGGGGGGTGTTGGGACCTGCGAACACTTGCTTTGACAATACTTGACATTGTCTTTTTGTGGATTTGTGTTGATGCATTTGGTTTATGAGAAGGCAACATTTGTGTTTGGGAGGACAAAACTTAAGCCTTGTCCAAACAACATGATTTTGTGAGTTGAATGATTGCTTTACAGTTCAAGAGACACAACCGTCTGACTGGGATCTGGAGTTTCTGACTGAACAAGAAGTAACATGACCCTTGGGCAAAGGAGGACATTCAAAAAAACAAGTTCTTACAATTAGCTTTCTAATATTTGAAAAAAAGTTTATGCATCTGGTTCAAGCCTCCTTTATCTGCTGAACTGTAATTGTCTCATGAACAATAAACCTAGCAAACGCATGTTGGAGCTCAGCGTACTTACTTATATTCTACAAATGCGTCACAATCTTTCGCACCACCAGGACCCACCTCTGACCCTCACCACGGCTTCAAGGTTTACTTGGGAGGCCGCTACAAGGACTTTAAAATCTGAACAAGACAATGGTGTTCACTTTACATATGGGCTCTGTCTACCTTCTGAAACTACAAGGAAAAAAGACCGATAAGCATTTCTCAAACACGGTTTATGATGTGTAGATTCAATCTCCCACTGCTTTGTCTTTAAGTTGATTTGTCCCAAAAACAAGTCAAATGATCAAATAAATTCAAAAACGGGAACAAAACATTCAATCATATTTGACAGACGTTCTGAAGACTTAAAACTCGTAAAAGCAGCACACACTGACCTTCGCTGCCCAGTTGATGAGCCACGTCGGAATCATGCCTCCGGGATTGTCAAAGTAATTCATAAAAACTGCAACAGAGCACATGAACACTACTTAATCACAACTTATTCTCTCCACATATGAACCTCACTGAGATATACTCTGTACGTGCTTTACCTTTAGTTCCCGACCCGCCGTCACCTTCCATCGCGACGCTCTGTTTGTAGTCGTTGACTCTGATGACCCCACTTTTCTCGGGACACGGCGTCTGGGGAGAGCTTCGAGCCAAAACCACAGAGATCTTCCTCCCATTCAGCTCCAGGTTCCGCCGCTCCCGGATGTACACGTACTAATGAAAACCCACTAAGGATCAGGCTTTTATGATAAGAAATACCCCTGGATGTAGTTATTTAGTATAAAGTATTGTATTTATGTTTTCCTCTGGTATATAATTCAAAAGGATACGTCTCGGTTGGAAAGAGGAAATGGGTACTTGACTTCCCAGTATATTGCCATGTGTCCGTCTTTTTCATGAAGTTCTGCAATATTAATAAAATAACAAAACAAATATTACATTTCAAACATGTACAATAATAGTACGGCTTGCACATTTGTTGAAAGTGCAGTGAAAGATGTGAGTTTTAAAGGATTGAAGCCTTTAAAAAAAATAAAGTTAAGAGTCATGATCACTTCTTTCGGCTTTGATCACTACAGGGTCAAACGGAAAAAAAATAATGCTGTCTTTTGTGGTCATGTCTGCGTAACGGCCACCCTGGGGTGAGTCACAGTTGAATCATTCTGGACACTATACAACTGCCTCTGTAAATGACGCACTGATGGCCACAGATGAAACAAACATCCGCAGAGAGAGAAAAAACTGAAAACATTAAGAGTACGTGAGAAGTACTGTGGTTCATCATGGTGACTAAATCATTAATTCAGCTGTCTTCACTCTTGTCTTTTGTGAGCAGTAAACTAGCATATGTCAATTGTAGCTAAAAGAAAGTAGGCTTAATGTGTTTTTAAGTGTTTCCCACAGAAAAAGTGGTAGACAACTCATCGGACCGACTGCACAGATTCATGTCAACAATACACTTCATAATAGGCAATAATTCATAATGGGACAATATAAGTTTGTGTCACGATTAACAATATTATCACGATAATTTTGGAATCATGCTTACAGTTTGGAAATGTCACTAAAACTTACTGGAATCACTTTACAATACTTGTTTGTGGTTAAACATATTGCGTCTAAAACATGCTCTGTGGTTGGGCTCCCTAGACCCCCCCTCCTCAAAGGGTGCCCAAATATAGTTTTAGCCCAAAAGCCCCACATTCCTTGTTCGCCCTGCTGCATGACGCTCATGTTCAGCGTATCTGTCAGACAGCACTGCTCCGGAATCAACAAAACCTCGAGGCAATTAAAGCTGCGATGACTTCTTTAGTTTTGATTTCAATATAATCTTATATCATTCCATCCATACTCCATACACAATAATACAGTAACGGTTACAGTGTTAGTGAAGGTGGTCAGTGCTTGTTTGCCCCCTTAGTATAAAGTTCTGCAGGAAACACTAGATTTTATATAAATAGACTTTTAAAATGTGATTGCATTGCCACAGGATTGGCTGAAATTGTGCGTCAAAGTCAAAATCTAAAGAGTATAACATTAATAACAGCATGAATTGTGATGTTGTAAGGACTATCTGTTGAATTCAGGACTCAGGCTGGGACAGACACCTTTGACTTGGCCAAGGTTAAGAGTGTAATAGAGGTCTATGTGTGTTACAACACCATTTTTTTGCCCATTTGATATTGTCATCACAAGTTAGAAGACTTTTGCTAATGAGACATACCCAGCTGAGGCTGATGCATTGTGGGAAACTAAGTTCACAACTTTTGAGATATAAAAAGATTTGCTTTTGAACACAGAAAGTTAGCCACTAGCTTTGCCACAAGTGACCAATCAGAGCAGACTAGGTTTAGTGGGAGGGGCTTAATCACAGACACCAAAACTAAGCATTTAGGAGAGGGTTTCTAAAGCTTTACAGAAAGCACTACTTCAGACTACAATACATTTTGAGTTACCTTCAGTTTACTGCAATGAGGCATGGAGCAGGAATGAAAAATGTGAGTTATTTAAAATTATTTGTAGAAAATGAGTTTGGGAAAATGAGTGAAAGATTGTGATTTTTAATGAGGAAAGGAAATGACTACTGTTGTGTTTGACCTTTGACATAGCTGTCCCATTGTTTCCGATAAGTCAGGTCCATGTAGACGTCTGCACACACCTCTGAGGCGCAGCTGGAAAGCACTCCAAAGATTTTGTACTCGTAAAGTCCTGTTCCCTGCAAACAACACATGACACACTGCTTTTTCTCCACAAAACACACCCTGCTGTGAGAAACTAATCCCCGACCAGCGCTCTGTGATTAGAGCCACTCTTGCTGCACTCTTTCACAATTACAAAACAATGAGCTGGAGTCGGATAAATGTCTGTAGGAGTTGAACATTTTAATCCTTAATAAAGTTTAGTTGATGTTTTGTGGTCTTGTTTTTCTTTAATGCAGGAGAGGAAATGTGTAATGCCCATATAACAAACACCATGTTCAAACATAAGTCCATAAGTGGCACAGGTCAATGATTGACTAGTCTTGACTTTCGGCAGAATGTCTTGAACACCTCAGTTAACCTGATAGCTATCATTTCATTGTTGATCCTATTATGTCCTTCTGCTTTGTTAGTGTTTTTTTTTTTTTGTTTTGTTTTTACAATTAATGTGGAAATTAAAAGTTTTCTTAAGACAATCCCTCAGTAGGTTTTAATGAGACAAACCATACTAATATTCTACCTAAACATAAAAGGATTAGTGCAGAGGAATGCAGACTATAGTCGAAAATATTAGTACAATACAAATCAGAAAAAAATGAATTAAAAACTATTGCCTTCTTGTTCAAACTTATGCCGTTTCAAAGACAACATATAAATTATTCAGGGCAGTGACAGATTCAGGTTTGACGAGTTTATCAAGTTATTTAGGGAGAGGCAAGTTTTAAATTATGACATTTTCTAAACCGAGTTTGACAGCATGTTAAGCCGGTTTCAGACTTCAGCTGTTTTTCCAAAGCTCACCGCTGGGGCGATCGATTATATTTGTTTAATTATTACTTATACATTTACCCGAGCACTAAGAAAAGCATTGGTTCATTCAAGCGTGTTTCATTTTGGCAATAAATGTGTAAAATTGTGTCTAAATGTAACTCTCACTGGACGCACTTCCGTGAGCAGCCGTTAGCCCCCGTCCCTCTGCGCTGACTGTAGCCGTGTCCGGTGAGCTTGTTTCGGGCTGTTACCTCGTTGTAGAGCCGGTAGATCTTGACTCCCATGCTCTCGGTGAAGAGTTCCCAGCCTCCGTCCAGCTGCGGCTCGTCCAGCTCTCTCCAGGCCGCTTGGAAGTCCTCGTCGGTGAACCGCAGAGCCATGACGGGACCTCGGTAGGAGAGCAGACGGGAAAAAACGGCACAGCAGGACCGAGACAAGACCGGAGCCGCTGTCACCGCTGACAGAGGCGTAACCACGGCAACGGAACACGGACTTTCACAATAAAAGCGGAAAATAACTGTGGCTTTCCCATAGATTGTATAAAAGACTTTAGGAAATTCACATTCATAGTAAATACACAACAACAAACCATACAAACTAAAAAGAAAAAGTAATGATATTATAAAATTACTCAAGCTTAACCACAAACATTTGTAATTTAATAATGTCATGGAGTAACACAAAAGTTGCAGTCTAATTGAGTTAATTTATTTGCATGTAAGGTGCACATATACATGACATGCAGGTTGTGGTTCATTTGTGTAAATAAACACCTATAGTGTTTTAGTCAAGACCACATTAACGGCAAAACAGAAACCAAAGATTATCAAGACCAACCCAGACCAAGACAGAGCAGGTCCAGTCTTAGACAAAGACCAAACTCATGAAGGGTTAGTGTTTGGTGAAGGAGGCAGAGTTAGAGGAATATTTTCTTTAAATTCAGATAAGAGGATGGATGATTTTGAGCTTGTTGCTGGTCCACATTAAACCTTGCTATGTTAGACGGGGTTCAGACGTGAATTTTTTGCTTGGAGCAGTTCCAGAATCCAGTTGCAGCACAAGGTAAACTATGCCTCCCCCTTGTTTAAAGACATCTCCACACCACTAAAATAGTAATAAGATGGTCAGATGAGTCCCATGATGACCTCAGACACTGTTTTGACCTAGTTCTTCCCAGGATTACAGACCAGCTGCAGTCTGCAGTCATCGGCCATCTGCTTGATTACATTTACAAACACCTGGCAAAAACTAGCAAGCCTAGTATGGCTTGTGATTTTTGTACTTTTCATGTGCGTTTAACACCATCAAACCAAGCATTTCTGGGTAAAAAAAAACTCTTAAGTGTTCTGGTTTGTAGACTGTTTAACACTATGACCCCAGTATGTCACATGCAGGACTGTTGGACAGCACAGTCAGCCCTACAGGGGACCGTCCTGTCTCGTGCAGTATTGGAGGCCTATTGTGGTATTTTCTACTTTACTGTGTAACAAGAAGCCTCCTGTGACCTCCTGAAGTTGGTGTTTTCAAAATTAAGGCTCGAACTGACTGTCAGACAAAAGATTAAACAATAGAAGAAGAGTTTTACTTTGAAGCCCGCAACAGGAACCACTCCTCCCCACAGCCTCCTCACAGCCTCCTCACTGCCCAGACACAGATATTTCTTGAGGTCTTTGTGAATGAGCAGCAGTGGGAGCAGAGCAGAGCTGCAGAAAGGGACTCCACTTCAAAACCAAACAGCACCAAAAGGACTCAGACTCAGTATTTATTATCCACAGACTTCTCTTCAAAGACAGCTGCTCGGACAAGACTTTGGCAGGACTCAGAAGATACTGCAGAGACATGGGGAACAGCTGCGAGGTGAGGAGCCTCTCTGTCTGAGCCTTACTCTGGGTTTGAACTGAGACAGATCCACTTCAACCTCACGGGGCTTTTAAACAAGGATTTAACTGCTTCAGCTGCACTAAGTCTTAGTCCAACTGTGAGCTATTAAATCCAGATGTTACTCGATTTAATAAAGCACAGATTGAAAACTTGAAAGGATGTCAATCAGCGAGGTATTTAATATAGTTGGACCAAACTATTAAAGGTGTTGTTTATGGCTTTAAATGAATCTGCCCTCACTAATATCTGATTTTTTTGCAATAAAAATAGTAGGTTTAACCAAAAACATATATTTAAACATTTATATTACCGTCAAGCCTTGCTCCAGAGCAAAATTGAGGAGACTACAGGTGCAACTGAGTCTGTACGCCTCTTTAATGTAATACACTTAAATTTTACAAAGGTTCAGAAAAACAGAGCTACTGTTGAACGTTTTTAGATCGAGAGCATGTTCAGATGTGTGAACATGTAAAATGATTTAAACACTCTGGGCAGTTCAGACTTTTATCGGTAATGTATCTATTAATCAAAACAGAAAACATGAAGGAGAGGATAGTGTTAAGAGAGGATTTGTTCTTTTTCTTTTAAAGTAAGCAGACCTCAGGAGGCTGTCGTGTTTATCTTCATTTGTTTATCTGTAGTTAAGTTGTACCTGTTAAGAACTTCGT